>CM069905.1:103012852-103650133 GCA_036172215.1 Camellia granthamiana | reverse complement strand
GGCCTAGTTTAAGACATCTTAATGAGGATTTAGACATAGAACACACCGAGGCATATTAGGAAGTTAATCATTGTACTTCCCCAACTGTTAAACTTAGTGTGTGTTCAATTGTTTAATTGTTTAGGGTTGGCTCTCGGGGACACGCTCTAGCTGCTAATAGCCCAATCTCTGTGAGTAACAGATTGTGTAAAGATATGTTCAAAATGATTATCTTTTGAATATTGAACTGATATTGTTTACTGAATGAATGTATGTCCTGTATTTCGAATTGTATTGTGGCATCCTTAGCACCCATTGTTATTGACTGATACAGAGCTCTGTCGGTTTCCTCGTGGAACCATATTGTTATTGATTGATGGCCATCACTATTGTTGGGTCTGTCAAGGCCCGGTCCTTTTGGACCTATTGTTTATAGGCTAATGGATGTACCACATATGACTGATTGATTGAAAGACTGATTGATTGAACTATTGATTGACTGAAATACTGAAAGATCGAAATACTGTTAAATGAATTGATTTCATTATTGTAAGGACATTCATTCATAACCCCTTTACACATTATGTTATTCATTGGGCTTTAGCTCACTGTTTATATATATATGTAGGTTCTCAGCAGCCCGATCGGAGCTAGGAGCGTGGGATTGGTCCCCAGTTTTGTCAAGCCAGCCTATGTGCCTCATTACGAGGTTCCGTGTTGCCATGCTATGGCTTTGGGGTCTTTTGTATTTCCCCTGACTGTCTCACTGTTTTGTACTGTTGTGGGACTATTGTATAGACTGTTACTGTTTACTGTACTGTCCTAGGGGTTAAGTCCCTGTTTTCACCGACTGTTATGGATATGTATATAAATGTATGCCGTATTGTACTGTACTGTTTTATGTGCATGTGAATGAAAAACTTCTTGGCATACAGATTGTCACAGCTCATTGGACACTATTCATTTATTGTTTTGGCTTCCGCTAGGCCCTGAACTCTGTTATATTGTATGATTGTATAAGCAGGCCTTTGGTAATCGCGGATTACTGGCCAGTTACGGTGCTAAACCCATAGGGCCGGGTTTGGGTCGTGACAGAGAGAGAGAGAGAGAGAGAGAGAGCACAGTCAGTAAGGATGAGGATGGTGGTTGCGGTGATGCATAGAGATGATGTGGGTTGTAGACCAAAGCTGGTGATAGCAAAGAGAGGCTGCTAATCAAAATGGAAATGTTGGTTAGTTAGGGTTAGAACTTGGGAAGGTAAGGATAAAGATAATTTTGTGATTTGATGTTAGGGTAAATTTGTAATTAAAAAAGTTAAAGAAGTAGGTGGTCCAAAAATAAATATTAAGGTGCTATTAGTATCACTATTTATTCATGAGTGACTTTATTTCTACTCACAATTTTTTATGACTTCACACATTTTTTATAAAGTTCGAATATCAACTAGTAAAATTATATAGTTCAAAAATCAAGGAAAACTATGGGATTGTAGACATTCTATTTTTGACCGCCCTTAAGACTTGGACGCCTCATGATGAACTCTCAATGATGAATTAGTACGTTGTACAATCGTTCAATTTCATTAGCAAAAGGCTTCGATTTTCAATCTTCAGAGCCCAAACCTTGTACCTCCTTCGGACCAAAATCTAATTTTTTTTTTCCTAGCCTGACCACTTAGAGGCCTACTGGCCAAAAAGTGGCTGGCAAGCCAATTTTTATTAGCCTGCCGTCCCTCTTCGTGGCCGCCCGGCACTGTCCAACGGCCAACAGATATTTTGTTGCCAGCTATCCCTCCATGTGCATGCCTCGCACCAGTAGGCTTAATACAGATATTTCCGACAGAGGAGCCTGTTTTTCTATAAATAGATGACTACCCCTCTTGATTTTAGGTTAGAAAAATTTGTCAAAGGCCAAAAACTTGTCAAACACTCTCTCTCGCTATCTTGCAATATACATACATTGTACATACACTTTCTAAACCAAAATTTTGAGGCTCCTTGCTGAGATTATTGAGTCAGAATTTTAGCTTTTGAGGGTGATCACATTGTGGTTTGTGAACTAAAGAACATCCTCTCTTCGAGAGGTATAGCTTGTGTCATCTTCTCTATTATTTGTACTATTCTTTTCTTCTCTTTTATACAAGAGGTATAGCTCGTGTCATCTTTTCTATTATTTGTACTACAAGTGCAGAAACTTGTGATTAAAAAGCTACCAAAGGTGGAGGGGTTAACCACTCTTTCTTGAACCTTATCCCATGGCTTAAATCTTTGTTTTTTCCCCACTTACTTCTTTGCTTTTAACTACTGATTTTCAGAGTTTTTAGAGGCTAAAACATGTGATTTTAAGGTCCAAAAAGTGGAGAGGTTAGCCACCATTCCTTAGGTTTGCTTACTAGCTTCATTCTCTTTTGCTTTTGCTTACTTTTTTTAGTTTTCCAAATTGATTTTAGCACTATTTTTATTAGTTTTTGGCCGTTTTAATTGTTTATTTAGTTTATGCTTGTGGTGTTGTAAGTCCTCGTAGATTTGGTGGTTTAGGCCATAGACACTAATCTATTTGAGTTGATAGCTTTCTTTACATAATTTCTATGTAAATATCCATATTTGTCATCATTACCCTTGCCTAATCATCTCTGCAACCTCTCTCCTTTCTTTGTTTTTTTAATTTTTATTTTTTTAATTTTTATTAAGAGTTGTCTTAAACACTAGTTTGTTGCTCAAGGCATGAGAAAGAGACTTTTCATGTTAATGCTTTAATCTCTTTGAAGATTCATTACCAAGGCATTACATCTCTCTCATGCTAAGCACAACTTCTTGTTTAACACTTCTCTTTATTGTTTTTTGCACTTCGTGGACGTAGTTATTACTTTTGGAAAAAAATGAATAAAGAATGGCAAGGTAATGTAAAAGAGGTTAAAATTAGAATAAAAGTGGTAAAAAAGGATAAATAAAATTGAGTCAGATTCAATCGGACATTATATTGAACCCATTGATTATTGAATCATTACATACTCGTTAGTGATATCAATGATTTAAGAAGCAATGTCTATCACTTCCCTTGAGGTAACTCTATGATAGGGAGGAGGTGTTGTGGTCTTGTATTCCATTTATTGAGCTTTTGTCCTATTGATTCATAGATTATCACGCAACAAATTTGCGACAATTGATGATTTGTGAATCGAGTCTACTCTTCTCTTGATCAATTTCATGATAGGAGAGACAGAGAGGATAAACATCTCTTAGAAACACTCTGTTTTTGCTCTGTTTCAATTCTGTTGCAGCAGGGCAGTACCTAAAAACAGTGGTCGATCGTGACCTTTTTGTCCGGCCAACCACTTCTTGAGGGCGACCAGCCACATTTTGTTGCGTAGACAGTATCATTTTTATGGCAAAACAGAGCAGAAGCTGGGACAAAAACAAAATAATTTTTTGATTGCAAACAAAACAGATTCTGGCAGCAAAACAGAGAGGTTTCTGGGAGGACGTTCTCATTTGTGCGTGTATGACGCTTCATTTCCCGTGTCCCTTTAAAATTAATGCTTTGATAGTTATATGTTTATATTAATTAGATTCGTTCAAAATTGTAATAGCTAGTTAAATTTAGTTATTGTAATAGGTAGTTAAATTAGTTAATTTGGGATTGTAATAATTAATTTAAATTCGGACATTCGGACCCTCTGATATGAGGGCAAACTTGTAATATTGTATATGTCTTCCAACCCTCAATTATTTCTCCATTTTATTTACTTGCTTATGATGGATTGCATGTAGTATCATATTTTTGGTCTTTTATCATTACCATGTGTAAATATCAATTTTTGCATGCTTTGGGTTCGGTTCATCACTCTAAATCCTACTTACTTGAATATGTGAGCTAAACGCATACTTTGAGTTGAGCCATATGTCATTTTAAAAAACCAAACCTAATAGTTGCATTTTGTATGTGTTGCATTAGTCACTTGCATATTAGAACATGCATTTTTCGAACTATTTTCTCATATTTTGGCTTGCCTCGGTTGAGTACTAGGTGAGCATTTTTGCCTTAGCATATTTCATAAATGTTTGTGTTGCCATAACAAGCATATTACCATGCGGGTAAGTGCTTCTTTGATATACCTCTTGAATGCTCGTGGATGAAGGATATTTTACTTAAGTTGAAATGCATTTGATTAATGTATATATGAGCTCACTTTTCAAGTGGCATATATTCAAAACACTTTTCAAACAAACATGAAATCAAAGCATTCTAAAGTGAGTGATTTAGTCTATACTTGTGCGCCTCACATAGTAAGTTAGCATAATAATCGGAACAGGAGCATATAATGTACATAAAAATCACATCATGATTAGTAGAAGCTGATCTTTGATCGGGTGAATGGGGTGCTCAATTCATGACCTTCTCATTTCATATCTAAGTTCCCAAGACAGACAAGTGGCTTTTGGCATGAGTCACGGTTTCCTAAATTTTCTAAAAATATGGCAATGCTCTGAAATCTGGCAATGCAGTCTATTCTTAACATCTATGATGATAAATGGATTTTCTAAGATTTGCTGGATTTAGATTCTCATTTTTTTTTTCCACATTGCACTTGTGAAGCTAGATTCAAAACCATGGGAATCCGAACTGTAGAGCTATCGTATCAAGAAGACTAAAAAAAAAAAAAAAACAAAAAATAAAAAAAAAAAAAAAAAAAAAAAAACCCCTCTGAGGCGTAGGAAAAACAAGCTAGGGGGATATCATTTGGTTAGCAACTTGATAGTTAAATTATAAGTTTTTGTTTCAAAATTGATCGCCCAATTATATAATTTTATTTAATAGATGATATTAGAACTAAAATAGTGTCTAGAAATAGAACATTTCAATTAAAGTTTTTAGTGTAGTTTTATTTTAAGAATAATACTTGAGACCCCCTTTTGGGGTCACCCCCTTTTGGGGGTCACCCCCTCACCCCCCTTTGCCATGTGTTAGGGAGTGATTGGAGGAGTAGGAAAAAAAAGAAAAAGAAAAAGAAAAAGCAACCAATGAGAGAGAGAGGGGGTCAAAGGGGGTGATGGAAAAAGGGGGGATGAATCATTGTTGTTATTTTAAATCCTCTTTTGAAAACTTACTATTTTATTAATTTTTTTGATTAAAATATAAGGTAAAAAAAATTAGTACGTTTGTGATAACTCTTTTTAATTTTTTGCAAATATATATATAAAATAGAGAGAAAACAGATTTTTTTGATTTTTTTATATAGTTTGTTGATTTTTTTAACTTTTTTAATAATTTTTTGATTTTTAAACTAAAATTCAAACTCTCAAATGGGCCTTAATTAACATTTATTTTTCTATTTTTAGGCTTCTAGTAGGATTTTAAAAAATTTTTTATACCAAAATATAAAAAAATTTAAAAATCAATAAAAATGTCAAAAGTCAAATAAAAACATTTGCTGAAAAAGTTGATCCAACCAAGACTTCAGATAAGATTAGACTACTCAGGGCATATGTTGCCCAGCTAATTGTTGATCCAAACAAGACTCCTAGATAAAGCCCTCCTTTGTCATAAGCTAAACGAAAGCTTTTTCGGTTAAAATAATTATAAAAAAATAAAATAAGTTTTTAGTTTAATAATATAAAATGTCACATTCAAATCATATTTATTTTATTTTTTTCTCATAAAAATTAAAAAAATTAAAAAGTCTATTCTAAACAAAATTTTTTAACCCTAAATTAAAATAAATAAAAAGATAAAAAGTCAAAAGGCCAGCCAACATCTCAAACCAACCCTTTAAAGTATAATAGAGTGACAGGACATGCTATTAATTATCTGAAAAAATTGATCCAAACAAGGCTTTGATTCCAGTATGAAAGTTAATTTACCGAAAAAGTTGATCCAAACAAGCCTTTAATTTATTTGTGTCAATGAATTTTTGTAAGAGATTAAGGCCTTGTTTATCATAATTTAAAAAATTAAAAAATTACTATCCTATTTAAGACATATTATCTTATTTAAATCACATCACCTCTTTATCATATCACTTCAAACCCAATCCACATCGAACTAATATTTTATAAAAAGTCAAAAATATATTTATTTAGATTATCCTAAACAATCCCTAAATTGAAAATCATTTATCAAAATAAATTATCTGACCAAAAGTTAAGGTTTCCTATAATATGATGGAAAATACCCCAGACTCCCAGTGAGAGTGATCCCACCACCCCTACTATTTTTTGATTGATTTACAATTTTTTTATTTTTTTTATTTTTGATCTTCCACTTACAGAGCCCCACGAGGAGCTGTTTTGGGGGTGTGTTGTGGGAGTCACCCCAGCTAGGGTCCCAGCACGGTTGTAATATGATTATGACGTTTCATTTATCAGTATCAGTAGAGGCAATTACATTGAGTAGTTGGCCATTAAAGTAATATCATAAAAAGATGATAATTAATTTTGATAAACAAATATAACAGCACTAGCATTACTGTATATAGGGAGGGGGGTGTGTGTGTGCGCGCGCGCTGCGAGTCACCCCAGCTAGGGGTCCAGCACGGTTGTAATATGATTATGACGTTTTATTTATCAGTATCAGTAGGGCAAATTACATTGAGTAGTTGGCCATTAAAGTAATATCATATAAAGATGATAATTAATTTTGATAAACAAATATAACAGCACTAGCACAACTATATATAGGGGAATCATTTCTCCGATTCAAGTCGGAATTAGAGTGATCCAATGCTAAGCATAACATAATGTCATTAAATTTGTTTTTTACAAATTAAATATGTAAAGGTTATTTGAGATGGTCTAAAAAAATATATTTTAAATTTTTTTTAAAAAAATGTATAAAAAAATAAAAAAATGATGTGATTAAAAAAAATAAAAAGTATACTATTTTAGAAAATGTCAAATCTATACTATATATTAAGTAAAAGGGGGTTTCTAACCCCCAAGGCTTGTGGGAGCTCCAATATACCAATTCTAATTTTCTAATTTTTTGTTTAAAAAAAAAAAAAATTAACCTCAGCATTTATTAAATTATCTCAATCCACAAGACTTTTTGACTTCTCTCATAATTATTACAGTATTTTTTTCAAAACAAATAATTTGTATATTAAAAAAATTTAAAACAATATAAATATCTATATCTATATCTATCTATTTATTTATATCTATCTCTAACCCACAAGTTTTGTGGGAATTCCAATATCTCAATCTAAATTTCTTGATTTTTTGATTTAAAAAAAAAAACTTAGCATTATTAATTTTCACAACCCCTAAGCCTTACCGTTATAATAACACTTTAATGCATTAAGAATAAGTATAAAAAAAATTCCTTGAAGAGTCCCAACACATATGATTATTATCCCTCATAATAACACTTTAATGAATGTATTAAGAACAAGCATAAAAAAAATGGAAGAGGGGTCACTGCTGTGGTTGAAGCACAACAGTGACTGCTGTGGTTCAATTTGAAGGTGTATTTATGTACATATTTTTATGATTTGAACCGTTCATTTTGTAGAGTTTGTTGAGTACTTCATTCATACCAAAAATCATATTAATCGGATATCAATAACTATATGATTGATAACCAAAAAAATAAACAATAAGTTTTTCTTTTGAAAAACTGCATAAAAAATAGTTAATCGATCATATAGTCATTGATATCCGATTAATATGATTTTTGGTATGAATGAAGTACTCAACAAACCCTATAAAATGAACGGTTCGGATCATAAAAATATGTAACATAATACACCTTAAATTGAAGCACAGCAGTCACTGATGTGCTTTAACCACAGAGCAGTGACCCCCTGTCCTAAAAAAATTCCTTGAAAAGTCCAAACACATATGATTATTACCCTCATAATAACACTTTAATGAATGTATTAAGAACAAGCATAAAAAAATTTCTTGAAAAGTACAACACATATGATTATTATTAAAATATTAAACTTTAATATAATATAAAAAAACAAGACATTTAATTCATTGAAAAGTCCAACACATGATTATTATCAAAATATTAAATTTCAATATAATATAAAAAAGAAAAAAAAAGAAAGAATAAGACATTTAAAAATCACAATTCATATATATATCGCCTAATCAGCATTTATTACATTTTTCAATCCACGTATCTTTCCACATGCCTGCATTTATTGATTTGGTCAAAATTCTCTAATCAGTATTTAAAATCCCCCTCATACAGATAATTATAGATATAACCCCGCGCATAGTTTACTACAGTACCCTTTTCAACTTCTCCCATACACTATGATTAGTAATAAGATTGTTAAATTATTTTTATAAAAAATTTTAAAAAACATAATTTATATATTAAAAAAATATATAAAACAAATATAAATATTTATAATTATCCTGTGCATAGCACAGATAGTAGGCTAGTAATCCCTTATACAAAAACATATCCACCCATTTAGGGGTTATTTGGGGTGTCTTAAATAAGTGCACTTTTTGTCCTTTTGGACTAAAAAATTGAGGTTGAAAATATAGATGTTTGGGTTAACTTTTTAACTTTTTATGAAAAAATGTGTAATAAAAAATTGTAAAAATTGATTTGTAGGGAAAAATTCGAATTGGGAGTTGTACATCCGTAATTATTGACTTTTGATGAATAGTGTTAACTTTTTAACTTTTTAAGTTACTTTTTGACTTTTTAATTTTTTTATAAGTTCCCAAACTTGATTTTAATATTAGTTTTAAAAAAAACAATGATTGGATTTTAAACTATGAGTTTTGTAAGTGGTTGTCAAATTTAGGACTTAAAATTTTTTTTTTTTAAAATTATTAATGTGGGCCATCCGTTGAACGGGTCACAATCGAAAAAGTTGAATAGACAAAACTGACGAAACGTGGGCTAACAAGAGATTTTGCTTTCACATTTGGAAAAATTATTACATGATTTAGGATACATGGGATCATATTTTTGATCAATCACATATCATTATAGTTGGGATAAAAAATCTCGTTTGAGATATGTTTTTTGATGTTTTTTATTTTTATGAGAGAAAAAATAAAATGATTATGAGTTGAATGTGATATTTTATCTTATTGAGTTAAAAAATTTATTTTACCTTTTTATAATTAAAATAATCAAAAATCAAAAATTTTGACATGCCAAACGAAGGCATAATATATTATACACTTGAAATACTACATGACAATGACATTACCAGGACCACGAAATACTTCTCTTCACATTTGATTTTCCAAATGGTTGTTGTTGACTCCAAATGTGCAGAAGTCTACATCAAATAATAAAATGGATGAGTCTTTTACTTCTCCATTAAGGATCTAGTATTGTTGTATTTCATGTCATGTCATATTCTTCATTTTATCACGATGGGTTTGTTGAGGTTCTTTATTCTTTTATTATTAATTAATAATTAAGACAACAAAATAAAGGATAATGTGCAAATTAAGGCAAGGAATAAAGACAATGTGCAAATTATTCTTTTGTTGGGTTTGTCAGGTCATATGCTCTAGTGAATATAATTTAATCTCTAGTATGAAATGTGCAAATTAAGACAATGTTATTTAGGCTTCCTTTGAGAAGTAGGTTGACTTTTTAGTTTTTTGACTTTTTTTAACTATTTTAGTCTGGGATAAAAAATCCTGGTTTGGAAAGAGGCTTTTGACTTTTTTAACTTTGTGAGATAAATAATGTAATGATTATGGATTAGATGTGATGTTTTGTCTTATTATGTTAAAAAACTTATTTTGTTTTTTGTGACTATTTTAGACCAAGAAGCTACTAATATTTTTTAGTCATGACACATCAATTTTTGCAATTAAAAAAAAATTAGTCTCCAAAGTGCCACAATTTACAACAAAAAAACTATTGGTTGGCGTAACTTTATTAGCGATATTCTTGCAATTTGCACGACTTTAAAAAAATACTCAAAAATTTAATTTATACTTCAGATTCTTTCAAAAAGTGTACATTTTACCAATTTTTCTCAATATATTTTTATATGTAAATTCTATATATATATATATATACATATATATTTATTGTTGTAACAACCCACATTCATGATCATCTTCAAACCAATTTGTTGTTGCAATCAAAGGATTCATTATACTACCCGCAATGCTCTACATACTTTTTAAAAAAGAAGAAAAAAAAAATGAAAAAAAAGTGTAGGGAAAAGTATTTAGAGAATTAAACGTGTAAATTAAATTTATTCTAAATATAATTCATACCATATCGAACTACATGCCATACACTTCATTTTCGTGACATACTGTAAACATTCCAAACCAAACAACCACATGTATTTTCAATAGAGTAATTTATATTTTATTTATTTTTTCAATCCACTAGTGCTTTTCTTCTCAAAATCTCTGCTAAATTATGATCTAAACAAAGTAGGGATTTTCTATTCCGAAAATATCCATGACATTTTGAAAAACTATCATTGTGAAAAAATTATTCAGATTCTCAAATTTTCAACTATTCATTTTTTCTCTTTGTCAATCACATACATTTACACACGCATTAAATATGTATAAACTATTAGTGTATATATATAAAGCGTGATTCTTGGTATGAAACCATTTTGTTAATACTGAATTTATTTTTAAGGAGTTGTTTGGGATGATCTAAATAAGTGCACTTTTTATAAAATATGGGTTGGATTTGATGTGATGTGGTAGAGAGGTGATGTGACTTAAATAAGATGATATGACTTGAAATAGGATAGTGACTTTTTCACTTTTTAACTTTTTTAAGTTATGCCAAACTAAGCTTAAATTACATTTCCTTTGTGACTGTTGAATTCAAACACATAATCCTTTGTAAATTGTTACTGTCAATTTGAAACTATAAATTTCAAACACACTTATTTAGACGTGCACATCTTCTAATATAAGCAGGTGACACACGTGATATATGTGGAATTCAAATAAGTACAGATAAAACAAAATACTTAATATATAATGTGTGCCGTTCAAGTGGTAAAAATTTCTTCATTCAACTCAATTTTCTAAGGTTTGATTCCCACTCCCCTATCTAATTAATTTTTGTTTTTTTTTTTTTTTTTAATAAATAGAAACATAGACCCTTGATAGCATAAGAAGCCAAGGTTTGAGAACATCATAAAGTATATTCACTTTATATATAATTTAGATATAGATATATTCATCGACAAATAAAAACTTTATTAACTTGAAATGATGAAATACATCGAGATAAGGAGGATTAAGGAAAAAAACTTCACAGCTACGCAGCATATTTGGCACATACACAAAGCAAATTCCAAGTTTCTTCCAAAAACACCCCTCACCCCCAACACACAGACACAAGCAACATCACCCTTGGCAAGCTACCAACAAAAGCAAACATCCACAACCAAAAGCCAAGAAAAACTACCCCCAAACTACACCTTGTAATCCATACATTAAATCAGCAAAACCCAACCTAAGAACAAATCTAATCTTGGAACTTGACTCCTCATCTTCTAGTATATATATGCCTTTTTATTAACTTCATAATGGCCTTAAGCATCTTCAAGGGAAGACAAACCATTGGTTTCTTGATCATGATCAACTTCAACCCTGTCATCAAGCATGAACAAACATTAGTTCAGGTAATTAAGGATGCATTAATATAAGTCACATGAAAAAGAAAAAAAAAAAGTGTTAACAAAGGTGAAATGTAATGATTAATTTATCATAATATCTATTATCACATTTAGTTCGGTGAAAAAAGAAACGAAAAAAATCATTGTTTATAGATATATCATTCACTATTCTATAAGGCGGTGAAGAAATAACTGTTCCATTCTATTCTAACTTTAAACCAAACATAAAAGAAAACGGGGTCAATACCTGGAAGAATAAATGCATTTTGAAGAAGCCCATCCAATCAGCTTTCTCTCATTGTCGTAAACCACCAATTTATCTTGAAATGCAATGTCTGTTAATGGAAAGTGTTAAACAGCTGTGCCATGCAGAGAAGATTTTTATAAAATGTGGCACAAATGTAAGACAAATGGCGTGTTCTACATATTTATCATGTATTTGAGTTTCAATATGTCAAATTATTAGTAGCATAAAAAAAATCGATTCTTGTTTCTAGAAACAGTAAATAAATAAAGGGAAAATTACAAATAATAATAATAATAATAATAATAATAATAATAATAATAATAATAATAATAAATTTAAGATTTGGGTCTTATAACAAAATAAATTCTAAGCTTTTAATTTTGTCAATTTAAATCATAACCTTTTGATTTGTTTTCAATCTAAACTATTTGCTTATTTTTGTTAAAATAAAATTGATGGAGAAATTATATTTTAATGATTAAATTCAAAGGAAATGGATATTTTCCATACAACTACATTGAATATAATGTCCAAAATATCATTTTTCATCAATTTTACTTAATGAAAATAGACAAATGATTTAAATTGAAAATAAATCAAAATATCAGAGTTTAAATTGATAAAATTAAAAATTGAAGGTTCATTTTGATATAAGGCTCAAACCTTGGAGTTTGTTTTTGTAATTTCCCCATAAATAAATTATTGGAAACAAAAATAATTTATTAATATAAGATTGAAAAAAAATAAACATTGAGTTTTTAATTTTATCAATTTAAACTCTAATCTTTTGATTTGTTTTCAATTTAAATGATTTGCATATTTTCGTTAATTAAAATTGACAAAAAAAATAATATTAATCATTATATTCAATGTACGTATAAAATATATAAAATACCTATTTTTATTAGTTTAATGACTAAAATATCTATTTTTTCATCGATTAAAACATAATGAAAATATGCAAATGATTCAGATTGAAAATAAATCAAAAGTTTAGGATTTAAATTAATAAAATTAAAATCTTAGAGCTTATTTTGTTATAAGGGTCAAACTATGTGATTTTATTTGTAATTTTCCCTTTTTATTTTTGTACAAAAATTAATTTAAAACAATATGTGAACAAGTTTTTAGTACTTCCTAAACAATGAGTTTAAAAAAAATAAATAAATAACCAAATAAGTTGTGTTTTCCAAAAAAATATACACCAAACAGGGTGGATTTTATGAAGAAGGACTTTCATCATATATATATATATATATTTTAAATTTTAGCAATTCTTACCCGCAATTATGTTCTGACCAGCTGACTCGGAGTCATACGAAATCCCAAAGCAGACATTCCCTGAAGGCTGAAAACCAACAGCTATGAGCATATATCATTATTCATTACAAAATTTGCTTTCTCATTTTGACAAATCAGCAATACTACGAGCACAAGAAGAAGAAGAAGAAGAAAAAAAAAAGTACACTGAAATTACTGACATCACATTTTATTAGCATCTGTTATTGCGAAATTTTGTTCGCAACTACCACATGCGTCGATATTTTGTGAGATGTCGATAATTTTGGTGCACACGGTAATTTTTTCCTAACACAAATTGCAAGACAAAGAAATTAAAGTTGGAAGAGCTGCTCACTGAGATGATAAGGTAAGATTGAGGTGGCAATTGGAATTGCACAAAATTCCTGGCATTTGTGAAGTGCAGTGCCATGCTCTTGAAGTATTTCTTCACTTCATTAATAGATTCGATCCGCTTACCCCATCCCCAACATTTTTCAAGAAAAGCATCCACAACCAGCACCAGGGGTGTTCTGTCTAGATTCATTTGTACCTAAAAACATGAAACACTAGTTACCTTTTGTGTTCGCAGCACAACGCTACTTGTACATCAAAAACAAAAAATATATAGGAAAATGCATAGAAAAATAAATGTGCAGCTTGAATTTGGACAACACATTGATTTTTCTGTTCACGCAGTACTTTTTTTGGGGTTCAAATAGATGACTAGGGTATGAAATGAAGACATAATAATATTCTTCGTAAAAATCTCACAATTTCAAGAGCAGCTTGGTAAGCTTGGCTAGTTAAGATGACATAGGTAGCCCCACTGTCGAAAACTATGTCAAGGTTCTTCACAGAAGTAGGCTTGTTATCAAAAAGGAGATCTGCACTCCCCGGTGAGTAGTGGTTGTTATCCCTGAAATAAAATCAGAACAAAGAGTCCGCGAGCAACAAGAAATGACTCATGAGAGGAATAGTTATGCCCATGTGATAATATGAGATTGAAAAAAAATAAAATAAAGTAAAATAAAATTTCGGACTATACTCTGATAGGGTAACCATTTTTGTCCACTCAATACTTGAAGAAGGGTCAAGATAGTCTCCAAAGAAAAGGTATCCTTGTTGATCTTTTTTGGAGTTGAAACAATGGCCAATTTTGTTTAGCATCAGACCCTTTTCACGTAGCTGCCACACAATGCTCAATTTACCATTGGCAAGGCCAAGGACTCCATCTCCGAAAAGCTCTTTATTTGGATCAGTTTCTGGAGGGTGATATGTTCCACACCTGAGAGGAGGATCAAGAAACATGCTCTTGTGAGTATTTGCAATTCAAAAACTCAACTACCACTTTTCAAGAGGTATAATAAAATTTCACAAAATTTCCAAACAAAACTGATACTACAAAGTCAAACTCAATCTCTCCCATGCCTTTTGAGAACAAAAACTACAATTTGAAGAAAATGGTATGATCCAAAACACCTAGGGGGCAAACACATTTCAGGAAATTGTCCTCAAGTTCTTTTTTTTTTTTTCCTAATATCAGAATTGATTTCAATTCAATGTCCAAAGTATAGCACAACTTTTTACTAGAGCGGTGCTAATACTATTTGATCCAAAAATTGGACTGATTGGTTGTTGCCATGGGCCACTTAGACTGGTCCAACCAATTACAACACGACACATCTATCTATCGTGTTCAGTACAACTTTTGAACCAACTATCATTATAGGAAAAGTAACCCACCCAAAGACGAGGGAGGATCTAAGGATAGAGCCATTGGTGAAGAGGATATGGAAGTAGTCTCTGACAAGGGTGCCAGTAGAAGAACTACCATCGCCATATTCAATCCGGTAGGGACATGGATTATCATTAGATAATAATCTGCATGGGTCATCTCGAGGATGTTTAACATAATTACAGAGAGGGTCGTCACATGATATAACTACCCTGGACAGCTTGTATGGATCATGGTGAGATTGGCCCTGCACACACACACACACACATGCACAAATATAAGAGAGAGTATATTTATATATGTGTGGAAATTAATTTTAGAACTTGTTTGGAATGTGAAAATCTACCTTTCGAGATTTTAGAGTTGATGGTGGATATGCATCACATTTGACCCAAGTGAGTTCGCTGCCAGTATCAATATCAACAGAGTAGGACTTATGTGACTTTCCTATTCTCAGGTTTGTATAATAGTACCTGCATATATAATGAAAGAAGACAGACACTGAATATCTGATTAACTGGCAGAAGAAGAAATTTTATTTTTACTTCATTCCAGGGATTTTATTGAAAAATAATTACAAATTAATGATAAACTTTATCAATGTTAATAATTAAAATTATGAAAATATTATAAACTTTTCCACACACATGTAATAATTTTGGCAAATACCACCTGCAAGTAATTTCCCCTTCTACTATCAAGAGCAGTGTCAACACTAGATCAACAATTTCAAGATAAAAGCAAAAGCAAAATAAAAGGGAACATTAGAGAACATCTCTCCAGGTTCACTTTTGGATTTCAATTTCACCCTTGAGTTAGTTGACTGTTGACCATCTCCTATTTGATTCCAAATTTCAGTTAAAAATTGATTTGTTATGAGTTACTCCAATCCTTTTATCAAATTTTGATCAAAATCTTTCAAAAAAATTACTTTCTCATCCCAAATTTCACTTTTCATCAATTTTGGTGAAAAAAAACTCAACTCCAATTCTTTATCTTTTAACAATTTCATCAAATTTAGGTAGAAAAAAGGTTTGCTGGAAATCTGATAAAAGATTTGGTTCATCCTTGATTTGATGAAAAATTTGCTATTCCCTTGATTTGATACAAGTTTGATGAAAGAATTGGACCTCATTTTGACCAAAATTTTCATCAAATTTAAATTTAATGAACGATGTGAAGGATTGGAGATGTCCTAGGGCAGGAAAACCAAAACAAAGTCAGAACTACATCACACAAACATATGGACAACATGCACCCAAATAGTTTGCCATTAGATTGTATTAGTGACAACACTTGCCCACTATATTGCGATCGTTGACCATGGGTTACTGAACTGTTGGGACAAAATCACATACAAGCCAAGCCACACCTCTACCAGAGCTATCGAAGATTGCAAGCACGCTATTGCCACTCACGCCACTCTCAACCCTGCAACAAGACCCATCACCACCGCCACAAGCCCCAACCCATTACCACCGCCCCTCTAGAACACCATGCATGCCTAGTGCAACTTATGACCCAAAAACAAACAAATATCATAGAGAAATGAGATTGGGGCATTTCGTCGAACACTCTGTGGGCGTTAAACTACATTGAAGCCTTTCATCGTCAGAGGAAGAGGGTTAGATAGGTAATACCGGCTCCGTTTTGTTTGCCGTTAAACTACATCGCCCTAAAATCACATAGCCTCAATTTGGTTAGATAGGTAATACAGGCTCCGTTTTGTTCGCCGTCTGTTTCTTTGTCGGATTATGGTAAATGAGATTATAAATATAGTGTAAAATTGAATGAGAAAATTAATAATGTACTAGTATTAAATTAAAGATGTAAGATAAAGTGAGGAATAATGTAGTGTTATTAGTTGTTTGGGATTAAATTTCTGAAATTACGTAAACAAATTTATTACGTAAAAAATAGATTTTATTGGGTTAGATTTTATTACGCAAAATAGATATTCTATTTCAATTCAAAGGGATTGGATTAGTAATCTCACCCCTTCCTAATCTTATATCTCTAAGTAGGATTGGTAGTCTCTTAGCATGTGGCACAAACAAATATGGGTTTGATAAGACTCACGAGATTATTAATTTAATCCCACCACCTACGAGGCTAAACAAATATGTCCGAAAAAAAGTGAAATAAACAAAAATAAATAAATTTTTATATGTTTATTTAGATAAAAAGTTTTAGAAAGTAATGAAAATTTTCTATACAACTCAAATTAGATTGACAAGTTAATAATTTCTTGCAAAATATACAAAATTTTTATTTATTTATTTTCCTATAAATCTTGACAAATTTTATTTTATTTTATTTTATTTGTTCGTTTTTTTACAAAATTTTTCATCTATTCAAATGTATAAAAAAAAAATTATTTATTTTTCTCTCATTTTATTTTCTATCTTCCGTTTTTACCAAAAAAAAAAAAAAAAAAAAAAACCATCCGTTTCGTTTTAAAAAAACGGAGCCATAGAAAATCGCAGTGGAGGACGATGCGAACCGTTGACGACGTGACGGAAAGAACTAGCGCCGCCGCCATCAACCCTCTTCGTTCGCAGTAGGTCCATCGAATGATTGTTGAAAGAAGGATTTTTGGAATAGAAAAAAAACCTCATTCTTATAATAAAATAAAATTTTAATTTTATTAATTTAAAGAATAATATTATATCTACTTAAAATCTTAATAACAATCCTATTCAAAACATCCAAATATATTATTATTTTTTTCACGACAATCACATGTAATCATTTCTATTTTTAATAAGATTATTAATATGTGAAAATTATTCTAATTTAAATCTTAATTTTTTAATTTGTTTTTAATCTAAACTATTTGTATATTTTCGTTAATTAAAATCAATGAAAAAATAATATTTTAATCATTAAACTCAATGTAGATATACATAAAATGTCTAAAAAATTCAATTTCATTGAATTTAATGACTAAAATATTTTTT
The DNA here is from genome assembly GCA_036172215.1 of Camellia granthamiana. Taxonomy (NCBI): domain Eukaryota; kingdom Viridiplantae; phylum Streptophyta; class Magnoliopsida; order Ericales; family Theaceae; genus Camellia; species Camellia granthamiana. The sequence goes on along the minus strand of CM069905.1, from coordinate 103,632,335 downwards.
TCGTTGATTTTACTTAATAAAAATTGACAAATAACTCAGATTAAAAATAAATCAAAAGTTCAAAATTTAAATTAATAAAATTAAAAATTCTAGACTTATTTTGTTACAAGAGTCCAACTCTTTTTTTTTTCTTTTTTTTTTTGTGTGGTAATTTTTCTTAAAAAAATTAAAAAAAAATACGGAGTTAAAAATATAAAATACTAGTTTTGGTTAGCTCTCTTAGGGACGTTTCTGTCATTTCAAAAATTTATAATTTGTGCAATTATTATAAATCTAATGAAAATTAATATAATTTACCCAAAATAATAATAAAAAAAATGAAGTTGGATGATGATTACCAATCAAGCCACGCAAAAAAAACATGTGAAAAATTATTTAAAATTTAAATTTTCTACGGACCACGAAATAAATTTGATAGTCGAACAACCTCACTTGAAAAATAATAATAATAATAATAATAATAATAATAATAATAACAATAATAATAATAATAAATCTGGACCAGTATGGTGATCTTTCTATTATCACCCAACTTTCTCAAAATTATGTCTCTTGGTTGAATGAGAAAGACGACATCAACTTTTAAAAATTTAGTCAGATAATAAGGGTTCATTTTGATGTTTAAACCCTCAAAAATATTGGGCTACCACTGGAAAGAGAAATAATGCGCTCCACTCGCAGTGATGCTATATGTATCAATTAATGTACATATTAGTGTACCAATTAGTGTTACAATTCTGCTAGGTAGCCCGAATGTCCTCTGGCTCGAATGGCTCGAGGTGCCAAAACGACGTTGTTTTGGCACCTTTTTTTTTTTCATAACTCAGAGGAGAGAAGAACAGAGGAGGAAGAAGATGAAGAAAGAAGAAGAAAAGAAATAGAGACGAACAGAGGAGGAAGAAGATGCAGCAAGAAGAAGAAGAAAAAAAGATTCTTTATCTTGTTTCCCCAGAAAGACAACACTCTGCCTCCTCCACAAAGTCTTCTCCCTTTCCTTTTCTTATTCCCTTCTTCCACCCCATTTTCTCAGTCTGTGAATCCATTACCCCTCTCTTTCTCTCAACTTTTACTTTGAGCACAAAAAGATTCATAAACAAACAAGAGCTTGGGAACACAAACAAACAGACAAATCTTTGAAATAAAAAAACAAAAAAAAAGGCAAACCTAAACCATTACACTAGTTGAACACAAAAATTGACTCTTCATTAACTTTTCCATATAAATTTGTGACATACATATACTATCAATTTTTTTGCAATTTTGGTCTCTCTGAAAATTCTTTTAAAGAAAGAGAGACTGAACATTTGAAGAAAACTCATTTATCTTCCATATGTCAGATCACTATGTAAAATTTTAATCTTCACAAGGTCAAAGTTTAAGCCAAATAGAGAAGGTTTTTTTTTCCTCACTGTTGAGATTCAAAAAAAAATTTAAAATAAAATAAAAAGAAAATAATGAAATGGAGTGAGTTTGAACTGTATACAGATCAAACTATATACACACAAAGATGAAATGGAGTGAGAAGAGATGTCAAACTTATCTTTTGGCATTGTTTCAAACTCACTCCATTTCATTATTTTCTTTTTATTTTATGACATCAAACTCACTCCATTTCTTTTTATTTTCTTTTGATCTGCATGCCAAAAGATAAGTCGGAAAATAACATCCTTGTTTCAAACTAAGTTTGATCTGTATATACACACAGATCTGTGAACAGAGAGAGAGAGAGATACACAGATCTGTGTATACACACAGGCGGCACCGGTGGTTTGCGACAGTGATTCCGATTCTCTCTCTGTCTCTGTTCCCTCTCCCTCCTTCTTCTCTTCCACCCCTCCACCTACCGGCGTCGTGACCCTCCCTTGTCTTCTCCTTCTCTTCTTCTCTTTTCTTCCTCCTCTCCTTCCCCTGTTTCCCTCTGCTGTTTGTTTCATAGAGAGAAAACAGAGGGAAAAGAAAAGAAAAGAAAAGAAAAAAATCCAAAATGACGTCGTTTTGGGTTTCGAGCCAATTCGAGCCAACGGAATTTCGGACCTCCAAACATTTTTGTTAGTGTTATGTCATTGTTACTGATCTCACCTATCATATAAATTATAAATACTCAAAATTTTTAAAATTATGTCATATCATCTCTTAATATATTAATTAATACATTAATTAATACATATAATATTATTCCTCCATCTCCAGTAATAAAACTACATTTTCACATAGTGTGTGTGGATGCGTATGAGAGAGAGAGAGAGAGAGAGAGAGAACATACCCCTCCTGAATACTTCCTTTAACAGGGAAGAGTGTAGAGGAGCCAAAAGGGTTGGGAGATATTGCTGGAGTCTTCTTGTTGTGCAGAGGTGGAGTACTAGTAGTAGTAGTAATAGCATCTGAAGAGCAGTACTGAAAAGTTGCAGAAAGAATTACCAAAACAAACAATTTTGAGCCTTTCATTACTACTTTATTATTAGCACTAAACAAGAAGGATGCCTAACCAAGGTATGTAAATTTGCTTGTCTATGTACTCTATATATACTAGTATTTTTTTTTTTTTGGGGGGGGGGGGGGGGGATGACGTGTGGCGGTTTCTGATTTGTTGATTTTAGTTTTTAGAATATTTGCTAATTAAAATTAAATATTGGGAAAAAAAAATTATAATGTTGCCATGAACTTTTGAAAAATGAAAAGGGTAATGTTAGAGACCACTAAAAGTGATATTCTAAAATAACCAATAATGATGTGGCACTTACTTTTAAAAAAAAAAAAAAATAGACACAATAACATTGTAAAAATGAGTAAGACATCATTAGTGATGGCACTAATTAATACTCTCACTCATTTGCTATATTTCCACGCGTTGAACTACCGTACATGAAAGAAGTTTCACGTATGATACCAAAAAGTGGTTTTCTAATAAAAAAAGGGTATGCCACCGGTTTTACGGGTGATGTGATGCGACTTTATTATTATTTTGGTACTAACAGGTGGTATAAAAAATTTATATGGTGGGCATGAGACATAGTTACATGATGTTCTAAATATATTGTAACTAATGAAGGAGGTAAGATTTATAATTTTATATTGAATTATTGAAAAATAATAAAAGTATGGTGGTTTGTAATTAATAAGGAGTAAGGTTATGTGGCGCTCCTGAACTAAAAAATAATTTTTTAATAGTATGGCATTTATATATATGTTTCACATTAAATTATTTATATAAAAAAAATTAGACTAATCTTTTTAAAAATTTTAAAAATATATAAGTGCCATAAAATTTAACATAATTATATTAAATTTCTTTAAAATTTATTAATTTAAACAAAATTTAGCTAATTTCCCAATCAATATGTTTGGTTTGAGTTTTTTGAATTAAATTTTTTGAAAATTGAATTTTTTGATTTTCGTTTTTTTTTGTTTTTAGTGAATATGTTTAAAATTTTAAACTTTTTTTTTTTACTTTTTTAGATGCACTCTACTTAGATGAATCTAAAAAGTAAAAAATTTGTGAAAAGATATTTTAAAAAATTAATAAATACATAAAAGTATAAAAAATGTACTGAATTCTCATATATATATATATTTTTATATTTTTTGTATTTAGTGAATTTTTAAAAGGTTTTTTTCACAAATTTTTTACTTTTTAGGTATATTTATGTTAGGTATGTCTAAAAAGTAAAAAAATTTCTTAAAATATTAAAAAAAATTCAGTAAAAACAAAAAAAATACGAAAAATAAGAAAGTAGAATGTTTTGAAAAATGTTTTTAAAAAAATGGAACCAAGCAAAATATAGTATTTTTTTAGTTACATGAATAAAATAATGATACTATTTATTTAATATTAGAATATATACAGTACATTCGTATTATTCTTATGTTTACAGAAAAATTTTATAATACACAATCTTTTTCTGATATGTACTATATGTATAGTTATGGATTTTGTGATATTTGATTATAACTCGTTTATTACTCAATCAAATATGACTTACTACTCAATAAGACATCACTTAATTGGATTTGACTTACTATTTTATTAAATCTCACTTACTACTCAATTAGATTCTATTTACTATTTTATTAGATTTACCATTGTCCCAAAAAAGTTAAAAAACACTCATTGAGCTTTCACTTAGTACTTAGGGTTGGTTTGGCATAAAATAATACAAAAAGTCAAAAAGTTACTATCTTATTTAAGTCACATCATCTTATTTAGGGGTTGTTTGAAATGACCTAAATAAGTGCACTTTTTGTCTTTTTACGAAAAGATGTGCAGAAAAGTAGAGAAGTGATGTGATGGAAAAAAGATAAAAAGATGGATTATTTTTAGGTTGCCAAACTTGGCCTTAAATCACATCACCTCTCTAACACATCATATCAAACCCAACCCAAACCCAACCCATATAAACCAATAAGTCAAAAAGTGCACTTTTTTAGAACATCCCAAACCAACCCTTAATAAGTTTTCATTTACTGTTTCACTAGACTCCACTTATTACTCAATTTTGGTTTCATTTACTATTTAATGAGCTTTCACTTGCTATTTCACTATACTCTACTTACTACTCAACGAGCTTCCACTTACTATTTCGCTAGACTTTACTTACTATTCAATGATTTTCCATTTATTATTTCATTACACTTTACTTACTATTCAATTTGAGTTTCACTTGTTATTTAATGAGCTTCCACTTACTACTTCAATAGACTCCATTATCTACTTAGTTTTGATTTTACTTACTATTCAATGAGTTTCCACTTACTATTTCATTACAGTTCATTTACTACTTAATGAGACTCTACTTACTACTAAATTAAACCTTACTTACGACTTAATGAGACTTTACTTACTACTGTTGATACTTCACTTACTACTTGTTAATTGTTTACTTACTACTCCATCAAATTTGACGTACTATCCAATTAAACACTATTTATTACTCAATGAGACTTATCTTACTACACAATCAAACTCCACTTCACTACTACTTAAAAAGATACCACTCAATTGGATTTGATTTACTATTCATTTAAATTTCACTTACTACTCATTTAAATCTCATTTAGTTGTATCATATTAAATCTCACTTACTATTCAATGAGAGACTCCATTTACTACTCAATTAAATATATGGCTTACTACTCAATAAGACACTACTTAATTGCATTTGACTTACTATTTAATTAAATCCTACTTACTACTCAATGAAACTCTACTTGCTATTTTATTAGATTTTGCTTACTACTCAATTAAACTCTATTTATTACTCAATAAGACTTGATCTGCTATTCAATTAAACATTATTTATTAGACTTTACTTACTACTCAATTAGAACAAATAATAAGTATTATGTTTAAGAGTGATAAGTATTGTCAATTTGTCATAATAAGTGATAAGTACTATCATAATTGATAGTAAGCCAAAGCACATTCTGCGTTGTCATCGACAACTTGTGCTCTATGCTTAGTTCCAACATAGTAGTACATGTCCTTTTGTATGAGCCCAATATTCGAATAGCCACATACTTGTTCTACCACACAAGATGTTATTACTCAATGAGATATTTTAATTTTCACTTACTACTTTATTAGGCTTTAGTTATTATTTATTGAGTTTTCACTTACTACTCAATCAAACTATACTTACTACTTAATTAAATATGACTTACTAATCAATTAGACACTACTTCAATATACTTAAGTTAATAGTCAATGAAATTATACTTAAATAGAAAACAACAAATATAAATGTTACCAAATAGGCCCTTAAATAGTAATTACTATTTTGAGGTGTTGTAGGTAAAAAAAAACTATTTTCAATTAATTTTTTTAAAATTAAGTTTAAATAACTTATAATTTAAAAATATTTTATTTACATTTTTTTTCTATTTTTATTTATTTTTAATATTATATTGAAAATTATTTTTTCACAATAATGACTATTTAAAAAAATTAGTAAATTTTAAAAAAATTTAATAAATTAATATTTACATATCATATTTTACTTTTTACAAATCATAACAAGTCAAAATATAGAGAGAAAATAGTTAAATATGCAATGTCATTAGTTTTATATATTTAAAATTAATTTAAAATATAAAAGAGGATACAATATTCAAGAATTAAAGGTATTCATAACAAATAGTAAATATGTTTATAGCAAATGATAAATTAACATCATTTTTTTTTTTAAATTTTAAAATTGACCAAAACTACTTTACTTTTTAGAAAATCACATCACTTCTCCTTCCTAATTTTACTTTTGATTCATCCAATGACTACTATTTATCTTATCTAAATCTGAGAGTCCAAATTTTTTTATATACCATATATAAAAACCACTTTCGGTAAAATTTTCCTCTTTCCACAGCTATTATATATTATAGTACTCGAACCTTTTGAAGAAATTCTAGTACATTGTGGAAAGAAAATTTACTTTTGTATTTAATAAGTTTCCAGATTTTCGTGCATAGAATAAATAAAATTTTAATCTAGATTACTTTAGTAATGATATTTTTTGAAATTGTGAGCTATAGAAATAAATTTTAGGATAAATTCTACTCACTTTGTGAAGTTTGAAAAATATACAATTTCATAATTTTTTATTATATAATTACACTGATTTCTATTTGAGTATATCTAAAATGACTGAAACTAAGGCAATGGTGGGTAGATATTGAAATAAATAAAAATAAATATATATTTATTCATTTGAGTATATCTAAAATGATTGAAACTAATACAGATGGTGGGTAGGCATTAAAATAAATAAAGATAAATATATATTTTAGTTAAAAATATAGACAATATTATTTTTCATTTATACAATTAATGAGTTATTAATGAAAATGATCTAATTATTATGTGAATTAAAACTTTAAGGAAGACTTGTGTAATCATGTCAAAAGTATAGGACTAATTATATATATATATTTTTTCTAAATCTTAGGTTAAGTGAGTGTGGGTGTTGATTTCCAACCACACAACCAAACATGGAACTCAGCTGGAGAGCACCGGCAGAATAGGCTAAGCCCAAACAACCTGTCACAGAAAGATAAGAATCCGGTGGTAGTTCGTCCACCCGGGGAGCACTCTGACGATCAAGTTAGTAATCAAATGTCTCTCAAAGATAGCAAATTGTGCTTAACTCACAAGAAATAACAGTATATCACACATAAAAACATATCTTAGACTCACGAGGCTATCTTGCTTTTATAGCCAACATTAACCTAATCCCTACAGAAGCCTCACTTAAGTAGACTCAGGTTCAAAGTTTATCCTGAACTCCCTAAGAGCTTTATCCTTATCCAAACTGAGATCCTCCCCTGTTTTAGGACTCCTGTACTTTATCCGCTCAGCTAGGATTCCGATATCTCCGTAGACAACCTCAACCTAGCCAAGATCACTTTGACACAAAGACCAGACCACGTGGCACCTCGGCTGACACTTCAGCGTCACCTTGGCCACATGTTGTCATTCACAAAATATGTCTCCACAGTGAATGTAATTTACTTAAATTTTAAGAATAATGATTCAAGTGTTTTGATTTGAAAGTGTTATGTAACATCCCAACTTCTGGACCGTTAGTAAATGAAATCAACCTCAAATTTAAAATTTTAATTAATTAATAATCTCAAAAATACAAATCGTCTTTAAAATAATTACCCAAATGTCTCCAAAATAATATATACAAATCTCCAAAAACAATATATAGTGGTGGCTCCAAAATATCTAACGCAGTAAATCTTTTAATGCTTAAGCTCTAATCACTACTAAATTTGCTCCACATCTGAAAAATAAATTAATTCGGGAAGTATACAATATGACATGAATAACAATGCTTGGATAGAGAATAAATTAATAAGGATCTAACAATTTATGACATAGCACAAATGATATGATAATCAAGCAATTTACCAAATTGCACAGCAAATCTACTCAACATATAATAACTTGTCTAGGACCAAATATCCGGTTCTACTCAATACATGATCAGTGACCGGCCTCACCCACCTCACCCAAACACAACCGCTTATCCGAGCATATTGGTGCAAGCTATTGGCAAGATCCTCTTGATCTATGTACATAGAATTTTCATGTCATTTAGTCAGACAGATCAACATTTCTAACACTGAATAACATCATAGGATTTATCAAATGACTAGAGTAATCAAACATATTAACACAGAATTATTTCACAGAATTTATCAAACGATCAATATAAACAAACGGAGTACAAATTGGAAGTAATTAAAATGAAATTCTTTGCAAAGAGATTTAAAGGAAATATATTATTTACTATCCGAATTATCATAAATCAATCTTCTCCTTTGCTAATACTCTAATCAATCGACAACTTTCCATGGATCTCCAAAAATGATGGATCAAAATTCTAAGGCATAAGGTATCTAAGATTTGACAAAATCTATAACTCTCTTATTCTCTCAGTTGTGGGGTGTATATAGGTGGTCATTGAGTGTGTTGTTTGGTCCAAAATGTGGAGGCAAATGGAGTATTTATAGAGTTCAAATCTCCAAAATTTTTCCAAAGTTTCCTCAAGAATCTATCTAAGCTTCCTCAAGAATCAATCAAAGCTTCCTTAGTAATCCATCAAAACTTCCTCAACAATCCATCAAGGCTTCTTCCACAATTCATCAAAACTTCCTCAATAATCTATCAAAATTTCTTCAATAATTCTTCAAAACTTTCTCAATAATCTTTGTTCAAGGTGTACACCACCCTCTTTGATTTTTCCAAATATAATTTATCTAAATTATGAGGGTTGGGGCTTAATTTATAATTTGGAAAAATTTGTTTAATAAGTGTAGAACTTAATAAATCACCAAAATACTATAATAAATCACCAGTGCTTCTTACTAAAATATTAACGGGAAATTCTATTTCCATACACCTAGTTAGCTCAGGGCACACACTTAATGAAATATTAATTTAATGATAATTATATCCTAAATAAAAATGATCATAATAGACATCTAGCAATCTCCATAATATTATATGAAAAAATTCTCTGCATACATCTTTTAAGAACAAAAAAAAGTCTCAACTTACACCTTTTGAGTTAAAAAAAAAAAAAAAAAAAAAACCCCTAATTTTTCTATTGTTGTCACACTTTATAGTCCTCTATTGCTTGCAAAACATTAATTTAGCTTTTCATTTTAAGGTTGAGCAACAAGTGAATGGAGTTTTCCTCAATTTTTTTGGCTTCAATAGGACTACTAGTACTGGTGTGTGGAGAATAAAGGCTTTGAAGGATTCGGGTGGATGGTTAGAGAGAACCACAGTTGAGGGGCTCATCTCCATGGATGGAAATTCATCTTCTTCAATTGGAAGAAAGCAAAAGCTATTGGCTTGTTGGAAAGCAAAATTTGGATGGAAATTCATCTTCCTCAATTGGATTTAGGTGTCTTTTTATTTTTTTTTGGCTGTTTCTATTCTTGCTCGTGCAAATCAGCAATTGGAAGAAAACAAAAGTGTGTGGAAAGGAGGGTAAAGTGGTGTGTGTACAATGGTTATAAGTGAAGGATATAATTGTAACTTTAAGTATATAGATTGAGAAAATTAATTAATAATCAAATTAATAGGTGTTTGTATTAAGAAAAGATGTGCATTGAACTAATTATGTATATGGAAATAGAATTTCCCAATAATAACACTTGAAAAATGCGAGATTTCACATGTTATCTTGATTTCTAGGTAATAGGTATGAATTATCGTACCGTTAATGGGGTGACTGCTGTTGTGCGGCCATATGAACTTATTTTTAGGTCTATTTTGATAATGTGAATCGTTCACTTTTTAGAGTATATCGAGTAGAATATATTTACAAAAAATTAAGTTGATCAGATATCATTAACCATTTCATTGAATTACATTTCTATTAAATTTTATAATTCAAATCATATTTGTTATTTATTTTTGTAGATACAAATGCAATTCAATGAAATAGTTGACGATATTCGATCAACTTGATTTTTTATAGGTATATTCTACTCGATATATTCTAAAAGATAAATAATTTAGATCATCGAAACAGATCTCCGAAATAAATTTATATGATTGCACAATAGTAATTGTTGTGCCTTTCACACAACAACCACTCCATTTCTTGGTATTGGATTACATATTCATTTTATTGGGTTTTTCTTATCGGTATAAAAGAACTTGAATTTTGAGGCCACTTTATGATTTTCTTTTTTGGTCAATTATTTATAAATATTAAGAGAGTTGGATCAAATTAAATAATCAACTATAGAAAGTCCAATAACACATGCTCACAAACCTATCATCAAAAGTTACAATATTAATATGATAAAAAACTCTATAATAAGAAAAAAAAAACAATTAATAAAAAAAAATCTTTTAATAGACAAAAAAATAATGAGTAATGTTATATAAAACAAAAAATTTATATATAATTTTCATATATAATGATTTGGTTCGTTATGAACTTTTCACTTTAAACAAAATATTATTTAAGATTAGTTTATTTATAATAATAATATTACCACATTATTTTTGTGAAATTTTTATATAAATTTTATGTATAAATAGAATTTTTAAAAAATAATTGATCTTACTTTTGATAATCATTATTAACCCCTAGCTTCACAGTTAAGATTAAGAGTATGCCTGATCAGTTGAACACAAGTACTTCTTTTTGAATTCATGGATCTAAACATTTTCTCTTTCATAAATCTAACGAAGATTTAAAGTAACTATAATGGATTCAAAAGGAGAGATGATACTTCCCAGGTCACCTTACCTACTTTATTTACTTTTGAAACAATAAAGATTTAAGTTCAGAAAATAATTAAGGAAATAATTTTGTGGTTCAAATTAGACTGTTGTTTAGTAAAGTTCGCATGTATAATCAATTTCAATCATATATTAATTTTTCTGCCTAAATTTTTAGACATAAATTATGTGTACCTAATATTGATCGTTTGGAAAGTGACTATTTTACATAAAAAGTCAAAAAAATCACAAAAAGTTCAAAAAATCAACTCATACTTTCAAATTAATTCTTTTTGGAAAATACTAAGACCTCGTTTGGGAACAGGCTAATTTAGTAATTTTTTGACTATTTGACTAAAATATGAGCTAAAAAAAACTAGTATGTTTGGGATGATTTTTTGATTTTTTACGAAAAGATGTGCAAAAAGTGGAGAGAAAAAAGAATCTTTGACTTTTTGGTATGTGTTGTTGGCTTTTTGGCTAATTTAGTAACTTTTTGACTTTTTGGCTAAAAGAGAGGGTTCCCAAATGAGGCCTAAGTATCATAAAAAATGCTTTATGAAAATAATCATGAAAGAATTTTCATCCTTGTATTACATATTAGAACTTATTGTATATTGTACGGGAAAGAAATACATCTTCTCGTATAATCCTGTTGATCAAGTCTGCACTCCTCCGTACGTCGTCGTTTTACTACCTGAAAACACAAACGTGAGCTAGCCGGCGGGTGTGTGCCGGAAACCTCTCCGATGCCTAAGTCAGCCAACAAGACAAATAGGCAAAAACTCTACGTATTCAGGGAGCCAAGTTGCATTACCTCTCCATAGGTGATATTTGTGTGTTTTTATAGGTTTCGAGTGGCGCAATCCTAGTAGGACTCTTACTCCTCCATGTAGAGTCCTCCTAGGACTCATACTCTCGAAGGATAATGCTTATCCTCCAACACCCCCCTCACTGCTTAAACCAAGTGAGATGGTTCTTCCCATGGCTGAATTACCATACAATCGACCTAACTTTTACTTCGGCTACCGCTTTCTTCTCTCTTACCTCGGCTTTTACATGCTAAGACCGATACATAAGAGAGCAAGGCCGAACTAACTCTGGCACCACGTACATAAGAAGACTCCGCATACCTCGGTTCCATGTACTTCGACCGAACTAATTCTGGCAACCGAATCATCCGTAGTGCACTTCTTAACCGGACTAAGAATAAAGCCTTTTGCGACCGGACTAATCACCACGGCTGTGTGATCGGTCTAGCTCAAAGGCTCCTTCTTCGGACCGGAGTGACTTTATGGTGATTTCACTCGGCCCTTCACATTGGGCCCAAAAATAGCCCATTATCCAGCTCGGCCCAATTTTCATATAAATTACCCTCTCAATTGCCCCTTAATTCCATCTGCAGAGCATGATAGGGATTACCTGTCTCTCAGCCGAGCTACAGTTTTAACCTTTCCAGCCGAGCTAACTTAACTCATTAGCCTTTCCAGCTGAGCTAAAAAACTCTGAAGCTTGTCCAGCCGAGCTAAGCACAAGCCGAATTGTCCACGTCCGGTCGAAACCTCTTTTCAATCTCAGAAGCTGAATCGCTTCTGCTCCCCAAGACACATGGCCGGCTCTGATTGGATGGGAGCAGCTGTCGCACCGCCCTCGTACTCCAAAAAATTTAAACAGTTCCCGCCTCGAATCCTTCCAAAACAAATCCTCTGTTATTCTGAATCATTTCACCTTACTATTCACTCTCTCACTCTGAGCTTCAACTGTTCTTCAACCTCTGAGCTCGTGTTCGCCGTTGCTGTTGTTGTTTTCACCTCCAGTTCTTGCCTCTTCATCTGGTAAGTATTGCACATCTATTCCTCTTTCTCTGTTTTTTGTTTCGTATGTTTTTGCCAAACACTCTTTTGGCTTCTATTTTCCACTGTTTTTGTACTTTCTGGGAAAAAACCCCTTATGAACCACTTGAACTTCATGAAATAATCTGTAGAACATTGTTTTGATCCAAAAATATGTGCCAACCGAACTAGGACACTGTTTGTAGATGTAGATCTACCCAGACCGTAACCGAACTAAAACTTTTGTGAATAGAAATTCCAATAGGTCAACTTCTGATGCACCTTAGTCGATGTAAACAAACCGAAATAAGCCCTGAACTTTAGCATACTGGAAACCTTGGCCTTCAACCGAGCTAAGTCTTGGGGCTAAGCCAGCTTTCTTAGTTTCTAAACCGAACTCAGAAAGCTGCCCCCATAGGCTTAACCGGAGTAAGAAAAACCGTAGTTCAGACCGAGACAAACAACCTCTTTGCTCAAACCGAGCTACCAAGCACCTTGCTAGAGCCGATATAGAACCTGTAGTATCCCACGCAGCCGAAGTAGGACCTTTTACCTTTCTTTTGATTTTGTCGCACGGTCCAATGATCTGTGCTTAACCCCTTTGTTTTCCACTTTGCAGACTTAGGTTGCCCAGGCACTCCACTGCGCCCTTAACCGAGTTTCTGAGCACACTTTTCTGACCGAGATAACTTATTCTTAACTTATACAATAAATGGGGAAGTATAGGTTTTTGGTAGAAACCCCAGGAGGCTTAGCCGAATTCCGAAGGGAGTACAACATCCCTGACGACGTCCAACTTATATTGGCCAAAAAAGATGTAACCCCATGGGGAAAGGAAGGCTTCGTCCTCTTTACCCTCCTTTCAATTATAGAAACCAGACTAAGATTTCCAGTCCAGCCACTAATTTGCGAATTCCTTAGACAAACACGACTATGCACAACCCAACTCTCCACCAATTCATACCGTGTCATAATGGGAGTAGCCGCACTAAACCAACAAGAAGGACTCAACCTCGGTCTAGCCGAAATATTCCACCAATACTCCATAGGTTCCAAAGAAGAGGGCTGGGAATACGCCGCAACCAAGAGAAAATAATAAAAGATACACCGGACAAAGACTTGAATGACGATGATTTTTTCTGGGTGTCTGGGAATTATGAAGATCACCAAGCCCAGATTCCTGGCCGAAGAATAAACTGGAAACAAGGAGAACCCGGTATAACTACTTCAGTTTTCTCTTGTGCCTTTCTTTGATTTCAGCTTCCAATCTGAACCGAGCTAACAGTTGAATTTTTCTTTGCAGACACAGCTTACCTTCATTCATTGTACAACTACCCCAACCTCAATACCCTCCGCGCCGCACTACGGGTTAAAGAAAGAGGTTGGGCCAAACTTCTAAATTTCGAGCCGACCTACAGATACAGCGGTCGCCGAAAAGCGAAAGTGACCGACTTTCTCCTAGAAGACGCACCTGAACCGGACCCAACCTTGCCCCAGATAAACCTGATCCCACTCACAGCCGAACAAGAGATGGCAATTAGGAACAGACTGAAGGCATTGCTGACCGCAACGACCCCAGCCGAGGTACCACACACCGGTCAAACCACTGAGACCGTGGTAGCCCTCCCTTCTGAACAACCATCCTCATCACGTCCACGCAAGCGTGCCCGGACTGGCCAAACCGAGCAACGACTTATTGATGAGGATGAGACCATTTTGCCACCAAGCCCCCCTCCAAGTCCTCAACGAAGCCCACAACCGAAGCACTCCGACCGAGCTGGCTCCTCCAAATGGACTCCCAATCTTACATTCTCTAACCGAGATATAATGGATTCTGACTCGGTGGTTGCTGAGAAGGATCACTTGATGGCTTTCAACCTAGCCAAGAGTGTATGCCTTCCCAAAGACATGGAGCACCATCAAAAGCAGCTAAACACCGAACTCAAGTCCATCCGGTCTGCAACCAAATCCATGATCCTGGTAAGTAGCACTGTCCTTTTTCCTGTCTAATTCTTCCGCCTTTTACTTCGGCTAACAAGAAAATTACTATTCTTTTGCAGGCCATTCAGAAAAACAACCTCACTCACAGGAGAGTGCTAGAGCTTAGAAGAAATACAAGGCAGGCCATGGCAGAGGCCGAAGCAAAAACGGCCGAGCTAGGAGAGGCCAGAAAGCAATTGGCCGAGCTACGAACTGAAAACGGCCGGCTGACCGGACTGGTTAGTTCGGCTAAAGCGGAAAAACAGAAGGTTGCTGTTGAGCTGAAGGATAAATATCTGCGCCAGCTGGCGAAGATTGAAAAGAACAAAGACACCGAAATAAACCAGCTGAAGGAGAGCGTAAAAGATGCCGAAAAGCGAGGCTTTAAGAAGGTAGAGGACGCATACACCCTTCAATGTGACGCGGCCAAGGACCTGTTCTTTAAGTGCGGCTGGAGGAGTGAAGTGGAGCAGCTCGGTTGTACGCCTGACACCAAGGTCTACAACGCTCCACAGTATTCCATTTCGGCTTCACTGTCGCAGTACGCTGCCGATCTTCAGAGGCAATTTCTCGAAGGCTCAGGTTCTGATGATGATGAAGATGAAGATGAGCCAACTGACACTCCGGTCGTTAATGAGCAAGCCAACGATCAATCAGTTCGGCTGGAGCCAACAGTTGAAGATCTGACTGATGAGTTGGCCAGCGACATCGTGCTGTCAGTTGGTACCGATGTCCAAGCTGAGACCGAGCTCCCACCTCAAACCGGACTTCGTGTTGATGCTGATGCGGAGTTTGATGCTGAAATTGATGATCTCCTCAACTGATTTTCATTTTTCTTTCTTCTTCTCTTTGTTTTGAATTTGTAACCGGGCTGCGGTCCCTCGGTTGTATTTTGTTTTGTACTTCAATGAAAGATCTTCTGTGCGCAACTCTTATCCCGGTTTTGTTCTGTATGCTTGCACTTGTAATGAATGTTTCAATGAATTCATTTGCTCAACTGTGATCTCGGTTTGAATGCTTGCTTTCTAACTGCTATTTGAAATATTTTTTGCAATATTTTCAACCGGGATACCGTACTCCGGTTTTGGCTATCTAACTTACTAGCCAACCACTCTTTAGCCGATATAATTACTTTGGCTGAAGAGTATCCAATGTTTGATTTAATCCAGCCAACCATTCTTCAGCCATACCCTTACTTCGGCTGAAGAGTAACAAGAGTTGGTTTAATCCAGCCAACCACTCTTCAGCCGTAAACTTACTTCGGCTGAAGCGTAACAAGAGTTGGTTTAATCCAGCCAACCACTCTTCAGGCTTAAACTTACTTCGGCTGAAGAGTAACAAGAGTTGGTTTAATCCAGCCAACCTCTAAGTTGGTTTTTTCCAGCCAATCACTCTTCAGCCTTAAACTTACTTCGGCTGAAGAGTAACAAGAGTTGGTTTAATCCAGCCAACCACTCTTCAGCCTTAAACTTACTTCGGCTGAAGAGTAACAAGAGTTGGTTTAATCCAGCCAACCTCTAAGTTGGTTTTTTCCAGCCAATTTAGAATAAAGTGTTTGGTTATTCCGACCAAACGTCCTGCAGCCTGGATCCTTATCCTGGGCTTAGGAAGGTTCATAGTTGGTTATTCCGGCCAACTATGTTTACAATGCTCCTAACTCACTAAAGTTACCTTCTACTGAAAACAATTATGCTGAAAATAATCGACTTGTTTTATTGAGAAAGTAAAAAATTACATGTACTTAAAAGAAAAAAAGCTAGAAATAAAACAACTTGAGATTGGCAGTGTTCCATGGACTAGGAATTGCTTTGCCGTCCTTATCTTCCAAGTGGTATGCCCCTTTGCCTGCTAATCCGACCACTTTGTAAGGTCCTTCCCAATTAGGCCCCAACTTGCTATCTCCTAGAACCAAGGTGTTTCCCATCACTTTGCGTAGTACCAAATCTCCGATCTTGAACTGCCTTGGATGCACTGTTTTGTTATACTTTCTGGACAATTCTTGTTGGTAGGAGGCGATGTGAACCAATGCTCTGTCTCTTCTTTCTTCTGCAAGGTCAAGCTCTAATGCTATGGCTTCGCCATTCAAGTCTGGATCAAAATTTTCGCTCGAATTGTGGGGAGGCCAACTTCTAATGGGATGACTGCTTCCATGCCATAAGCTAAAGAGAATGGTGTTTCTCCTGTTGATCGTCGAGGAGTGGTGCGGTAAGCCCATAAAACATGAGGGAGCTCTTCTGCCCACTTGCCTTTGGCTTTCTCGAACCTTTTCTTCAATCCATCCAAGACTACTTTGTTTGATGCCTCCGCCTGACCATTTGCTTGGGGATATGCCGGTGTAGAATTGTAGAACTCTATCTTGTATTCTTCACAAAAGCCCTCTGAAAATTCTACCGTCGAACTGAGTGCCGTTGTCAGAGATTAGTGCCTTTGGTATACCAAATCGAGTGATGATGTTCTGCTAAACAAACTTCTTCACATCTTTTTCCTTGATTGATGCCAAGGCTTCTGCTTCCACCCATTTTGTGAAGTAGTCGGTTGCCGCAAGAAAGAACCTCCTGTTGCCTGGTGCTGTTGGAAGCGGCCCTACTAAGTCTAAGCCCCACATTGCGAAAGGCATGGGCTAGTCAATGGTAGTAGTTCTCTGGCAGGTTGGTTGTATTTGGTGCGCGAATTTTTGACACTTTTCGCACTTTTTGACGTACTTCTCAGAGTCTACCTGCATGTATGGCCACCAATATCCTTGTGAAATTGCTCGGTATGCAATGATCTTCTCCTTGATGGCTGCCGCATACACCCTCATGTATTTTCGTATAAGAACGCTTCTACTTTGCTGGGATGAACACACTTTAAGTAAGGTCCTGAGAACGACTTCTTGTACAATGCCAAGGATGGAGAGAGCCAAAATCGCTGCGACTTTGCTCTTATTCTGTTGGCTTCTTTCTTTTCTTCCAGTAAGGTGCCGTCTTTCAGGAATAATATGATGGGATCCATCCAAGAAGGGCCTAACTCTGCACAACATACCTCTTCTGCTTCTGGGTCTTCAATGCTTGGTCTAGGCAGGTAGTCGATTAGTAGTGGGTGAGGGATGGAGGTGTCTTCCATTGAGGCGAAGCCTGCGAGTTCGTCTGCTCTGCTGTTTTCCTCCCTGCCGATCTGTTCTATCCTTACCACTTCAAATTTCTTTATCTCTGTTCTGACCAATTCTTGGTATCTAGCCATCCTGTCATCCTTGCTTCGTAGTCGCCAGATATTTGGTTTTACCACCAGCTGTGAGTCGCTGTAAACCATTAGCTCGGTGGCCTTCATGTAGAGTGCTGACTTAAGTCCTGCAAGAAGCGCTTCATACTCCACTTCGTTGTTGATGCTGGGAAGCCAAGGTTGATTGCCTGCTCCACTACTAGGCCGTCTGGAGAGATGAGGACTATGCCAAGTCCTGTCCATGCCGGTTGGATGCTCCATCCACGAAGAGCTTCCACATTTCTCCAACGAACAACTTCCAGCAAGTGGAGGGATCAGATGATGCCTTGGGATCTTCCATGTTGCTGGTGGTCTTCTACAAGGTCCATGCTTGCTATCTGCCCCTTGCTTTCTGGCTGTACCAAGTCTTGTTTTGTTAGTGAGTTTTGACTTGGTGTAGCATGGTCCGCTTTCTCTTTCCTTGCCTCGCTTTGGTCTTCCTTGGCGTCTGGCTGAGTATCCCTGTACTAGGAGTTGCGCTATTCCGGCGTCAACTTCTATCCCTAGTTCGGCTGTTTCAGTCAGGTCGACTGGGCAGATGTGATGACTTTCCTGGTGTGAATTCTGCGACAAAATCTGCCAATGCTTGAGCTTTTATTGCGGTTCTGGGTTGGAACTTGATGTCGTATTGTCCCAACTCTACTGCCCACTTCAGAATTCGCCCAGAAAAATTCGCTCTTTCAAATAAAGCCTTTAATAGGAAGGCTGTGAGAACAACTATGGTGTGGGCGTGAAAGTAATGCGACAACTTCCTTGAGGCCATCATCAAGGCTAATGCTAGTTTCTCCAGTGGCAAGTACCTTGTTTCGGCGCCCAGCAGTGTCTTGCTGACGTAATAGATGGGTAGATGTTGGATTCCTTCTGCATGGACCAACACTGCGCTGATTGCGTGCTGTGAGACTGCCAGGTACAAGAAGAGTTCTTCTCCAGGAATTGGGGTTACAAGTAGTGGTGGAGAAGACATGTACTCCTTCAAGCTTTCCAGAGCTCGGGTCGCATTCGTCGTCCCACTCAAACTTGGCCTTTAGAGCATGGAAGAATGGTCGTAGTCTGTCTGACGACCGGCTTATGAACCGATTGAGCGCCGGCTGCCATGCCGGTGAGATGCTGCACTTCTTTTACTGAGTTTGGTCTCTTCAGATCCTGAATAGCCTTGATCTGAGATGGGTCCGCCTCAATACCTCGGTTGGTTACCAGGAAGCCCAAGAATTTGCCAGATCCTACTCCGAATGCACACTTCGACGCATTGAGGCGTAACTTGTGCTTTTTCAGGATCTCGAACATCTCACCTAGGTCCTTGAGATGGTCACTCTCATCCTTGCGCTTGACCACCATATCGTCGATGTAAGCCTCCATTGTTCTGCCTAACAATGACTCAAACATCTTGGTGACCATCCGTTAGAATGTCGCCCCTGCGTTCTTCAGGCCAAAGGGCATTGACTTGTAACAGAACAATCCCTCTTGGAGTTGTGAAGGATGTGACCTCCTGGTCTGGTTCATGCATGGCGATCTGGTGGTAGCCTCTGTAAGCATTCAGAAAGCTAAGTCGGTTATGCCCTGCCGTCAAGTCTACCAGTTGATCTATCCGTGGTAGAGGAAAGCTGTCTTTTGGGCACGCCTTGTTGACTGTTTTGTAGTCGACGCAGACTCGCCACTTGCCATTCTTCTTTGGTACTACGATTGTGTTGGAGATCCATCTTGGGTAGTGTACCTCTCTGATTGCTCCTGCCTCCAGCAGGTTTCCTACTTCTTCCGCCACTATTTCGGCGTGGTGGAGTGCCGATCTGCGCGTGCGCTGAATGATTGGTCTGGCGGATGTGTGGACATTGAGTTGGTGACAGATGAAGTTGGGATCAATGCCTGGCATGTCGTAAGGTGTCCAGGCGAACACTTCGATGTTAGAGGTCAAAAATTCCAAGACCTCCAATCTCTCAGTGCTGGACAACGACGAACCGAGCAAAAAGAACTTATCCGGGTTCTTTTCATCTATTCTTACCTCTACCAAGTCCTCCACCGCTTTCTGGCTAGCCGCTTTGCCAACATCTGCGAATAGTTCATTACTCTCAGGTTCTTCCACCGAATGAACATATCCTTTGGCAGCGTGGCTGCCATTCACCGTGACAAAGCACTGCTTCGACATGATCTGGTCTCCATAGACTTCTTCTATTACTCCGGTGTCGTTGGGGAATCGCATTACTTGGTGGTAGGATGACGCCACCGATCGCATAGCATGCAGTCATGTTCTGCCCAAGATGATGTTGTAAGTGGAGGGGACCTTCAACACCCAGAACTCCACTTGTTTCGTCACACTCCCTGCTCTGACTGGGAGGATTATTTTGCCGACGGGCCATTCTGGCACGGAGTTGAATCCAATCAGGGGAGATACGGCAGGTGCCAAGTCTTTATCTTGCAACTTCAATTGTTTAAATGTTTCGTAGTACATTATTTCGCATGAACTACCTTGGTCAATCAGAATCCGCTTGACGTCAAAATCCTTGACTCGGAGAGTGACGACCAAGACATCATTGTGAGGGCAATATATCCTTGCCAAGTCTTTATCCGAAAAAGACATGACGTTTGTGGCCTCTGTCTTTCCCTTCTTGACTGCAGGTTGGGCACTTAGCACCTCTCTTAAGTGCTCAGCCTTTTTGATTGATCCTTTGAGCTCGCACACACGCTCGGGTTCAAAAACTCCATGTATCACGTTGATTACGCCTTGAGGTGGAGCGTCGATTGGCATCCCATTGGGGTTATTGTGATCCTGGGGGGCTGGTCGCGCCCCTCCTTCAATATATTTATCTAGGTGGCCTGCCGCCACCAACTTCTCCAGATGCTGCTTCAATGGCGTGCAATTCTCAGTGCGGTGTCCCTTTTCTTTATGGAAGGTGCACCGCGACCTGTCGTCGTAGTCCTTTTGAGCCTCGCCTAGCTTGGCTAGCCACTTGACGAAAGGCTTGTCTCTTATTTCACTCAGAATTCGGTAGATCGGTTTCTTGAAGACCGTGGTTATGGTAGTGCGGACTCTCAGCCATCTCTTATCCTGGTCTTCTTCGTTGTCTCGCCTGCCCCGCCCGTTCTTGCTCGGACGATTTACCGCATTGACTTTTGCTAAGGCCTTTTTCTCTGGCGTTGCGGTTGTGCTAGACTTTGTTTTGGCACAGGCGCCATCCTCTTCCACCCTGATATGCTGGTGCACTCTTTCCATCAGGGCCTCCATGGTGAGAGGTGGCGTCATGGTGATCGAGTCCCTTAGTCTGTTTCCGACTGGAAGTCCTCTTTTGTACTGTGCAATGGCTAGATTGGTGGGACAATCCCCAATTTGGTTGAATGTCTCCCAGTAACGACTGTTGTAGGATCGTAAGGTTTCCTTCTTGCCCATGTCGATGGAGAGTAACTGGTCGATCTCCACCGGGGTTTTAGTGTTTGTTCGGAACCTTGTTACAAATGCTTCCGCCAATTGCGCCCAGGAGGCTATGCTGCCTTCTGGAAGTTTCTCAAACCAAGTTAAGCCTAGGTCACTTAGGCTTGATGGGAAGAGGATGCACATCAAAGCTTCGTTTCGCCGGTATACAGCCATGACCTGGCGAAAGTGGCTCAAGTGTGAGTAGGGGTCCATCTTCCCTTCATATGTAGTGAATTTAGGCCGTAGGAAGCCTGATGGTAGAGGCGCGTTCTCAATTGCTGGAACAAACGGCGAAGTTTGCAGCCTTGCTAATGCTTTGTCCGTTGGTTCGTAGGCAGGGCGCGGTATTGGCATTCCAACCTCGACGCTTCCATGCGTCCGAGGAGCCAACCGCGCTGTAAGGCAGAAACTCTGTGCGGATCGTGTGCCCTGGCGTCTTCCCTCCATCGTGCCTTCTCTTTGAGCACAGTCCGTAAGTCGGATGATCGGGGCAATTCTGTCTGTCTGGATCTTGTTTGGTACGTATGTGAAGGCCAATAAGTGCTCCCTTCCGTGTAGGACCTCTCAGATCTCGCCCTCTCAGACCTAGTGACGAGTTCTGGAAGACCTGGATTGAGTATCGCCTGTCCTGAGGCTTTTACTCTCTGCTTGCGAGGGTGTGTTGTTCCTACCATGACCTTCCGAGTGACGAGGGGGGCGTCTTGTCTGTGCGCCCCTCTCCTGTCGCCACTTCTTTTCCCTTCATCTGGCGCTTTAGAGATTCCATATCCGCCGCCATCCGTCGTATCAATTCGTCTTGTTCCTTGACGCGATCCTCCAAGGCTTGAGGATCAATCCTTCGCCTCTGTCTTTCTGGGCTCCGCGAACAAGAGTGATGGGGGCTGTTAGTCCGCCTTCTACCCCTTGCATCCCTCCTGGAATTTTGTCTTTGTGGTTCCAGGTTCGCCATGGGAGTGACCAAGGGTAGACCCTCACGCCTCGCACCTCCTTCCGGAGTTTGTCCGTCAATGGTGGACTGAGGTATTTCTTCGTTGTTCGCCATTGATTCTTGAGAGAAAAAGCTTGATCAAAAGGTTGTTCTTGTCTGAGTTCCCACAGACGGCGCCAATTGTACGGGAAAGAAATACTCCTTCTCGTATAATCCTGTTGATCAAGTCTGCACTTCTCCGTACGTCGTCGTTCTACTACCTGAAAACACAAACGTGAGCTAGCCGGCGGGTGTGTGCCGGAAACCTCTCCGATGCCTAAGTCAGCCAACAAGACAAATAGGCAAAAACTCTACGTATTCAGGGAGCCAAGTTGCATTACCTCTCCATGGGTGATATTTGTGAGCTTTTATAGGTTTCGAGTGGCACAATCCTAGTAGGACTCTTACTCTTCCATGTAGAGTCCTTCTAGGACTCATACTCTCGAAGGATAATGCTTATCCTCCAACACCCCCCCTCACTGCTTAAACCAAGTGGGATGGTTCTTCCCATGGCTGAATTACCATACAACCCGACCTAACTTTTACTTCGGCTACCGCTTTCTTCTCTCTTACCTCGGCTTTTACATACTAAGATCGATACATAAGAGAGCAAGGCCGAACTAACTCTGGCACCACGTACATAAGAAGACTCCGCATACCTCGGTTCCATGTACTTCGACCGAACTAATTCTGGCGACCGAATCATCCGTAGTGCACTTCTCAACCGGACTAAGAATAAAGCCTTTTGCGACCGGACTAATCACCACGGCTGTGTGACCGGTCTAGCTCAAAGGCTCCTTCTTCGGACCGGAGTGACTTTATGGTGATTTCACTCGGCCCTTCACATTGCGGCCCAAAAATAGCCCATTATCCAGCTCGGCCCAATTTTCATATAAATTACCCTCTCATATATATTACCTAAGGGTAAAAAATCTTTCATAATTATTTTTATAAAATATTTTTTATGGTACCTAGCGTTACTTCTTTTTTCACCACATAAAAAAGGTAAAAAAATTACTTAAATAAGTAAATTGTCAAACCTACCCTAATGTAAAAGATCTTCGACAATTTATTTGCATGCATGATAAAATTTGAACTCCCTAGAAAAATTTATAGGGTGGTCTTGCCTCATTACTCTGCACTACTTACAATTAACGACTTCTCACCTTATTTCTTAAGACACCGACATAAATGTTATGATTCCACAACTTAAATCAATTAATTCAAATTGGGGAAACCACATGACGAGAAATTATTTAATATTTTAGGAGTAAGTTTAGGTGATATTCTAAAGTAGTATTTATTACTCTAAATTATGAGATTCACTATTTTTGAATTTAAATTTTAATAGATAGTGTTAGGACATCTCCTACGCTATATCAAATGATTCAACAAATTTGAATTTGATAAAAAAGAAATCGATATCAAATTGAGAATATCAAAACTCTTTCACCAAATAGAGGATATCAAAACTCTTTCACCAAATAGAGGATTCAGCTCCAACAGTTTCACCAAATCGATATCAAATTGAGAATATCAAAACTCTTTCACCAAATAGAGGATTTTTAGGAGCCTGTGCCATTTCACTATTTGGTGCCGTTGGTTTGGGAGCACCAAACGACTGGCCGGATGTCTGGCCAGTTGTCCCCATAGTCATCTGATTAGTAGATAATTTCTCACAGCAATGCATGCTCTCGGACTACCGGGCGGATGTCTTCCCAGACATTCTCTGTGTATACAGGCTTGCAAAATTGTGTGAATTGTGTGCTAGCAATACCAAATTTCTAACCGACAATTGAGGGAAGTGCCAGCAGTAACAAATTCTTGTCAGCATCTGTATCATACTAGCATTATTTATCTCATAAAGACTCACAAGTGAAACAATTTTTGCATCATCACTTTCATCATCAGAGGATGAGGAAGAAGAGGAGGATGAAAAATCAGTGAACAAATAAGCAGTTGAAGAAGTCATTATGCTCTATTTTTCAGTGATGGGTTGGTTATAGATACAACGTTATTTGCTGGGTGTATTTACTTGGTTTAATCTGTTTATATATATATATATATTTTTTTTTTGAGGAAAATAATTAATGGAGGAAAAAAGGAATGGAAAATAATTAATAGAAGAAAAACAAATAACAAAGGAATTGAGAGAAACAAAAATAAAAAGAAAAATAATTTTCGGAATAATTAACCATTAGAGATGCTTTTATATATTAATCTGTAAATGAAATGGAATATTATTCTGTGAGCATTGAACAAATCTCTCACATGACAATGTCCCAAGACGACTCAATCACTTCTCCACATCCTCTCTAGGAATCCAGCTAACATTACTCTACCTTTAATATCTAAAGGCACTTTTAACACATGATGATCTAATAATCAAAATGAATCATATTTTCATGATGTTGACTAATCTTGACCATTAACATTAAAAAATCATATTTTACAATTTAAAATAAATTTTTTTTTTTAATTTTAAGCTTTTGTTATACATAAGATAATAATTAGATTATAACGGAAGGCAACGTTTCTCAATAGATTTAAATCTAAAACTTAATTCACCTTAACACTTGGGTATTCTCTCCACAACAGCTTGGGTAATTAGATAGGGTCTGGATAAAGGACATACACCACATTTTAGTTTTATTCAATTCTTTCCTAGGCAACATGCAGATAAGTTTGGAAAGAAATTATTTTATTTAAAAAGCTATTAAAAAAAATCAACTCATATAAAAAAGTTAAATACTGCTTTCTTTATTTTTTTCATTTTATTTTTTACATGTCTTTTTTGTAAAATATTAAAAAATTATTTCTAAACATATTGACCCTCAATTCAAAACATAAATAAATAAATGGAAGCATATGATTTTCGGGTTTGGATTGGACATCAAGCATTTAAATAAGCAAATTAAATTATTGAAGAAAAAAAATTAAACTATAATAAAATGTTAAAAAAAAAAAAAAACACACAATAAGGATTCTAAAAAACAATGCATTATGACCATGGTAAAAGCTCAAGAGTTGAAAAATTAAGACCATCAAGAATAAAGATTCTAGAAAACGTGGAAATATTCAAAAGGAGACCAAAAAGCAAAGGTGAGATATCCGTTTGGGAACCTAGTGTAACTAAAAAAATTAAAAAATTACATCATTATTTTTATTTTTATACGTTTTTTCATAAAAGTTTAAAAATCAATTAAAATAATTAATTTCTAAACGAAGTCGCAAAAAGAAAATATAAAGCATAAAGGGACAGACTCCTCTCCAGTTCGTAATAGGATTGGAGAGAGCTGTTGGATTATATTGGGCTCTAATTCGGGTTTATATCAATAATTCAAATCGTTTAATGTGCAAAATTTTTCGAGTACATCATTTTTACAAAAAAAAAAAAATAAATAAATAAATAAATCATATTAATCGGATATTGATACCTATTTAATTAGATCACATTTATATCAATGGAAAGTATGATTTTCAAAATAAATTATGAACAAAAATGTGATTTAATCAAGTGATTATCGATATTCAATCAATTTGATTTTTTACAAGAATGATGTATTCAATGTGCTGTATACATCGAGCGGTTTGATCATCAAAATAGATTCGGATGATACTCTACTATAACTCAACAACACCATCCAATCTAATTGCAAATTGGAGGGTAGCATGTCCCACAAATAAAATGCAACGATAGACGATGGCAAAATTATCCGATCCGATTGAATTTGTTCCAACCCGATTTTAATATGAGTGTTACTATTAACACCTACCTTTATTCTTTGGACCCTCTAATTTTAACTTTTTTTTTAATTACAAGTATAACTTGAAGTAAAATTACAATAAAAGACAACCTCCACTGAAATACCCACCCACTAAATCAAGTCAATTAGAATCACACTCTACATTGTGCACCCATATCCACCCCTACTAAAAGAAATCACCATTCGACAGATGGAGGACCATAACCAACCTAAACGCTAATCAAAATTCATCTTCTCATCACCACCTTGAACCCTAATTAGAAATCACTGTCACTGTTGGTTCATATCAGACATTCTATCGGCATTTGTTCAGATCTAAAGAAATTAACAACTGAGTAATGGAGGACGATAACAACAACTCGGATGAGGTTGGTGTTGCATTGGTAATTATTGCTCTGTTATTTGAGATTGTTTGGTACTAGTTCGACTGTTAAGATTTTGTTCGGTAAGTGTATGTCAAACAAAAACATTTAGTTTGGAAGGTGAGTTTCAAACAGTCCTCATTTGTTCGGCACTATTATGCCGAACAATCTTTGTTTGTAGGGCTTTTCCCTTGTGTTTTTTCTGAGGATTTTTTTCCATCTAAAACCCCCTTTATTGAGGGTTTCCCCTTCAAAAAACTCGTGTGAAATAAACCAAAAGAAGAATGGGGGGTCAGAGATAACTTATTGATGGAAGAAAAAGATGTAATGGTGTTGATAATGGGTAGTCAGAGCCCACAAAACTTCTTCACCGTCATTGACGGAGAGGGTGTGACTGAGGATGTATCGCTAATGGAGATGGTGTGAGCCCATATATCTTCTTCTTCAACATCCTTCTATTCTCTGATGTGAAGGGTGTGCAGCTGAGGTGTGCAAATGAGGTGGGTGTACGTAACTTGGATGAGAATATTATAAATAGGGATAAATTTGGTATTAAGTAGGGTGTTGAAAGAAATATTATTAAAATTTAAGATTTAGGATGGGGTTCAAAGAAATGAAGGGTTCAAAAATAAATGTAATTATTAATAGTAGCACTCTTTTAATATAAATGGTTTGAGAGAGCATTGATTGAATAGAATAAAGTATAGTAGTAGATAAGTTAAAATTATTAAATTTATAATAAAGTATGATATTATATCACTAAAATAATTACATTTAAAAACAAAAATTCACATGCAAAATTCAAAAACTCGATCCGTGACGTCTCTAAATGGGCATCCTTTGCAAATGTCAAAATGTAAAAGTAAATAAAGCCTTGGTGGGCTTCCTTTTACGTGGTAAGATTTTATTCACCGAAAAGAGTTGAGACCCCATTTTTTCTTAACTCCCACCACCTCCAATGTATTAGGATTGGTTAATTTTTTTCTTTTTATTTTTTGTTTTTTTTCTTCTATCACTCACTGATATGTGTCTATGGGGGTTGTGAGGGTTAAGGAAAAATGAGGTCTCTATTATTTTTGTTATTCACCTATGTCATTGATTTGACCAACAACATCTTTTCCAACCTGAGCAAAACCGTGCCCAAAAAAGTGAAGGTGTACGGGGTTGGTGGGTGGTAGGGGTGTAAATTTGACCTTATTCGGTTCACTCATGTCGGGTCATGCGGGCTCCTGTCAAAATTCAAACTGGACTGAGTTGGCTCACGGGCCAAAAAATCAAGCCCAATCCCAGTGGGTATTTGGGCCTTAGACGGGCCGACTTGGGCTTGGGCTTGGGCTTGGGCTCGGGCTCGAGCCTGGGTTAGGCCTAGGAGGGCTTGAATGTTTTTTTATTTTATTTTTTCCACCAAAATTGTATTCTTTTTCACTAAAAATGACATTAGGCCTCAGGCGGGCTGGGTTTTGAGCGGGCCGGTAGGTCGAGTCACGAGCAAGGCCAGGCGGACCGGGCCTATGGACATGGTCGGGATTCAAAATGATAGACCAGGTCCAGGCCTAAGATCTCGGGCTGGGCTGAGCTCGGGCCCAGGCCTAATCGGGTGGGGCTCACCCCGGGCCGTGGGCCATTTAGTGGATGGGAGTTGGTACACAAAATCAGTATTCTATATTTTAGTGTAAATTATAAATACATTTTTTAAAATTTACTTAACAAATTCCTTTGAAAATTACATCTCATTCTTTAAAATTTATAATTTCATAACAAATTACTCTTTTTCATAGTTTTTAATGATATCAGAAATTTATTTGAATTAATAATTTAAGTAAATTTATCATTGTATAATAGAGCAATTAAGAATTTCATTTTCTTAGTTAATTATGTTAAATAAAAAATTCTGACAATAAAATATTTATAATTTTTTAAACCATAAGGAGCAATTTATATTTTAAGCAAATTTTAGAGAATATATTTGTAATTTATCCAATATTTTAATATTCAATTTTATTTTTATTTTTATTTTTTATAATAAAGATTGTAACGTATCCATTTTTATTGTTGACACAAAAGGATAGTTCAACTGGCAAGGACCCTTTTTATCACATCCCAAGTCCGGATTTTGAGTCTCATCCCCCCCTCTCCAAGGTTAAAATATATATTGTGTTTTAAATCAATGTAAGGGGAAATTATTATTCAGTGTAAATTTTTGGGGAAAGCACCAATAAATCCCAAATTTGAGAATGTTAATCCATTTAGTCCCAAAAGTTTTTTGTTGGACTAATAGGTCCTATTTTCCAAGAAGCTTACTATAGGCCTTTTTGTGATTTCCTTTCTTTTCAAACATCAAACATTATTCATCAACCATCAAACATTAGCAACGTCAGGATTATTTACCAAACATTAAACATTAACAACGTCACCAACATCAAACATCAAACATTATCCAACATCATCAACCTTAAACATTATTCATCAAACATCAAACATTATCTAACATATCAAACATTATTCACCAACGTCACAGTGAACGTATAATTGTATAAACATTATTCTTCATCGTCACTAAAAAAAAACATCATAAAAAATAGGAATCAAAACATCATCACCAACATCACTTAAAAAACATCATCAAAACATATCATCAGAACATCGAACAATCATCAACATCGAACATCGACCATCATCAGAACATCGAACATCATCAACATCGAACATCACCAGAAAATCGATTGGAAGAATGTAAGGGCAATTCTATACACCTTCGCAGGTCACAGACGAAACGAGGGTCACAAGACTGCCGAGTCGCGATTGGGAGTTGGCCTTGAACCCACGAAGTCGAACTGAATCACGAAAATTCCAATCCAGTCGTGAAATCAAATCGCGAAGTTGAATCCAGGTAAAAGCTGCGAGCTGCGAAGTTGAAGCCTGATTTTGTGCGTGTAAATCGAACTTGATTTGCCAACTAGGGTTCTTGAGAATTCATAGCCAACAACAACGAAGGAATCAGTAACGAATCATCAAAACATATCATCCGAACATCGAACATCGAACAATCATCAACATCGAACACCGCCGTGAGATCGTGAGAGCCGTCGCTTCGCAACCGCTCGTCTGCAACGTTTGTTCGTTTGTTCGATGGTTCGCAATCGTCTGCAACATTTGTTCGATCCGACATTCTCGGCGGCGACGATCAAGATCTGATACAATGTTTGTGAACATCATCATCAGAACAAACATCAAACATAATATATTATCATCAAATATATTATTTCCACTCTAACTAACATTTGTTCTTATTATCATCCCTTTTTAATTCCACATCACATAGAATTGTGGCCAATTCAAAATTCTCAAATCCCAATCCCAAAGTCAATTTCCATGTTTCCTAAAAAGTATGAATTTTTGCAATCAATGCAGCACAAGAAACAAACAGAATCGAACCTGAGAATCACCGGGGCAGAAAGCGAAACATCGCTGGACGAGCGAAGAAGAGTAGTTCTTATACGCATTACAGAACTGTTCTGTGATTCGATTGGTGTTGGTTGTGGAGACAAGGGCACAGGTACAGCAACAAGTCCTCAATCCAGAGAGAGAGACCTTGTTCATGGGACTAATGGTTAAGGAGAAGGTTGTTTTGATGATAATGTCTGATGTTGTTTTGGTGATAATGTTGTGATGTAAAAAAAGGACTAAATGGTTTATAAAAAAACACTCAGGACTAGATAGAGTAACATTTTCTAATATGGGACTTATGAGTAATTTTTCCTAAATTGTTTAAAAAAATTGACACATTAATGAATTTTTTTTTTTAAAATGTTAATAATTGAAATTCTAAACTTTTTTATATATCTGTAAATATTTTTTTCAAATCACCATTACATTGTAATTCTCCCTAAATATAACATCTCAAAATATATATGCTCCTAAACGGAATTTGATTCTCTCTATTACACATCAAATGACTACAAAATATAAATACAAATTCATAATTTATAATTATTTTAAATTAGAAAAACCATTATATTAGATGATATAATGAAGCCTTTTCATTATGATCACAATCCCTCATACACAGAGTAAGTATGTGAATCTTACATAGATGTATATCAATAATGCTAGGAATACTTACAATTTTACTAATAATCTTGCTAACACATTCACAAATTTTGATAAGATTAACCATCACTTGATATGTGACCCGCATCAACTTGTGAGTGTGTTAGTAAGATTGTTAGTATCCCTAGCGTTTTTCATTTTCTTTTGAATTTTATTGGATTCCTCATCTTTTAATTACTAGAATTAAATTCTTAGAATTTAACTACTATTTCAATGTGATCTTGCTATCATTTACATTTATAAATTTGTACATAAAGTGCTCATGTGAAGGCTGAACACATTTTAGATGAAAATATTTGAATGAAAAATTTTAGGGTAAATTATAAATACGTTTTCTGAAATTTTTTTAAAATATAATTTGTTTTTTTATGATTTTGGAAATTACATATCGCCCCTTCAAATTTCTAATTTCATAACAAATACACAATGTTGTTAATAAATCATCAAATCAATTAACAGTTATTAATGATGTCAAAATTTATTTCAATAATTCAGATAATTTTATTTTTGTATAAGAGAGTAGCTAGAAATTTTATTTTTTCAGTTAATTTTGTTAAATAAAAAATTCTGACAATAAAATATTTATAATTTTCAAACTACAGGAGACAATCTGTATTTTAAACAAATCTCTAGAGATGTATTTGTAATTTATCCAAAATTTAACCTTTCAACTTTCACTCAAAATTTACTTTAGTTTCAACTATCACTTAAATTTCAAACAATAGGGTGATAGGAGCACCAGATTGAAACATAAATTGAAATCTAAGGGCGTGTTGGGTTTGTCTTTCAAAATATGTTTTAGGAGAAAAAATTTCAAAAACATGTTTGGTTGAAATTTTAAAAAAAAAAAAAAAATCAAAATCAATTTTCTCTCTACTACATATCAACGAGACACTCTTTTTTCCCCCTCTCAATCATTTTTTCGGACACATCCATCTATTCAATTACAAAAAAAATATCAAATCATCTCAAACTCCAAAATTATTTTCAAAATATGTAACCAAATAAATTTTTAAATTTTCTAAACTCTCTAAAAAATTATTTTTTAAATAATATCTCAAAAAATACAAAGCAAATAAGGCCTAAGAATTTATTGTTAAAACTAAAAGATAAAAGATTAAAATAAAATTTGAGTGAAATATCACATTAGAGAGCAAATGGTGCAAATTGACAAATGTTAGGTTTTATTCTTGGCAATTCTGTTTGACAAGGATTTCTATAAGAAGTTGGTTTTCTTCCAAAATTAAGATTACTTTGGATTTCTATAAGGAATTAGTTTTCTTCCAAAATTAGGATCACTTTCGTTTTTAATAAGTAGTTGGTTTTCTCCCAAAACTAAATTAATTCCTCCAGATCTTCTTTTTGGTTCTTAAGGTTTATATCTGGGGATATTTTGTTAGTTTTCTTTGATATTTTATTGAGTATTCAACTCATGGTTTAAAGATAGTACATCAAAGGTTTTGTTTGTTATATACAAGAGAGAGATAGTTGTTCTTTGGTGGATTCTGAAGAATTCGAGCCTGAAGCTTCGGTGGATTCTGGAGTGGCTCATCGTAAAGACAATTCCGAGGTAAAGACGGGGTTGGAAGAGGCACATAGAGGTTGGTTCAATTAGGCGTGGATTCGCTAGGTAATTGAGAGTATACTTGTGTAATTCCTTTAAATCTTCTTAGTGGATTGTTTTGTGGCTGTTGCCCGTGGTTTTTTAATCACAGTTGGAGGTGTCCAATTGTAATTTTTTCACGTAAAATCGTTGTGTCGATTTGTCTTTTATTGTTTGATTGTGATTGTTATATTTTGCTTAAAATTGGTACATAATCACAAATCAACATCCAGGGTTTCTAGATTTTTCATTTGGTATCAGAGCAGGTCGTTCTATTTTTTTTTCAAAAAAATTCTTTTAGAACGAGATCTTGTTTGATTTGTGATAATGGATTCAATTCGTGAAGGAAATTCTATGGTTCAACCACCCCTACTTGATGAATCCTCGGGGAGTGAAGATGAAGAACTTCAGCAAGCATATCAAAAGTTGTATAAGGAGTCTCTTAATTTATTCAAATTGAATGACAAACTCACAAAGAAACTCAAAACATGTGAAAGTGAGAATGTCAAGTTAAAAAAAGAGATTTCCGAGGCTAGGAATGATGCCCTTAAGATTTCTAATGATCAACAAGCTCTTTGTGTAAAACTCTTGACTTGTGAGATAGAGAGGAATGAGCTACAACAAATTTATGCAACATATGAAGAAAATATTGAAACTCTCGAGATGTCTCAAGTTGCTTTGGAAGAACTAATGATCAAGAAAGAGGAAGAACTCAAGTGTGCTATGGCTACCATTGGTCTTTGGAACAGAGGATCAAAGACTTTGGACAATATCATTGGGTCTCAACAAATTTGTTCTGACAAGAGTGGCATTGGTTTTGGTGGTAAGAAAGAGCAAAAACAGAAGGCTTACACATCTTGTGATACAAGAACTCAAGGAAAGGGAGAACAAAAAATTCAACATGAGGATAGACTTCTCAAACTTCCTAGAGTTGGTAAGGCCAAAGAAAAGAAGGTACACTCTGTTTTTATTTGTCATCATTGTGGTATGCATGGTCATATTTGCCCTTATTGTTATGAATTGGATGGGAGAATGTCTCATAGAGATGGAAGAAATTCTAATATCTCAAGGGGTAGGAGACACTTCATTGGTCATAAGGAGGTTAAGGGTCATAATAAATCTTGCTATTTTGATTTGTTTGAGACCAAACATGAACAAAGGTTGTGTTTACCTAGACCTAGGAATAGGAAGTTGAAAACCATGTCAAGACGGGTTCTCATTGAAGGGGAAGGAAACCATAACGTCAAGACACCACCCAAAAACCGCAATGCTCACAACTTTGTTTATACTAAAGCGGTTTGGGTGAGAAAACTTGACTTGTGTTAATTTGTTTATTTGTTTTAGTTTTTGGATTTCTGTGTGTTTTTTTTTAATGAGAAAAAAAAAATGTGTGCTTCTTCGTTTTTTGTCTTGCTTAGTGTAGAAAAAGAACAAAAAATAAAAAAAAAACCCAAAAAGATTTTCTTAATATGGTTTTGCAAGCTTGAAATTTTTGAGTAGTTCTTGGTGCATATTGGAATTGATAAGAATATCCATTACATGTTAATATGTGTGTGCTTTCTGTGGTCATTACTCATTTTGGAGTGTGTGTTTTTTGATTAGTATGTCTCATTCTGTACACACTCTTGGATTAGCAAATATCGGAGTCTTCTGCCTTAGTGATTATTTTTTTTATGGACTTCTGGCATGGTATCTTTTGCTTTTCTAGAGGAATTGACCTATACTAGCATATCATGGGTGATGTTGAGTCTCTTAACCATCTTCCATCTTTTTGCATCTCCACGGCTTTTCCCTCTGTTCTTTGTAGTCCAGGCATGAGGAAAAGGCTACCTCAGAGTCACCAACCAGGCCATCCTTATTATATCCATGCTTCTCTGGTTCGGTTTCCATACTGTTAAGCGTGTCAGCCGCCAATGAGTGTGCAAAAGAAAGAAAAAATGTGCAAAAGAAAGAAGAAAAAAATGTGCAAAAGAAAGAAAAGAAAAAGATGTGAAAAATAAAATAAAATAAAGGATTCATTGATTGAGGGGGAGCCTCCACCTTTACTCACCAAATACCCCTTGATTCCTAGTGGTTTGACTTTCCTTAGTTGTGCTTAGATTCTCTTGTCAGAGGTCCAGCTTTCATATCACTACTAGGATTTGAATCTAGTATTTGTCGAACTCCAAGAGTCACACACACACTTTTATCATGGGATCTATGCTTTTCACATAATGCATTGCTTTCTTTTATGAGGAATCTTCTAGAGGCTGTGCACATTGTGTTTTCAAGCAATTGTGCTTCTTGGATAATCTTGTGTGTTTTAAGGTACAACTCTGAAATTCCTTGCTTGCTCCACCATATTATTTTTGTCGGATTCTTTTTGTTCATTGTTTTCTGTACAGTGTTTGTGGTTGCTTTGAGTGAAAGAGAGATTGGCATTAGTTGGTTTGTGTGTTGCTATCCACTACTTGTTTATTGCTTACATCTCGCAGGTTATTAATTTTTCCATCATCTTGTTCCTGTTTGTGTGGTTTTTGATCTTGCTTTAGTTGATTGAGCTTCCTTTGTCAATTCGTGACAACAAGGGGGAATAAGATTGTCCAGTGCTTGTGTCTTAGGATTTCATGTATTCAAGCCATATTCATGCCATGTGTCGGGTGCATGTGTTTTAGTTTTTTGGTTTTCATGCTGCATGTTCTTAAAATCTCCAAGTCACATATATTCATGTTTTCCATCTCATGCTTCAAATGCTTTAAGATAAACTTGTCGTATGTTTATTGCTTTTTCATATACTCTTGTGGCACTAATAGTTGTTTTGGAGATTGTGGGATTAATAGTTGTTTTGCAGATCTTGACCGTCAGAAAGAAGTTTGCGTTTGTTGGCTGTAATGAGTTGGGGTGACTAGGATTTTATTTGTTAGGTGTGTTTTGTCACGGCATTGCCAAAGGGGGAGATTGTTAGGTTTTATTCTTGGCAATCCCGTTTGACAAGGATTTCTATAAGAAGTTGGTTTTCTTCCAAAACTAGAATTACTTTGGATTTCTATAAGGAATTGGTTTTCTTCCAAAATTAGGATTACTTTTGTTTTCTATAAGTAGTTGGTTTTCTCCCAAAACTAAATTAATTCCTCCAGATCTTCTTTTTGGTTCTTAAGGTTTATATCTGGGGATATTTTGTTAGTTTTGTTTAATATTTTATTGAGTATTCAACTTATGGTTTAAAGAGAGTACATCAAAGGTTTTGTTTGTTATATACAAGAGAGAGAGAGAGTTGTTCTTTGGTGGATTCTGAAGAATTCGAGCCTGAAGCTTCGGTGGATTCTAGAGTGGCTCATCGTAAAGACAATTCCGAGGTGAAGACGGGGTTGGAAGAGGCACATAGAGGTTGGTTCAATTAGGCGTGGATTCGCTAGGTAATTGAGAGTATACCTGTGTAATTCATTTAAATCTTCTTAGTGGTTTGTTTTGTGGCTGTTGCCCGTGGTTTTTTAATCATAGTTGGAGGTGTCCAATTGTGGTTTTTTCACGTAAAATCGTTGTGTCGATTTGTCTTTTATTGTTTGATTGGGATTGTTATATTCTGCTTAAAATTGGTACATAATCACAAATCAACATCTAGGGTTTCTAGATTTTTCAACAAATAAATTTAAAAATTCGTTTAATCATCATAGCATTATTGAATGGGAGAACGACTTTTGTCTACTTGAGACTCAAACTGGAGAGGCTCTTGAGCCCCAAATGGTAAAAAGTCAATATTTATTACAAATTAAAAGTTCAAATTTATCTATTTACTCACAAAACACATTGACCCATTTAGATAAGACTCTTTGGTAAGATCTAAATTTGGGTTTATGTATGCAGTGAAGTATATACCTTTTAATTTGTATAAAATCAATCCAAGACTATCTATAGTAATTTGATTGAACTCTTTAATTTGGACCTCAAGCTAGGCAGAATCATTGAATGGGGCCACACCTTATATAATGAAAGAAAAAATTGGCCAAGATAAACATGGCAAAATGTGGGACACGTGATGGTTTTGCTTTCACACATGATTTTCCTTTTCCAAATGGTCGAGTCTGCATAGACTAGAATGGATGAGTCTTTTACTTGAGCATTAAAGTATAGAGTATTGTTATTTAAGATAAAAAATTAAATTAAAATTTTAAATTCAGTAATGTGACAATCAATTACGATATTAAAGGCAATACTTTTTTTTATATATTCTCTAATTATCAATTAATCATATTATTTGTACATCATTTTTTTTTTATCATTAGACATTAAAGAAGGAGAAAACCAATTGAAAACAGGGAACTAGCTATCATTAGCCAGCAAAACCAATAAACTTGGAAGTGGAAGAGCCCTCCATAAAAAATGATGAATCTTGCGGAAAACATTAACGCTCTGTGTTTGGTTAGGAGATTTGGAAAGGGATTTAGAAATAGAAAGAGAAAATGTAGGTGAAATGAGAATAAAATATACCTACATTTCACCTAGTTACACACATCTTTTTCTTTTCTATTTCCAAATTCCTTCCGAAATCCCCCAACCAAACACAGTATAAGAGTCCAAATAAATTTCCAATAGTCCAGTGAAATTTCTAGAGATGAGGATGGAATCTGCCCAACTCTCTTTTCTCTTAGCTTTTCTGCTATGTGATAGCCATACTTGACTGAAAAAATACCCTTGTCATCAAAAGAGAAATGGGTATTGAAAAGACCACTTTAGTTTCCTTAACAGAAAGAAGATTGCATAGAGCATCCTCATCCCACCTTTTGTAGATGGGATTAATCATATCCTTCACCTTACGGATCGAGCAAAGAGGAGGCTTGGGCGAAGTCATTTTGAATCCTGGAATAGTAGGAACCCATTGGTCATCCCAGAAAAGAATAGAGGATCCATTATGGATCTGCCAACGGTTTCGCTGTTTCAGAATTGTCCAGCCTTGAATGATACTAGCCCATGCCCAAGACGCATTCTGACCTCGAGAAGCTTGCATAAATTCTGAATGGGGAAAGTAAATACCCTTCATCATTCTGGCATAGTATGAATTAGGAAACTTCATTAATCTCCATCATTGCTTGGCCACAAGTGCTAAATTGAAATCATGAAAATCCCGAAATCCTAAACCTGTATGAAGCTTAGACCGAGTTAACTTATCCCAACTAGCCTAATGGATGCCCTTTCACTTTGGGAACATGAAGCAAGACATGGCTTAAGAGGGAATAGCTTGAACTACTGCCTTAATCAAGGTTTCACGCCTAGAGTGAGAAAAAAGCTTCAGTTTCCACCCCTGTAATTTGGATAGAACTTTCTCAATTATGAATTCGTAAGCCTCTGCCTTTGATCTCCTCCAAAAAGTTGGAAGCCCAAGGTATATTGCATCTACAGGGGTTATTTTGAAACCAGTCTGATTTCCTATGCTTCTGCAAATATAGTGAGGGACATTTGGAGAAAATTGGACACTTGATTTGTCAACGTTAACCATCTATCCCGAAGCCACACAAAAGGGGTTCAGAACTTATAGAAAGTTGCTGCATTCGGCTAGATCAGCTTTAAGAAAGAGGAGGGCATCATCTGCAAACTATAACGCTCTGAAATAATAGACAGAGACCATCCATTATATGCATTCAATAACTACACCCACATAAGTAATTATCTTTCATTGATTCCAACTAAGTTTATAGAAGAGTGACATATGCAGTTACATAAGCCTATCTCTGAATCTATAGCATATGTCACAGTATGAGATAATATTTGAGAATAGAACAAATAATAAATACCTTAAAGGCTTATAACTTTTCGAGATAATGTCTGGTTACAACAAAAGTAGAGTTTAAGTCCAATACATATAAAGCCCTTGGCTTATACAAAAATACATATAACAAAATGAAATTCTTGCTCTAATCCCTTCCAAGCTATTGCCTTGGCGGAGGCATATCATCAGCATGTGAAATGTTTTTCCCACATGAAGTGAGCCAAAGCCCAGTAGAAATAATCCAACACAATATATGAATCTTAACAAGCTGTAAAGATGAAATGCATATGCAAAGCCCACGTTAAAACATTTTACTTTTCTTTTCCAAAATCATGCCATGTTCAGTTTATATCACAATTCTTAAATCATGTCCTTTACAATGGAAAACAAGGGGAAATTCTTAAACCGGTACAACCTTTCACGGATATTTCGTCTACGAGAAACCGTCAAACGGCACCTATGTAAACGTAGCCTATACAAGCGCTACTATTGCCATTTTACGGATATTTCGTCCATGGGAACCGGCACACATGTATATGTGCATTTTTTAAGACTTTTACCCTGGACACACAAGCCAACTTGATTTGGTGATACACACCTCTTTCCTACATTCACCCATTTTTCTCAAAATCATATACATTTGCAATGTATTAAATGGGCAACAATGTTCAATGCACATGGATGAGAAATTAGTTTTAATTCACCTAATCCTCATACAATTTCTACAACAATCATAACTATCCTCCACCGATAGTCCAAAACAAATATTTCTAAACAAATATAAAATCTTCAATACAGATAAACTTTCTAGATTTCAAGGTGAGTGATAATACATATCCAACTCCACCATCCATATCAATATCGATCCAATTTCACATTTTCAACATCAATTCCATTTATTTATACAAAATAAATATTTGAGACATTTAGGGCATGAAAAACGTCAGTGATTTGTGACTAGATCAAGATTTAATTGTGCCAATTCCCAACCAATTAAAACTCATAATCTAAATCATCAAGCACATATGGAAGTGATTTAGATTGTTATTTCAGAAACAATAAATAGACACAAAAGATTTTTACATGGAAAAAATCACTATTGGAACACCTCGAATTGTGATTAAAAAACCATGGGCGAAACGCCACAAATCAATCCACTACTGAAGAAAGAAAGATTACAAATATACCAAACAAATTACCAAAACGCTGTCAATTTGTCTTCCACAATCTGTATATCTTTCACTTCAACCTTCATCTCGAAATTGATCAGATTGATGTTGAATCTACAACATCCATTGTCGAATCAACGACTGCACACAGCATCAAACTCCTTCAATTACTCTGTGCTTGAATCTTCAGATTCCACGGAAGAAGAACACTCTTAAAGAAGAACAATCAAACTCCTTGATGTGTGCTTATCAAAACATGAGTTCAATACTCAATAAAACATCAAGGGAAACCAGCAAAATAGCCCCAAAAGAAAACCCTAAAACCCTTAAAGAAGATCTAAAAAACGTAACCCTAAATCAAACTTAAACAAGTATTTATAGAAAACAGGGGCTGCGAAGGCCGCTCAAGCGAAAACTCTCTCGCTCGAGCGAGGAACCAAATACGCGTGTTTTCCTTAAGTGGCGTCGCTCGAGCCAAGCTTCCTTCGCTCGAGCGTACAATCCTCATTCCCAGAACTTTTGCAGACAAAGGCAACTTTTGGGAGCGGGACATCTTCGCTCGATTCAGTACTCTTTCGCTTGAGCGAGTAAGGCAAAACAATTAGGAAAATTACAACTCGATAAACAAGTTTGTTCGTGGGATTGAGAAGACTAAGGGACCTAACAATCTCTCCCTTTGTCAATTCCCAGACAAACATTCTAACACAGTTTCCTAGAAAACACACGTGTGAACAAAAAACAACCAACCAACTCAACTAAGTAAACAACCTTGACCAGAAATCTGCAAAAATAAAAAAACAACACCACGGGAATAGAAAGAGTAGTTTTTCAACAAAAAAAAAAACCATATCAAGACATAACGAATCAAAACTATATCATCATGCAAAAATAGTATGTCCAGATCCACAATTGTTATGCAAAATTCAATAACTATATATCCCATATACCCTAACCATCATACAAACAAAATATATACCCCAACCCAAAAAGAATACTTCCCTTTTTTGTCCGGGAGAGACAAAAGAAACAGAATATACAGGCCAAATAAAAAAAACTGTCCAAGAGTAAACAGAACTATGAGTCTGGTGGAGGCGGCAGCGACATCTGTAACAAAGACAGGATCTGAGTCAATAGGGCGGTCTGCTGATCAAGGTGGCTATCAAGTGTATCAAGCCGAGCATCGAGCTGATCAAGGCGAGAAGTGACAAACTGCTCGAACTATTGCAGCTGGCCACGAAATGAACGAGGGCACATCTCAGGTGCACCGACAGTGGCTGTATCAATCTCAGCCTCCTCGGTAAGTGGATCATCACTTGTATCAGACACCCCGACTCCCAACGAACCCTCCCTGATATGAGCTTGACTCTGAGACACGGTCAACTTGGTGATGGGTTTAATGAGAGAGGAAAACTCGTCATCCTCAAAGATGGGGACACCAAGAGAAGTGAGAAACCGACTGAGGAAACACCCATAAGGAAGACCCAAGGACTTGCGACCCTAAAAAACAGTAATCATTTTGGATATGATCATCTCAGGTAGGTCAATGGGAAGGCGGTGATCAATGCAATACAACACATAACCCTAATCTTGGGTAATGTGAGATGAATGAGTAGTAACATGGATGTTGGCACAAACAATGATGTTAAGGAGATGGAAACGAGGAAGAAGCTCATTTTGTTGAATGAGAGCCTCGGCAATCCAAGACCTGGGAGTGCCACAAAGTTCAGTGGCCACTTGATCAAAATCAACACCGTTGCGGGTAATGAAAGGATAATAACAATTCTGGACTTCCGGAAGACCAAGAAACTGCCTAAAAGCTTCGTCATCGATGACCAAAGCTTTGTTCCTAACCCAGGTGTGAAAAGAGAGAGCTATTTCCTTAATAATGGAGTGCATATTACAATAAAATTCTCAGACCAAGCTGAGATTTTGAGGCTTAGAGAAAAGTAGGCCTTGGTCACCCCCTAAAGCATCAAACAAGGAACAGATGGGAATAGACTCAAAAGCACTAGGATAGACATTGCGTTCTAAGTGAACTTTCCTAGAAGCATAAAAATCCCTAAACAGGTTGGATTTTTCCTTGGATTCAAATTTTTCAATATTGAAATTGGGGCAGGACATGGTGGATTTACGATGTTTCAAATACTTAGCCATGACTAACCAAAAGGGAGAAAAGACGACCACAAAACCCAACCCACCAAGACAAAACACAAGGAACACCCAAAAACCATTAGAACCCCCAAAAACAGACATGAGAACACAACAAACATCATTAGTCCAACAGGGTTAGCAAAACCAAAAATCACAAAACCATAGCATTATATTCAAGACTGTAAGATTAGAGAAAACGTAGATACAGTGCTAGGTCAATTTTCCAAAATCAATCAAATGCATCAGTATGAGAGATATAGACAGTAGATTATGGAAACCAACATCAATGCAATTCACTAAGACCATCATACACAGGGCAAACCCAAGGAAAAAAAAATAAAGCCCTAATTCATTAGAGTGACAACAAAAAACCATAGCAAAGCCCTAGCAAAAATGCATCAAACTACTAACCAAAAAACAATAGAGAGATAGGAAACCATAATGACAGAAGCACAACCAACAATTAAAAAGAACCCTAGACAACCGCAAACAGAGCAGAGCCAACATAGATAGAGAAAGAAAAGACGAAAAAAACAAAAAACAAAAGAAAGAAAGACATACCAATAGACGATGCAAGATGGATGGAGGAGAGACGCCTTAAAAAACGAGTGAAAATCAAGGAATGAAACACCAATGGGGGCGTAAACACCCTAAGAGAGAGAGAGAGAAAGAGAGAGAGAGAGAGAGAGAGAGAGAGAGATCGAAGCAAAAGGGGAAAAATGGAATGAAAGGACACAGTGACAATATTTAAACCACAACAGGTCGCTCGAGCGAAGACTCTCTCGCTTAAGCGAAGTCACTTACACGCACAAGGTCGCTCGAGCCAAGAACTTGTCGCTCGAGCCAAAAAAACATGCTCCCAGAATCTGTTCCATTTGCAAAAATATTGGGTTGAGATAAAGCTCGCTCGAGCGAAGAAAAAAAAAACATAACACTTAAAAAACACCTTTCTGAGCAAAAGCAAAAAATCACACTATTAAGTGGAACCTGAAACAAAAAGGAGTGAACACAGTAGCATGAATGTGACACTAAGATGACATAATCTACAAACCATGGAGCTTGCAAACGTGCAATATTGACAATATAAAGCATAACATCATGAGCAAATCAGATAAATATTGATCAATGAGCATAGGCTACATGAGAATGCACAACTCAAATACAATCATGAGAGCTCACTAAAAGAATGTGTGTGTGTGCAATCCTTGAGAGGCCACAGAGTTAGAATTAATCCTCGTAGTGATCGGATGACTGGACCTCCCGCAAGAGTAACTAAACATCACAGAGAAAAGTCAAACCACTAGGAATCAAGGGGTATTTGTTGAGTAAATACGGAGGCTTCCCCTCAATCAATGAGTCCTTTATATATTGTTTTTATTTTTTAACTTTTCTTTCTTGTGGGCACTCA
The DNA here is from genome assembly GCA_036172215.1 of Camellia granthamiana. Taxonomy (NCBI): domain Eukaryota; kingdom Viridiplantae; phylum Streptophyta; class Magnoliopsida; order Ericales; family Theaceae; genus Camellia; species Camellia granthamiana. The sequence continues at coordinate 103,589,859 of CM069905.1, read as the reverse complement.
CTGGTGGCATGCACGCTCAAGAGTATGGAGACCAAACCAGAGAAGCATGAAATCAGTAAGGATGGCCTGGTTGGTGCCTCTGAGGTAGTCTTTTCCTAATGCTTGGACTTCAATGAACTGAGGGAGGAACCGTGAAAGCGAAAAAGGATGGTAGATGGTTAAGAGACTCAACATCATCCATGATATGCCAGTATAGGTTAATTTCTCTGAAAATGAATAAGAAACACTGTTAGTGGTCTATAGAGAACTTTGATCACTTGTGCGGAAACCCCTGCAACAATTTAACTCAAAGATGTATACAGAATGAGATCATGAAGTCAATGAGCATGGGCATTCAGAATGAGCTATAAACAAAGAAGAATGAAATCTTGTAAGCAGCATGAGAAGTGTTCATATAAAACTAATTGTAGAGATGACAGGAATCAATAATAATGAGATTATAGCATCCAACTACACATAAAGCCAATCACTCTCACTCACTTAAGTAACAGGTAACACCCTAGTGACTGAACACGACACCCAAGGTCTTTCTAAGGAACTCAAACCTAAGAAGATAAAGGGGTTTTGTAAAAATATTAGCTTTTTTATGCTCAGTGGGTACATTTTCAAGAACAACAAGGCCTTATTCCACTAACTCTCGAATAAAATGATGACGAATGTCAATGTGTTTGGTGCGAGAGTGTTGGACAAGATTTTAGAAATGTTAATGGCACTTGTGTTATCACAGAAAAGGGTGAGAGTGTTCTGGTCTATCTCATAATCAGGAAGCATTTGTTTCATCCACAACATTTGTGCACAACAACTCCCTGCAGTAATGTACTCAGCCTTAGCGGTCGAAAGAGAGATAGTATTTTGCTTTTTGCTATGCCAGGTAGCCAGATTATTCCCAAGGTAAAAAAACCCCCCAGATGTGCTCTTACGATCATCAGTGCACCCTTCCCAGTCGACATTAGAAAAACCAGTGATTTCAGCTGTAGTGTTGGTCAAGAACCAAATCCCACAACCCAATGTCCCATTGACATACTTAATGTTGCGTTTGACTGCAAGAAGATAAGGCTCTTCAGGATAGGCTTGGTAACGGGCACAAACACCTACACTAAATGCAATGTCAGGACGACTAGCTGTGAGGTATAAGAGACTCCCTATCATACTCCTAGAAAGAGTAGGATCAACATCAGTACTAGAGGAATCTTTGGAAAGGTGAAGACTGGTGTTCATGGGAGTGCGTGCATGTTTGGCTGACTCGAGACCTAACTTTGACACAAGGTTTTTGGCATACTTAGTCTGAGAAACAAACATACCTAAAGGAGACTGTTTAATTTGAAGATCTAAGAAATAAGACAACTCTCCCATCATGTTCATCTCAAACTCATGTGTCATACAATTCGAAAAGTATTTCACAAGATGATCAGTAGTAGATCCAAACACAATATCATCAACAAAAATCTAAGCAACAAGTATATGAGACTTAGTATCTTTTACAAATAAAGTATTGTCCACACTATCCCTTTGAAAATCATTATCAAGAAGAAAGGTAGTAAGTTTATCATATCAAGCCCGAGGGGCTTGTTTCAACCTATACAAAGCCTTTTCTAACTTGTAGACATGGTTTGCACATTTCGGGTCCTCAAATCCTTTCGGTTTCTCAACATACGCCTCTTCTTTCAAGTACCCATTTAGAAAGACACTTTTCACATCCATTTGAAACAATTTGAACCCAAGAAAGCATGCAATACCAAGTAAAATTCGAATAGATTCGAGACATGCAACTGGGGCAAACGTCTCATCATAGTCAACACCCTCTACTTGAGTATAGCCTTAAGCAACCAACCTACCTTTATTTCTAACTACAGTACCATTCTCATCAGATTTATTCTTAAAGATCCACTTGGTACCTATCACATTCATGTCTTTAGGTGTGGGTACAAGAGTCCAAACATTGTTACGTTCAAATTGACCTAATTCTTTATGCATAGCATTGACCCCACTATCATCTAGTAAGGCCTCTTTTATATTCTTAGGTTCAATTAAAGAAACATAACACATATGCGATACCTTCTCCCGAATTTGTCTTCGGGTTTTCATTCGATCTGAGACACTTCCAATCACCTGTTGAGTCGGATGATTTAGTTTCACTTATGCTGATGGTTTGAACTCTGGACTTGTAGTGATAGAGGCATTAGAAGTGGTGTCTCTTTGTGCACTTTTTGGACTCTGACTTATCTTAGAGGTTGGTGCTGGCTTACCTTCTTGTACTTGGACTTCAACTTCTCTCTGACTTTATGGTTCAGTATCCAAGATTGAAGACTCACCATTTTCTTCTTCATTTATCGCTGAAGTAAGAGAACCTGTGTCCTCTATAACCACATTGATCGATTCCATTGAAGCTAAAGTTCGCAGGTTATAGACACGAAAAGCTCTACTAGTGGTTGAATACCATAGAAAAATCTCTTCACCACTTCGAGAGTCAAATTTGCCCAAAGGCTCTCTATCTTTGAAAATGTAACATTTACTCCCAAAAGTTTTGAAGTATTTTACATCAAGTTTCAATCCCTTCCACAATTCATATGGAGTTTGTAAAGTCGGGCCTTAAATACACACGATTCACAACATAAACGACGATATTTAAGGTTTCAGCCCAAAATTTTGGAGGAACTTTCTTACTCAGGAGCATGACCCTAGCCATCTCTTGAACAACCCTATTCTTCCTCTCAACAACTTCATTTTGTTGTGGAGTAATAGGTGCAGAAAATTCATGCTTAATTCCATATGAATCACAAAAATCTGAAAACGAACTATTTTTAAATTCACGACCATGATCAGTTCAGATTCTTATGATACGCCCAATAGAAACACCCTGTTCATTTTGGATTTTAAGGACTAAGGCCTGGAAAGTATCAAACGTATCAAATTTTCTCTTAAAAAATTTACCCATGAAAAACGAGTAAAATCATCAACGGTTAAAAAAATGTATCTTTTACCTCCAATACTTTCAGTATGAGTGGGTCCCATAAGATCCATATGAACCAATTCAACAGGATGTTTGCTTATAAATCTGTTCACCTTTTTATGAGGGGCACGAGTTTGCTTCCCAAGTTGACATGGTCCACACACATGGTTCATATTCTTACCTAGTTTAGGTACTCCTCTCACAAGCTCTTTGTTGGCTATCTTAGTTAGGCCTTTGAAATTCCTGTGACCTAATCGTTGATGGCACAGGTCAATATTACTTATGATGGCTGAGTGGAAAGTGAGATCATTAGTGGTAACAATCCCATAGCAGTTATCAGATGTGCAAACCCCATGCATGATAGTATTTCCCTTTTTATCTAAAATTTCACATTTATTTTTTGAAAATAATACTTCATGGTGGGAATCATACTTTTGACTGATGCTCAAAAGATTTGCTTTAAGGCCATCAACAAGTAATGCATTTTCGAGCTTGGGAAGACCAGCTACACTTATAGAGCCCTTACCAATGACTCTAGAAGTGCCACCATCTCCAAAGGTAACAATTCCTCCTTAATATTTTTTAAGAGAGGTGAAGTAGAATTTGTCACTTGACATGTGACGAGAGCACCCACTATCAAGGTACCACATGTGTGAGTCAAGTGCTTTTAGAGCAGTGTGAACAACAAAACAAGTGAAGTCACCCTTTTTCACCCATATCTTTTTGGTCTTAACAAAATCAGGACTGGCGGTCTTGGTAAATGTCATAGCGTTGTGAACACCCTCATGAAACTTGGTGTTCCACCTAAACATGTAAGGTTGTCTCCTAACCCAGAAAATATTAGAATTTCTACCCTTTTGAGACACCTTACCAAACAACTCAAAGCAATAAGGATGAATATGACCATACCTACCACAATGATGACAAACAAAAACAGGTTTTACCTCCCTTTTGTTGATCTTACCCCCGTTAGGTAGATAAAGAGAGAGATCACCCTGTTGCACCTTTAGCTTTCCCTTTGTTTGGGTCTTCATGTCATGTGATGTAAAGGCCTGTCCCTTGTGAACTGTTGCATTACCATAGCCTAGACCACTTTTGTCATAACCTATTTGTTGAGACCCAAGGATGTCTTCTAATGTCTTGGAACCTTTGTTTCACATGGCAATTGTGGCTCTAGCATCTTTGAGTTCTTCAGCTTTTTGACCAACCATCTCTTCCAATGTAGCTTGTGATATCTCAAGGTTTTCAATCTTGTCTTCATATGTGGCATATATTTTCAGAAGTTCATTCCTTTCGGTCTCACAAGATAGAAGTTTTCCACATAGGTCTTACCTGTCATTAGAGATCTTGATAACATTCTGCTTTGCTGTTGCAATTTCTCCTTTCTCCTTTTAGCTTGACATTCTCGCTTTTACATGCTTTGAGCTTGAGAGTGAGTTTGTCATTGATCTTGGACAAATTCAGAGATTCACCATAAAGCTTTTCGTAAGCTTGTTGTAGATCATCACCATCAATCTCATCATTGTCTTTTGATGTTTCATCATCTTCTTTTTGCTCCTCTTTCTTCTGGACCTCATCCAGTCGAACAACTAAGGCAGGAAAGGTGATAGATAGTAGTGAAGATGACTCTCATCTTTCATGAAATTGACTCAGAATGTCCCATGCATCTTTGGCCTTTGTGCAGTGAGCAACCCGTTGCTGTTCTTCATCAGAAATTGCTTCACGAATGGTAGTCAGAACTCTCTAATTGCTTGGATTGTCAGTTCTTTCAACATCCTATTCAATGGCTTGCTAGCCCTCAGGGTCGTAAGCTCTCAGAAATATTTTCATTCTGATCTTCCAGTACAAGTAATTACTCCCATCAAAGGTAAGATCGCGGTGCAGATTCTGACCACGAGCAAATTCCACTGGCTTTGGAGAAGGTTGAGTGACAGTAGACTAGAATGCCATGTAAGTACTATCTCCGTCTTCACCATATTCGGTTTCATCAAGTTCTTGCTCTGACCTGTTTTTATCATCTCAAGTCACTGTATAGACTTTTTTTTCAGTTTTTTTCGAAGGACATTCAAGAGCAATATATCTAAACCCTTGACACTCGTAACACTTGACCCCTTTCCCCTTCACAATCTTCTTTTCAGTTTTTGGAGCAAGTTTTGGTGGAAAAGTTTTGGGTTTTTTATTACTCTTATCTTTTGAAATAGGGTCCTTGAAATTAAGCTTATTTTTCTTTAATTTTTTTTTGAACTGTTTAGTAAACATAGCCGTCATATCGGATTCTAGATCAAACTCAATCTCAGGGGTTTTTGCAGTCTCATGAGCACTAGTGAAAGCCACACTATCTTTTTGTTTTTTCTTAGAAATTTGGTGGGCTTCATAAGTCTGCAAGTTTCTAACCAACTGATCAAGCTTGAGGGTATCAACATCCTGAGCCTCCTCAATAGCTATCACTTTTGATTGGAACCGCTTGGGTAAAGACCTCAAAATTTTTCCAACAACGTTAGCTTCAGGGATTTTTTCACCGAGTGTGAAACAGGAATTCACGATGTCACTAAGTTTAGCATAAAAATCATTAAACGTCTCATCGTCACGCATAAAAAGAGTTTCAAAGGCGGAGGTGAGACGTTGAAGTTTTGACCTTTTAATAGAAGTAGTACCCTTGTAAATAGTTTCAAGAATATCTCAAGCCTCTTTTGCTACCTTACAAGTACAAATACGACAAAACTCTTCTGGTGTGACGGAGCAAAAGAGGGAGTCGAGAGCCTTACTGTTCCAACTCGAATTTTGATAATCGAATGCTTTCCATTTATCAAGAGGTTTGGGAATATCAATACCATCAACGGTGACAACAAGTTCACTCTACCCATAGATCACACAGTGCCAAACTTTCTCATCGATAGATTTTAAAAATGCTCTCATACGAGCTTTCCAATAAGAATAGTTTGTACCATCAAGTAACGGAGGTCTATAAATCGAGTTACCTTCACGAATTGAATCCATATCACCAATTACACAAAATCACACTCCTATAGTTTTGATAAAAACAAAGAGTGACCTGCTCTGATACCAATTAAAAAACCTCAGTGATTCGTGACTAGATCAAGATTTAATTGTGCTAATTCCCAACCAATTAAAACTCACAATCTAAATCATCAAGCACGTACGAAAGTGATTTAGATTTTTGTTTAAGAAACAATAAATAGACACAAAGGGTTTTTATGTGGAAAACATCACTATTGGAACACCTCCAATTGTGATTAAAAAACCACGGGCGAAACGCCACAAATCAATTCACTACTGAAGAAAGAAAGATTACAAATATTCCAAACAAATTACCAAAACCCTGTCAATTTGTTTTCTATAATCTGTATATCTTTCACCGCAACCTTCATCTCGGAATTGATCAGATTGATGTTAAATCCACAACATCCATTGAACATAGCATCAAACTCCTTCAATTACTCTGCGCTTGAATCTTCGGATTCCACCGAAGAAGAACAATCTTAAAGAAGAACAATCAAACTCCTTGATGTGTGCTTATCAAAACATGAGTTCAATACTCAATAAAACATCAAGGAAAACCAGCAAAACAGCCCCAAAAGAAAACCCTAAAACTCTTAAAGAAGATCTAAAAAACGTAACCCTAAATCAGACTTAAACAAGTATTTATAGAAAATAGGGGCTGCGAAGGTCACTCGAGCGAAGACTCTCTCGCTTGAGCGAGGAACCAAATACATGTGTTTTCCTTAAGTGGCGTCGCTCGAGCCAAGCTTCCTTCACTCGAGTATACAATCCTCTTTCCAAAACTTTTGCAGACAAAGGCAACTTCTGGGAGCAGGACATCTTCGCTCGAGCCAGGACTCATTCGCTCGAGCAAGCAAGACAAAACAATTAGGAAAATTACAACTTGATAAACAAGTTTGTTCGTGGGATTGACAAGACTAAGGGACCTAATAAGGAAAAACCCTTTTCTTCCAAAATCCATTCAAAGTATCAAAATCAATAATGTTATCATAACTCAACCTCATTTCCACTCCCACACTCATTTTCAATACATCCATTTGAAAACCTTTCTTTTGATTTTAAACCAAAACCCTCCAAATCAAATAACTTCAAGAAAAATAGGAGAAATCAAATAACTTCAAGAATAACTGATTGATCACAAGAAAAATAGGAGAAATCAAATAACTTCAAGATTTGAGTTTACAGATTCAGAATTTTTATTCAAAAATTTACTCAAAAACATCAATAAATGATCTCAATTTATTTTTATACATTAATCCCAAAACATATAAATTAAATTTGAACCACACATTTTCATTTTAGATAGAATTTTGGAACTATTTTCTAGTTTTTTCTTTATAACTTGATATCCGACCCTAAGGATCGATTAATTTGAGAGATCAATCCCACTGTCTATTAGCTGGAGGCCCAATTAAAATCAGGACAAAATCTCATATAGGTTGTTCTTAATAAATCGTTTGAACCTATGAGGTTTTTAAACCCGAGATCATTGAGGGGAGCACACACCTCCAAGTCCTAAGTCTTGACTATCAAGCCAATTCCTTGGGAACTGTTTTCTAGTTATACAGTAAAAATATAGTACTAAATAACCTAGGGTAAATTACATTTTTAGTCCTAGATTACCAAAAACATGCTCCAACCTCTGTTATTTATCATGCAACTTTTATTTAGGAGTTTCATGAAAGTTTTGCCACATTATTAAGAAAAGAGTGACATTAAACAAACAAATTAAGTTTAAAAAGTTTTGTACAAAATTATGTCCTAAAAATGAGATGAAACCCATCATTTAGGTTTTATTTGTTTCGACGTAAAATACTTTTTTTTAAAAAAAATATATTGTAAATTAATTTATACCGAAAAAATGTTTTTGTGTTTTTGTTTTATAGAGTTTGGTTGATACTTGAAATAAAAAAATGCTATTGCCTAAAAGAGATCAATAAAGTGTTATTTATGACTTTTTAGTCAAGTAAGATATATATTTGAAAAGGTTAAATGTATTAAAAAATAGTGAGTGATAGTCAACTTTATAAAAGTTAACTTATGAAAATTTTAAAAATAAGTCAATTTTTAATAAAAAAAAATGATGCAAAAAGATTTTCTTTGAAAAATAGTTTACTTACTTTTTGTTCAACTAGATAACAAAAAATGAGTAAAATAATTTTGACAAAAATAATTTACATAAAAAATAAATGAAACCTTAAAACAAATAAGGGAAAATTACTATGTAGTCCTATGTAGGGGATCTATTTCCCTTCTAATCCCAATATATTTTTAATGGATTAATAGGTCCACAGTTTTTTAAGTTTTATACCCAGAGGTCCTGTTTTTTATTTTCGTATTTTGTAAATGACTGTATTACCCTTTGTTTTGTGATCTATATATACGTGAAAAATCAAATTTTTGCTCCGTTCAAAAAAGAAAATCAAATCTTCGCCTCTGCGATCTCGATTTCTCTTCGTTATGGCGATCTCATTGTGCTGTGTGGTCGATGTCAATGTGCTATGAGGTGGATCTGGTTGTGCGATCTGAATCTCTGTGTACAGGCGATCTCTGCGTACGTTCTCTCTCTCTGTCTCTCTCTCTCTCTGTGTATCTGGTTTGTATCTGTCGATACATATATGTATGTGTATGTATGTATCTGTCGATACATACATATACATATATATATCTCTGTGTGTGTATGTGGTTTGTATCTGTCGATACATATATGTATGTATATATAGATAAGCAAATTTGCATGATATCTGGTTTGTGTTTGGCAATGTTATTTTAGTTCTTTGTTTTGTGATAAATTTTGTTTGTTTGATACTTATTTTATTTGATTTTTGTATGTGATATAGTGTAATGATTTTGATTTTGTTGATTTTGTTTGTTGTATAGTGTAATGTATTTTGAAGTTGTAGTTTGGAATTGTGAATTCTGGTGTTTTGATACTGATATGTTGTAAGTGTATAATTTTGCAATTTGGAATTGTGAATTGTGCACTGTTGGTACTGATATGTTGTAACTGTATAATTTTGCAGTTTAGAATCTGTGAACAATTGTTTGTTGGTTTGTGATTTTGTAGTATAGAGGGGTGTTTCATGTTAATGTGCAAATACAATAATTGTTGTGTTGCTATTAAGATTAGTGAAGGATGTAGTTATGATGAAGTTGTTGAGAAAATATGTGCAAAGTTCAAGGAGTTGAGTGTTGGTAACTTTTGTTTGTTTTTCTCTATTCCTAGATATTCTAATTGTATTGTTGAATGTGATGATGATTTGTGGAATATGCTGTCAATGGTAGGTGGTAGTGGTTGTCATGTTGTTGATGTTGTTGTGGGTGATAAGAGAATTGTGGAGGTTGATGATGGTAATTCTTGTAGGATTGATTCTGTAATTGGTGAGAGTTCTTTGGTTAACGATTGTGATGATTTTGGTGGTTTGTTGCCTAGTTTTTATCCAGAACCAGAGAGAGTTTTGTTGTCTGCTAGTTGGAAGGGGATTATACATAGTGTTAGTCAAGAATTTGAAGGTGGAGTGCCGGCGTTCTGCATTGCATTGGCTAAGTATGCAGTTGAGTGTGGTTTTGCAGTGAATTATGTGAAGAACAATGCAACAAGAGTAACTGCTGAATGCATGATGAAGTCGTCTACGGGTTGTAAATGTTTTGTGCATGGAAGGGTGTTGATGAATTCCGATATTTTTTTTTATAATGAAGTTGGATAATGTGCATACTTGTGGGGTTGTTGCTCGTAGATCTTGTAGTAAAATGGTTGGTTCTAGACTTGTGTCTGATATTGTGCAAAATGATATTAGTGATAATCCGTTGACTCGTCCGATTGAAGTTAAAAAAAAGATGAAGAAGCAATATGGTATAGATGTTTCTTATCGGGTTGCATGGTTAGGAGTTGATAAGGCAAGAGGTGGGTTGTTTGGTGCTTTTGTAACTTCTTTTGACCAACTTCAAAGATACCTTGAGACGGCTATGAGAACGAATCCGGGAAGTGTGTTTGAATTAGATGTGGATGAAAGTAGTGGGTGTTCTCGGTGGTTGTTTGTGGCATTTCATGGATGTTTGTCTGGCTTTCAATTTTGTCGTCCATTGTTGTTTGTTGATGGTACATTTTCTTAAAGGGGCGTTACAAGGGGCATTTGTTTGCAGCAACATCAAAGGATAGTAATCAAGGTATGTATTTATTTGCAGTTAGTATAGGTTTGGTTTGTCAGTGTGTGATTGTATTGTGAGTCTGCTAATTTTTGTAGTTTCATGTTATTTTGTTTGCAGGTCTGTTTCCTTTGGCTTTTGCGATTGTTGACACTGAAAATCAAGATAATTGGATGTGGTTCTTAAGTCAGTTGTTAAAGGGTGTTGGTTCAGGCCGGAGATTGACTTTTGTGTCGGACCGTCAACATGGATTGCTAGACGCTCTTTCAGTGGTTTTTCCCAATGCACATCATACATATTGCTTGAATTATTTGAAGAGAAATTTGATTGACAAATTGGTGGGACTTCGTACTAACTATAAGCTGAGTTTGATGAAAATATTAGTTAAATGTGCTTATGCGCCAACAGTTGCTTCTTTCCAACATTATATGGAGAAATTGAGGCGTATTGTTGGGAATGGTAGAGTTGATAGTATGTTGGATGGTTTGCAAAATGATAAGTGGGCGAATGCATTTTTTAGAGGGAAACGATATGGTGAGTTGTCATCTAATGCTGCCGAGTCTTACAATAATTGGATTGGTGGGGCCCGTGAGTTGCCTATTACTTGTATGGTTGATATGATTAGGGTTCAAATCATGACTCAATTGTCGAATAGAAGTGCTGAATCTAAAAGATGGACTACGAAATTGTGTCCAGTTATGGAAAAGAAGTTGGTGGACTCTTTGGAGCTAGCTAAGTCTTGGGATATGATTGTTGCTAGTGATACTGTGCTTGAGGTTCATTCTTCTATTTCTTTTTATGTTGATATTGGTAGACAGACTTGTTCTTGCCATGAATGGCAATTGAATGGTTTTCCTTGTTGTCATGCTGTGCATCTTTTGCATAGTAGTGGTAGAGATGTGTATGATTTCATTGATCATTTTTTTCATGTAGATTGTTTTAGAGAGTCATACAAGGAATCTGTTTTATCCAGTGCCTTCAAGTGAGAGATTTGACTTTGATGGTGCCAGTAGTTCTATTATCAAACCTCTTATAACGAAGAAGCAGCCTGGGCGGAATAAGAAGAAGAGGATACCTTCTAGGGGTGAAAATGTGAAGCAAATCAAGTGTGGGAGGTGCTTGAAATATGGGAATCACAATAAGAAGACGTGCAAGGTTGCTATTTGAGGCCATAGTCTATTCTTTTGGATTTGTATTTGAATTTGAGGAATTATGATAATAAAAAATGTGATACTTGGTATTATGGAAGTAATGAATAAAGTTGGTTGAATTGTTTTTTGTTTTTTGACGTGCTCTTTAGTTTTTGAAGTTGTTTTGTAACAGTCTTGTTTTGTTTTTTATTCTTTTTTTTTTTTTTTTTTTTTTTTTTGTAGGTTTGGTTGGTTTTATTTTTATGGAATGTAGAGAAGGTTATTGAAAATTTCTTATTGAAATTGTATAATATTGAAATGCAGTTTTACTACATGATTCATTTATTTCATATTTCATAGCGAAAAAACTATAAAATTTTGCAGTTTTATTTTCAATTTTGAAATGCAGTTCATTTATTTGTTGAGTCATGAAATTGGATGCATAATTGTGTAGCATAAATTTTGTTTGAGTAATGAAACTGTATAATTTTGCAGTTTTAAGAATTATAAGAAACAACCTGACGAAACTGCATAATTTTGCAGTTTTAAGAATTATTAGAAACAACCTGATGAAACTACATAATTTTACAATTTGAAGAATTATTAGAAACAACGTTTACTGTATGAAAATATATGCAACCACAAACAAGTACACAAACAATCAGAAGTACAAGCACAATAATAATAACAAGAAGAAGAGCAACAACAACATTAATGACAACAATCATTTTTTACCATAATAACCAGAAGAATATCATTCTCAAAAAGTATATAAAGTACTTGTCACATGTTAAAAAAAAGAAAAAAAAAAAAGAAAAGAAAAGAAAAGTACAAAGAGATGTTCACTTGAATATTTGTATTGTCAAGAAGTTTGTTCATTATTTCTATGGTTTGGTATGTTTTGTCAACATTTGGTAGTGCTCGAGTTTCCAAGATCGGTTCTCATCATTGAGGAATTGACTGACGATTTCTGCTCGAAATTTGACCCACTTAGTTGGTCATAGTGATTTCTGCATAAGTTGCCAGTTGATATATTGGTTGATAATATTGCAGACGACGATTGCACAATCATTCCTGCAAAGTTTTAGATGAAGTTAATTAGTTAGGTAAAACTGCAAAATTTAGCATATTGGAAGATTAGTTTATTGATTTTGTATCTTACGAGTGTGGGGTTTGTTGTGGGCATTCCTCAATTGATGCAATTACTGGAACGAAGTAGGAAATTTTATTTAACTTACAATTCCTTTGCAATTTCAAAGTGCTTGTTGTGGCAATCTTTTGCTGGTCTCAAAGAGTCATAGTGCCTTCATATCCCATCAGCATTGTCAAAGACCACAATTGTCCAATGGTTGTCGTGGTTGATTGGGAAATGGATATATCTGTTTTTCATTGCTTCTAGAAAATGGCTGTCTATCATTTTTTCTCTCAGTGCTTAATCTTGGTTTTGTAGTGGAGTCTATAAGTTATATATATGTTTGAAATATGTTATAAAACTATGTAGTAAGACATGTTAAGAAAATAGAAAATTTTGCAGTTGAAAGATATATTAAGTTTTGCTTACATTGATGAGTGTTGAGAAAACGTAAGATCTTCCCGCGTATGGATTTCTTGCAAAGGCTAGATCATTTTTCTCAAATTCTTCAATGGTTGGTTGGAGTGCTAATTGCTTTTCTGAGAAGGCATCAATGACCTGAAATATGTTATAGATGAGAATGTGTTAGGTTTGTGGAATAGGTTATTGAATATGAACAGAAACTGTAAAATTGTGCAGTTGGAGACCTACATTCCCATATAAGGGTTCCCTGTTGGTCAATCTGCATATATCTGAAAAGTATACGCAATTTTCATCTTCGCTGCCAGACCAGACACAAGCACTTGATTGTGTGTTGTTGATGAGTTGAATTTGGTCTTAGTCTTTTTTGGATAGGCTATGCCAAACCTTGTTTGTTTTGCGGCATGAAATGGCGAGTTGCTTGTTTTGGATTGATTCTTCCTTGAAATCATCATCACTTTCCAATACTTGAAGTTGTGTCTTCTTTTGATTGGCATGCTCTTTTGGGTTGGTTTCAGCAACAACTGCTTTCTTTTGGCCAATATCTTCTTTCATATTTTCTTTCTGCTATTGTTTTGCTTCATGAGCAACCCCTTTTTGCTTGGGTTCAGTAGTAGGTTCTGTGTCTCTGTTTCGATTTCTTCTTTTTTCTTTTCATTCTTCTTATCTTTTTCTTCAGCGGTAGCCTCTGTTGGTTTGGGTACATCAGCAGCAGTTTGTGTCTTGTTCCTTGTATCTTCTTTGGCTTTTGTCATTGGTTGGTATTCAAAATCTCGGTCGTGTGCTTGTTTTCTTGACTTTTGTTTGATTCTCTTGACCATTGATCTTTGTTGAGGACTGCCAATTTTTTTGGTGGACATTTCCTTCAATTGATCTTCTTTTTTACGCAATTCAGCCATGAATTTTTGTTCCATATCTTGCATTTGTGCTCTCATGGCTGATATGAGCTCGTTCTTGTCGTCCTCTTTGGTTGGTGTTTGTGGTTTGTCATGACCTATAAAAATGTTGGATTGTGTTTTGGTTAGTTTAATTAAATTTTGCAGTTTGCTTTTGTATTCGACAATAGTTTACCTTGTGCATGAAATATGTCAGATTTCTTTTGGAGTTCTTCTTGTTGGTTTGTCAGTTCTTGTTCATTGACTTCTTGTTGTTGGTTTGTTTGTTGTTCTTCTTGTTCTTGTTGTTGGTTTTCTTCTTCATCAGTGTCTTCTAGTTGATCGCCTTTTGCTTCTTGTCTTTCTTCTGCTTCATCATTGTCTTGTTGTTCATCAGGTTCTTCTTCTTCTTTTTCTTCTTCTTCTTCATCAGTCACTTGTTTTTTTTCTTCATCACTCTCTTCTTCTTGTTCATCACTTTCTGGTTCTTCTTGTGGTTTTTGCTTTTTTTTTTTTTTGTTCTTCTTGTTCTGATTCTGATTCTAATTTTGATTGATGTTCTTCTTCGAGAAAGTCATCCTCATCACTGTCTAGAAGTAATTTTTTTTTTGTTGCTTTTGTTTTCTTTTTTCGCTTATTGTCCTTTTTGTAGTCATGTTTCTTTGCTGAAGAGTCTGTTGATGTGCTTTGATTGATATGCAATAACTGTATTTCTTGTTCAGTTCGGGTTAAAGTACTTTGGTTAACCTGCATTGGAACAATGTGGCATATATCAGTAATATTGTAAAATTGGTCAGTTTCATAAGATGAGTTGTACTGTGAGTAATGTGGGTTAAGTGTCGAAATATGTTGCTTGAAACTGAAAAATTTTACAATTTCATAATATGAGTAATGTGAAATAGATTTGTGCGTTTAAACTATAAACTTTTGCAGTTTCATAACATGAGTGATGTTAAATAAGTGTGCTCTTTGAAACTGCAAACTTTTACTGTTTCATAATATGATTTGTACTGTGAATAATGTGAGTCAAGTGTTGAATATATGTTGTTTGAAACTAAAGCATTTGACAGTTTCATAACATGATTTTTACTATAATGACTGTGAAAGGAGTGTTGAATAGATTTGTGCTATGATAGTATAGAAGAGTTTGAATACCTTTTCAAGTGAGCAAGGCTGATGTATTTCCACTTGGAGTACATTTTGCCAAGTTTCCATTTCATAAACCTTGGGAAGCCTTCTTTGTTAGATGGTCGGAGGAGTTTACTGTGCTCACAGTACCAGTACTGTAAAAAAAAATTGAAATATGTTAGATAGTTAGAAATAGGTGGATGTCTGATATTTTTGTGTAAAGTAGCTGAGTAATGTGTTTACCAAGAGTAACATGACGCATTCAGTGACATGCCTTGGGTTGTTGTTTGCATTTGCCATTGAATTCATCAGTGTGTCTTTTATTGCCTCAACCCAATTGTACTTCTTGATGTTGTTGAGATTGTCAACATAGTTGAGGAAACTCCAACTGAGTATATGACTTGTTGTAGGCATGAAAAGTTTCAAGCACAAGTAAAGCATGATGACCCTTGCAAGATCTTGACGATCATTGGTTGATTTTTCTTTTTTTGTTTGTTGAAACATTTTGGTCAAAGACTTGCCATCCAATCTCTTTACTGATTTGCATCTTCGTTTGTAAAATGGAAGCTCAAAATCCTTTGGTCTTGTATAGGATTTGGTGGTGATGCTATCTTCTCTACAGTCGATACCAAAAATGAGCTTGACATCACTGTTTCTGAGTTTCATTTCCTTTTTACCAAGTATAAATGCTCTTTTTCTTTTGTTGTAGAGTGTTGTCATTTCTGCTACAATGGAATTGTAGCATCTGCACCAAGAGGCCTTCAGTTGTGTTGAGGAGAGAGCATTTATAATGGGCCAAAAAGGGATTTTTTCCAACTCTGTCTGTTGGGCTTTTGTGAATTTGATCCCCTTCAATAGTTTGATTACTGTTCCGATGTTGGAACAGTAATTAAATTGTTGGACTCTCTTTGCAGGGACTGTTGCTTTTTTCCCTTTTGATGCCTTGGTTTTTGTTATGAGAGTTGATTGGCTTTCTTTGAGCTTTCTTTTTTTGGTTGGAGAAAATTCTTGTTTTTTTGTTGGCTTTCTTTTGTTTGTTTTTGTTGTGGTTACAGGTGTGGTTGGTGTTTGTTGTGTGGGTGGGGTCTGTGGTGTAGTTCTTGGGCTTTTTCTTGTAGGTAGTGTGGTTGTTTTGTGGGTTTTTTGGTGGGGTCTGTGGTGTTTAGTTGTTTTTGGTTGTAGTGGTTGGGTTTTTTGTGGAGGGGGAGATGTTGGTGGCATTTCAGTGGATACAGGAGATGGACTTTCAAAAGGGGAGATACTTAAATCCCTGATTGGATTTTTGGGCATATGAGTTTGTTTCTTCCAATATCTTCCAACAGCTATTTTTGAAAAAATGAATGCGACAGTAGGGTATGAGTAATATAGTGACAAAACTGTATAATTTTGAAGTTTTATATGCAATTTAATATGAAGTTATATGTATTTGTTGGTAACAGTTACGAAACTGTATAATTTGACAGTTTGATTTGCACTTTATAATAAGTTACCTATTTGTTTTGAGTAGTGATTAAACTGTGTAATTTTGCAGTTTCATTTGCAGTTTGAATAAATTTAGATATGTTACTTGTAGAGTGATGAAATGAAACTGTATGATGTTGCAGTTTTTATAAACAGTATCAACAATAGGAACAACCCATTATATTTTGTAAACAATAACAATAACAACGAGAAGATTAAGTATTCAAAAATAACAATAAAAAAAGCCAATATTGAACAACAAGAATAAGAATAAGGTGTTGAATGTGTAAAAATAGGGATTTATGTGTAAAAATAGTGGATTAGAATGTTTAAAAACGGGGGACTAGAATGTTTTAAAACAGGGGATTATATATAAAAGAGGGTTTATACATTTTGAAGTATGTAAAATGTATATATACGAAATATGAAAGAATAATGTACAAATTTGAATGAAAAATAATGAATAGGTGAAGAGAGATGTTACTTTTTTTTTCCCATTTCTGTGAATCGGAAGTCAAGAACTATGAAATTTCTTCAGAGTGGTGATGGTTTTTCGTGTTGTTGAGAGTCGCCGATTGGAGAATATGAACGGCTTGGTGTTGTGTTGAAGATGAACGGTTTCGTTTTGTGGTTAGGGTAGGGTTTCAGAGGGAATGGAGTTGAACGGAGGAGAGATGGAGGAGTGAGAATGCGATTTGGAGCGGCGGAGATGTAACAGTGTACTGATCAGACTGAGATGATCGTGGGTGATGAAGATGAACGGTTTCGTTTTGTGGTTAGGGTAGGATTTCAGAGGGAATGGAGTTGAACGGAGGAGAGATGGAGGACTGAGAATTCGATTTCGAGCGGCAGAGATGTGACAGTGTACTAATCAGACTGAGATGATCGTGGGTGATGGTTGTGCGCGTGTAAATTGGATGATATATTATGGGTATTTTCGTCTTATTGGTAATTTGAGGACTTAATGGAATATTAAATTTGTTTTGGGCTTAAATGGGGTATGATATGTTGGGCTTGGACCTTTGGGTCAGTTCCCCAACAAATAACTGCACATGTTAGTTTGAGCCCATGAACACACCACGAGCTCTACTTCAATTCTATAACAGAAGTCACCCTCTAAAACAAAATACCCAATAAGATACTAATGACAAAAACTTAAGATAGATTGAGGGATTAGTATGGTAAATGTGGTATAATTTTTCCATTTTAACTATTATGTGATAAAATTTCTCATTTCACTATAACCCTCTACCTATGGAATTGTAAAATTAAAAATAAAAAATTGACAAAAATATTAGTTTCACATCATGTTAATTGAACACAACACACCTAAAATATGTGTCCAATAGTAAATATTATATCCTATTGATTGATTAAAAAAAAAAAGTATTCAAAGTTAAATCTTTCATTAAAAAAACCAAAAATATATGTATTTAAAAAAAGGAAAGAAAATACACACATATAAAAGGATACTACAGCCCACTGTACGAAATAAAATAAAACTCCATAATCAGCATTGTTCCTAAAAAAAAAAAAAGTGTTACGTCAATAATTGAGAACAAAAATGCTCCGTAGCCCGAAAAACTGAGGCTCGAATGGCTCGAATGGTACGAAAAATATTATCTTACCGGTAAGAGAATAAAAAAAAATCCTAAAACGACGTCGTTTTGAGATTTCGAGTCATTCGAGCCTTTGATTTTTCGAGCTCCGTAGCGGTGTTGAATTGAGAATACACGTCATTATTGTTTTCGTCATGTAATTAATTATCAGACAATGATTAATTATTAAAAATAAATAGATAATGAATAGAGCCAGCTCTTCATCTCCTTTTAACTGATCCAGCAAATAAAAGGCCTCACAAAACGCATTCTTATATACATTTGGCGAACCATGCATGTATTCTTTGTGGATATATACTTCATAATTCTCTCTCTCTCTCTCTCTTTCTCACCATTGGAGGTTGTCTGTAACATGTTTGGCATAGGAGGTCTATGTAAAGCATATGGATCACTCGTCTCAAAACGACATCACCATCATGACAAGCATCCTTCTCCTAACGAACCCAAGCCCGATCAATCTGATGACAAATTCAAATCAACATTCAAGGTACACACATTCATATATTTATATTCATATATTTTTACATGTTCATAGATTTGGATTTGAATCTCAATTTCAAGCAATTCCAAAATTCCTGTAAATTTATTTCTTTTTTCTTTTTTCGTTTTAATGACGAGAACTCGAAATGTCTGAATTTATAACTCGCCTCATAATTCACCCCTTAATCAATAGGCTATCCGTGCGAAGATATGTTTGAGAAAGGAGCCTAAAACAAAGAACACAAATACAATTGTTGAAATTTAAAATCTTGATATGCAATGGATTCCATTGCTTGCCTATAGCTTTCTACGTAGAACATGCATGCATGCAAATGAATATTTGCGTACCCTAATTTCAGGATTTGAACGATCAAAGCAATGAAAGAAGAGCCACGAATGGCGTCGATGATCACTTCAGATCCAACGGTGAGGGAATGCAAGGCGGCGATGATCCGGGATCTCCTAATCATAGGGTCAACAATTACTTTACATCATCGCCATGTCCCTCTCCCTTGTCAAGAAGCTCAAGCCCTAATAATCTCTCAAGAAACTCTTCTCTCTCAAGAAGTACGAGCCGGCGGAGCCGAACCCCAACGCCTGTGGTGGCAGCTGGCCGTCTCTTGAAAAGCATAAGCCGGAAGAACGGCAACAGAACTGCATCCCCCGAAGGAGGCTCACTCTCGAGGAGCTCGAGCCGGAACGACTCCACAACTACCGTCCCTGCAGGCGGAGGAGGTTCACTCTCAGGGAGTGTTTCAAATCGGAAGGTAATGACACCCATCATGTATTCAAACTCAACAGGGTTGATCAAACCACCAGCAATCGAGAAGAACCTCGAGTGCACCCTTGAGGAGTTCTGCTTTGGAAGCGTCAAGAAGATCATGATCACAAGAGACGTTATAACGAGCAATGGGTTTGTACTTTTTCTGTGCGCGTTGCATTATTATTTGTGTGGTAAATTATTCACATATATGAAAAATAAAATGAAATCATTTTGCACAAAAAATTGCAAAACAATTAGATCAAAACCAAGGTTGGAAACAAATTAGGCTTTGACTATCTAGGTTTTGCACCAAGTTCATAACCAAGCTTTCAATACCCACTTACTCTTTATAATGTTGTGCATTATTTTTTCTGGGCAGCCAAACAGTAAAAGAGGACGAAGAAATGCTAACAATCAAAGTGAAGCCAGGATGGAAAAAAGGAACAAAAATTACGTTCGAAGGTATGGGCAACGAGACACCTGGCACTGATCCAGCTGACATAATCTTTGTGATTGGAGAGAAAAGGCACCCATTGTTTCGGAGAGAAGGTGACGATTTGGAGTTGGGAGTGGAAATACCGCTCGTGAAAGCTCTTACTGGCTGCAACATTTCTGTCCCTCTGTTAGGTGGGGAGAAGATGAACTTGACGATCGACGATATCATACAGCCTGGCTATGAAAAGATCATTGCAGGGCAGGGCATGCCAAAGCCGAACGAGGAAGGAAACAGAGGAAACTTGATAATCAAATTCCTAGTTCAGTTTCCTACAGAACTAACAGACGAACAACGAGCCAATGTTTTTCAAATTTTACAGGATTCTTGTCGACCATGAATTGGGTTCTATACCTAGCAAATCCAATATATTTCATTGTAAAATATATGTAAAAGATTATAAACAGAGTCATACAATACTTTGTAAATTAGATGCCCAGCCATGTATTAGAATTTTAACTGGTGTGCCAGATTGACAAAGATAAAAGGATGGTACTTGATCAAAGAACACATTTTAATTTTATTACCGAGGTTTGCATCTACAGAAAGATTCTATGGCCCAAGCATTGTGCGTTTTTTATGAAATAAAAACCAATACAACATATATTGTTGCCACTTGTGTACTAAACAAATTGGTGCCAGCTACCACTTTTTGCCATTTTCATTTCTTGGAAAACACTATAACTTGTTTTAGTGAATTGTTTTTGAGGATTTTTTTTTTTTAAACTAAGGGTGTTTTCTAACTTTTCATTGTTTTTATTTCTGAGAACATGAAAATTTTAAACAAAAAAAAGACTCTCATCCCCTCCTAGAAGATTTTCAAAGAAAATTAAGAATTCATAAAGGTAGACAATTTCATTTTCTTTATTAATATCCACAAATTTGTTCAAATGGGAACATGAGAAGAAAAAACAAAAAAAACAAAAAAAAAAAAAAACAAAGGAAATATCAACCCTTGAGTACTTCAAATTTTAATAAACTGGCAAAACATACAAAGAGCTAAAGAAAACTTGCAATTAGGCACAGCCACAACACATGATTATACCTGTGTATCCACATGTACTGCCGGTTAAAGAGCTTTTTGCAATCTTATTCTTGAACCAATGTATTGAACCTTTCACCACCCAAGTAAAGCACGAATAATGCCGATGATATTACCGCTTAGAAGAGCCCTTAGTAATCTTAGTTTAGCGGGCGTGTATGGGGGGTACCTTGCAGATGCATCACCAGCAAAGCTTCGGTACAGCACTGCCTTCTTATGAGTAAAAGTATCAAAAGAAAATTTTCCATGGTACGCACCCATTCCGCTTTCCCCAACTCCTCCGAATGGTAAATAAGGGTTTGCAAGCTGCATAATCAAGTTTTTTAATGCATTTTAGGTCCTCGATCAATTCAGAATGAGAAAACAAATTTAAAATGGAACATAAACATGTAGATTGAAACAACTCCCAAACTTATGAAACTTACATAAAGAGGTTCAATATGCATTTTTCTTTTTAAATGCAGTGCTCTTCACTTGAAGTAGATTCATTTTTACACTTCTATTTCAAATTTTCCCTAAGATTCCAACCAAAATCTTTTGTCAAGTGGCTTCTTAGTGCTCCATGGCATTAAGTGTTAATGCCAACACTTATGTATAGGCCATTGCTCAGTGCAATGATAAAAAGCTAGGACAAAATAGCATGAGCAACTTCGTGCAAATAATCCCAAATTAAACCTCCACAATTTAGCCCTCGCTGCATTTCATAGTAGTTTTTTTTTAATTATTTTTTATTTTATTTTAAAGAGCATGGATCCACGTGAGGTAGCAGCACTGGAGATGTCATCTATCATGAGACATGATCCTCCACCAAAGTATATATGCTTGCACTCATGAATGCAGATCTCTATATGCAAATGTAAACGATATTATTTATGGTATGATTTCGGGAAAGAATAATCACATGTAGAGCAATGTCATTGATGAGCAAACCCCCTGCAGAGACATTTCTCACAAACTCCTCCTTGAGCTTCTTGTCGTTGGTAAATAAATATGCTGCAAGTGGCTTTTCTTTGGAATTAACCATATCGAAACTGTCTTCCAGACTGTCAACCTGAACAAACCAACAGAAAAACAATGTCACAGTCGATATAGAATTTCACAATATTTTACGACTTCATTAAAAGCTGAAGAACCAAAACAGCAATCAAACAACATATATCTTTTGTTTCCATGTTTACTTTCTACGGAGGCCATATTCCCAGCCAAGAATTCATGGTTCAGACAGCGACCACCTAAATTTTTTTTTGCAATACATATGCTTTTACCACTGGCCTCCTTGTATATAAGTTTATATCAAGTCCATGACAAAGGCTGCTTAAACTTCTCATGTTTACCAAAGGGGATGCTTGTTTTCTATTACTACAGTTTCTCTTAAAAAATCATATGGAAGTTATGTCTGCCACTTTTGCTCAGTGTCAGACAGATTACTACATCAGCACTGATGATGCTGAATGTCTCCTGTTTGGGAAGAACTAAATAAACAGTTTTTTTGCTAAAAAAGCCAAAACCTTTTTTATTTTTTGTTGATCTTGTTAGTTGTTAGATTAGCTCTGAGGAGTGGAACTCCCAACCCCTCACTTGCAAGCACATAAATGCTGCTTTCATGCCACTAGGCCTGTTTGGGATGGCTTCTCCATAAAAATCAGCCTTTTTTAGCAAATTGGTGAAGAGGCGATTTTACCCTCAATACTTTCAGAAAATCCAGTGTCCCTACAAGGGCTCCATAACACTAGAAGGGTAATATATGTTAATTTATCACCAAAAACCAAGTTTGAAAAGACCCCAAAAAATGACTTTTTTAGCAATTACTAACGCATCAGTATGTTTAGATTCTAAGAAAGCTACTAAAAAAATATGTCCAATAATTTTCTTCGTCTTTTCTATCATAAGTATATTCCATAAAACAATGAAAACTCACTGAATGTCTGTCTAGATTTTTACCGTGACAATGGGAAGCAGAGGACCAAATATCTCCTCATTCATGATAAGAGAGTCTTCTGGAGCATCCAGCATAATGGTTGGAGAAATCTTTCTGCAACAATGGAATTAATCATGAATGATACAAAAGGTTCATCCCATTAAACTTAATCAAACTATAGAACTAGGTAAACAGTGAACAAATAAGCAGTAATACTCACAGGTGGTTTTGGTCCCTCTGACCTCCATGGACTATCTTACCAGAAATCTTATCATCATCCAAGAGCTTCTCTAAGCGCGCAAAATGGTTGGAACTCACAATGCAAGACAAGTCTTCTGATTTCAATGGATCATTGCCATAGAACTTTTCCAACTCAACTTTCAGAGCATCTATCTGGAGAATGAGTTGCATAATAAGCAAAAATATAACAGGTGATATCTGCATATATAATGATACCATATTTCTTCACATAAGGCCAACCTTACCAATTTTGGAGCAAAATCTTTTGTTGTTATAATGTGATCCGCAGAAACGCATGCTTGCCCATTATTTAGTCCCCACTTGCCTGCTATAATCCGCCTTGTCGTGACCTTGGAAATTCAGAAAATTTTATGTTAGCACATTCCACAGAAAGTTGGCAATCATGGCACCACAATTTGCAACAAGAATTTGGCACCGTAAGTCAGGTTGCTGAAGGAAAGGAAAGACCTATACTTTCAAATTGGTGTTGGAATCGACAAAAACAGGACATTTTCCTCCAAGCTCCAAAGCAACAGGTGTAAGATACTTTGCCGCAGCAGCCAACACAATGCGTCCCACTTTTCCATTGCCTACAAATATATTAGTTTGATTATATATAACATTACACAACAATTTAAGAGATATTACATAAATTATAAACAGCATCAAGCATAAAAATTCCCACTATTCAAGGCCAATGTTGTCTGCATCCATATGATTATTCTAATGCAAAGCTTACTTGGCATGGTAATACCAGTTAGCAACACAACACTGTGTACCAATATTCACCACTCTCTCTCTCTCTCTCTCTCGGCACATCCGTAAATACATAGTATTTACATATAAATATTTCAACCTACAACCATAAAGAATGTGTCATTCTAGCACCACCTCTACAATCACAACTTTCACAACCAAAACCACTTCACCCTACTCCTCAACCCTTGCCACTTCATGGACCAGCATGTTGGCCAGAAGGAATGATGCACTCATTTCCTCATGAAGTCAGAATAAATGACAGACTGTGTCATATATAATCCAATATGAGGGAATAATCACCACCCATCAAATTGACCAACCACTTCCTCATTCACAGTAAACCACCGCAACCACCATTGTTTATTTCCAATTACTTTCATCTCAGTGCTTTCAGAAATTTTTAAAATTCTTTGCAGAAATTGATCAGGTATGAAGTCAGCAAGGCATTCTAATGGTGGTAAGAGAGACTTGGAAGCTATAGTAGTAGTGAATGTTGGATGGTTCAATTGGACACAAAATGGTGGCGATCAGTAATGTTAGTAAAGTGATGGTCAGGTAATTGTTGGTTTTGATGGTGATCAGTGGTGTTTGGCTATCTGGGTGTTTGTAGCTCTACTAATACGTGAGGTTTTGGTAATGTCAGAAGGTTTTTATGTGATGTTGCTAAGAGAGAGAGAGAGTGGTAATGCCCTATTGGATGGTAGGTTCTAACAGTTATAATTTCTAGACTTAGGCCAAGTTTGGGAAGTATAAAAAAAGTCAAAAAGCCAAAAAGTTACTTAAAAAGTTAAAAAGTTATCACTATTCACCAAAAGTCAAAAATTACGGCTGCACAACTCCCAATCCTAATTTTCCCTACACACTAATTTATATAATTTTTTAATACACATTTTTCCATAAAAAGTAAAAAAATTAACCCAAACATCATATTTTTTCCCTCAACTTTTTAGTCAAAAAAGACAAAAAGTGCACTTATTTATGACATCCCAAACAATCCCTTAATAAAGACTCCATAAAAGACCCAATAACATACTTTAACCCATAGAAAGACCCATGGCGACCCCCACAACCCATATCCAGCAAATAACAAAATTATCAAAATTCTCCAAACTACTAATACTTATAGTTATATGAAATCTGTCCAGCAGCAAACTAAATTGAAATGAATATAAATAAAGACTCAAAATTATTCCAAAACTTCACTCCATGATGCCCTAAACATGCTCTGCATGAAATTCCATAAATGATGGATTTGGTAAGAACCTGTGTAAAATATTTTATCCCACTTTTGCTCCAGTAGTGCAGATGTTTCAGGAACTGCCCCTTCAACAACTTTTACTGCAGAGCTGTCCATATATTCCCCTACTAATTTAGCAAGCAGTGAGGATGTGGCTGGAGAAATTTCCGATGGTTTCAAAACCACAGCATTGCCAGCTGCAATAGCTCCAATGACTGGATCAAGAGATAACACTGAAAAAGAAAGATCACAAAAACAGAAAGAAGAAAGAAGTTACTGCTAGTCCTTAATCTTGCTCTTACAAAATAACTGATTCAAAAACCGAGTCACTTATCATAACAAGAAAAAATCAGTTTGTCAAAATCTATAACAATGATAAACAAAACTTGCATGAGCCAAGACAAGAAATGCATTTCAGACAGAAAATAAGGAATTTATCAGAAAGCTTTGTACAGGAAATCAGCAGCCCTCATTGTTCATTTACAAGTACCAAGTGCTATGAACTTTACCACAGGTTGAAAATACTTGAAACAAGGTTGGATGAAAGTTTTTCATGAGAACTGGCTGACGCCCAAAATAATGAACTCTCAAAGTAATGTAATGGGTATCTAAAACTTCAAAGCACTTAAAGGGCTAACTGAAATACTAAAACAAAGCATACAGCAAGAGGGATTCATTCAAGGTTTAAGCCAAAAACCATTCATCCTATTTTAACAAAAGAACAAGACAATTTAATCTAACATGATTTAAATCCAAATTGAATGAATGATAGGAAAATACATTAATTAGTGTACCAATCTGCACAAAGAGGGAACAAAGGACAGGAAGGTCTTACCTTCTTTTTGGCTAAGTGAAGGTGAAAACCTTATCAGACATATATCTCAAGCACATAGGAAAAGTAGAGAGTAAACTATAAGTTTTGGAGAACTTACGTATAGGGACATTTGCCCTGTTTTAGCTCATTCAAATTGCTAATAATAACGAGGACTATAATTCAGTGAGCCAAACAATAGCTGTATTATACAATATTTCAAATTTTATATAACAAGTTAACACCAACCAATATTTATAGCCTGGAGAATTACGTCTTACCGTCAACATGAATGAGAAGTTTAAAGCTTAATGGTTAAGTCTATTTTCTCGTACAAATAATCACATTTGGCAACTTGATAAATGGCAGTAAGATACAAGTTTACATGCAGTATTAAAACAGATATTACACTTCCTGTGCAAGTGGTAACTGTACATTTGTTATCTATAAATAAACACAACTGCATTGTGATGCTCCTTGATTTTTATAAGAAGATTTATAACTCTCAAGATATTCCTGCAATATTCCTAACTGAAGATGAGGGTTCTAACTGCAAAAATAAAAATGGAGATTAATCACCAAAAACTTGGCAACAGCTGTGATTGGTCAAAGGATTATGTACACAATATGAACCAGTAAGTGTGGGATTCTTCTCCTTTCAAGTTACAATCTAGACAAAGGGCAGGACTATGAAGAATCAACTGTAGATATCTCACACATGTTGGCTTTAGATAGTAGAAGATTTTTGATGGACTGAGAATGTACCAGAGCGGCAGGATACATTAATTTTGGGCTAACTTCTAGTGTTAAGTGACCAAAGGTAACAATTGGAAATTTAGTTAAAACTTATGCTAAACATAGATTTGGACATCATACATGGAAATAGAGGATATTTTCTGTCAACCAAAACAGAGATGCAATGGCCACTCAGGTTCCAGCAAGACCAACATGTTGAGTTTTAAAACAGCATACATTAACTTTGGACTCAATGTACCTTTTCAAAGCTTATAAGCTTCTTGATTAAAGAAGACTTGTTTACAGAATTGGTACATGTGGCTTCAATGAATACAGTCAGTGTTTTCATATGTGCAGCTAACAGCCTATCAGAAGGAAGAATTACTTTTTGGTTCTCCTCTAAATGCTGAATTTATATTTCTGTCTTGAAAATTAAAAATCTCTAGGGTAATGATTTCAGATAACAAAAGTTCGACCTTTTATAACACATTGAGACTCGGGAAAATGATTTGAGCCCCAACCATAACCCATAAAGGAAGTCCTAAGAAGCATGGACACGGACGCATGAAACAACACGGACACGCTGACATGAAAAACATTTTTTAAAATGTAGACATGACACATAGGGACACATGTAAAATATATAATTATATATATTTATTATATGCCATAAATAAGAATAACTAACTATTACATGTC
Source organism: Camellia granthamiana (assembly GCA_036172215.1). Classification (NCBI taxonomy): domain Eukaryota; kingdom Viridiplantae; phylum Streptophyta; class Magnoliopsida; order Ericales; family Theaceae; genus Camellia; species Camellia granthamiana. Next base: position 103,562,800 of record CM069905.1, on the reverse strand, counting down.
ATGTATATGAATATTTAGGTCAAGGATAACAATATTTGAAGTCTAAAAAAGGAAAATAAGTATGAATTTACATTGTTTTTATTTTATCATTGAATTTCATGTTAATTCACACTTGTAATGAATTTATGTACATCTTAGCATTTGGAAGGTCTAATGAGTGTTGAGTCATATGTCAGTGTCCGACACAGTATCAAACATGTCATGTTACCTTCTTAGAAGTGCCCATTGTTCTTAGAGGAAGTCAATCATAGTTTTTCAGCTCAATTAGACAGTCCACAGAGCCGCAAAAAAGGAAAAAATAAAATACATTAAATATATAACATTAAATAACAAAAAAATAAAAATAGAGATGGTACACTTGTGTTGATTAAAAATTATAAACATTTCTAATTTGAATTTTTAGAATGAAATATAAGACACAGGATGTATATACTGCCCCCCCCAAAAAAAAAGTAAAACAGCAAAGAAAGAAAAAATAAAAAAAGTTTTGACATTTTCACATGCAGTGAAATCGCTTCATGATTGAGAACCTAAAAACTTTGAACCGGGACAAGTCAAAGGTACCAGCAGTTCAAGTGTTTGATCCAGTCCATGTTTAGAAAAACAGAATCAGACTTTGTTTGGCAGCACTGCCATAGCATGCATCACTCTTTGCCTGACACATCATCAGGGTGAACAAGATCGGACCACAACAATACATAGAGTAAATGTGATCACTCATTTTTTTATTGGTTTCATCTCTAGTAATGCTCAGGGGACTGTCTGACAAAAACTTCCAAAAGATACTGACTAGAAAATGTGCAATGTAGTAGTCAGCTGAAGGTCCTTGGGTTTAGTTTAAAAAATTAAAATAAAATAAAAAAGAGGCAACATAAAAAAGTGAAGACACAAGTATTATTATAGAGGTCACTGAACAATATTTTTCCCTTGTTTGATAATTACAACGAATCTAGAATAGATAGTCAACAATTTTACTGCTTTAATCCTATTCAAAGGTTTTGGTCATTGCAAGTGGTTAAAATCTAACATATTCTAAATCATACAAGGAATTCACTTCAGGGTCATAGATAAACAAATTATCTGCAACAGAGCAAAGAAGATTCACCAAGTCAATTATGACAGGTGAACACCAAAAGAACATTCCTTGGTCAGACGCAACAGGGCTAACAAGACTAGCATAAAATAGCACCAACTTCTCAGCCTCAATCCTATTAAAGGTTTGTGGATCCTGAAAGCAACCAAAATCACACAAATTCTCGATGGCTCCAAGACGGGGGATATTTGTCTCACATTTCTAATAAGTGACAAGCTAATTAATGCACAAATAAATGGTAGTGTTTTCTTTCCACATAAAAGTAAAGAGATGCCCAACAAAGAGAAGGAAGAAAATAAGGATTATGATAATGATGAGGATGGTAACACCAAAGAAATGCAGCCCAGAAGTGCAGATAATGTATTACCAATTTGCTTTCAGGCCATGAATTTGATACAATGCCAAAAGAAAAGATGAAAGAACACATAAGCACCAGTGGACGCTTATGAAGATTACATGAAACAAACAATTGCAAAAGGGGAATGAATATTCAACCATCATGCAAATCATAATTTTTCTCTTTTGCTCTTTTTTTTTGGGACAAGGAAAATATAATATGTAAGTTGGCTACTGAAGGATAATAAAGATGCAAGGAACTTGACATACAGAAAGGATAGTTCCATGCTGATATCACCAATACGACACCTAATGGCTCTGGAAATACTTCTGCTGATGAAGGAAAAGTGGTTATTGAGGTTTTAACCTGAAAAATATGACAAGATTTGCATTATATCATGCTGACCGAATGACTATCAATACAACATGGTATGTAATAGCTTCCGGTGTAGGTCTATAAACAAATTACCTTTTCTGGCATCATCCAACGTTTTAGATCTTTAATTGTGAATTCACATGAGGACTTAAACATAGCGATCTGATTCATAAAAAATGTCCATCAAATTCGGAGGATGAAAACATTAAACAAAATAATTATAAAACAGGCACGAATATATTACATTTAGAAGTTCCATACAAAAGAAGTTATTGCAACAAAACCTTCACAAGACTAAGTGAGTTTTCTATATAGTGACTTCTTCCTCAACTCGATATAAACCATTAGCTATTAACAAAGTTTTGTTCAATAACAAAACAATACATGGCACTAATTAAAATCTTTAATATTAATTAAACTAGGCTTTCCAGTTCTTATCAAATATCACATTAAAGTTTGAATGTGGGAAGTATCTAAAGGCAGAGGAATAAACTGGTTTAAATAGAAGTGGTGTCCACAACCAATAAGAAACTGCAAACATCAAGTCAAAGTTCCTGAAATACTGTTGACCCCAAGGGGTTGGCCTAATATGTGCAGCTTGGAGGCTGGGATGTGCTCCCTCCAGGTCTCAAGCTCAACTCTCACCCTTGAGTTGGTCTAATGGGTGCAGCTTGAAGGTTGGGGATGTGCTCCATCCAGGTCTTAGGCTCAACGCCCATTAGGTGTTATCAACTCCTTGGGGCCATGCCCGCGGACTCTTCCTGAGGTTTGTCCGATCTATATGGAGGGAGTACTTTGCGTGGGTCCTGAGATTAGTCGAGGTGCACGTATCCGGTCATAAAAAAAAGAAGAAAAGAAGTCACTGAAATATTATTTCTCCTAGTGCCTTCATACATGAAGCAAACTCTCCTACAATTTGGAAGGCTTAACAACAAATATTGACAACATTTCAAATCATTCATTATTCCTCAAATTTTGTGTCCTTTTCATATGACAAAGAAACCAAAATATAGCAGAATCATTAGATATTCAGAAATAGCATATATTAGCAATTTACATATAATGATTGGATTATGGGAAATTCAATATTATTCTTGACAAAACTAATTGTAGTGCACTACTTACAAAAGTGCTTCCCTCAATAATTTTCTTCAAATTATTCCCAATATTTTTTTTCCCAACTAGACATGCTATGCGGATTGACTTAATCATGCCTCATACCTTCCAACTAACATTGGATCTCTCACTGATCCTAAGGCGGAGTAAACCCAGATTCTGAAACTTCAGGTTCTTTCATTCTTAACTGAAGGAACTGTTAGAGCCACCAAAATCAGTCAAACAATATTTTAGGTGCAGTCAAGATGGATGGACCACAAATTTATATTGCCCAGGCATTTAACTTGTAGAACCCACCCCACGGGTTTGTTCTGAGCAATTAATAACTACCCAATTTGAGACATACCTAAAGGTTACCCAACTTTTTGTTATAGAAAGCTGATGTAGGTGTGTAATAAATGCTCTTACCAGATCTACAAACAAATTCTTCATGTCTCATATAAAGGCTACTATGGAAACAATTCCATGCTTGCATCCTGCTTGTCCTGACAGCGCACAGTACTCTTAAATAGAGATAGATACACATGACAAAATTTATCCTCCAGAAAAATTCAACATGGGTTGTGTAGAAAGCAAATCAAAACTACAACAAAACAATAATATGATCAAGAAAAATCAAGTTATTTTCCACGGAGCAGTTTCAGCATCCAACATGGACCGAGGGAGTTATCTGAACATCAAAACTTTAGGAAAAATCATCAATTGCATAGTGATAAAACATATTGTTTATCCACCCAAAAAAAAGACAAAACATATTGTCATCAAAAGACAGACCGAGTCTATCAACGCAGTCATTGAAGAAATTCCACAACTATGTCGCACAAATAAATAAACTCAAAAATTAACTAAAAAATTGGCCAATTCAGATCTCGAATAAGAGAAATGAGAATTACATCTCAACTAATTATACGAATTGAACAAGCACAGAACACCAGACCTTATCTAGTAGGTCAGCAAGACAACTACGAAAGCATAAGAACGATCTGAGACAGTTAGGGAAAAAAAAAAAAACAATTTCAAACTCCAGATCAAAATTATTCACTAGGTGAATTCAACCAGCAAATACGACCTTTCATTTTGATCTCAGTAACCTTACTTCAGAAGCGGAATTGCACCAGCGATGAATATACCGATACATATAGATATTCATATATACAGAATCTAATGGATTTGAAAAGCTTGAAATCGATGAAAATAGAGAGAGAGAGAGAGAGAGAGAGAGAGAGAGAGAAAGAGAGAGAGAGAGACCTCGGAGACATATGCTTCGAGTGGAGGTTTGGAGAGGTCGGAGCGAAGAGCGTCGATGATGTCTTGCTCGTGATCATTGGCTAATTTCAAGAGATTCCTCAACTGCGAGATTCTCCATTCGTAGCTCTTGGTCTTGCAGGTGGAAAACGTGCCTCTGAGTTGGCTCACCAGCGTCCTTGCAGCTTGCGTATCGAACACCTTATCTTCAGACGCCATTACCAATACACTCCCACAACAACTGCTGCAGATATAGATATATATCTAGAGAGAGAGCAGAAACAACTGTGGATATAGAGAGAGAAGTATATGTGTGTATATATATAGAGAGAGAGATATTCTCAAAGACGGGACAAAACGACGAGTTGTTTTACACGCACTGCATTCGAGCGTGGGGTTCTCCCTAGTTGGCTTGGCTTTACCAAATTATTACTCCCCGCTCAAAATATTATTTCCTACTAATTAGGGGTTATGAAAAAAAATCCTAAAAATATCCTAAAAATGCTCAAAATTTTTTTTTTCCTTTTAAATTACACATATAATAAAATATCACACACTAATTAAAGAATAAAAAATCTTCATAATATTTTATTCATAATCCTTAGTATTATTCTTATTTCCTTCTTGAGAATCCGTGGTTGCGTTTGGTAGAGCTTTATAATTATGATTTGAATGTATGAGTTGTATTTTGAGTTTGTGAGTTTTGGAATTATGATTTGATAGTGGAAAAATTTGTTTAGTGAAAGAGTTTTGAAAAGAGTTTTGAATGGAGTGGGAAATTTTTGATATGACATTTGATATTTAATACAAAAACTTACAACTCATAACCAAACATATAACTCAAACTTATTTTAAAGCACATAAAAAATTTTAAAAAATTCAGAAAATATTTTTTTCGAATATATAAAAATTAACATATCAATTGAAAAAAAAAATTTTTTTGCACTGTTTCGGTCAACCGGCTAGACAACCAGTTAGGCCAAATTTCGAAGAAAAAAAATTTCGAAAATCGCGCTCTGTTTGACAGAGTTTTCTCCAGAATTGTGAAAAATTAATTCCACAACTCTATCCAAACATCATATTCGGACTCAATCGTAGAAAACGATTTTCAGAATCGTTCCAAACAGAGCCCTTTTCTTTTTCTAATACAATTATCATACATTAAAAATATTCAACTTATAATTTAAATTTTTTATTTTTTTTATTTTTTATTTTTACTAATTTTTTAAAAATATCCTAAGTAATTTTTTAAATTTTTAGATATACTTAACATAAATATACTTAAAAATATAATATTTGTGAAATTTTTTTTTAAAAAAATTACTAAATACCAAAAATAAAAATAAAAATAAATGAGAATTTAGTATATTTTTCAAATTCTTGTATATTTATTGATTTTTTAAAATATTTTTTTATAAATATTTTACTTTTTAGATACATCTAAGTAATGTGTATCAAAAAAGTAAAAAAATTGATTAAAATTTTAAAAATATTCACTAAAAAAAAAATACAAAACAAAAAACTCAATTTTCAGAAAATTAAATTTAGAAAATTGAAACAAAACAATCAATTAATTTTCAAAATTATTTTTTGATTTAAAATTAAAATAGTATAAATTTTTTTAGAAATATTAATTGTTATACGGATAAAATAGAAAATTCATATTATTTTTAGTCATTAATTTTTGAAAATAGACTAATATTTTGAAATAATAAAAAATAAAATAATGGACATTACACTATTCTCTCACAAAAAAAGTCAAAAAAGTCAAAAAGTCAAAAAGTCCTTCCCAAACCAAGCTTTTTAGCCCAGGTTAAAATAGCCAAAAAAGCCAAAAAGCTAAAAAGTCAACCCACTTCCCAAACAAAGAGTAAATGAGTAATGTTAGAGGCCAAAACATTTACTAAAATTTGTACCATATATCTTATAGGGTAAATTACATTGACACCCCCTAAAGTTTATGTTTATTACAGTTTTCCCTCACATTTTGGAAATTACATCTCCCTTCCTGAGGTTTAAAGTTTCATAACAGTTCCCCCTCACTGTAATGATCATCATGCATAAAATTAAGGGTAAATTACACTGACGTCTCATGAGATTTATGTTTATTATAGTTTCTCTCCTCACATTTAGAAAATTACACTAACTCCCTGTTAATTTAATTTTATGTATGATAATCATTACGGTGAGGAGGAACTGTTATGCAACTTTAAATCTCATGGGGTAATCTGTAATGAAACTTTAAATCTCAGGAAGGGGGATGTAATTTCCAAAAGGTGATGGGGGAACTGTAATAAACATAAACCTCAGGAGGTGTCAATGTAATTTACCCTAAAATTAAATTAACAGGGGGGTCAGTGTAATTTCCCAAATGTGAAGGAGAAACCATAATAAATATAAACTTTAGGGGGTGTCAGTGTAATTTACCCTATCTTATAAATGAGTAATGTTAGGTACTATTTGACATCTCTTACAAAAATATACTTTTTTTTTATTTTTTTTAGTTATATCACTTCTCTATTTTTTACATATTTTTTGGGCAAATTACATATACCCCCCTCGAGGTTTAGCAAAATTACAGATACCCCCCTCGAGGTTTGAGAAATTACAGATACTCCCTGAAGGTACTATTTGCATAACAAATTAGGAGGCAAATTGTTATGAAAATATATATCTCAGGGGGTAATTTGTTATGAGAATATAAACTTTAGGGGGATATTTGTAATTTTTGAAACCTCAGGGAGGTATCTGTAATTTAGCTAAACATCGAGGGAGGTGTATGTAATTTGTCCTATTTTTTTATAAAAACTAAAAAAAATATACTTATTTAAATCATTTCTAACACTCTAAAATTTTTATTAAATTTCTCATATAAATGTAAAATTCACATAATATATTATTAATTAATATATTAAAGTGTTTGCATCATTACTCGTGGCCCAAGTTTTGTTTGTAATTCGAACATATCTACCGTAGCCCGATGTGAGCATAAGCCCGAATTGAATTTCTTACAAATTTAATTTTCGGCTAATTAATTTATAAAAAAATATTTGGTGACCTAAATTTGTATAACTTGAATGTCTCGAATGTATCAAAACGATTTTATTTTATCCCAAAACGATATCGTTTTAACACATTTAAGCTATTCGAGTCATGAATTTTCGGACCACTAAACATTAGTGTTAATTTATTAAAGGTAGACTTTATTATTATTTTTTAAATAAAATTATTAATAAAATTAAAGTAAATAATTTATGGGATGAAAGTGATGGACAAGAATCAAGGAATGGTTACACTGTTGCAATCGTCTTTGTCATTTGTAATATGAAACAAAAATAGTAGGGTATATTGTGTTTACTTGTATATTAACCACTAGCATATTATCCATGCTATATAGGGGTATAATAAATAATCAAAAAACAGTTTTTAAATTAAAATAATGATATAAAATTTATTTAAAATATATAGTAAAAATAATTTGTAATTAATTGAATTTTACTTATTTTTTAAGAGAAGATTTTTATTTTGATATCATTAATTGTGTATTATAAGTTCTTAATAAAAAAATTACATGTCATAATTTAATTGTTAAAAATTAAAGAAAAATTACAAAAAATATATTTACAAAAAATAAATACATTTGTTTATAAATTTCGTAATTTTAATTTAGCATACGATAATAATAAATTACATTTGTTAATATACTAATTTTTTTTCTTATTTTGTAAAGATAAAAAATTTGTCTACTCAAAATTATAAATTGTCTTGTATCATAACTCTTTCGGGAAAATGCATTGGGATTGACTTGTAGTATTCTACTAAACATTAAAAGTGAGCTAGAAGTTAGTCGAATCAATATTTATGTCAATGTGGCATTCACCTAAGAGACATTAGGGTTTGGCCCAATGGTTAACTAGCCACACCTTCGGGTGTGGTAAGTGGGAGGTCAAGATTTTGAGCTGATAAACCAGCGGTGAACCCTTTTAGTTGTAATCTAACAATTATATTAACATACTGACACTATCTTTGCTAAAAAAAAATTTAAAAAAAATAAATAAAATATTCACCTAATCTTCAAAAATTGTGTTGATCATTAAAAATTGTCTTTATCAGTTTGTGACCAATATGATCTAATTTTGGGGTTCCAATATTGAATTAAATATTAAAAATGAGTCTAGAAATCTAGTTCGAGTCAATGTTTTTTCAACAATTCTTAGTTTAAACCTACAATACATCATGTTTTAATAACTCAACATCATAAAAAATAATTTTAATGTTTACGGTACTTTTTATCAATCAATAAAAAATATTTATAAATATTAAGGTAATTACATTTGAACAAATTCTAACATAATTTTTACTTTAAAACTTTAAGATCTACACATTTTCTTTGACTCTATTACTAATCTTTGATATAGCAACTAAAACAAATTTCAATCATTATTATTGAAGTGATATATGTGATAAGGGTTTGTAGTACATAACTTTAAAAAGTAATATTAATTCAAAAAATTTAGGGAAAAAAAAAATCAAAAAAGTAATGTACCCAACTTTATGTTATGTTTGATTCATGAATTTAGGTAGGAATTTGAAAAGATTAAAAAATATATATAGTAGGTGAAATATAAATGAAATATAACTATATTTTATCTAATTTCACATACTTTTTATTTTTTCTTTCAAAATCTCTATCTAAAATTATTAACCAAGCATATCATCAATATTTGAAAGGAGTTTTGAATCCTTTGATATACACTATCTAAAAAAAAAAAAAGTATAAAATCCTACCTTAGGCTATGAAAGTATAGCTTGGTGGTTTAAAGAAACAAAATTACATGTTTAAAATATATTAAAAAATGAAACAAAATTATAGGTGAGAGGGGGATTTATACCGAACATTGGACTGAGCTAGGCCAACACGGAACGTGGTGTTGAGCCAAGCTAAACCCACGCGGAATATGGCGCCATGCCAAACCAACATAGTGCATGGCCTTAGGCTGAGCTACCTCCAGCGTCGCGATTCTAGAAGCGATAATAGGGCCCATGTCAGCCAAGCTAGTGACGGTTTGGGCCAAGACCGTTGAAAGAGACGCACCTTGAGACCGAGGTATGTGGTCGAGATGACGAATGGCACGCCCACGTTTGACCGGTTTGAGATAATGCCGTTAAGGCTGTGATTGAATGCGGTTCCTATCTTGAGACCGGCCTAACTCAACTCATCATCAGTGTGATCAAAGCGATGCTTCTAGGCCAAAAGTAATGGCACAGTTGGACATACCATGTGGACCAATGACAAGAAGAGGGAAATCCACTCATTGTATGTGTCAATACCATTTGGTGGTATGGACGATGCTGTTTGGCAGTTTGAGCATATACACGTGTGTGGAATAGAGAGGGCAGTACAGCCACACGTCCAGCAAAGAACAGCAGAGGTAGTGCGAGCACAATCTGAGGTTGCATGGCCAGCCTAGAAAAGGAGGCGCAAGCAGACTCTGAGGGTAAGCAACTTTTAGCCACTCTCTCTACAGTGTTTTGTATTCTCTATTCTCCTTCAAGAAAGCTAACTTGACCGTTGGAGGGGTTTTCCGGCAACCCACCTGCCGGGTAGCTCACCTCTATTTGTTTACAGTGAGATAGAGTTCTATTGAAGCAAGTCAAGCTTGGTAGCAAAGAGTAAGAAAAGGCCACAAATATTTTCCACTCGTACAATAAGAATCATAGATCAATGATCTTGTAAAATTTTTTTGGTGAGATAGGTTAATTGGTTATGGAATTTTTTAGGATATAATAACAATCAAGGAAAATTTACCTATGAATTCCATCTTGAGGAATGGTGATCCGATTAGTCCTAAGAGTTTTTTTATAGACCAATTAGCCCCATTGATTTTGAAAATGTAAATTTAATATATTATTTGAAAATTAGATTTATGGTTATACTTTTATTTCTATTATGTTTCCTTATTTTATTTTATTTTTCATTTTGTACGAGAAAGGTAAGATACACAATCTATGAGAATCAAATTTGGAATGAATTGAAATATAAGATTTTCAAACATTTCAAAAGGAGTACAAAATGACTTGAAATATGAGATTCTTCAAACATTTCAAAATGATGTGGGATTCTTCAAATATTTTAAAAGGAATACATAAACTCCTTAGTAAGCTTTGAACAAATGTATAATTTCAATTTGTGACACTTTAATGTACGTTCAAACGTAACACTCTAATGTAACATTCCAAAAAAACTCCTTAGTATACTTTTTTAAACGTAACACTCTAAAAAAAACTCCTTAGTGTAACACTCCAATATAACACACAAAAAAATTCCTTAGTGTACTTTCTCAAATGTAATACTCTAGTGTAACACTCTAAAAAAAAGATGTGAAATTTTTCAAGCCATTCCAAAAGAAGTACAAAAATTCCTTAGTAAGCTTTGAGTAAATATATAATTTCAAATTGTGAGTGTTACATTTAGAAAAAAAAAATACACTAAGTAGTTTTTTAGTATTTTTATGTGTGTTACATTGAAGTATTATGTTTGAGATTATATTGATTGGAGTGTTACGCTTGAGAAAAGTTTTGAAGTGTTACGTTGTTACACTTGGAAAAAGTACACTAAGAAATATTTTTATGTGTTATATTGAAGTGTTACGTTTGGGAAAAGTTTGGAGTATTACGTTGTTACGTTTGGGAAAAGTATTCTAAGTTTTTGAGTATATTACATTGGAGTTTTTGGTATATTACATTAGAACATTACGTTATTAGAGTGCTATATTGGAGTGTTACGTTCTTGTTTATAATGTAGGATTTGTTCCAGAATGAGGAAAAATCCAAGACCACCATAGTACAGATTGTCAAAATGTGTAATTTCCCATTTGGAGAAACCTACTTTATCCCTTAAGAATTAAACCTAAGCATGCAAGTGGCAATTTTTTTTGGGTATAATTCCACTTTAATGGGTCTTTTGGGTTCATAAGAAAAAAAAGAGGATTAAACAGTTCACAAGATCATATTTTGAGATTTATTAATAATTCACCTTAATCAATAAATTTTTTTATTTATTTAATTACTAAGATTTGAAATTTTCGGATGGAACTTCAAAAAATTCCACTCAAGATTTTAAAAACTAGACTGGACTATTCTGTTTAACCGGTTAAACCGTCGCTCGGATAAAGTTTTGGTCCGATCAACCCTCTTAAACCGCGTATTTGACGAGAATCATCTGAAAAGACGATTGAACGGCCGCATAGTTCGACCTATTCACGTTGGCTGAGTTGCTAAAAATGAGAAGTTTTGACTTTTTTTTTCATAAGATGAAACTATTCTTTTATTCTTTCTTTCTTATTTCATATATATATATATAATTTAAAAAAAAAAAAAACTCTTTTTCAAGGATCTTTTCTGGTGAGAAATTCCATTGAGAGTTAGAAAGTATTGTGAAAGTCTCTATCTATTTATAAGAAGAAAAATTTTTCCAAAAAAACTCAAGAACTCTATGTGGAATTCAATTAAATTATTTCAATCAAATTTATTAGAAAGAGATTTAAAATTTTGATATCTCTCCAAAAATTTTGCTCTTCATTCAATCAAATTATTTGAATTAAAATTGAATGTTTAATTTCCTTCCAAAACTAAAATTAATAATATTTTAAAATATATATTTTTATATTTTTTAGTAAAAAATAAAAAAATATTAAGAGAAATATTTAACATGATTTAACATTTCTAGTTTTTTTTGAATTTATAATTTTATTACTTATATTTTTATTTAAATATAAATTTTAATATGCTTATGACTTTACGGTTCGATGTCCACTTGATCTCTTTTTTGGTTCTCTCACCTTTCCAGTTTTCAAAACATCACTGTCTTTATTAATGAAATGTTACTTTATTATAATATAAATATATAGATTGTAATGTCGATGCATATAAAACTATTAAATATCAACCCGATCTCTTTTTTAGTTCTCTCACTGGTCCAGTTTTTAAAACATCACTGTCTTTATTAATGAAATGTTACTTTATTATAATATAAATATATAGGTTGTAATGTCGATGCATATAAAACTATTAAATATCAAAAAAAAAAAAAAAAAAAAAATCTATAGAAGATATGAATTGATTCCTATATTTTAGTGATACAAAAATTTAGATTTTAAAACTAATTAGTTAACTTTCCTTATCAAATTTCTAAATTTAAATTTTTAAATGGATCAAGTAACTATCTTTTTGAAATGTATAAATCAAGACATAATAAGATTTTTTTTTTAATTGATTCAATAAAAATTAGCTAGTAGAAGATTTTTTAATTATTTAAAAAACGAGAAATCTAAAAAAATAGCTTGAGAGTTTTGAACTTCACAAGACTCTTCTCATTAAAAAATTTCTTTTTGCCTTAATATATACATAAATATTATCTAATGACTAATAATTTATATATTGACCTTGTTTGGTAGAGCTTTTTTTAACCTAAAATCTAATAATCAGAAAGTAAAAACTAAATACATCCTTTCTTTAACTTCGAAATAATTAATTTTTTTTAGCTTGTTTATGATATTTCTACTTAATAAGTTATAAGCAGAAGTTATATCAAACAGTCTGTCATATACTTATAATTAAAATAAACTTACAATTTATACCACACAATCCCATTATATATATAATTTGGATTTTAGATTGCTCGGATTGCCGAAGCCTCTACCATGACTATCCAAATTCAATCCGAATTTTTAAAAATCTATTTAAATTCGCATTGAATTTAAAAATATGCTGTCTAAGGTCTAAAATTTTTAACTTGGCTTTGAGTTGTTCGAGTTTGGCTGCCAAATTGCAACCATACTAATAAATGTATTTATTTTACCATAAATACTTGCAATAACTAGATATTTTATATAACAGTCCAAATATTTGAACTTATTCAACTTATTAGGTATTTAAATAATACGCAATTGATGAGGGAAAGAAAAGGAAACAATTTGGAGTTATTTAGGAAAGTCTTGTTAATAATTTGGGGTAAAAAATAACAATAATGTACTATCCACACAAAAATAGTGCCCAAATTAGCCCGATTGAGGTGCCAACCTTCTGTCTCAAAAACAGCCCACCGCATCGTCTTTATCCTCACCGGAGCCAGCCCTTTTCTTCTCCCCATGACTCTCTCAACACAGACATGTTCAACATTAGACTGATTAGTCTTGTGGAACAGTGTGCAATATACAATAACAATTAGAAATTCAAATTAGTTCAACCATGAATCATCTGTGCATACCCATCAATCATTGTGGTCCAAGAAACAACATCCCTCTCGGGACTTTCATTGAACACTTGTGTTGCATAGATCAAACACCCACCATTGGCATAAAAATGAATTAATCCATTTTGCACAACCAAATCCGAAGTAAAACCCACCTTCCAAATTCCACAATGGATCATAACAAATCTCCCAAACTAGGAAGGTAATTGGTTTGGTGCGGTCGATATTTAGGTAAAAATGTTCACCGAAGACGATTTTATTATTTTAAAAATCGATACAAACTGCTTCTTTCATCAAATTGCACCGAACCAAACCAATCGAAACGGTTCGGTTTAGTATGATTTAATTGGTTTAGAACCTTTCAAATTTAAGTCACTTTTAAATATAAACACTACTCTATATTAGTTATTTGTCCATCATTTCAAACATATTCAATCTATTCATTTAATAAATACTTTTCAATTCTTAGATAAACAAAAATAAAAGAAAATAGACAAATACAAGATTTCAAGAATAATGAGTTAGATTTAAGATTATATATAATAATAGTTTACGAATTTAGGTTGTAAAAAAAATAACGTTAATTAATGGGCGAATGACACTAATAATCCATGTAGTTTGGGGCTCGTGTCACTTTGGTTTCTGACTTTTTAATTGTGACACATGTGACTATAAATTTTGAATTTTGTTCTAAATAAAGACAATTAAAAATATTATTGCTTAATTTCAAGAGTAAAATCGTCAATTTGATAAAATATAAACTAATTTGATAAAAATAAATGTCAAAAAAATAGGCAAATTACACAAACAGTCCCTATAGTTTGGGGCTTGTGTCACTTTGGTCCCTGACTTTTCAATTGTGACACATTTGACCCTGAATTTTGAATATTGTTCCAAATAAGGACAATTGAATATAATAATTAGATTTTTCAAAGGTAAAATTGTTAATTTGATAAAATATAAACTAATTTGACAAAAATAAATGTCAAACAAATATTTTTGAATTTTTAAAAATTATTTCTACCTACTAGAAATAAAATTATGTAAAATTGATAAATTTTTTAGACATTTATTTATTTTTTTACCAAATTAATTTTTATTGTATGTTTGGATGATGATCATGTAAAATTAATTTTAAAAAATTAATCATGTAATTTTTATTAATTTTACATAATTTTATCATTGGTAGATAAAAATAATTTTTAAAAAATTAAAAATATTTTTTTGACATTTATTTTTGTCAAATTAGTTTATATTTTATCAAATTGACTATTTTACCCTTAAAAAATCTAATAATAATTTTCAATTGTTCTTATTTGGAACAAGATTCAAAATTCAAGGTCAAATGTGTCACAATTGAAAAGTCAGGGACCAAAGTGACACAAGTCCCAAAGTATAGGGACTATTAGTATAATTAACCCCAAAAAAATATTTTTAAAATTTTAAAAATTATTTATACCCACAAAAGATAAAATTATTTAAAATTGATAAATTTTTTAAACATTTATTTATTAATTTATTTTACCAAATTAATTTTTATTATGTGTTTGGATGATGATTATGCAATGGGTGGTTGTTGGAATTTTAATGTGTAATCTATATATTTAATTATGAAATATTTTTAGTTTTGAATTTTTTGATTTAATGGATTGATTTACTAATGATATCAAAGCTATCGCCATATTTGACTTTTGGAAAAATAAAAACTAATTTAATGAAAATAAAAATAACTACGCATTATGTGATAATCATCCAAATACATAATAAAAATTTATTCGGTAAAATAAATAAATGTCTAAAAGATATATTAATTTTATATAATTTTATCTTTAGTGTGTAGAAATAATTTTTAAAAATTCAAAAATATTTTTTTGACATTTATTTTTATCAAATTATTTATATTTTATTAAATTGACGATTTTGCCATTGAAATAAAGCAAAGGTATCTTCAATTGTCCTTATTTGAAATAAGATTCAAAATTCAGGATCAAATGTGTTACAATTGAAAAGTTAGGAACTAAAGTGACACAAGTCTCAAACTATAAAAACCGTTAGTGTAATTTGCCCCTTAATTAATTAAGGTTAATAATTTATTATACATATTAATATCATTATATTATTAGATTATATATACGGCACTGCTGGGGACCCCCCAGTGTGGGGTGACCCCAGCACCCCCACCTCCACGTGGGCGCAAGTGAAAAAAAAAAAAAAAAAAAAGAAAAGAAAAGAAAAGAAAAGTGGGGTGGTGGAGGTCACCCCCACTAAGGGTCTAAGACATTTTCTTTATATATATATATTATAAATATAATATATGTTGAAGGGGTCGATATCGGTTTAGTTCAATACACAAGGTACTTGAACATATATCAAATTGAAATTAAAAAAAATCAAATTTACAAACTGCACAGACCGATTCTTGTTAAAAAATACCACCCCCACTAGGGGTCTAAGACATTTTCTTTATATATATATATTATAAATATAATATATGTTGAAGGGGTCGATTTCGGTTTAATTCAATGCACATGGTATTTGAACATATACCAAATTGAAATTAAAAAAAATCAAATTTACAAACTGCACAGACCGATTCTTATTAAAAAATACACCAAATATAGCTGATTTTGTTCAATTCAATCAGTTTGTGTGTGTTTCTTACATCCCTACCCCAAACAAAGAAAGAGAAAAAAGGAATTTCAGATTCCATGTCCATAAAAGCCATCTCCTTCACCATTTTCAAGGAAAATATTGAGGCAACATTATGAACGTGTTGCTATTTGAGAACAGGGCAGAGATGAATGAAAAAAATAATAAAAATTTCCATATTACAACCAATAAAGTGCTTTGCTTTCTTCAAATGATTGTATACTCATCATGCAAGAACTTAGAGTAACTTAAAACACAACTATTCAAAGGATTTTCAGGTAAAGCAATGCTGAAGAAATAACGGACCTGCGATTCGAGTCGCAAGGAGAGATGGTGGTTAGTGGTCAGTGGTCGTCGTCGGTGGTGGACGATGGTCGTCTGTGAGAGAGAAACATATTCAAGTGAAAGAGAGGTAGCAAGGTCAAGTAAGAGACAGCGTTGAGAGAGAGAGAGAGAGAGAGAGAGAGAGAGAGAGAGAGTGGTGGTCGTAGGTCATCCACCATCGTTGTCAATGGTGGACGATAGTCGTCGGTGTGAGAAAGGTAGCAAGGTGAGTGTTAGAAACCTAGCAAAAAGAAACATATCCAGCAATTAAATAATTATAAACTAACACAATAACTAAATAATGAATACCAATGGTACACATATTATATGAGGCTATAATATGGAAGATTGTAAAACAAAATGAAAAATCCTAAAACATGTAAATATGAAGTATAACAGAGAAAATAAATTTAACAGTAAATCTGACTTGTGAGAAACCGAGAGGCATAGAGTATTTTTTTTCTGCATTAAGCTTTGGAAAACTGTTGGGTATAAATAAGAGTGAAAGTCTTGAATCTCCAATACTCAAATTGAATAATAATTATGGGTGTTGATTTCCAACCTCACAACCAAATAGATCTCTCTGCCAAGATCTGGGGAATTTAGTTGGAGAGTACGCGGCAGAATAGATTAAGCCCAAACATCTGCGCACAAGAGAGTAAGAAATACCATAGTGGCTCGTCTACCTAGGGCCACTCCGACGATCAAGTCAATCAACAATCTCATAAGATATCAGCACAAATAAATCATTCGCAAAGAAAAACATACCTTAGATCCACGGAGGATGCCTTGCTTTTATAATCAACAGTACCTTTGTCCCTTAAAAGTATCACTTCATAGGACTTAAGCATAATACTTATCCCGGACTCTCAGCTAGACAAGAATGATCCCGCTTAAGAGCCTCATCTTTATCCAAATGGAGCACCTCAACTTACTTAGGACTTTTATACTGTATCTGACAATCTCAGATTTTGATATTACCACACTGTATCTCGGCTACTTGGTTCATCCACGTGGCACATCGGCTAACAACCTCGGCCACATGGACAACCCTAAAAATATGTCCACACAACTGTTTCCTAGGTTCTATTACCTCGGCAAATTGAGGTGATGAAACCTACATCGTCTATCTCCCAGCATGTCGGTTAAACAACATGATGAAAGATCTTCATCCGATCAAGATTAAGACACGTTGCATCTGGAGACAAGGAATCAAGTGTCCACTCGTTAAAAACCAAGAATTGAAATGTTATTTCTTATCCAAGATCAACATCGCAACAAAGATCACATTACTAGCTGAGATCAAGACTTACTAGTTCAAGAATTTCAAGAGACCAAGGCCCATGAGCTATCACGCCATAATTGCCTTAACTCTTTTGCCCAAGCGTCATCACCCTAACGGTCTGTACTCATCATGCGGCAGATGCGTCGCATCAATCCTGACCCATGTCACTTGACGTCAGTTGACGTTAGCGTGAACATATGTCTCAAGGCATTTGAAATGATTCCATTGCCACCATTTTGTATTTTGCAAAACTCTCTCATTTCTCTTTGTTTCCTCACTTGCAAACATCATCCCTCTTCCTCAAACTTTCTCTCTCTAAAATTCTCTCAAACTGCCATTGTTGCCATTCCATATTCTTTGCAACTCCTCCAATTCACCATCTCTGGTGGCCAAACCACCGTTCTGTTTCGATCAACCGAAGCGTTTCACCCCGGCGAGCATAATCCTGGTCTCCTTTCCTTCAATCTCAATCTGTAAGTTCACAATTCCTTCTTTTTCAATTTTAGTTTTGGTTCTTTAATGCACTTCATGTTCTTGAGCATGTTCTTCAAGTTTTTGCTTGAATAATGCTAATACACTTCTGATTGGATGCACTTCACACCTTGCACTTGTTTTTGAATACTCTGCACTTTAAATTCATTTTGTACCTGTTTCTGAATCTGCTTTCTTTGTCACTCACTTGTTCTTGCATTTCAATGTTCATCCTCTGAATCTGGTTCTGTCTTTCTTGCTTGTCCAAATTGCTTGCATTCTTGCATAACGACTATTATTCTTACACATTTTAAATCTAGAATTGGGATTTGGTAGTATAGTTAGAAAAATTGCAACATCCACTCCCAAAACTTCCATAAAACTGCTAGAACCTAGAACATCATACCCAGTGGTAAGGGCGAAGACGTGATTGTGTGGGTTAGGCGCACAGTCACGGGTTCGATTCCCCTCTGGGACACTTTGGGATTTAAGCGGGGAGCTGCGGCAGTGGGATGCTGTGATTGCTCCCCTTGAGGATTAGTCGGTGGACGCAACCTAGTGGTAGAAGCCGGACGCCTCAGTTTCAAAAAAAAAAAAAAAAAAAAAATAGGGCCACACCAGGAACCCTAGGTTTACTAAACCCCCACAAGCAGCCCTTAGTTGAGATCATGGGTATGCATAGGTGGAGAGTAGATATCTTAGCCAAAATCGCGGACTTTCGCCAAGAATTCAATATTCCAACAGACGTCTATATCAGACTCGTCGGTGAGAACGATTCAATCATACTAGGTATAGATTATATGTCATTCCTAGTAGCGTCTCTTGTAGAGGATGGAATCAGATTCCCCCTTAACATCCTATTTCACGAGATGATGAGCTTGTATAAGCTAAACCCTATGTAATTAGCTATCAACACTTTTCACATAATCAACAGTATTGCTGAGTTAAATCGTTGACATAAGGCCCAACTAAACCTTAAGGACGTCCAATATTGTTATACCATGTGTGCCCTTCAATCCAAGAATGGCACATCTTATTATCTGAAACCAAGATCAACAGCCTACAAGATGATCACCGACTTCCCTGACTCTAGCAAGGGTACGAGAGACAACTACCTCATATTCTCGGGCAACTAGGAATTTGCTCTAGATGATGGTCTTCGCCTCTACCCTATTCCTAAGAGCATCCTAAGTGATCACAAAAGTAAGTCACACTTAGAACAAACACTTGTCATTCTGCCTCACCTTTAATATCTTACTTCAATTAAATTGCTAATCACTTGCCATTTTCTTTACATTGCAATGCTTCCACAACCCAGCTAGAACTTTCGGAAGTCCTATATACCAAGAGCCAATGTGCAAAGGCTCCTAGACTTGCCGATCAACATATGCAAAGCCCCTTTCCTCCTGAACTACACTACAACCTATAAATCCCCACTCCTTGACGTCCCGTCAAGAAGCAAGACTTCTCCCTCTACAATAACTCCAACAACAACAGCATCTCCTCGCCCAGATCAGGGTTTCACTTCAAATCTAATCAACCAACCATCCACATCAGCTTTGTTTTAACATATCTGACCATCCCAACGTTAACGCCATCGCCGTCTTTCCAATGCCCCCACTGGAAGGACTAGGAGCAGAAAACCAAGTTCCAGCCTGCCGGCGTAAGACCCATCAAACCCACCAATTGCACTACCTGCATATCACTTCGGTACCAAAGTTTCAATTGTTGCAACATTGGAAGAAATGAGCCACAAAGTAGCTGTTATCGAAGATTTCCTTGTCGGTATCCCCAATGTGGTAATGGTTCAATCAATCCCTTCTCCATCTTCTGTTCAAAAATAAAAGAGAGTGAAAAAGGCCAAGGTAAAGGCCAAGGTCACCGTCACTCATTCTAATGAAGATAAGGATCCTGAAGATGTCATTCCCATTTCCAAGATGGCCAAGACTAAGAAAAGATAGGCCACCACTGACTCCGCCGATGCCCCGCCACCAAAGCATTTGAAGTCCTTTGCAGCCAACGACAACTCAGACGCCTTCATACCCAACATCTTAATTGACGGTCATCCAATCAATCTGAGTGAAAGTGCCTCCCACTAGCCCGACATCGCTGCCACCCTATTAGCCGCTTTGCTTCTCTCTACCGATATAGAAGGCATTAGTGACTGTAGCACTCTGAGTTTTTCTTCATTGCTCGAGCAATGGATTGGTCGCTCGAGCGGTCTCGTGAGTCTTCCAGTACTTTTACAGGCCTGTGATTCTGAGAGTTGTTGATGTTCGCTCGACCGCAAGTTTGGTTGCTCGAGTTTTTTACCTTGTGTGGTTTGAACTTTTGAGAGTTCACATTTTTCACTTGAGCGCAAGTTCGGTCGCTCGAGCGGTCTGTCTGAATTCAGCTTCTACAAAGTCACTTTTGGATCACTTTTCTCTTTTTCTTCACTCTACTTCTTTCATTGTTGAGCTCCCAAGCTCTTTATACTTGGTTTTCATGTATTTCTACCCATCTTTGACCCATAGTCCTTTAGACCAAAATGTAGAGGGTCGCGAGGGCTTCATTTTAATATGAACATATCGTATTTTTCATTGTCATGGATTTTTCGGCTTTCTCCTCGCCACTTCAAGAGGTAGGGATTTCTTTGTTCCTTTTCAATACGTTGTCTATGTATAGTTATGTGGTAAATTTTATTGCATAAAAAGCATGTTCATTATGCATTTTCGAAAAGCATGTAAAAGGGATCTATCGTTTGAATGTTTGGGTTGAAATGGTAAAATTAATGGTTGTGTGGGTTAATTTGGGAGTAGTCTAACATGTGTATGTTGAAAGAAAGAGAAAGGCCTAATTTAATAATTTGACCTAATGAATTAAAAAGGGGTAAAGTTGAATAATATTTGTGTTTTGTTAATTTGAGTTGTGTTATTGTGTTAATAGCATAAAAGGGAGAATTAATTTTGGTATTGCTTTTCATTTGGATAAATCTTATTAAGTTGAGTTGGGTCATGGCTTGATATCCATGGGTGTAGTTTTATTGAAATGCAGTTTTATTGAAATGTGAAAATTGGTTCTTGGGAAGAAAAGGATTTGGGCATGTTAACTTGGAAAATAAAAGAGTTGATTTTGAAAAGAGAAAGAAGCCATGGCGTATTGTGAATTTAGAAATGAACTTGAGGTTGGATTTTGAAACTTTTGATCATTGCTATTATCATTGTTGTTGGACTTAAGGTCAAGTGAGCATCGAATTATCGTATTACGTGTGTCTAAATATTTATGCTTAGAGATTTTGTCCTTGGTCATCGGTGGAGGATGACATTGTGATATTGAATCGATTATGTGTATGTAATACACTTGGATTATTTATGTTTGTTGAATTATGTGATGGTTGGAAATGCACATGCGTTGAGAATTAAAGGTGCTAGTACTTTCCAGTTAATGCTTGGAGAACTTGGCAGTGCTGAGAATCAGAGGTGCCAGTACTCTCCAGCTAGTGCCTGGAGAACTTGGTAGCGCTTAGAATAAGGGGTTCCAGAACCTTCCAGCTAGCTCCTGGAGAACTTGGCATTGTAAGTATTGGAAAGGTGTATCCATGGCTTACCATGCTTGAGGCAGGTATAGTGTTGTTGGGTTCTCATTATTATCTCAGTTATATTTATGTGTATCATGCATAGTGATGATTCTTTTATGGAACATGTCAGTTGTCTTATATGGTTATGTAAGGTGCATTTTATATGTCTTATCTTCGTGTTCGTTTGGGATATCATTATTTGGAAGTTGTGATTTGAATTGGGTGTAAGTTTGGAATTGGGGAAAAGAATTGGATTTGTTTTCAAAATACCTGTTATTGTCGGCCAATTCTAAAATAAAACGGTAGCAAGAAGAAAGAAAAGAGAATGGTTTAGGTTATTGGATAAATTGAATGATTTTGAGAAAAGTACCTATGTAAGTATATCTTCATGTATAAACGGGCATATTATGTATATGATATGATTTAACGCATTCATGATCATAACTATTTGTATGTTGTTATTGTTTAGGATCATGTTGGGATCCCTACTGGACTTTATGTTCATCCCACATTGCTAATCCTTTTTCAAGTGAATGTCGAGAAGTAGTTTAAGATCGAGGATTTTCTTTATCTATTGGCCACGGGGCCTTCTAACTATTGGCTTAATGCTGTTGTTATAAGAGGGTTGAACCCTTTCTCTTTTATGTAATGATGTAAGCTTGCTAGCAATTTTATTTAACTATGTCACATGTTGCATTTATTTTGTATACAAAGGAGATAATTTTCTTTTACTTATCTTTATTAAGATATTGAAACTTCTGTTTGCTATCTCTGAAATTTTAACATAATAACGATTTGGTAATGTTATCCGAGTAAATAAAAAAAGGGGCATCATAGTGACTACAATGAATACAAGCACTTCGCATTCATGGTGAGGAACTTAGTAGTGGTAAGCTTTTTACTTTTCTTTGAATCCAACATTGTACACTTAGTTATTTTTGTGCTTTACTAACTCACCTTTCTTTCCCTACAAGCCATCTAGCATGCTAACACCTTTGCATGCAAGGCTGAGCAAATGAAGAAAGACCTCACGAAGAAAATGCAAGAGGGTGCTGACTACCTTCATCAACTCAACCAAGCTGAGACAACAAGGATGAAGCTTCTCGACAGGGTCAAAATGGCAAGAAAAACTAAACAAAAGGTTGAGGTCACGACCAAGGCATGAGACAAAAGTGGCCAAAGTCGAGGCTCTGGCCACAAAAGATCTGGAAATCAAGGTAGCCGACAAAAAGGCCTACGCTGAAGGCCAAGAGGATGTCAGGGACCAATACAAAAAGCAAGTAAACCTAGCCTGTAACAAAGGCTATTACCTAGGATGGATTGTGTCACACCCCAAGCCTGCCCTTAGAAGTTTGGGCATGACCAACTTGCTAACAGACACCAAAACTTAATAATTATACAATATGGGGTCTGAACGGAAGCAATTATCAACTTAAAATAACATCCATTGAGCTATCGTCTATATGCCAGGATCACAGAATAACTCATAACCTGAATCTATACATAATAAAGCACACATATAAGTGATAGCTATATACATGCATATACATACAGTTCCAACCCCACAACTGGGGTACAATCAAGATATTAAAAGTGGAGGTTATACATGCTTAACAATACTTGGCAAAAATCCAGGCCAAAGCTAGGAGTCAGGATAGGACTTCACAAAAATAAAGAAGCCTCATCTAGCTGCTTAGGCTCTACGGGGTTGACAAAAGAAAAGCTGCCAAAGCTGGACTAGAATTGATCACCGGGTTGATTACCTACAGAGACAGAGATAACACGGAGTGAGCAAGGCTCAGTGAATAATAGTAGGTAAGGGACTTAAATGAATAAACATAAATTACATCACATTTAGGCACATGAGACACATGCTTGACCTTGTTCTGCAACATTCCCATAACGGCCTTAGGCCCATTACATATACAGAACGGCCTCAGGCCCAATATCATACAAAACGGCCTCAGGCCCAGCATATTATACAGAACGGCCTCAGGCCCACATCTCGACAGCTGTCCACACTTGGAGGGTAGGCAGGACATTGACATGCACACTACTTCCCTTGGCCTCTGGCCATGAATTATATTTGATCTGAATTAGATTAGGGTGGGTGAGGCATCGGCATGTCATCACCTCTCTCAGTCTTAGAGTTGTCCACACTCTGTACTTATAACTGAACGGCCTCAGGCCCATCTTTGGAAGAGTAGAATGATCTCCAGTGTATGAGGACATTGTTGTTCAATAATGCATATAAGATTTCCAATTGTTCATTACGAGTTGACAGAGTTAATTTACGAACAACAGAACGTTAATAATAATGATTAACAGTAACCGAAATACATCCTTATAGTACTATTACTCACAGTGCTATAGCGGAACGATAGTCCCTTCCTGTATGTGACCTACACACACATGCGGTTTAGAAATTAGTCTATTTTCCTTTCTTTAATCATTATTTGATTCGTTTAGTCTCTAATAATTTACAGGCATTTTAAAAACTTTGGATACACATTTTGGCAATCCTAGAGGGTCAAACAGGAGAAAAGAAGCAAACAAGATTTTTCTCCATGGGCCGCACGTGCGTCCCGTACGTGCATTTATTTCAGAATGCCAACTTCGCACTCCCCTGTTTTCTGCACATACAGCTGTGAGCCTCGCACATGCGGCTATGACCCCCGCACGTGCGGTCGTAGCCCCTGTTTTGGGCAATTCGAATCAACGTACAAATTCAATAGAACCAACACTTACCAAGAGCAAAATAAGAAGAATTAATTCAATAGGTTAGCATAACATTTTCATGATATGAATTACAAATTATGAGATCACAATAAACATGATTACAAGCTTAATTAGATCATACCTTTTTCTAAATTCACCTACACAATCCAATCCCTTTATGTTTATGGTTGTATTTGATACATGAACATTACATATATATGATCATGTGAGTTCAACATGAAAATCAAGGAATAAAAAATGTAATTCCTTCATACAACTCAAATTAATTCCCAAAACAACCAAATAATGAGGACAACTTTCTAATTGAACACTTATCAATCACATGACCTCAATTACAAATCTTCAATTTTGTCTAAGAGAGGGCTATACAAGATGGATTATGCCTACCTCAAGTTCAAACCTCCATTCTTTCTCTCAATTCCTCAAGCTTCTTCCTTGTTGAACTTCTTCTCCTTTAGCTCATTTTCTCTACACTCTCTCCTTCTCTTAGGAGATATTTTCATATGATATCAAAAAGTGGCTAAGTGAGGAGCTTAAGAGAGTTTTATAAGAGTTGACCAAAATTTAATCAATTTAATCATTCCGAATCGAATTCTTACAGAAATTCACATTATGATCCAAAAATCATTCTGATCACAATTTTATCACCAATTTCGGATTATTAAGCTTCTAAGGCTTTCAATTACAAATTTAAACATCACAATTGTAACAGATTTTTCTCATCATTGACAGATATAAACACATAACCATGTAATTCGCACAAATAAACTGAATTTCATATGGAATTTCACATTAAACACATAAGTGCACATAATAAGAAACATAAAGCATACCAAAAAACACATAGGAGGGTCGGGTTATTACACTCTCCCCCCTTAAATAAGTTTGGTCCCCCAAACTTGTTTTACCTTAAAATAGGAACAATTCCGCATTTCTTCTTCTTTTTCCCAGGTAGCCTCTGTTCCATAATGTTCCTGCCATTCAACTTTTACCGTTGGGATTTCCCGATTCCACAATTGTTTCACTTGTCGGTCCAGAATTCGGATTGGTTTCTCTTCATAGGTTAACTTATCATCCAAGGTGATTTGATGGTAATCCATAACATGAGACGGATCTGGGAGGTAACTTCAAAGCATCGACATATGAAATACGTTATGTACTTGGCTCATGCTTGGTGGAAGAGCAACTCGGTAAGCCACCGGACCCACTTTCTCCAGAACTTGGAATAGACCAACATATTGGGGTGTTAACTTACCCCTTTTTCCGAACCTTGGGTGTCCCTTCATCGGAGTAACTTTCACAAAGACATGATTACCTACTTCAAATTCCAAATCTCTTCGTCGGTTATCCGCATAACTCTTTTGTCTACTTTGAGCGGTTTTCAATCTTTCCCGAATAGTTTTAATCTTTTCAGTCGTCAACTGTACAATTTCAGGCCCTAACAATGATCTATCTCCGACTTTAGCCCAACACACAGGGGAGTGACATGGTCTTCCATATAAGGCTTCATAAGGTGCCATTCCAATGCTTGAATGATAACTATTATTGTACGCGAACTCTGCCAACGGTAGATGAATTTCCCAACTTCCTTGAAAATCCAAGATACACATCCATAACATATCTTCTAAAGTTTGTATTGTTCTCTTGGATTGCCCATCTGTCTGAAGGTGAAAAGCTGTACTAAACTTTAACTCACATTCTGTAAACTCTGCCAAAACCTTGACACAAATTTTGGATCCCTGTCGGATACAATTGAGACTAGAACACCATGAAGTCTTACAATTTCATTCACATAGATCACAACAAGTTTATCCGCGTTATACTAAGTCTTCACGGGTAAGAAGTGGGCGGATTTAGTTAACCGGTCTACAATGACCCATATAGAGTTCATACCCTGAGAAGTCCGTGGTAACCTATAATGAAGTCCATGGTCAAATGCTCCCACTTCCATTCCGGAATTGGAAGGGGTTGCAGCAACCCTGCCGGCCTCTAATGCTCTGCCTTCACTTGTTGGCATTATAAACATTTTGAGTCTGCAATTTCCTTTTTCATATTTGGCCACCAAAAATTTTGTTTCAAATCTCTATACATCTTGGTACTCCCGGGATGTAGTGAAAATTTGGAGCCATGTGCTTCCTTCATTAGGTTCTTCTTAATTTTTGGCATATTGGGAACACATAACCTGCCTTGAAATTTGAGCACAGAATTTGTAAAATCGAATCCAGGTCTTGGTTTTGTTTCCATCTTATCACGGATCTTCTTTAAAAACTCGTATTCTATTTGCTGCAGCTTGATTTTTTCAATCAATGTTGGTTGGACTGCTATGGCTGCTATCATAGTGTCCCACTCATGCACCACAATGTCTATATTCATCCTTTCCAATTCACGTGACAATTCCTTTCGCCCCGTAAACAAATTTGCCAAATTTCCCATGCCCTTCCGGCTAAGTGCGTCTGTAACTGTATTAGCCTTACCAGGATGGTAATGGATTTGCAAGCCATAGTCCTTAATAAGTTCTAACCATCGTCGCTGACGCATATTTAACTCCTTTTGGGTGAAAAGGCACTTGAGGCTCTTATGATCGGTATAGACTTCACACGTAGTACCATACAAATAATGTCGCCATATCTTCAAAGCAAAGATCACTGCTGCCAACTCAAGATCGTGTGTGGGGTAGCTCTTTTCATGGGGTTTAAGTTGTCGGGAAGCATAAGTGATGACTCTCCCATTTTGCATAAGTACACAGCCTAGTCCCTTATAGAAAGCATCACTATAGATCATGAATCCTTCAGTGCCAGATGGTAAAGCAAGAACCGGTGCTGTAGTTAACTTTGTTTTCAATTCCCGAAAGGCAGATTCCCACTGTTCGGTACCATTCAAACACAACCCCCTTTTGAGTCAATTGGGTAAGTGGCACGGAGATTTTGGAGAAATCTTTTACAAACCTCCGGTAGTACCCAGCTAATCCCAAGAAACTACGCACCTCAGTCACATTAGTAGGAGTTGGCCAATTTACAATTGCTTCAATCTTGTGTAGATCAACAGATACACCTTCCTTCGTTATCACATGTCCCAGAAACCCCGCTTCATGTAGCCAAAACTCACATTTCTTCAGCTTTGCATACAATTTCTTATCTCGAAGCATCTGAAGAATTAACCTGAGATGATTTTTATGAGCTTCGGTGTCTTTTGAATAAATAAGAATGTCATCGATAAACACCACTACAAATTCATCCAAGTATGGTTTAAAGACACGGTTCATTAAATCCATAAACGCCGCCGGTGCATTGGTAACTCCAAAGGGCATAACCAAAAATTTATAATGACCGTATCGGGTTCGAAAAGCTATTTTCTCAACGTCATCAGCTTTGACCTTTAGTTGGTGATATCCAGACCGTAAATCAATTTTTGAGAAGACTTGTGCTCCTTGTAGCTGATCAAACAAATCATCAATCCTGGGTAATGAGTACTTATTCTTGATAGTTACCTTATTAAGCTCCCTGTAGTCCACACATAATCGGAGAGTCCCATCTTTCTTTTTCACAAACAGGACTGGTGCACCCCAAGGATAAACGCTTGGGCGAATAAACCCTTTATCGAGTAAATCTTGTAATTGAATCTTTAATTCTTTCATCTCAACCGGTGACATCCTATACGGGGTTTTAGAAATGGGCTAAGTTCCCGGTACCATTTCAATAGTAAACTCAATTTCACAATCTACTAACTCCCCTGGTAACTCCTCCAGAAAGACATCTGGAAATTCACAAACAATTGGAATCATATCAGTACCCCCATTCATTATTTGTCCCTCCAAGACACTGCACAAATACCCCTAACACCCTTTCTGTAACAATTTGCAAGCTTTCACTGCGGAAATTAGATAAGGTGGAGTGATCACTCCATGCCCCTTATAAGTGAATTCTGACTGCCCTGGAGGGTGGAAACTAATTTGCTTAGCTGCACAATCAATAGTCGCTTGGTACTCATTTAACCAGTCCATTCCCAGAATAATATCGAAGTGGGTCATATCAAGAGGTAGCAGGTTGGCATATACCCGAACATCCCCAATTAGGAGTTCACAAGCAAAATAAACAGAAGTACAAACCATAGAATCCCCCAAAGGTGAAGACACACACAATACATAAGATAGTAATTCCTCAGATCTATCTAAATTTTGAACAAATACCTTTGACACAAAAGAGTGGGTTGAACCAGAATTAAACAACACATAAGCAGAATGACCGTGAACAGTAATTGTACCTGACACCACTGTTGCAGCATTTTGCATGTCACCCGGAACCAATGCAAACACTCTTCCTTGTCTAGCAGTGTCTTTATTATTGATAGGCTTTGCAACTGACTTGGTGTTGGAAGCTGGTGTAGATCCTGCCGAACTTGTAGTTGTTTTATTCCCATTTTGCCGATCCCTTTAAGGACAATCCTTTACTAGATGACCTGTTTTGCCACACTTGAAACATGCTCCAGTCAACCGATAGCAAGTTCCACGATGTTTCTTTCCACAATCTGAACAAATGGGGGCTAAGTCTCGGGTAGGGGTGGAAGCACTAGAAGTTCCTGAATAATGTTTCTTATTCGGTGAAGTGGTTGACCCCTTTGATAATTGAGTATTCTGCCTCTTTCCCTTCTATTCAGAAATCCGACTCTGAGCAGCAATATTTCCCTTCACCATGACAGCTCTCTCGAACACATCAACATATGTGGGTAGCTTTAACACATTGATTCGATCAAGGATAGCATTCCATAGTCCCCCCTCGAACTTCCTCGCCTTCTTATAATTTGCATCCACCATGTGAAGTGCAAACCGAGCCAATTCTGCAAATTGGGCTTCATACTCCGCAACAGTCTTATTTCCTTGTTTGAGAGTCTCAAATTCAATCACCTTTTTATCTCGCATACACTGCGAAAAATACTTGTCATAGAAGAGTTCCAGAAATCGGGTCCAGGTCAACCCTTGATGTTCAGTTCTTGTAAGCATCCACCACCTACGAGCTCTTCTTCCAGAGTGAAAGCAGCCAATTGTACCTTCTGGGCTTCAGTGCATGGAAATACCTCAAATAGCTTCTCCATACCCAACACCCAGGCTTCAGCTTTCATCAGATCAATTCCCCCTTTAAAGGTTGGTGGCTTCATCTTCTTGAATTCCTTTGTAAGAGTGATAGTTCGGTCCTCAGCATGATAATGTTGCACCACAGGTGGGGGTATCGGCGGCAGTGGCGGTGGCGGTTGTGGTTGTGGCTGCTGCTGTTGTTGTTGCTGCCGTAGGGTTTCGGCCATTTCCATGATCATTCTTTCCATTCTATCTAACCGAGCGGAGGTAGAATCCTCCGAATCATTCATCCTTGTTCTCACCATGATCTACATAACAGTCAATTACAATATACACCAGAGATATACAAATAATCATGAATAGTGTTCATTTTAACATGCTGTTAGCGGATATTACATATGCGAATCACGTTGCTATCAATCATTTCATATACACCAAAGACATCATGCATGATGCCTAAGTCTTTTCTAGACACCCTAGGGCTCAATGGATCCGTGTGTGAGATAGCAACTCGTGCTCTGATACCACTTGTCACACCCCAAGCCCACTCCTAGAAGTTTGAGCATGACTAACTCGCTAATAGACACCAAAACTCAATAATTATACAATATGGGGCCTGAACGGAAGCAATTTTCAACTTAAAATAACATCCATTGAGCTATCGTCTATATGCCAGGATCACAAAATAACTCATAACCTGAATCTATACATAATAAAGCACACATATAAGTGATTGTTATATACATGCATATACATATAGTTCTAACCCCACAACTGGGGTACAATCAAGATATTAAAAGTGGAGGTTATACATGCTTAACAATACTTGGCAAAAATCCAGGCCAAAGCTAGGAGTAAGGATAGGACTTCACAAAAATAAAGAAGCCTCATCTAGCTGCTTAGGCTCCACGGGGTTGACAAAAGAAAAGCTGCCAAAGCTGGACTAGAACTGACCACCGGGTTGATTACCTATAGAGATAGACATAACACGGAGTGAGCAAGGCTCAGTGAATAATAGTAGGTAAGGGACTTAAATGAATAAACATAAATTACATCGCATTTAGGCACATGAGACACATGCTTGACCTTGTTCTGTAACATTCCCATAACGGCCTTAGGCCCATTACATATACAGAACGGCCTCAGGCCTAGCATATTATACAGAACGGCCTCGGGCCCACATCTCGACAACTGTCCACACTTGGAGGGTAGGTAAGACATCGACATGCACACTACTTCCCTTGGCCTCTGGCCATGAATTATATTTGATCTGAATCAGATTAGGGTGGGTGAGACATCGGCATGTTATCACTTCTCTCAGTCTTAAAGTTGTCCACACTCTGTACTAATAACTGAACGGCCTCAGGCCCATCTTTGGCAGAGTAGAATGATCTCCTGTGTATGAGGACATTGTTGTTCAATAATGCATATAAGATTTCCAATTGTTCATTACGAGTTGACAGAGTTAATTTATGAACAACAGAACGTTAATAATAACAATTAACAGTAACCGAAATACATCCTTATAGTACTATTACTCACAGTGCTGTGGGGGAGCGATAGTCCCTTTTTGTATGTGACCTACACACACACGCGGTTCATAAATTAGTCTATTTTCCTTTCTTTAATCATTATCTGATTCGTTCAGTCTCTTATAATTTACAGGCATTTTAAAAACTTTGGATACACATTTTGGCAATCCCAGAGGGTCAAATAGGAGAAAAGAAGCAAACAAGATTTTTCTCCATGGGCCGCACGTGCGTCCCGCATGTGCATTTATTTCAGAATGCCAACTTCGCACTCCCCTGTTTTCTGCACGTGCGGCTGTGAGCCCTGCACGTGCGGTGGTGCTTCCTGCACGTGGGCCATGGCCCCTGCACGTGCGGTCGCAGCCCCTGTTTTGGGCAGTTCGAATCAAGTTACAAATTTAACAGAACCAACACTTACCAAGAGCAAAATAAGAAGAATTAATTCAATAGGTTAGCATAACATTTTCATGACATGAATTACAAATTATGAGATCACAATAAACATGATTACAAGCTTAATTAGATCATACCTTTTTCTAAATTCACCTACACAGTTTAATCCCTTTATGTTTATGGTTGTATTTGATGCATGAACATTACATATATATGATCATGTGAGTTCAACATGAAAATCAAGGAATAAAAAATGTAATTCATTCATACAACTCAAATTAATTCTCAAAATAACCAAATAATGAGGACAACTTTCCAATTGAACACTTATCAATCACATGACCTCAATTACAAACCCTAACTTGCATGAATGTAAAAGAAATCTTCAATTTTGTCTAAGAGAGGGGCTATGCAAGGTGGATTATGGCTACTTCAAGTTTAAACCTCCACTCTTTCTCTCAATTCCTCAAGCTTCTTCCTTGTTGAACTTCTTCTCCTTTAGCTCCTCTTCTCTACACTCTCTCCTTCTCTTAGGAGATATTTTCATATGATATCCAAAAGTGGCTAAGTGAGGAGCTTAAGAGAGTTTTATAAGAGTTGACTAAAATTTAATCATTCCGAATCGAATTTTTACAGAAGTTCACATTATGATCCAAAAATCATTCTGATCACAATTATATCACCAATTTCGGATTATTAAGCTTCTAAGACTTTCAATTACAGATTTAAACATCACAAGAGTAACAGATTTTTTTCGTCATTGACAAATATAAACACATAACCATGTAATTCGAATTTTTACAGAAATTCACATTATGATCCAAACATAGATTTGTCCTTGAAGACTCTCATCTTAGAGACCTCGGCCAACTAGACGTTCCGTTCTCTCATTCCCTTACTCAATCTAAAGAGGCTGACACTAAGGAAAGAGGAGAAGAGGAGACCACCGACGAGGTTGTTTCTGGTACCAAGTCTTCCACCTTGAATGATCAGGTCCTGGACCTGATTAGAGATGATGAAGAAGAGGTTGCCAAGAGCACATCCTCAACCAAAGAAGCCGAGAAGACTTTAGCCGACAAATCTGCTGATGACATCTTGAAGGAAATTGATGATGAGCTTGCAGCCGACATGGGGGTTGACAAAGCTACACTACCATCTGCCATGGCTAAAACACTCCTAGTTATTGAGGTGGAGAACTCGGAGATCCCTGTTGCAGATCCAAAAGCCCATAGTTAGAATTTTTTTCTCATTTTCTTTTTGGTTGTACTTTTCTTAACTATGTCTGGTGATAATAATATTTTTCTAGATGAAGTTTCTTATGTCCACATCTTAGATTTTGGCTAATGGTTTGGCCTCCACCCATTTTGTGAAGTGATCTGTGCCCACTAAGAGAAACTTTCTCTAGCTAGTTGTCTTGGGCAGTTGCCCAATCAAATCTATGCCCCACTGGGCAAGTGGCCAAGGGCTAGATATCAGATTCAAATCCCCTGCTGGCTGATGTATCAAAGGTGCAAATCTTTGGCACTTATCACACTTTCGAACATAGGCTTCGACGTCTTTTTGCATAGAAGTTCACCAGTATCCTTGTGATATAACTCTGTAACAAAGAGATCTGTCCTCTATATGGTTTCCACAAACTCCTTCATGAATCTCAAATAAAAAGTATTCAACTTGGGAAGGGTGCACACATCACAATAGTAGTTCGGTGGGGTGGCCTTTTACTGACAAGTAGAATCTTACCAACCTAAGTCTGATCTTGTGTGCCTCCTTCTTATCTTCTAGCAACCTACCATCTCTGATAAATTTGATCAAGGCATCCATCAAGCTTGGGTCTGACTTTATGCATATTGCCTCATATTTTGTTATCAGGGGCTCAACGCTTGGGCTCGACAAGTAGTCTACCATAATGGTTCTCGGAGAGTTTGACTTTATGGTTGAGGCTAGGTTTACCAGTGCATCCGCATGGTTATTGTCTTTTTGGCAGACTTGCTGAAGCTGACAACTCTTGAACTATGCTAACAACTTCATGACCTCTTTGACATATTCCACCATTCTCTCATCTTGGGCAATGTATTCGTCTGTTGCTTGGTTCACGATGAGTTAGGAATCATAGTAGACTACCACCTCATTAGCTTCTACTGTTGCAGTTAGCTTCAACCTAACAATCACTGCCTCGTATTCCGCTTCATTGTTTGAAGCCTTGAACCCTAATATGATCAATTGTTCCAATATCTATCCATCTGGTGAAATTAATATAACTCCTACCCTTGCTCTCTGCCGATTTGAGCTGTTATCGACAAAAAGACGGAATGACTTGCCGATGTAAATATTGCATGGTCTATTCTTCTCAACTTTTTTCTTATGGGCTTTCTTGTCTTTTGTTGGCTTACGGTTCTGTATTGCCAATTGTGTTTCTTCTGGTTCCTCCTTGCATCCTAGGTCAAGGTTCATAGGTCTAGGCCTTGGGCTTACGTTCGATGTGAACTCAGCAACAGAGTCGGCTAGTACCTAGCCTTTAATTGTTGTCCTTGGTCTGTATTCTATGTCGTACTGACCTAGAACAATAGCACATCGTGCTATCCTTTCAGACAAATCTCCATGTTGCAACAGAGACTTCAGTGGGTACTCTGTGAGCACCATGATCTTATGAGCTTGAAAGTATTGGCTCAACTTCTTCGAAGCCATCACTAGAGCAAGCATTAATTTTTCTAGAGATAGGTACCTTGTCTCCGCACTTGCCAATGTCTTTCTCACATAATATAATACCTTATGCTCTCTTTCCTCTTCTCAAATATCTACTGCACTGACCGCGTGGTCTAAGACTACCAAGTATATGAAGAGCTTTTCTCCCAGAATTAGGCTTAACAACAGGGGTGGACAAGTCAAATACTTCTTCAAGTCGGCCAAGGCGACTTTGTATGCCTTCGTCCACGCAAAATCTGGGGCCTTTTTTAATAATTGGAAGAATGGTCTACACTTATTTGAACTCTGGCTTATGAATCTGTTCAATGTCACTGCTTCGCCAATCAAAATTTGGACCTTTTTTGTTGTTGTTGTTGGGCTTTTCAGATCAATGATGGCCTTGATCTGATCAGGGCTTGTTTCAATCCCCTTTCTAGTTACTAGATACCCCAAACTTACCAAATCCTACCCCAAAGGCACACTTGGAGGCATTCAGCCGAAGTCGATATGCCTTCAAGATGTCAAACACCTCCTTCAAGCTGGCTAGATGATCAGAAGGTTCTTTGTTTTTCACGACCATATCATCGATGTAGACTTCCACGGTCTTCCCAATCAAATGCTTGAACATCTTGGTTACGAGTTTTTAGTATGTTGCTCATGCATTCTTCAATCCAAAGGGCATGACTCTATAGTAGTAGAGTCCCTTTGAAGTGATGAATTCCTTCTTCTCTTCGTCTGGTACGAACATGGCTATCTGTTAATAACCTCTATATGCATCTAGTAAGCTCATCCTCCCATGTCCTAAAGTGGCATCCCCCAGTTGGTCTATCTTGGGTAAAGGAAAGCAGTCTTTCGGGCAAGCCTTGTTCAAACTTGTGAAGTCCACACAAACCCTTAATTTCCTATTATTCTTTTTGACCACTATTGTGTTGGACAGCCAAGTCGAGTAATGCACTTCTTAGATTACTTGTGCTTCTAACAATCTCTCTACTTTTTTCTCTATAGCTTCCACATGGACCAAAGAAGGTCTTTTGGCTCTCTGAATTACAAATTTAGTCGACCGGTCCATGTTGAGCTTATGGCAGGTGACCTAAAGGCTTCCTCGGCATCTTGTATGGTGTCCAGGCGAATACCTCTATGTTCTGACTCAAAAAGGTCTCTAGCTCCCGTTCCTTCTCTTCAGCTAAACTAGTGCCAAGGAGAAAGTATCGCTCTTCATCTCTTTTTTTTTACTAGAATCTTTTTCAAAGGTTCCTGACTCTCATCAGCAGGTTCTTTGCCGACATCGTCCAAGACCTCTTGGTCTTTGTCTTTTACTTCAGCTGTCTTTGCTTCTTTAATGTTATAGGTATACTTCATTGCTGCTATGGAGTAGTTCTTTACTTGAACTTGATCTCCTCTCATTTCTTCAATCCCAAACTCCGTTGGAAACCATAGTAGCTGATGCAATGTTGAGGGGACAACTTTCATGGCATGTAGCCAAGGTCTTCTAAAGATAATGTTGTATGGAGAAGGCACATCAATCATGGTAAAGTCCGTCATTATGGTCTTTGTCCCCACCTGAATCTCTAAACACGTAGTTCCTAGATGCCACATCAGCGTTCCGTTAAATCTGACCATGGGGCTATCAGATTACTCCAAGTCATCCTTGTGAAGGCCGAGCTCTTTGCAACATTTGACGTATATGATGTCACAAGAGCTGCCTTGGTCAATAAGTATCTGTCTTACTTGGCACTCCCTAATTTTCAATGTCACCACCAAAGCATCTTGTGTGGATGCTGGACCACCTCTAAGTATTCGTCCGTAAAGGTGATCGTTGGCCGCCGAATTTCCTTCGTTCAAGGCTTCTTCTGTTGAACTTGGAAGACAAGCAGTAGATATCTCACTCTTTGCGTTTCTCCTTAGATTTCGTTCGCGCTAACCTTGGAGTAGATCATGTTGATAACCAGTGGTCCATTTGCTTATGGCACTAGGAGTGATGGTAGTGGTGGTGGTGGTGCTGGTACCTGGGCCAGCTTCGCTTGTTCCTCCTTCATCTTCTCTTCATCTACCAAGTCCCTCAGGTATCCTTGCCTGACAAGGTCCTTTAGATATTGTTTCAGAGCCCGACATCCTTGCATCATGTGCCCTTGCTCTTCGTAGTAAGTACAATTCTTCGTGGGGAATCTGCCCATGAACTCTTTTGGGGTTTTTTGCTGAGGCCTGAAATAAGGCTGATTTCTAATTCTTTCCATGATCTTATAGATTAGAACCTTGAAGATTGTGCTCACGACCTAAATAGCCTTTGATTAAGGCCGAAATGTACATCATTGAGGCCGTTAATTAGAATCTCTTAACTTCACTTGCTGGTCAAACCGTGTATTTTGTGTGTGTTGAATGTCAATTAGGTTGTACATCGTCGGAGCATAAAATGGGCAAAAAGACAAAATTTGGAGAGAGTTGACTTTTTCTGGAAAAGTCAAACTGATGTTTTAAACCTGTTTGGAAGTGAGTAGAAGTATAAATAGAAAAGGAAAATGCTTTTCTAGGGTTCTGAAGTTGTTTTGACCTAAGGAGAGAGGCTAGGGTTTGGGAAAGAGAGGGAAAACAAAAGCTCCAAGATGTCTCCCATGGTGGTTCCTTCTCCATCTTCCTCCTTCCACTCCTCCATGAGTGGCTAGTCGTCTTTTCTAGGGTTTTGATGAAACCCTAGCCATGTAATTATGTAGTTTTCTTTTTGATTTTAAATTATGTAAAGGTTTGAACATTTGTATGGTGATTTAGAAGTCTCTTTTATATAATTTTCATTATTCCTTCGAATATTTGACTTTCTGTGATTGTTGAATGTTATCCATACAATTGTTTTCTTTTCCTTCACATTCAAGGTATGGGACGAACCATACTACGAGGAATGAGTCGTACCACTACCCTAGTTTAGAGTGAACAATTCGTATTACTTGAGATGGTTCGTGCTCGTACATTGAATGTGATGATCTTCTTGTCAAATGCTTCGAACTTGTAGTTGCGAAACATTAATCCGTTCAAACCATAGCATAATTGATTTCAATTAGAAACCCTAATTATGTGGTTAGTGGTGAATTCTCCACCCTAGGATTTTTCCCCAATTCAGTAAACTCAATTTCAATTATTCTTGATAATTTAATTCCTTAGTTTAATTTATTCATTTTTAAATGAGGTTATAAACAACCAATCTTTTTATCAAAATTAATTTAGGAATTTGGCAATTAATTAGTTTAATTTCACAATAGTCCCTATGGATCGATACCTGGACTTGCCATTATTCTAATAGAATTTGGTATAGTTTAGTGATTATATTTTGGTGTGTTCAACGACCCATCAAATTTTGGCGCCGTTGCCGGGGAACTTCTGGCGAAATTAGTTAATTTAAAGTTACATTCTTATTTTAATTTTTAGTTTAGGATTTTATGCTTTTGGTGTTGCTAAGTGTGCAGAGCGTTTGAAATTGGAGCTATCATTGAAGTGCAAGCGAAGCGCAGCCGAGCTTTAAAAAAAAAAAAAAAAACCGCAGCACTAAAGTGAGTACACAGAAGCAAACACTCACAAGCAAAGCACCAAAGTGCTAAAACGAAAGTCAAAGCTCAATTGGGGGTTGGAGACAACATCTACACGTCAAGCACCCGCAAGGCGAGTAAAGCGTTTTCGTTAAACCGCTGTGAGTATTTCTCTTTTAGCATTCTGCTTTCGTAACTTAGTGCACCGAGTCGAACTTGTTGTGTGTGTTTGGGTAGTGTATGCACGGGCGTCGTTCTTGTCGCCTTGAATTGTGGAGTTTGGACCTTGAACTAGAAAGGACCCTTAGGAGACTTAGGGCCTCTGCCCGTGTTCCTAGGCTTGAATATTCATATTCATACATTGAGCCATTAGAGATGGCAAATCCTAATGTCCCGAATGTGCCCAACCGGACACTTAAGGATTATTTTACACCCACTGCATATACATCACCATCATACATCCAATTACCCAACACCACTGCTGCTCATTATGAGATTAAGTCCAGCACCATACAAATGCTCCCATCATTCCATGGACTAACTCATGATGATCCTTATAAGCATTTGAATGAATTTCTGGAAATTTGCTCGACAGTGAGGATCCAGAATTTCACAAATGAAGCCTTAATGTTGCAATTGTTTCCATTCTCGTTAAAGGATAAAGCCAAACACTGGCTAAATTCTTTACCTGCTAATTCAATCACAACTTGGGACCAATTACAGCAACGGTTTTTGGAGAAGTACTTTCCCATAGGTAAAACCAACCAACTTAGGCTAGCCATCACAAACTTTGCTCAAATGGATGGCGAGCAATTCCATGAGACGTAGGAAAGACTTAGAGACCTTCTCCAGCAGTGTCCCCACCACCAAGTACCTGATTGGCAACTTGTTCAAACATTCTATTATGGCTTAACTGAGCCACACCGCCAAATGGTGGATTCGTCCTGTGGTGGGACATTTATGTCTAAAAATGATGCCGAGGCATGGCAATTGTTTGAGAACTTAAGTGATAATTCCCTTCACCATGCCTCCACAGCCCGGCAAGTTCGGCAACCCGTAGTTGGAGCCCCGAAAAGAGGGGGGCATTTATGAGGTCGGGCAAAACCTAGAGTTAGCCCAACAAGTAGAGGCACTGTCCCGCAAGATGGACCAATTATTAGCTACGGGACATACCCCTACCCAACAGGATCAGCCTCAATTTCACGAGGCATGTGTTATTTGTGCGAGCCTGCTCATGACTTGAGTGAGTGCCCTTCGGTATCACAATTTCCGGAGTTAGTCCAAGAGCATGTGAATGCGGCTCAAGGATTCTCCAACCCGAGTAATGACCCATACTCCAACACATATAATCCGGGATGGAGAAATCACCCTAATTTCTCATGGAGACCCCCTTTACAAGGCACTTCTTATAATCCTCCACCACCAAGGCAGAATTTCAATAATTTTGCCAACCAATCATCCTACCAACCACCGCAACCTTATCGACCCCCACAACCGTACCGGCAACCACAACCCCTGCCTGTTCCTCAGGGCAACTCTGCCTTTGAGACTCAGGTTTTGGAAGTTCTCTCAGAACTTAAGGGGGTTAGCACCGATAGTTCACTCCCACACTCACTCTATTGCCAAGATAGAGACCCAATTGGGTCAAATAGCTAACAACATGAATCGGAGAGAGGAGGGAAAATTACCAAGTCAAACTGTAGCCAACCCTAAGGGACAATACGGGGCAGAGAGTTCGGGTGGGAATGGAAAGCAACATGAGCAAGTGCAGGCGGTGGTTGCTTTGAGAAGTGGTAGGGAGTTAGAGCCTCAGTCAGTTGTGTCTGATGCAACTAGAGTTAGGAGGGGTGACCACGGTGGTTCACCTAGTGAGAGTAAGGGTGAGGGGGGCAACACTTAAGAGGGATGACTTAGTCCCTAGTACTTCACTTGAGCCCAAGGCACCATATGTGTCTAAGGCACCCTTTCCCTAGTGCCTTGATACATCGTTCCCTTTTAATAAGAAGGCGGCATCTATGGAGGCAATGATGGATGTCTTTAAACAGGTAAAAATCAACCTCCCCCTGTTGGAGGCGATTAAGCAAGTACCATCATATGCCAAATTTCTGAAGGACCTTTGTACGTAAAAACGTAAATCTAGGACACATGTGTCCCAAAAGGTCCTACTCACGGAGCAAGTAAGCTCCATCTTGTTGAATGACACACCTCCTAAGCTTAAGGACCCGGGAGCCCCAACCATTGCATGCATTATAAGGGACCATTTCATTGATAGGGCCTTATTGGATTTAGGGGCTAGTGTCAATTTGTTGCCGTACTCTGTGTACGAGGAATTTGGGCTTGGCGAGTTGAAGCCCACTACTGTCACTCTTCAATTGGCTGACCGGTCCCTCAGAGTGCCACGTGGCATGATTGAGGATGTGCTAGTTAAGGTTGATAGGTTCTACTTCCCTATTGACTTTTTGGTGTTAGATATGGAACCAGTAGCCAGTTCTAAGAAACAAATCCCGATGATCTTAAGTCGACCTTTCTTGGCTACGGCCAATGCATGCATCAATTGTCGGACCGGGGTTATGGAAGTTTCATTTGGCAACATGCAAGTGAAACTTAATATTTTCCAAGCATCCCAACAACCTCATGAGAGAGAGGAGTGCTTATTAGTGGATGTTGTGGATGAGATTGTGGAGGAAGCTTTGCCCTCCATTCTTGTAGAGAACCCTTCTAGAGGCTTGTCTAGCTCATTTTGGGATTGAAAATTTTGATATTGATGGGTCAGTTGAGGAGGTATTAAAATTGTTGGATGCGGGTATTATATACCCCATCTTAGATAGCAAGTGGGTGAGTCCCACACAAGTGGTGCCCAAGAAATCGGGCATCACCGTTGTTGAGAATGAGGGAGGAGAGTTAGTCCCCACACGAACCACTACTGGGTGGCGAGTGTGCATTGATTATAGGAGACTAAATTGCTCGACTAGGAAGGATCATTTTCCTTTACCCAGGGGTTTGATGGACCCATTTTATTATGCTTGATAGATTGATTCCTTATTATTATTATTATTATTTATTTTATTTTATTTTATTTTATTTTATTTTATTTTTCTCTTTCCCTTCTATGTTATTCTGTTTTTCTTTATTCTCGTCATGTTTTATTAGCGTCTAGGAGACTTTAAATCCACTAAAGGTGTAATTCCTTTGGTGTTAGCCGTGCCCGAACGGCATCTGACGGTTTGGTATAGCCACCTAACCGTGTTTGTAGTGAGTTCCTAGGAGACCAACTGAGACGGTGGAAACTAGAGTTCGAATGGCAAAGCCTAGAACACAAATGTTTGGAATTTTCGAGACTAGAGTCTGGTTTTAAATACCCAGGGGTGTGGAGATTGCTTCAAAACTACCTCGGCTTGAACTCTGTATGGCAGCCCCATAGGTTGAGGTAGCTTTATGCGCTTCGATTCTGGATATCGAATCAACCTAGTCTGTCACCCTGTTGGAGAATAGGGAAAGTTACAAACACAGTTAGGGAGAAAAGTAGTACCTGTAGTTTTCGCGTGAAGATTATACCTTTAGTGGGCATTCCGTTATTTTTTTTTGTGCTACATTTATTTCGGATGTTAATTGAAGGTAGAAATGCTAAGTTTTGATAATAAAAAAAAAAAAAGAAGTTGTTATACTTGTTCATTTAAAAAAATAAATAAATAAATAAATTTTGTGTTGTACTTGTTAAAAAAACAATTTTGTTATACATGTTCAATTCTAAATAAATACAAATATAAAAAAAAGAAAAAAAGAAAAAAAGAAATTGTGATTTTGAACTGTAGCACCCTACTTTAAAAGCAGGTGCGGCATCAAGGGCATTGACCAAGCCGCACGTGCGGCTTGGGCCCCGCACGTGCGGGACGCCGAACCAAAGCAAAAAAAAAAATATTGCGCCTGGATTGAAATCGCCGCACGTGCGGGAAATTTGCCCAACTTCCAATCGCACTCTGCTAGATAAGCAGGTGCGGGGGTG
Source organism: Camellia granthamiana (assembly GCA_036172215.1). Classification (NCBI taxonomy): domain Eukaryota; kingdom Viridiplantae; phylum Streptophyta; class Magnoliopsida; order Ericales; family Theaceae; genus Camellia; species Camellia granthamiana. The sequence continues at coordinate 103,521,167 of CM069905.1, read as the reverse complement.
GTGCGGAAGATTTCAAAAAAAAAAAAAAAAAAAGAAAATCAAAATCGCGAGGAGTTGCAAATCGCTGCATGTGCGGCCATGTACGGCAAAGTATGCATTTGGTTTTGTTTTTTTTATTTTATTATTATTATTATTATTTTTCTTTTCTTTCATTTTTAATTTATTGAAGTTAATAAATTTTAAATACATACCTAAATAAATTTTACAAATACATAAATAAATATATAATTATTATTATTATTATTATTTTATTATTATTATATATATATATTAAAAAAATAAAAAAATCGTATTCTATTTATTATTTATTTATTTATTTTAATTTTTAATTTTTCTATTTTCTATTTTCGTCACAAAAAAAAAACCCTCCGAAATCATGGTGCTAACAATAATCCTAATTTAGTTTTTTTATTTTTTATTTTGCTATATTTGTTTAGTTTAAATTGTTTCGTTACTGATTCTCATTAGTTTGTGGATTGCTTTATTTTTATTTTTAATTTTATTTGCTTAGTTAGTGATGTTATTTTTTTATTTTTTTTATTCTATGATGTAATTGTTCATTTAACTATTAAGTAGTTTAGTTTTTATTTTATTTTATTTTATTTTATTTTCTTCTCTTCTATTAATTTTATAAAAAAAAAAAATGAAGTGTGTATATGTTACTCTCTGCCTACCTAGATGTGCACCTCTAATTCTGGTAATATTCTCTCATTTCTCTTTACTTTTCCATTGAGGACAATGTCATATTCAAGTTGGGGGATGATAGTTATATTTTTTTTTGTGCATTTCTATTTGGCTCATAATTCATGCTTATACCTGTTTCACTTGATTGTATTACTTCACTTGATGTGACTTTTTGCTAGTTAGGGTGATGATATTTGCATATGTTATTTGGAGATCATAGTAGACTTGTATGAAAAGGATTTATTGGGTAGATACTTACATGAGATGTTTGCACGAGGAGAGTTGTCTGTGTTTGTGATTTTAGTACACTTGTCATGAGTATGCCTTAATTCACATGAACACACTATCATAGCGGTGATCTTTTTATTATAATCCCTGGTGTACATCATTGATAATAGCTAGAGTTGTAGAAAAAATAAATGAGGAGCCAAGATTCTTTAAGATTCTTTAAAAAAAAAAAAAAAACCACTTGACTTGTTTGGGTTCGTAGTCTTTTTAACTCGAGTTATTAAGCCCGTAGGGGTGTCTTTACACCTAATGCCCTAAAACCGTTTGGTTTGGGAGTCATTGGCCCAAAACTTGCTACATAGGTTAATTAGAAAGCTTAAGGGACTTGGACATTGCACAGTTAAGGAAAAATAAGAAGAATGACTAGTTCGGATTCGTAGCCTTTTCAACTCGAGTTATTAAGCCCGTAGGGGTGTCTTTACACCTAATGCCCTAAAACCGTCTGGTTTGGGAGTCATTGGCCCAAAACTTGCTACATGGGTTGATTAGAAAGCTTAATGGATCAGGACATTGCACAGTCATTAAAAAAAAAAAAAAAAAAAAACTTTTGAGAATCTTGGCTGCAACAGGTTAGCTTTTCTGTATATGTTGGGTGTTATTATGAGTTACACTGGGCTATTATAGTGGATAGTTAACTAATATGGAGATTGCACTTTACACCGAGGGTACTCATGACTTGTCTACTAGCATGCACAAGTATAGGGAACTTTACTTTGTATTAACTGAATTGTGGTTTTGACTCAATAGGTTCCTTCATACTTGTCCACTGTGTCTTTAATGACTCATGATGTCTCAATATCACACTGTAGTGGCACATAAGTTGATTGTTAAGTGGAGTAGTGTGGTCATTTGTTGTTGAGTATATATGAATATGTTAATGTTTGTGGGTATCATTTCTGGAAACCCTCACGAGACTTTACTCGTCCACTTGGGGTAACCTTGTGGTTTAAAGGCTTGTTGCATATGCTAAATGCAACCATTTTCCCACGAAAGAGGAAATAGATAGATTTTGTTTTATTTTATTTTATTTTACTTGCTTGAGGACTAGCAAGTAGTAAGTTGGGGGATGTGATTAAGGCCGAAATGTACATCATTGAGGCCGTTAATTAGAATATCTTAACTTCACTTGCTGGTCAAACCGTGTATTTTGTGTGTGTTGAATGTCAATCAAGTTGTACATCGTCGGAGCATAAAATGGCAAAAAGACAAAATTTGGAGAGAGTTGACTTTTTCTAGAAAAGTCAAACTGACGTTTTAAACCTGTTTGGAAGTGAATAGAAGTATAAATAGAAAAGGAAAATGCTTTTCTAGGGTTCTGAAATTGTTTTGACCTAAGGAGAGAGGCTAGGGTTTGGGAAAGAGAGGGAAAACAAAAGCTCCAAGATGTCTCCCATGGTGGTTCCTTCTCCATCTTCCTCCTTCCACTCCTCCATGAGTGGCTAGTCGTCTTTTCTAGGGTTTTGATGAAACCCTAGCCATGTAATTATGTAGTTTTCTTTTTGATTTTAAATTATGTAAAGGTTTGAACATTTGTATGGTGATTTAGAAGTCTCTTTTATATAATTTTCATTATTCCTTCGAATATTTGACTTTCTGTGATTGTTGAATGTTATCCATACAGTTGTTTTCTTTTCCTTCACATTCAAGGTATGGGACGAACCATACTACGAGGAACGAGTCGTACCACTACCCTAGTTTAGAGTGAACGATTCGTATTACTTGAGATGGTTCGTGCTCGTACATTGAATGTGATGATCTTCTTGTCAAATGCTTCGAACTTGTAGTTGCGAAACATTAATCCGTTCAAACCATAGCATAATTGATTTCAATTAGAAACCCTAATTATGTGGTTAGTGGTGAATTCTCAACCCTAGGATTTTTCCCCAATTCAGTAAACTCAATTTCAATTATTCTTGATAATTTAATTTCTTAGTTTAATTTATTCATTTTTAAATTAGGTTATAAACAACCAATCTTTTTATCAAAATTAATTTAGGAATTTGGCAATTAAATTAGTTTAATTTCACAATAGTCCCTGTGGATCGATACCTGGACTTGCCATTATTCTAATAGAATTTGGTATAGTTTAGTGATTATATTTTGGTGTGTTCAACGACCCATCAGCGTTCAACCCCGACTCCGGCCTATCAGTGCCGACTCTTCCTTGGTTACATTTTAGTTAACTGTTTCGATTTTCCTACTTAACTGTGCCTCCTTTCTTTGATTTCTTGTCGTTCTCTTCCTATGCATACTTTTCAATCCTTGCCATTAGATCCTCCATGTTTTTTGGGAGGCTTTTTGCAAGAGATTGCTGAAGTGGGCAGTCATCCTTTAAGTCGTTCTTAAAGGAAATGACTGCTAGCTCCTGGTTACATGTCGGAATCTAGTTGTAAATCTCGTAAAACCTCTTGGTGCAAGCCCTAAGCCTTTGCATCATCAATCTTCAATGCCAATAGGAATTAACCCTCAAAGACTGCAATCTGTTTGTAACAAACTAGGCCACAAACATTTCGGCCAGGCTGTAACAACCCCAACCTGTGATTAGCTGATTAACCAAGATTAATTATGCATAATAAGTAATTGTAATAACCCTCATCACTGCTTACCGATAAACTACTGATTACTGCTAAACTGAGACTGATTATGATTGATAACTGAAGTAATCGAAATACCGAACTGACTGACTGAAATCTGAAACTGATTGATTGAGTATATCTGTTTGAATTGCATTCTATCTGTTGCCTACTAAATTATCTGTTCATGTCTTTGTGTTTAAACTGCTAATTGAAGGCCTTATCGGCGGCCGAATCTGAAATTGATTAGTGTCTTAAGACCAGTAGAAGTAATGTGATTTTATGGCGTATTGAATTGAACATTGATTTAGTATGATTAAATTGGACCAACATTGATAAATTATATAAATTAAGCTAAATTGCATGAGTTGCCTTATCTACCAAATTGCCATTATGAGTGGGCCACTACCTAGGACATCTTTGAGCCTTATTACACTCAAGCAAAAACATTTCCTCAGCCCCTTGCCCTTGATATAGCCGACTAGAGAGAGAGAGAGAGGAGGGATTTTGTTTTCATCTTGTGTATTGCTTGGAGGAATTGAAAGAATTGAAGGGAAGATTGCAAACTTGACTCTATATTCTTATAATTGAAGACATAAGGTAGAGCTTGTACCTTCTTGTGTTTAATTTGAGTCACTTCTAGCATGTTTTAGAGGATTGTTAAAGGATAGAGCCAAGGCATGGCTTATAATGTTGTATTGTAGCTTAACTGTTGCATGCATGTATATATATTGAAGTTTTGAGGTTGTGGTTCATAATTCCTCACATGCATGCTCATATTTTTACAATAGACCATGAATTCACCATGTTTTGAAGATATAGACTCTTTTGAGCATGTATTTGGAGCTTTGAATTGGTCAATTTCATGCATGTTTGCATGTTCTTCATATTCGTGAAATTTGGTTTGAAATTGAGTTTAATTAAACTACCCTTGGGCTTTGATTTTACTAATTGAGCTTTGAATCATGTTATTCCATGTATTTACAAATGTTTTCCAGAAAATGGGCACACAGGAATTGAATTTGGTACATTGAAACTTGTTTTGAGCTTGAAGTTCGAATCTGGGAATTCCAGATTTTGAACTCACGCTCGAGCGGGGTTACTGGCGCTCGAGCGTGAAATCCGTGCTCTCAGTACTTTGCACTGTTTTACGATCCGCTCGAGCGGGGTATCGAACGCTCGAGCGGGGTATCGGACGCTCGAGCGAGACCTTGTGTCTTAAGCTCGAGCGGCTATCGAGCGCCCATCGAGCGTGATTTTCGAGCGTCTAGTACTTTTGACTGTTTTGCAGACCGCTCGAGCGTGGGAAGTGACGCTCGAGCGGGAACCTTTGTCTGCATTTTTGCTCGAGCGGAGTAACCTACGCTCGAGCGGGACCCCTGTTTTCTGAAAATTCTGAAAAATGCTTTAAAGTGCATCTTTGCATCCTCATCTCATCCTAGGCATTCTTAGGCCTAGTTTAAGGCATCTTAATGAGGATATAGATGTAGAACCACACCGAGTCTAAGTATGGACTAAGTCTTTGTCTCCTGAATATGAACTTAGTGTGTGTTCATTCTGTCACTGTTTAGGGTTGGCTTTCGGAGACGCGCTCTAGCTGCTTATAGCCCAGAACTCTGTGAGTAACAACTGTGTAAAGATATGTTCAAATATGAATATTTTCTGAATACTGAATTGTACTGCTTTCTGAAATGACACTGTTAACTGAATGAATGTATGTCCTATATTCTGAACTGTATTGTGGCATCCTTAGCAACTACTGTTACTGATTGTTACTGTTACAGAGATCTCTGTCGGTTTCCTTGTTGGAACCACTACTGTTTACTGATTGATGGCCATCACTGACTGTTCGGTCTTTCAAGACCTACTGTTTACTGTACTGCTATGCTAATGGATGTACCACATATGATTGAATGACTGATATACTGAATCAATGAATTGTTTTTATTACTGTAAGGACATCTATTCTAAACCTCTTTACGCATTATGTTATTCACTGGGCTTTAGCTCACTGTTTATATATATATATATATGTAGGTGTTTAGGCACCAGACCGGAGCTAGGAGCGTGGGTTAGGCTCCCCTTTTTGTCAAGCCAACTACTGTGCCTCACTGCGAGGTTCCGAGCCTGTCGAGCTATGGCTTAGGGGTGTTTCAATTTCCCCCGTCTGTCTCCGTATCTGTTTTGTATAATTGTATAGACTGAATGTTTTCGTACTGTACTGTTTAATAGGGATTAGGTCCCTGTTCTGATCGACTGTAAATGTTGTACATACTGGTTTGCACTGTTTATGTATATGTATGAAAAGTCTTTTTGCATACAGACTCACAGCTCATTGGACATTGTTTATTTACTGTTTTGGCTTCCGCCAGGCCCCTGTACTCTGTTTTACTGTCTTACTGTTAAGCAGGCCTTCGGTAATCTCAGATTACTAGCCGGTTACGGTGCTAAACCCATAGGGGCGGGTTTGGGTCATGACAAAGTGGTATCAGAGCGATACTTATCACGAGTTATACCGCACACACGTGTCCAAATGAGCTATAGGGTGTCCTAGAAAAGTGATTAGGGCATTGCATGAGCATGATAAGTGCGTGGCTATGACATGACTGAATATATGCTAATGTGATAAACTGTTTAAGTATGCAACTGCTTATGTTGATAATTGCTATAATGCTTATAGTGAAATGGATAATACAAGAACTGCAAATGAATCCTCATCCTCATCCTCTGAGGCAAGAATGGCAAGACTGGAAAGAATGATGGAATTAATAACTGAAAGATTAGATCAACAAGAGAACCAACAGCCCCCACCTCCTCCTCCGGTACAGCCGGAACAGAATGTCAATGTTAATGATGGGGACATAATTGCTCTCAGCCACAAGTTTAGCAAAATGAAACCGCCATCCTTTCAGGGAGGCCTTGAACCGTTAAAAGCTGAAGCATGGGTTCTTGAAACAGAAAAATTGTTTGAGGTTTTTCCGTGCTCTGAAGCACATAAAGTACTGTTGGCCACCTTTACTCTACAAGAAGAAGCTAGAAGGTGGTGGATGCTTATCCGTGATGACAACACTGTAATGACTTGGGCTCAATTTAAAAGAGCCTTCTTCGAGAAATATTTCTCACAGTGTGTCAGAGACAGAAAAGTAACTGAATTTGAACAGCTGAGACAAGGCACTATGTCCGTCGCTGAATATGAAACAAAGTTCACCGAGCTTGCTAGATATGCACCACACATGGTGGACACTGATTACAAGAAGGCCAGAAAGTTTGAAGGCGGCCTAAATATTGTAATACTGGACAGAATTAATGTTTTGAAGCTACCGAACTATGTAAATGTTCTTGACCGAGCTTTGATGGCTGAATCAAACATCGAGGCACTGAAAACTGAAACACCAGCGTCTGAATGGCATGGTAAAAGTCAGGATTTCAAGTTCAAGAAAGGCAAGCATAACCCATTGAACAAGAAACAGAATACGGGGTCAACAACTAGCCCCAGCCAAGGGAGTGGTTTCATCCCACCCTGTTCTGAGTGTGGCAAGAAGCACAAAGGGGTCTGCTACAAAATATCTGGAGCCTGTTACAGGTGTGGCAAGGTGGGTCACCTGGTTAAAAACTACCCCTCTGCTCCGCAGGCCAATAGTAAAGCTACACCAAGCGTAGCAGCATCGACTGTTGCACCAAAACCGAAACCCAAAGCTACCGGGAAAGAGCCTATGAGGCAAGGGCCGAGTGTTCGCCCTAGTACCGGGAGATGTACAAAATACTGAGACCGTTGTGTCAGGTATCCTCTCTATTTGTACTCAAAATGCATATGTACTGATTGATTCGGGGTCTACACATTCATATGTATCGCATGCTTTTTTGCGAAAATTGAATAGACCATTAGAACCCATGAATTATCTGTTAGCTGTATCTTCACCTGTTGGGGGATCTGTAACTTGTGCTTATATGTACCCTGCATGTGAAATTATTGTTGGGGATATGCATCTGTATATTGACTTACTGCCTCTGAACATTGACCATTTTGATGTAATATTGGGGATGGACTGGTTAACGAAATATCATGCCACCATAGACTGCGTAACGAAACAAGTAGTTTTCCGTCTACCGGGTTTACCCGAATTTGTGTTTAATGGGGTTGGAGTAGTACCTCCTCCATATCTGATTTCTTCCGTGAAAGCCTTTAAACTGATTAAGAAGGGGTGTAAGGGATATCTGTGTTCTGTATTGACTGTACATACTGATGTTAGAACTGATGTGAACAGTATTCCTATAGTCAGAGAATTCCCAGATGTTTTTCCAGATGATCTGCCAGGGGATTTGATTGACAGAGAAATTGAGTTCACCGTTGATGTGATTCCGGGTACACAGCCTATATCGAAAGCTCCTTACAGAATGGCTCCAACTGAACTGAAAGAATTGAAAGTGCAACTGCAAGGACTGTTAGACAAAAAGTTCATCAGGCCTAGTGCTTTACCGTAGGGCGCACCTGTCTTGTTTGTGAAAAAGAAAGACGGCTCACTGAGACTTTGTATTGACTACCGTGAACTGAACAAAGTAACTGTGAAAAATAAATACCCATTGCCTCGTATTGATGACTTATTTGATCAGTTACAGGGTGCTCAAGTGTTCTCTAAGATTGATCTCAGATCAGGATACCATCAGTTGAAAGTTAAACCAGAAGACATTGACAAAACTGCTTTTCGAACAAGGTATGGACATTATGAATTTTTGGTTATGCCTTTCGGAGTTACCAATGCGCCTGCTGCATTTATGGACCTCATGAACAGAATCTTTAAACCGTACCTTGATGACTTTGTTGTTGTATTCATAGATGACATACTGATTTACTCTAAAAGTATAGAAGAACACGAACATCATCTGAGACTTGCCCTACAGACCCTAAGAGAACAGAAACTTTTTGCTAAACTGTCTAAATGTGAATTTTGGCTTGATCATGTTATGTTTTTTGGACATGTTATCAGTAAGGATGGAATTTCAGTTGATCCACAGAAAGTTGAAGCAGTAGTGAACTGGCCTAGACCAACAAATGTGACAGAAGTCCGAAGCTTTTTGGGTTTGGCTGGATATTACAGAAGATTTGTCAAAGATTTCTCCAAAATTGCCTTACCGTTGACACAGTTGACTCAGAAGGGGATATCATTTGACTGGACTGACCAAAGGGAATCAGCATTCCAAGAGTTGAAAACTCGACTTGTGACTGCACCGGTTCTTACCCTACCTTCAGGTACGGATGGTTTTACCATTTTTAGTGATGCTTCTCATAAGGGTTTGGGATGTGTTTTAATGCAGAATGGGAGAGTTATTGCTTATGCTTCCCGATAGCTGAGACCACATGAAAAGAACTACCCGACCCATGACTTGGAGCTTGCTGTAGTGGTATTCGCTTTAAAAATCTGGCGCCACTACCTATATGGGGCGACGTGTGAAGTATATACCGACCACAAGAGTCTGAAATATTTCTTCACACAGAAAGAACTGAACATGAGACAGCGGAGATGGCTGGAATTGATTAAAGACTATGACCTACAGATTTTGTACCATCTGGGGAAAGCCAACACCGTTGTCGATGCATTGAGTCGGAAATCAATTGGGAACTTAGCCTGTTTGCTCACCGGGCAGAAAGAATTGCTTTGTGACCTTGAAAAATCTAAAATTGAAATTGTTTTGCGAGAACAAGGTGGAAGAATAGCTGCTATTTCTGCTCAACCGGCATTAATTGAAGAGATTAAAGAGAAACAGCAACAGGATGACTTCTTAAAGAAGATCATCAATGAATGAGAATCTAAACCGAGGCTGGACTTCAAATTTGAGAACAATGTACTGAAATTTCAAGGAAGACTGTGTGTACCAAATGACACTGAACTGAAAAGAAGAGTTCTGCAAGAAGGCCACAATTCAAAACTGTCTATCCACCCAGGAAACACGAAAATGTACCAAGACTTGAAATTGAATTTCTGGTGGCTGGGAATGAAGAAAGAAATTGCTGATTTTGTGTCAAAGTGTCTTCATTGCCAACAAGTCAAAGCCGAACATCAACGACCCGCAGGCTTACTGCAGCCCTTACCAATACCGGAGTGGAAATGGGAACATATCACCATGGATTTTATTGGGGGATTGCCTCGCTCCAGTAAAGGTATGGACTCAATTTGGGTTATTGTTGATAGACTGACTAAATCTGCTCACTTCTTACCTGTCAAAACAATTTATAATGCAGACAAATTGGCTGTGATTTATATTGATGAAATTGTTAGACTGCATGGAGTGCCTGTGTCCATTGTTTCTGACAGAGATTCGAAGTTTACATCGAGATTCTGGCAAAGCTTACAGACTGCATTGGGTACTGAACTGAGACTGAGTAGTGCCTACCATCCTCAGACAGATGGTCAGATAGAAAGGACCATCCAGACTCTGGAGGATTTACTGAGAATGTGCGTCCTTGATTTTCAGGGAAACTGGGAAAGTCATTTGCCATTAGCTGAATTCGCCTACAACAACAATTCTCATTCAAGTATTGGTATTGCGCCTTTTGAGGCATTGTATGGCAGGAAATGTAGATCTCCGATTTGCTGGGTAGAAGTTGGAGATGGGCCTTTGCTTGGGCCCGAGATTGTTTATGAAACTACTGAGAAAGTGAAACTGATACAACAGAGACTGAAAACTACACAGAGCCGATAGAAAAGTTATGCAGATGTCAGAAGACGAGACAGAGAGTATGAAGCGGGTGACCACGTTTTTGTGAAAGTGACACTGATGAAAGGCTAGACTCGTTTTGCACTCAAAGGCAAGTTAGTGCCAAGATATGTCGGACCATATGAGATTATTGAGAAAATCAATCCGGTGGCGTATCAAGTAGCGCTTCCTCCTGAAATGGGGCGTATGCACAACGTCTTCCACATTTCTATGTTAAGGGACTACCTCCGGGATCCTTTCCATGTGATAGAGCCTACTCATGTAGTACTGAGTGATGACTACACTTACGAGGAACGGCCTATTCAGATTGTAAACAGACGGATCAAGAAGTTGAGAAACAAAGAGATCCCGTTAGTGAAAGTTGATTGGCAAAACCATGGTGGCATATATGCCACTTGGGAAAGGGAAGATGACATGGCCAAGAGATATCCTGAACTGTTTCCACTGAATCCTGTTTTCTTCCAGAATGAAGGTAACTCGAGTTTAGAGGACTAAACTCTTTTTAAGGAGGGGGAGACTGTAATAACCCTCATCACTGCTTACCGATAAACTACTGATTACTGCTAAACTGAGACTGATTATGATTGATAACTGAAGTAATCGAAATACCGAACTGACTGACTGAAATCTGAAACTGATTGATTGAGTATATCTGTTTGAATTGCATTCTATCTGTTGCCTACTAAATTATCTGTTCATGTCTTTGTGTTTAAACTGCTAATTGAAGGCCTTATCGGCGGCCGAATCTGAAATTGATTAGTGTCTTAAGACCAGTAGAAGTAATGTGATTTTATGGCGTATTGAATTGAACATTGATTTAGTATGATTAAATTGGACCAACATTGATAAATTATATAAATTAAGCTAAATTGCATAAGTTGCCTTATCTACCAAATTGCCATTATGAGTTGGCCACTACCTAGGACATCTTTGAGCCTTATTACACTCAAGCAAAAACATTTCCTCAGCCCCTTGCCCTTGATATAGCCGACTAGAGAGAGAGAGAGAGAGAGAGGGATTTTGTTTTCATCTTGTGTATTGCTTGGAGGAATTGAAAGAATTGAAGGGAAGATTGCAAACTTGACTCTATATTCTTATAATCGAAGACATAAGGTAGAGCTTGTACCTTCTTGTGTTTAATTTGAGTCACTTCTAGCATGTTTTAGAGGATTGTTAAAGGATAGAGCCAAGGCATGGCTTATAATGTTGTATTGTAGCTTAACTATTGCATGCATGTATATATATTGAAGTTTTGAGGTTGTGGTTCATAATTCCTCACATGCATGCTCATATTTTTACAATAGACCATGAATTCACCATGTTTTGAAGATATAGACTCTTTTGAGCATGTATTTGGAGCTTTGAATTGGTCAATTTCATGCATGTTTGCATGTTCTTCATATTCGTGAAATTTGGTTTGAAATTGAGTTTAATTAAACTACCCTTGGGCTTTGATTTTACTAATTGAGCTTTGAATCATGTTATTCCATGTATTTACAAATGTTTTCCAGAAAATGGGCCCAAAGGAATCGAATTTGGTACATTGAAACTTGTTTTAAGCTTGAAGTTCGAATCTGGGAATTCCAGATTTTGAACTCACGCTCGAGCGGGGTTACTGGCGCTCGAGCGTAAAATCCGTGCTCTCAGTACTTTGCACTATTTTACGATTCGCTCGAGCGGGGTATCGGACGCTCGAGCTAGACCTTGTGTCTTAAGCTCGAGCGGCTATCGAGCGCCCATCGAGCGTGATTTTCAAGCATCCAGTACTTTTGATTATTTTGCAGACCGCTCGAGCGTGGGAAGTGATGCTCGAGCGGGAACCTTTGTCTGCATTTCCGCTCGAGCAGAGTAACCTACGCTTGAGCGGGACCCCTATTTTCTGAAAATTCTGAAAAATGCTTTAAAGTGCATCTTTGCATCCTCATCTCATCCTAGGCATTCTTAGGCCTAGTTTAAGGCATCTTAATGAGGATATAGATGTAGAACCACACCGAGTCTAAGTAGGGACTAAGTCTTTGTCTCCCGAATATGAACTTAGTGTGTGTTCGTTCTGTCACTGTTTAGGGTTGGCTTTCGGAGACGCACTCTAGCTGCTTATAGCCCAGAACTCTGTGAGTAACAACTGTGTAAAGATATGTTCAACTATGAATATTTTCTGAATACTGAATTGTACTGCTTTCTGAAATGACACTGTTAACTGAATGAATGTATGCCCTATATTCTGAACTGTATTGTGGCATCCTTAGCAACTACTGTTACTGATTGTTACTGTTACAGAGATCTCTGTCGGTTTCCTTGTTGGAACCACTACTGTTTACTGATTGATGGCCATCATTGACTGTTCGGTCTTTCAAGACCTACTGTTTACTATACTGCTATGCTAATGGATGTACCACATATGATTGAATGACTGATATACTGAATCAATGAACTGTTTTCATTACTGTAAGGACATCCATTCTAAACCTCTTTACACATTATGTTATTCACTGGGCTTTAGCTCACTGTTTATATATATATGTAGGTGTTCAGGCACCAGACCGGAGCTAGGAGCGTGGGTTAGGCTCCCCTTTTTGTCAAGCCAACTACTGTGCCTCACTGCGAGGTTCCGAGCCTGCCGAGCTATGGCTTAGGGGTGTTTCAATTTCCCCCGTCTGTTTTTGTATCTGTTTTGTATAATTGTATAGACTGAATGTTTTCGTACTGTACTATTTAATAGGGATTAGGTCCCTGTTCTGATCGACTGTAAACGTTGTACCTACTGGTTTGCACTGTTTATGTATATATATGAAAAGTCTTTTTGCATACAGACTCACAGCTCATTGGACATTATTTATTTACTGTTTTGGCTTCCGCTAGGCCCCTGTACTCTGTCTTACTGTTAAGCAGGCCTTCGGTAATCTCGGATTACTGGCCGGTTACGGTGCTAAACCCATAGGGGCGGGTTTGGGTCGTGACAGTAATTAAAATGAAATCCTGGGTTAATTGCATGTGTTATGAGCTATATGAGTTTCTATCTGTCTACCATAGGAATATTTGTTTCTATTTTTGTTTCGTAGTACGAATTGAAGGCCTTATCGGCATCCGATCGCAAAATTGACTTGATTTATGTGCTATTTAGGATTTTTAGAACATTATGGTAGGTTTAATTAGAATTCGATTTGGAATGATTAAATTAGAATAATTAATGCCAACTAATTAACCAATTCCTAATTAAGCCTATACAAGGCACCTATTATACCTCTACTCATTCTTTTCTTCATCTCAACACATCTTTGAGCTTGCACACACAAACCAAGCATGGGAGAGAGAGAGAGAAAAGAGGAGTTTGAGCTCAAATTAAGAAGATTGCTAGAGAACTTAGAGATTTTGGCTTGGAACTGCCAACAATTGATCATCTAGAGCGTCGTTGACAAGCCCAGGTAAGAATTCAACCTTTAGATTGTACAATTATGATGTGTAGGACATGAACTCTAGAGAATTATGTTGGATAATACGAGAATTGAGTTAGAGATGAAGAAAATTAAACCACATCATGCATGCATGCATATATTATGATATTTTGAGTAGATTTCTAAAAAAATTTCACATGCATGTGTCTATCTTGACTTGGTTTTGAGAAGTCATCACATTTTTTACCATTTGACCCTAATTGATCATGTTTTTGAAAGTCTGAGTTCAAAGTAATCCATGCATGTCATGTTCATGGCATATTTATAAATTTCAAGTTGGAGTTTTGGTCAATTGGCATACTTTAGGGCCTTGATTTAGTGAAATGATCTTCAAGTCATGGTAGTTTACAAGTTTCTAAATGTTTTCTGGAATTTTGGCCCAAAAAGATGAGTTTTGAAGTATGTAATTCGAGTCTGGAGCTTGGGAGTGCAATCTGAAAATTCTAGATTTTGCACTTCAGCTCGAGTGACAGACTCTGTGCTCTAGTGACCACTCTGAGGTCTTGCACTTCCGCTCAAGCAACCAGAAGTCTGCTCGAACGTGAAATGCAAGCTCCTAGAAGTTTTCACATTTTGTAGACCACTCGAGCGACAGAAGTTGCGCTCGAGCGGGGACCTCAGTCTCACACTTGAGCGACCATCGAGCGGTTATCGAGCAGATAATTCACATAACCAGTACTTTTTTTGAGTTTGCTGACCGCTAGAGCGAAGGAAGTTGTGCTCGAACGGCCCTTCACTTGTTTGCATGTCCACTTGAGTGAGGGAAGTTGCGCTCGAGCGTGACCCTTATTTTCAGCAAGTTTTGTTAAGAGCTCCAAAGTGCATTTTTGGCATCCATATTGCATCCTAGGCATTTCTAGGCCATGCTTAAGACACAATAAAAGGTTAAGACCTAGAAACACACTACAATGAGACAAAAGAAGTTAAGTACCAATCGAGTGTGTGTTTCATTATGTGATTCTATTATGTATGTGTAGGTCACGTGCCACAAGTTATCTGATTTTTTTGTTCTGCATGTGGAGCCATTTGTGAGTAATAACTCTGTAAAGTTATGTTTAACTTTAATTATTTTCTGATGTTATGAAATGATCAATTTTCTGAAATGCAATGTTTTGTATGAATGAATGATGGTCCAAATTTCTGAAATATATTCGTCGCATCCTTAGCACAAGACCCTTGCTCGGGGGTAATAATACTGTGGTCTATAAGTACAAGGCCTTTGCCGGGAGGTAACAATACTGTGGTCTCATGGCTCTTGCACGGGGGTAATAATACCATGGTCTCATGGCCCTTGCTCAGGGGCAATAATACCGTGGTCTCAAGGCCCTTTCCCGGGGGTAATAATACCGTGACTCAAGTATATTACAAGTTTCCCGGTACCGAAGGTTCCTTATGGAACTAACAAACATGATAACGCTATTGGGTGCACCATGTATGATGAAGCATGAACTCTGATTTTTGTATGTAGTTTTAACAATAATATGAATATAAATCTATTTTTGATATGAACTTTGATTTCTAAATCTGTTATGGACATCGTTCATTTAAACCCTTTACTCTGTTATTATTCCCTGGGTTTCAGCTCACTATTTATATTATGTATGTAGGTGAGTAGGCGCGCAACCAGGCCTAAGCTACTGATTGGAGTTTTGGGTCAGCTAACCACTGTGCCTCCCGGGGAGGTTCCTTTTTGAGATATCTAGTTTCATAAACTTGCTACAGATATTTTTGTTTTGTTTTGCTTTTTGGTACATTGGGCTAAGTTCCCTTTTTGGCTTCATCTGTGTATATGGGTGACAAAAGACTAATGTATTTATGATGTCATATATATATAGAAGTTTGTTTTAAAGATTTCTGTCTCATATACGTAAACACAACTCTATGGACAATGTATGTTTCTATATTTGCTTCCGCTGCCTCTTATTATATGTCATTATGTTAAGAGGCCTTTGGTAATCCAAGGATTACTGGCCGTTTATGACGCTACACCTATGGGGGCAAGTTTGGGTCGTGACAGAGTGGTATCAGAGCTCGTGTTATACCGCATACACGAGTCCATATGAGCTATAGGGTGTCGTAGAAAAGAAGTAGAGACATTTCATTTGCATGTGTGAGTGTGTGAGTAGATTACTGTGACAAATGGATCTGAAAATGAATTCAACTTGACCTCACAGAAATGAAACAAATGAACTGAAACTGAATATTCTGAACATTGTGGAAGAGATTACTCGGCTGTGTTTATTATTGTTTTTTTTACCTATAGCTAATGGAGAATGCAAGAAGTAATGATGCAAGTGAATCCTTAGAAGCTTGTATGAGCCGAATGGAACAAATGATTACCGCTTTAACTGAAGCAATAACACAGCAACAAAGACAACAACAGATAACTCCTCCAGTCCAAGTTGAGTTGCATAATAATGACATCATCAACCTAACGTAGAAATTCATGAAGATGAAACCGCCAACTTTCTTGGGTGGTATTGAACTATTGAAAACAAAGACATGGTTACTTGAAATGGAGAAGTTATTTGAAGTGTTCCCTTGTACTGAGACTCAGAAGGTTTTATTGGCCACCTACACTCTTAAAGATGAAGCTCGGAGATGGTGGTTATTGATCCAAAGTAGTAATCATAATATGACCTGGGCTCAATTCAATAAGATCTTCTACAACAAGTACTTTTCCCAATGCTTTAGGGATCAAAAGGTGTCGGAATTTCAAGAACTTAAGCAAGGCAGGATGTTGGTGGCCGAATATGAGGCCAAGTTTACTGAATTAGCTCGTTTTGCCCCACACATGGTGGATTTGGATTATAAGAAAGCTTGAAAGTTCGAGGGAGGATTAGATCTGGATGTGTATGACAGAGTAGGCATATTGAAGTTGCCTACTTATGTGGAAGTACTAGATAGGTCATTGATGGCAGAAGCCATTTTGGCAGCAAAACAACAAACCAAAGCACCAACAACAGAATGGAGAAGCAAAAGGTGTGGATCCAATTTTCGGAAGGGCCGTTCATCGTTTACAAACAAAAAACAAAATACCGGATCATTAAGCAGTTCAAGTCAAAGTGGCTCTATGCTAGTCTGTTCTGAGTGTGGGAGAAGACATAAAGGTGCATGCTACCGAGCCTCGGGTGCTTGTTTTCGGTGCAACAAGGCTAGCCATATGATCAGAGATTGTCCGATGAGATCTGTTGATGCTAATCATCCCACGGAAAGTTCAGCTGGATCCACCCCTTGCACCAAGAACAAATGTGAAAACCCATATCGGGAAAGAGACTCTGAGACAAGGCTGAGTGTTTGCAATAGTGCCTGGAGATGTACAAAATACCGAATCTGTGGTGTCAAGTATAATCCCTATCTGTGCTCAGAATGCCTACGTGTTGATAGATTCTGGTTCCATACATTCATTTGTATTGTATGCTTTTTCTCAAAAATTAACTAGCCCATTAGAACCTATGAACTGTTTATTATCTGTGTCTACACCATCTGGAGGTTCTATGATATGTACTTCTGTTTATCCGACATGTGATATTGTCATTGGAGATGTGACATTGTATGTTGATTTGTTACAATTGGGTATTGATCATTTTAACTGCATACTTGGTATGGATTAGTTAACGAAATACTGTGCCACCATTGATTGTGTGAGTAAATCTGTCGTGTTTAGACCACCTGGTGTGCCTGAGTTTGTTTTTACTAGAAATGGGGTAATTCCTCCACCATACTTGATTTCATTTATGAAAGCTAGGGAATTGTTAAGGAAAGGTTGTTGGGGCTACTTGTGTTGTGTATTGACTGTGTTTTCGGATAGTGTTAGTGTGGAAAATATTCCCGTGGCCTGTGAATTTCCTGATGTATTTCCTACTGACCTACTTGGGGAGTTAATTGATAGGGAAATTGAGTTCACCATTAATATAGTACCCGGGACGCAACCAATTTCTAAAAGCCTATACAGAATGTCCACTTCTGAATTGAAAGAATTGAAAACTCAACTTCAGGAATGGTTAGACAAGAAGTTTATTCGCCCGAGCACTTCACCTTGGGGTGCTCCAGTGTTATTTGTCAAAAAGAAAGACAGGTCTTTGAGGTTGTGTATTGACTACCGTGCGTTGAACAAAGTAACTGTCAAGAACAAGTATCCACTACCCCGAATAGATGACCTGTTTGATCAACTTCAAGGAGCACAAGTGTTCTCTAAGATAAATCTTAGATCTAGATATCACCAGCTAAAGGTGAAAGCACAAGACATTGAGAAAACAACCTTTCGAACTAGATACGAGCATTATGAATTTTTAGTCATGCCATTTGGGGTAACTAATGCACCTGCAGCTTTCATGGACTTAATGAATAGAGTGTTCAAATAATTCCTTGATGAGTTTATTGTTGTGTTCATCAATGATATATTGGTTTATTCTAAAAGCAGGGAAGAACATGAAAATCATCTGAGAGTTGCTTTCCAGACCCTAAAGGAAAAGAAGTTATATGCAAAATTTTCCAAATGTGAATTTTGGCTTGACAACGTAGCATTTTTGGGGCATGTAATCAACAAGGATGGCATCTCCATTGACCCATAGAAAATTGAAGCTATTGTGAATTGGCCTAGACCGACAAATGTATTAGAAGTTTGAAGTTTTTTGGGACTTGCGGGCTATTATCATAGATTTGTAAAAGTTTTCTCGAAACTTGCTTTGCCACTCACTCAATTGACACAGAAAGCTACACCATTTGCTTGGACTGATCAAAGAGAGACTGCCTTCCAAGAGTTAAAGACCAGGTTAGTAACTGCACCAATTTTGACTTTGCTTAATGGTACTGATGGATTTCAAATTTACAGTGATGCTTCCTATAAGGGCTTGGGGTGTGTGTTGATGCAAAATGGTAAAGTAATTGCCTATGCTTCTTGACAACTTCACCTTCATGAAAAGAACTATCCAACCCATGACCTTGAATTAGCAGTGGTAGTATTTGCTTTGAAAATTTGGCGACATTATCTATACGGTGTGACTTGTAAAGTGTACACTGATCATAAAATCCTCAAATATTTCTTCACCCAAAAAGAACTGAACATGAAACAAAGACGATGGCTTGAGTTGATCAAGGATTACGACTTGCAAATCTTGTACCATCCAAGAAAAGCCAATACCGTTGTAGATGCCTTGAGCCAAAAATCCATGCGTAATTTGTCATGTTTACTTACCAGTCAGAAGGAGTTAATATGTGATCTAGAAAGGAATGAGATTGAAATTGTACTGCATGAACAAGGCGGGATCTTAATCGTCATTTCTGCTCAACCTGCAATCATTGAAGAGATTAAAGAGAAACAACATGAAGATGAGTTCTTGAAGAAAATTTTCGATGAAATTGACTCAAAATTGAGGCCCGGGCTTGTGATTGAAAATGATGTGTTAAGATTTCAGAATAACGGATTGTTCTGATTTAAGGAAACGTATTATGACCGAGGCTCACAACTCAAAATTTGCTATGCATCTGGGGAATACAAAGATGTACCATGATGTGAAACAAAATTTCTGGTGGTCGGGAATGAAGAACAACATTGCAGATTTTGTGGTTCGATGCTTACATTGCCAACAAGTTAAAGCTGAACATCAACGACCTGCCGGATCGCTACACCCGCTTCCAATACTGGAATGGAAATGGGAACATGTCACGATGGACTTCATTGTGGGATTACCTCGCTCTCCTCGAGGTATGGACTCTATCTGGGTAATCGTTGATCGTTTGACTAAATCCGCACATTTCTTACCTGTCAAATCTTTGTATAATGCAGATAAATTGGCTAACTTGTATGTTAATGAGATTGTGAGATTACATGGCGTTGCGATATCTATTGTATCTAATAGAGATCTTAAGTTCACTTCAAGATTTTGGCAAAGCCTACAACAAGCTCTAGGGACTAAATTGAGACTCAGTAGTGCTTATCACCCACAGACAAATGGTCAATCTGAACGGACCATTCAGACTTTGGAAGACTTGTTATGGATGTGTGCACTAGACTTTCAAGGCAGTTGGGAAACCTATTTACCATTGGTCGAATTTGTTTATAACAATAGCTACCATTCAAGTATTGGCATGGCTTCTTATGAAGCTTTATATGGTAGAAAGTGTCGATCTCCAATTTGCTGGGTTGAGGTAGGTGATAGACCATTGTTGGGACCAGAACTTGTGCAAGAAACAACTAAGAAGATGAAACTGATTCAACAACGTCTGAAAACTGCATAGAGCTGTTAAAAGAGTTATGCGGATGTTCGGAGAAGGGATAGGGAATACGAAGTCGGAGACCACGTATTCATAAAAGTAAGTTCAATGAAGGGTCAGAAGCAATTTGGGGTGAAAGGAAAGCTAGCACCAAGATACGTTGGCCTATATGAAGTTTTAGAGAAAATCAACTTAGTAACATACCGAGTAGCCTTACCTCCGGTGATGGAAAATATGCACAACATTTTTCATGTTTCAATGCTTCGGGATTACTTATCAGATCCGCTCCATGTCGTTGAACCAACATATGTGCTTTTGAAAGATGACTACACATATGAAGAAAAGCCAATATAGATTGTGAACCGCCAAATTAAAAGACTAAGGAACAAGGAAATACCATTGATAAAAGTTGATTGGCAAAACCACGGAGGGACCTATGCAACTTGGGAAACAGAAGAAGACATGATGAAGAGATACCCTGATTTATTTCCTTTGGATCCAGTGTTCTTCCAAAATGAAGGTAATTCGAGTTTGGAGGACCAAACTCTTTAAGGGGGGGAGGATTATAACAACCTCGACCTCTGATTAGCTGGTTAACCAGGATTAGTTATGCCTAATAAGTAATTAAGATGGAATCTTGGGTTAATTGCATGTGTTATGAGCTATATGCGTTTCTATCTGTTTACTGTAGGAATATTTGTTTATATTTCCATTTTGTATTGTGAATTGAAGGCCTTATCAGCATCCGATCACAAAATTGACTTGATTTATGTGCTATTTAGGATTTTTAGAACATTGTGGTAGGTTTAATTACAATTCAATTCGGAATGATTAAATTGGAATAATTAATGCCAACTAATTAACCAATTCCTAATTAAGCCTATATAAGGCACCTATTGTACCTCCACTCATTCTTTTCTTCATCTCAACACATCTTTGAGCTTACACACACAAACCAAACGTGGGAGAGAAAGAGAAGAGGAGTTTGAGTTCAAATTAGGAAGATTGCTAGAGAACTTAGATATTTTGGTTTGGAACTTCCAACAATTGATAATCTAGAGCATCATTGACAAGCTTAGGTAAGAATTCAACCTTTAGATTGTACAATTATGATGTGTAGGACATGAACTCTAGAGAATTATGTTGGATAATACAAGAATTGAGTTAGAGATGAAGAGAATTGAACCATATCATGTATGCATGTATATATTATGATATTTTGAGTAGATTTCTAAAGATTTTTTCATATGCATGTGTCTATCTTGACTTGGTTTTGAGAATTCCTCACATTTCTTACCATTTGACCCTAATTGATCATGTTTTGGAAAGTCTAAGTTCAAAGTAATTCATGTATGTCATGTTCATGGCATATTCATAAATTTCAAGTTGGAGTTTGGGTCAATTGGCATGCTTTGGGGCCTTGATTTAGTGAAATGATCTTCAAATCATGGTATTTTACAAGTTTCTAAATGTTTTTTGGAATTTTGGCCCAAAAAGATGAGTTTTGAAATATGTAATTCAAGTTTGGAGCTTAGGAATGCAATCTGGAAATTCCAGATTCTGTACTTCAGCTCGAGCGACATACTCTACGCTTGGCGGCCACTCTGAGGTCTTGCACTTTAGCTCGAGCAACCAGAAGTCTGCTCGAACGTAAAATGCAAGCTCCCAGAAGTTTTCACATTTTGCAGACTGCTCGAGCAACATAAGTTCCATTCAAGCGGGGGACCTCAGTCTTACGCTCGAGCGGCCGTCGAGCGGCTATCGAGTGAAGAATTCACACAACGAGTACTTTTTCAGAGTTTGCTGACCGCTAGAGTGAAGGAAGTTGCACTCGAGTGGCCCTTCACTTGTTTACATGTCCGCTTGAGCGAGGGAAGCTGCGCTCGAGCATGACCCCTATTTTCAGCAAGTTTTGTTAAGAGCTCCAAAGTGTATTTTTGGCATCTACATTGCATCCTAAGCATTCCGAGGCTATGCTTGAGACACAATAAGAGGTTAAGACCTAGAAACACACTACAATGAGATGAAAGAAGTTGAGTACCAATCAAGCGTGTGTTTCATTATGTGATTCTGTTATGTGTATGTAGGTCACGCGCCACATGTTATCTGATTTTTCTGTTCTGCAAGTGGAGCCATCTGTGAGTAACAACTCTGTAAAGTTATGTTTAACTTTAATTATTTTTTGATGCTATGAAATGATCAGTTTTCTGAAATGCAATGTTTTGTATGAATGAATGATGGTCCAGATTTTTGAAATGTATTCGTAGCATCCTTAGCACAAGGCCCTTGCCTGGGGGTAATAATACCATGATTTATAAGTACAAGGCCCTTGCACGGGGGTAACAATATCGTGGTCTCATGGCCCTTGCGCAAGGATAATAATACCGTAGTCTCATGGCCCTTGCTCGGGGGTAATAATACCATGGTCTCAAGGCCCTTTCCCTGGAGTAATAATATTGTGGCTCAAGTATGTTACAAGTTTCCTAGTACCGGAGGTTCCTTATGGAACTAACAAGCATGATAACGCTATTGCGTGTACCATGTATGACGAAGCATGAATTCTGATTTCTGTATGTAGTTTGAACAAGAATATGAATATAAATCTATTTCTGATATGAACTTTGATTTCTGAATCTGTTATGGACATCGTTCATTTAAACCCTTTACTCTGTTATTATTCACTGGGCTTCCGCTTGCTATTTATATTATATATGTAGGTGAGCAGGCGCGCGACCAAGCATAAGCTGCTACCTGGAGTTTTGGGTTAGCTAAGCACTGTGCTTCTCGGGGAGGTTTCCTTTTAAGATATCTAGTTTCGTAACCTTGCTACAGATATTTTTGTTTTGTTTTGCTTTTCGGTACATTGGGCTAAGTTCCCTTTTTGGCTTCATCTGTGTATATGGGTGACGTAAGACTAATGTATTTATAACGTCATATATATATAACTTTGTTTTAAAATTTCTGTCCCATATACGTAAACACAACTCTATGGACAATGTATATTTCTATATTTGGTTCCGTAACTCCTTATTATATGTTATTCTGTTAAGAGGCTTTTGGTAATCCAAGGATTACTGGCCTGTTACGACGCTAAACCTATATGGGCGGGTTTGGACCGTGACACAAGCTTTCCCATCTCTTGATTAATCCCTTCAACAACTTGAGGAACCAATATGAAATTATTTCCCCAAATGTTGATGGGAACACCTCATACAATAACTGTTTGTTTCCATTCTACAGGGACATTGCATTCAGGTATAAACCAACATAGAAGTTAGGGTTGGACTTATCATCGTACATCTGGAACCTCAACATGTTGAATCTCTTGGGTGCTTTGAACTCGTCCAGTTCCACCAAGAACGGTGACCTTAGCTACACGATGAACGTAACGTCGGCACTGTTCCTTTTTCTTTGGAGATAATCTCATAAGTTCGCCTTCGTTTATCCGAGGGCTTGGCTATGGAATGACTTCAACCTCTTCGGTGTGTTGTTTCTCGTATTGGGATACATCCTCTTGGATTTTTCAACATCCATTACCTCATCGGCACAAGGGCCTTATCCATTAATCTACTGAGATCCCCTGATCTGTGTTCCTCTTGTTCTTTGAGAATCTGCTTTTCATGACTCTGTTCATCTAGTGTTCTATGATAGATTTGAATTCACAGGTCTCTTTTCGTGCTGAGGAATGGTTGGCACCGTTGTCTGCCCTTCCTTCTGGGTGCCAACATTTGCAATAGGCTTGGTGTTGCTGGTAACGGCATTGTCCCTAACTCTCACTTCTTTTTTGGTATTGGCCATCTATTTTTACTAAGTTCCCACAGATAGTGCCATATTATGGGTGTTGATTTTCGACCTCACAACCAAATAAATTTCTCTACTGGGATCTAGAAAACTTAGCTGGAGAGCATGTGACAAAATAGATTAAGCCTAAACACCTACGCATAAGAGAGTAAGAAATACCACAGTGGTTCGTCTGGTTAGGGGCACTCCGAAAATCAAGTCAGTAAACAATCTCACAAAATATCAAATAAATCACTCCCAAAGAAAAGCATACCTTAGACCCACGACGGTGCTGTACCATTATAATCAACAGTACCCTCGTCCTTTAGAAGTATCACTTCATAGGACTCAAGCATAACACTTATCCCAGACTCTTATCTAGATAAGAATGATCCAACTTAAGAGCCTTATCTTTATCCAAACAGAGCGCCTTAACTTACCAAGGACTCTTGTCCTCTATTCGACAATCTCGGATTCCGATATTAATGCACTATATCTCTGTGTCATGACCTCATCCTGCCCCAAAATAGGATAGTGGTCATGACCGGCCAGTAGTGTCAAACTACCAAAGGCCTAACAAGACAAAATGAGGTTGGACAAAAACTTTGGGGTTTATGCAAAATTACATCATTGTCCATTAATTATTAAGAGTCCATCTAGAGCCTGTGCATAGATTATATGATACAAGTAAACAACTTTATTTATTTATATATGACATTTACAAGTTCAACATCTAAAAAGAAAGTACAATATCTACAAATATACAACCAACAAAAGCCAAAACTCGAAGACAAGGTCTGCGTCTGAAAGCTTTGACTCCCAAAAGTAGAAAAACAAAAGAAAAAGACTTTTAGTTTGGTCTCTCATCCACAACAAGATCCTCACCATCACCTACATACATCTAGGGGAGAGGGGTGAGCTAAAGCCTAGTGAATAGCAACATATTAAAGTGGCTAATTAATGAACACCGATGAACTTTATTTAAAACCAAGCACAATATCATTTTGAACATAATACAATTTTCATATGACAATAAAACCGAACTGGCAAGCATATACATAGCGATGACATTCTCAAAGCATTTCGAAATGGAACTGTTGGCTATATATTTTGTAAAAGCCAGTTACAATTCGACACGTGGCAGGATAAGGATATTATGGGAAGAGGATTCAAGTCTTCGATCCTGATCGTACAAGTGGTGATGAATATTGGTTCTCACGTGATCTGAGTAGCACTAGATCAGTAAAGAGATGCAAGGTGACATGGCTCCAACGGTTACTCATATTCAAATTCAAATACAGGAGGGAAGTTCAACTGCAAGTGATGGCGTAGTGGAACTACTTCTAAGGCAGCATGATCAGCGATCATGGAGGAGCAGTTCGACGGTTTGAAGTGCAGTTCGAAGGTCATCCTTGACGAGTATAAATAGCAGGGAAACCCCCAGAAAAAGGCCCCAGACTCAGATCATACAAACCAGTCTTTACTTCATATTTTCCTTTCCAGTTTTACATTACCTGTTCTTTAAATACCTGTTCTTTAAATACCCGCACTGCACTTCGATTCATAGGAGTAGTTTCAAGTAGATTCGAGTAGACTGTTGCTGTAAACCTCTTCGAGGCTGAGTTTGGACTATTGTAAGTGTTCATTTTAATGAAATACTTCGATTGTTCTTCATATTAACTGTTACTTCTCTTAATTTTTCCTAAGTCAAGCCACCAGTAAAAGTCCTCTTCATTGAGGCTGAAAGAACTAAAACACAATCGTCTGATAATTGGTTAGCAATTATAATTTCTGTAAGGACTAATTGATCCTTGCTGGCACGCTCGCATTTACAAAAATACCCTTCGAAAAGCCAAAAAGCCAACATATATTTTTGGCATGCCCAGTGGGACCCAATTTAAAATGGCTAGAAGAAGACGACAAGGAGAAAATGAACGCTTGGAAGAAGGCGTAGAAGGAGAGGTAGAAATACCTAATCCAGAGGATAATGTGGTAACACATCCTGTGGAGAATCCCATGTTATCAGAACCTATGGTCGAACAGACCAGTACTTCTGGACAAGAACCATATGTTCATAATATTGGACGAAACCAAGGAATTGGACCATCCACCGTTCCATCTACTCAGCCAACAAATCCATGGGATGGTTTAGTAGATGCTATGGGACAACAATTAATGAACACAATGGAAAGGTGGGCAACATCCTTCTTGGATCGAATGAATAACCACCAACCAACAAACACAAGACACACAGAGGAAGTTTTAAATGTCCCTCAACAAAGATTGGCTAGAGATAAACAGCCTATGCAAGTTAATGGACAATCTAATGGTCAAACTAGTACTCAGAACTATGAAAGACCATCACCTCAGTCTTGGTATGAACCCATTTCGAGGCCTATAGTAGGCCAAAATGCCTCAGTACTTAACAATGAAGCCACACAAGTTGGTGGATCTGGCCAAGTATAGGAAACTAGCGTAAGAATGGTTACAAATCCTATGTTCGAAGCCATACCTGGCACTAGGGGGTATAATAATCCCTTATTCGAATTTATACCCGGGGGGTTGGAAGGTTTTCCCACAAATGGGAGGGACACAACACCTGTTCCAGCACCTTTCGCAGGTCCTTTCGCAGGACAGGCTCAAAGGGGTTAAATGTACCACCTTATGGACCAAGAGGACCACAAGCGCAAGTTTGCCCACCAAACCCTGTGTTTATTCCTCCAGTAGTGGTTCACCAGGCACAGAACATGGTCCCTAGGGACCAAATTGTTGATATTGTTAGGGAGATGTGTGGACCGATGGCTCGGGGGGTCCAAACTCCTGTGTACAGAAAACCATACCCAGAATGGGTAGATAGGGTACATGAATACCCAAGAGGATTCAGAATACCAGATTTTACCCTATTCTATGGAACTGGAAATCAGTCAACAGTAGAGCATATTGCTAGATTTGCTGCTCAATGCGGTGAATTCACTAATCATGACTATATGAAACTGAGATTATTTCCAAACTCTCTAACTGGGGGAGCATTTGTATGGTACATCAACCTTACACCTGGCTCCATTCAAAATTGGCAACAAATGGAAGAGGCATTTCATGCCCAATTCTTCCAATCGGAGCCAGAGGTTTCTATGGCAGACTTGGCTAGATTGAGTCAAAGGCCTGAAGAAAAGGCTACTCAGTTTATTGCCAGATTTAAAAGGGCTCGAAATAAATGTAGAGTTATCCTACCAGAGCCAGAATTCGTAAGATTGGCTCAAAACGGTTTAGAGTTCAGGCTTCGAAAGAAGTTTGATTCAACTGAATTCAGAGATTTGGTCGAACTAACCTATAAAGTGTCTCGATATGAAGCATTATTAGAAGAGGAACAAGATCGAAATAATGCCTCGTACAAGACATATTATAGAGATCCAAATTATGAGATCGATGCAGCAGAGATTGTGGGCAAAGAACCTGTAATCTGTGAAGCATTAATTCATAAGGATACAACCATCGACCAGCAGTTTAAGAAGAAAGACTTTCACAGAAAGTACTCTTTCGATTTAACAAAAGCAGATGACATTTTTGATCATTTGCTTGCAGCCAATTTCCTTAAGTTACCAAAAGGAGTAAAACTACCATCTCCAGATGAACTTAAAGGAAAAGTATATTGCAAATGGCATAACTCTTGGTCTCACTCGACTAAAAACTGCATTGTTTTTCGAGACAGGATCCAAGAACAAATTCGAAAAGGAAGTTTGAAGTTCCCAACCAAAGCGGAAAAGGTCATGGGGATCGACAGCAACCCATTTCCAGAAGTTGGAGAAAGTGCAGCTAATGTGGTTGTACCAAATTTCCAGAATTTATCTCTGCAGGAATTGGAAGAGGTCAATGTGCAGATGCATATTGCCAACCAGACAACTGCCAAGAAGGACACTAGAGACTCACCAGCTATTGGACGAGGTTTCTCACGCCAGAAGGAACACTCTGATGAAGAAACATTGGATGATGATTCCTTGGAAGCAGCTGTAATGCAGAGGATGTGTCCCAGGTGCAGACTGAGTTATAAGTGGTTGAAGGGGCTTCCAATTGATGGGAAGCAATACTACAGGGATGTTCAGAGACGTCCTAAGTCAACCAACGCTTACAACAAAAGGCCGTATCCAGCTGGTGATAGGCAGCGACCACCATTGGTTGAGCCTGTAATGGACAGTATGTATGCTAAAGGTAAGAGGCCCTTGTATGAGTCCAGGCCACTTAATTACTACAGAACAGAGAGCAGTCACTCTGAAAGAAGACTGGAGAGGGGTTCAGGTTATGGGAGTAAAGCCAGAGATTGGCCCCCTAGACCAACTTCACGCAGGACAGAAAGTGGCTTCTTCCATCGAAGGTCTGGATCAGGCTCGAAACATGAGGTCAGAGCCAAGCACTTACCTTCACAGCCACTTTCGAAGGTGGCTTCGAAGGTAGAAGGAAACAGCTCGACATCTGGATCAGTAAGCTCGTGGGTACCTGGGGTCCCAGATTGGTTTGTAATGCAGAACAAACCTAGGGAGGCACCTATTCAAAGGGATGCTGGAAACCAAGGCAGGATGGTCAAGCCTCCTTTGGTGGCCCCGAACAATTGGGTATTGCTTAAACACCCAAAGACAAAGGAACCAGATATGGTCCCAGTCATTTCCAGATCACAAAGAAGGAAAATTTAGCGTAGGTACACCCAGTACCAGCAAGGTCTGAAGGAAAGTGGAGAGAGTTCTTCACTGATCCAGACAGAAGAAAAGAAGGCTCCAAAGTCAGACTATACTCCAAAACCGACTCTGCAAAGCAAAGTGGTTTGTAGCAGAGAATAGTTGGCTCAGGTTCATTCTGAACTAAAGGCCAGAGAGAAGTCTAGTTTGGCAGGGTTGGAGAAGACCCTGATGGAAAGTGATAGCGAAACGGAAGAAGAGATTGGTATGAGCCAAAAGAAGGAAATGGCAGAAGAAGAAATGTTCGAAGCCTTCATGGCTGAACAAACATTTCTGACTGAAGAGCCAGTTGAGAAAGATCCTTCAAAGGGATCAGTAAGCAATGAAGTGCCAGAGTGCAGTATGGAAGATGCTGCTGAAGTTACTGGGCAAGGTAGCCAAGGAGGAAAGGAGGTACAGCCAACCATCCAATTTGGCTCATTCCCTCCAATATCAGTCAATATGGTACACATACTACCTCACGAGTTCCAAGTTGAAGATGAGGACCAAAATGACCAAGACATGGATCCTATTCCTGTCTCTAGTGAAGAGTCACAAGTAAGTATGGTACAGGATGACCCTGAAATGGCTACTTCGATGGAAACTGAATACGAAAGCGAGGAAGAGGTGAGCATCAACCTCTCATATCCTTTTGAATATCCCTCGAATTCTATGACACAGCATGTCAAGCCTCTATACACCAAGGCTTTCTTCGATGGGATACAACTGAATCGAGTCCTAATAGACAATGGGGCAGCAGTAAACTTGTTACCGAAATCTTCTTTCAAGAAACTAGGGAAAAAGAATCCCAGGTTGATCCCAACCAGCACAACCATCGCTGGTTTTGCTGGAGACAAGCAGATGGCTCAGGGGATTCTACCTATTAACTTGAGTGTGGGAACCAGGGACTGCATGACAGCATTCTTCGTAATCGACAGCAATGCTAAATACAATGCTTTACTTGGGAGAGATTGGATCCACACTAACAAATGTGTACCTTCCTCTTTGCATCAGAAAATCATGATGGCTTTGGGCAATGGAGAGACAGAGGAGATTGATGCAGACCCTCAACCCTTCATAGCCTGTGCAGACTTTGCAGAGGCCAAATTGTATATTGAGGGAGTGACACCACTCAGTATACTTAGAAAAGCTGATGGCTCAGCCGAAGTGACGGCTGATGAGGAAGTGACACACCTGAAGCACTTAGTCCAAGAGAGTGCTGATGAAGAGGTTGTCGTGAAAGATGACAATGATGCCTGGTTATAGGCAAAGAGGTGAAGAACTAGAAGCCAAGTCCTTGGCTCTGATTAGATTCTCAACATTGGACGTAAAAGCAATAGTCCAGAAAGTACAGGAGCAAGAAAGAGAAGCCATGATAATTGGCTGTAAACAGGAGCAGCAACAAGTCAGAATTCTGACCCTTGGGAAATATTGTGCATTGGACATTGAGACAAAGGTCCAGGAGATACAGGAGGAGGATGCCTTATGGACAGATTTTGTCTATGAGGAGGAGGGTAAAGATGTTGAACTAAAGAACCTAGAAGTAGAACAAGATAAGAAGATTGCTTCGAAGGTAGAAGAAACTAAAGAAGAAGCTTCAATAAGTTCTCAGACACAAGACCCCTTAGAAGAAGTAAATTTAGGGGAAGGTTCTATACAACAGCCCACTTATATAAGTGCTTGCTTGAATGTTCTGGACAGAGACCAGTTGTTGGTTGTTCTGAAGAAATACAAAGATTGCTTTGCATGGTCCTACAATGAACTACCAGGATTGGATAGGTCATTAGTGGAACATAGGCTCCCTATGAAGCCTAATTTCAAGCCATACAAGCAGAAACCAAGAAGAATGAGTCCAGAAGTAATTCAGAAGGTCAAAGAAGAGATTCTTAGACTACTCAAGGCAGGCTTTATTAGGACAGCCAGGTATGTTGAATGGCTATCTAATATTGTGCCTGTAGTCAAGAAGAATGGTAAAATGAGGGTATGCATCGATTTCAGAAATTTAAATCTAGCAACTCCAAAAGATGAGTACCCTATGCCTATAGTGGATCTGTTGGTTGACAGCTCAGCAGGGCATCAAGTTTTATCAATGATGGATGGGCATTCTGGTTACAACCAAATCTGCATTGCAGAGGAGGATATCCACAAGACAGCATTCAGATGTCCTGGGAATATTGGCACCTTCGAATGGGTTAAAATGCCATTTGGCCTGAAGAATGCTGGGGCTACATATCAGAGGGCTATGAACACTATCTTTCATGATCTCATTGGAGGGTATCTAGAGTGTTATATTGATGACATTGTAGTGAAATCCCAGTCCATGGAGGAACATCTGTTTCAGTTAGAAACAACTTTTGAAAGAATGAGGAAGTTCAAGCTGAAACTCAATCCTCTCAAATGTGCTTTTGGCGTATCATCTGGAAATTTCTTGGGTTATGTAGTGCACAAGAAAGGAATACAGATTGATCAGAATAAAGCCAAAGCCATCATCGAAGCTAAGCCTCCATCAAGTAAGAAAGAATTACAAAGGTTCCTTGGGCACTTTAACTTCCTTAGAAGGTTTATTTCTAACACTGCAGGGAAAACTAAAGCATTTTCTTCCTTGTTAAGGCTAAAAGATGAAGAGGAATTTGTGTGAACAGCAGAGCATCAAACTGCTTTCGAAGGTATCAAAGCCTACTTGGCCAACCCTCCAGTGCTGATGCCACCAAAGGGGAACAAGCCCTTGAAGTTGTACATAGCTGCAGCAGAAGATTCATTGGGAGCTTTCTTGGCCCAAGACAATGAGGAAGGCAAGGAACAAGCTGTTTATTATCTTAGTACGTTTTTAAATTCTTGTGAATGTAAATATTCAGCTGTTGAAAAGCTGTGCCTTGCTTTGTATTTTGCTGCAATGAAATTAAGATATTATCTTTTACCTACAACTGTCTTGGTGATTGCAACCACAGATTTGGTTAAGTACATGTTATCTAGACCTATGTTGAAGGGAAGAATTGGCAAGTGGATACTAGCCTTATCAGAATTTCATTTAGAATATGTCCCTCAAAGGGCAGTAAAAGGGCAAGTCTTAGCCAATTTTCTGGCAGACCATCCATCTCAAACAGAGAGCCAAGAAGTGATGGAACTTGGCATGGCTAGTGTTGAGCCTTGGCAGATGTGGTTCGATGGATCGAAAGCCAATGGCTTAATTGGAATTGGTATTGTGATTAAATCTCCACAAGGAGTAGAGACCACGCATGGTTTCAGAGTAGATGAAGCCACCTGTTCCAATAACCAGGCTGAATACGAAGCCTTAATAGTGGTGCTAGAGATCCTTATTGGATTGCAAGTACATGCAGTTGACATATTTGGGGACTCTCAATTGGTGGTTAACCAAGTGAAAGGGATTTTCAAGTGTCAAAGCATAAGTATTTTGCCGTATTATGTTGTTGCATTACATCTGCTTTCTCAGTTTCAAGTAGCAAATGTAATCCATGTTCCAAGATTCTTGAACAATAGAGCTAATGATGTGGCTCAGAAAGCTTCGAACTTCAAGAGAAGGGATAATACCCAAAGGGACATAAGCCAAACAATATATCAAAGATTAATACAACCTTTGAATAAAAGGAATATAGTTTTGGAAGTCAATCATAATGACTTACAAGAACAGGATTGGAGGCATCCAATAATGCAGTACTTGGTTGGTCCATCTTCGAAGGCCAGCAGAAAAGTTAAATTGCAGTCTATGCAATACATGATGTATGGTAATGCTCTCTACAAGAGGGGAGGAGATGGCTTATTGCTAGAATGTTTAGGCCCAAAAGAAGCATTAACAGCCATGGCTGAGGTTCATGAAGGCATCTGTGGTGCTCATCAACCTGGTGTAAAGATGAGATGGTTACTTCGAAGGCATTCCTACTATTGGCCAACTATCCCTAAAGACTGCATAGAATATGCAAAGGGTTGCCAGGCATGCCAAAAGCATGGCACAATAAGGCATGTGCCCATAACTGACCTACATGCAGTAGTGAAGCCTTGGCCATTCAGAGGATGGGACATGGATATGATGGGAAAAATACACCCACCTTCTTCGAAGCATCATTGTTTCATTCTGGTGGCCACTGATTACTTCACTAAGTGGGTCGAAGCTAAGCCCTACAAGGCTGTAGACCAAACAGAAGTCATTGGGTTCATTAAAGACTTGATCCATAGATTTGGCATCCCACAAACCATAACAGTGGACAATGGAACTGTGTTCGATGGAAAAATGGTGAGGTCTTTTGTAGCAGAATTTGGAATTAGCCTTATTAATTCCACACCCTATTATGCACAAGCCAATGGTCAAGCTGAATCATCCAATAAGTCCTTGAAAAAAGGAATACAAAAGGTTGTGGAGGACAATCCTAGGGATTGGCAGAACCTATTGTTAGATGTGTTATGGGCTTACAGAACCTCCCCAAGATCAAGCACAGGAGTCACTCCTTATGCCTTAGTATATGGGCATGATGCAGTTTTACCTGTGGAGATTAATGTTAAATCTTTGAGGGTAAGATGCCAAGATCAGTTAGATCCTGAGCAGTACCATCAAAGTATGTGCTTGGAGTTAGAAGGCGTAGATGAAGCCAGGATTTTGGCATTAAATAGCATTCTTTTCCAAAAGAAGAAAGCAGCCAAGAATTATAATAAGAAAGTCAAGCACATTGGTTTCGATGAAGGTGATTTGGTATGGAAGACAATACTCCCAATAGGAATTAAAAGCCACAAGTTTGGCAAGTGGTCACCTAATTGGGAAGGACCATATCAAATTTATAGAGTTCTGCCTTTTGGGGCGTATCATTTGAGGAATTTGAATGGGTATGTACATCCCAAAAAGATTAATGGCAGATATTTGAAGCCTTATTTTCCAACCATTTGGGAAACACAAGGAGTAAAATAAACATTAAATACAAAAACATAAGACTACTCGAATGATAGACAAAAATTTGTTCTTTTATAAATAATTGAGTACATTGTGCCACAAATTGGCCCAGAAATCATTACAATGTCTTAATTGTTTTTGAACAGTAGATCTCCTATTACCAAGTGATGGAAACAGTTGAATAGCTGCAGCCATGTCCTCTTTTCGATCAGCCAACCCTTGGTTGGTGATGTGCAATTTGGTGTCAGTTCGAACCAAGGCTTGGTTTACTGCAGCTAATTCCTCTTCAAGCTGAGCTTTCTTCTCCAGCAGTTGGACTCGAAAGTGGGAGGCAAAAGAGTGTTGTTCTTTCAGAGTTGATACTTCAGTATGCACTTGAGAAACAAAACTCTGGTCCCTAGCCAGCTTCTCATCCGCAGCCTTAGCAGCATGACAAATGTTGAGATAGAAGTCAACAGTAGCTGCTGCCTGAGATAGATGACTTGAAGCATTCATGCCAGACTGCTCAGCAATTTTGCAGCATTGAAGAAACCCATTTTTGATTATTGGCCTTTGCAGAGCCTCGAAGGGAATTCTTGAAAAAGAAATTAGCAGTTCTAGGCATGTGTCCATGTCTATCAAAGGTGCAGAAGGCTTGCTGCTGAAGGAAGAACTCTAAAAAATCTCTAGCAAGGAGTCAGCCAAGACTAATGGCTCAGCTTCAGCATTGAATGATGGAAAGGTAGAGGGTATGTCGAAGAAACTAGCCAGCCTGGCTTCGAAGATGTCTACCTCATCCATAGACATGAAGGGTGCAGAGAGTGTTGTGGTGAAAGGCCCAAAGGATTGCATGGGGATAGGAGAAGTGAAAGGAGTATCTTTGGCAGCCTCTATGGTCTTGGCCACCAATGAATCAAGAGAAGAGGGACTGGAAGTAGGCAAAGGCGATGAACTATGAATTGAAAGACTACCAGCACCCTCTGCAAGAGAATCAACTGCCATCAGAGATGGAGTAGCAGTTGGAATTTCTGTGAAGGAAGGAGTGAGAGTGAGGCTCGAAGAAGAAGTGGACTGAGGCAGATCAAAAGTTAAGAAAGGGAGATATGGCTCTAAGCCAAGGAAAAGAGACGCAGGGATGCTTGGACTCAAAGAAGGTATATCGAATATAGGCTTGGAGAGTGGGAGCATGATTTGGATGTTTTCACATGTTGCATCTGGTCAACTTCAATTGAAATCGAGGGAGGCCTCGCTGGAAAGATGAATGCAGTAGCTGTTGCTGCAAGAGGAAGAAATACAAAGGACTGTCAAAATTCAGTATTAAAAGTTGATAAAGGAAAAACAACGGAAGTGTGAAAGAAATTACTTGTTCCAGAGGTATTAGCACTGATGGGAGAGCTGCGAAGGGAGTAATGTTCGGCAGTCTGTTGCTTTCTTGCCATTTCCCTTTGTGATGCATCAGCAGCAACAGCTTCTTCTCTTAGAATTTGTTGCTGCCGTCTCTTCTCAGCCCTTTCAAAGACAATTATGGCCTTGGAGTGTTCTTGTTCCACGGCCTTGGCGGCTGCCTCATGAATGGAATCTTCAACCAAGGCAGTAGTTGAAACAGTCACTTTCTTTCTTTTTTCTATTGCCTGGGCAATTGTCTCGGAATCAGAATCCTCAGCAAAGTCAGAGGGAGAGACAGTAATTTTTCTTCTCCTCTTTCTGTAAATTGGCATTGTCTGCTCCTCAATTGTCTTCTCAGCTTCTTCAGTCTGAGATTCGGATTCTCTAAAAATAAGCCCCTCTACCTCCTTAATAGCTGTCTCCTCTTGAACCAAATCAGTTACTCTTTTCCTCTTTATCAAGGGTGACTCGTGCTCTTGATCTTCTTCTTCTCTTTCTTCTTCTTCCTCTTGTGCTTCAATTGTTTTCTTTTCAGGCTCGAGCAGTTTCCTCTTCTTTTGCTGTTGACCATCTTCACAGGAGAAGAATCAAGAATAAGAATAACACAATCAGCATTGTATAGGAAGTCGAAAGAAGAGAAAACAAAGGCATATACCTTTCTTTGGAGCAGCCCGAGTGGTTTTCGAAGGAGTTGATGAAGCAGGAATGGACTGGGTTGTAGAAGGCACAGTGGAGGAAGGGACAGTTTCAGCTCCCTTGGGCTTGGCCACATCTAACACCTCCAGTAGGTTTTGAGGTGAAATGGCTAAATAGATTTCCATATTATTTTCCCACCAATTTTGGTATCTCTTCAATGCGGTACCTTCAGGAATGAAAGGGGTGTATTCAAAACTAGCCGAGTCATCTATGAATTTGAAGGTTGCCTCCTCCAGCCTTGACTTCCTAACCTTCAGATCTCTCCTGGTAAGGCTCAGATTGGTGTTGCTGCAGAGAGGTATTGGGACCCCTTGTGTGAAACCAAATTGTCTAGCAAATTGAGCAGGACAATAAGGCTCAGCTATACATTTATAAGCTCTGGGGTTCGTGGTCCCGATAAACAGCTCTCTAGGAAGCAGAAGGGAGGCCGATATGTCCTTGTGAATAGGCGAAGCACAGAGCCTGTCACTTAAGAAGTGACTCAACCAAGTTGGACCTATGTTGGTCTCGAAGGGACGGAAACGGTGAATAGGAAGGGCGGCTGGTAGTTGATGGAAGAAAGAGAAATAAAAGGCAAAAGTAGAAGGATAAAGGGAAGCATTGGTCAGTCTTATGCCATGAGTAAGAGAGTGCAATCCAGAAAATTTAAGGCATTTGGATTGTAATTCAGTGAAATAGGCGAAAAGCCAAAGCTGAAGGATCCAGAATGGCCCCCCTTGATTAGCATCTAAGGGTTTCTCGCAAAAGAGGGAACAAACTCTGTATACATGACCTAGAATATATGGGGCTAAGGCTACCCTTTTTTGCAGAACAAAGGCTTTAGCAAGAGGAGCAAATTCAGGCATGATTCTTTGAGAGGAGGTGCAGAAGAGAAATTTGCAAAGCCAGTATAACAAAAAGGAAAAAAATTCCCTATCAGTTACTGGGCCCTCTTTTTTATTCTCAGCTTTAACAAAATCGCTGCAAGATAAGCTAAGAGAGGGGAGGGAAAAAGAGACTGTTAAGTCAGGGAAATCTGGTGTAATGAGGGTACCAATAGGAGATACTCCTAGTAGATGGCAGATGTCAAGAACAGTAGGAGCCATCATCCCACATCTAAATTGAAAGAAATTGAAGATAGGGTTCCAAAAACATAAAGCAGCAGGGATTAAGAAAGGGTCCTCCGAGATAATTACCCTAGATAGTCGGAGAGCATCGAGAAGGCAGAGTTCTTGAAGGTCCAGTGTCCTCGCAGGGATGACCCGATCATACCATTCTTGCCACTCCGGTCTCGTTATGGGCCAACATCGGTGAGGGCGATTGATTCTCCAGTTCCTCCAATCGAGACCACCTTCATAGAGGAGACATTGGTTTTCCAGACGAGGATATAGAGCTAGGAGCTCAGTAGGGATCTCCTTGAATATTGGCTCGAGCACGTAGTCTTGCTGTTCATGACGACGAGGGACAAAGATACGCCCGTCAATGGCGCTTTTCCTCCCAGCCTTGTACTTCTCACATTCCACGTCAATGAGCCTTTTTAAGGCTACGGATGAGCTCACACGCTCTACGATTGGCACTTCTGGTGAAGAAGAAGCCATTGATGGTACGTTTTTCGAAAAGGAGGGGGGGAAGTAAAGAGGACTGAAAGATATGAGGGTTTGTGCGTTAAAAGAGCAAGGGATTTCAGAAACACGAAGCAAGAGGGTTTTTAAAAAAAAAAAAAGCTTTTGTGTCTGGAACTATATTGCATAAATTGTTAAGTACTAAAAGTACGAATACGAGGAGTCTCTTTCAATATTGATAGTTTTTGGAGGGAAAGAACACAACCCAGATACTGAGATTAGCTTCGAAGTAGGGCATTTGGCTTCGAAGCCACATTTTGGCGCAAAAAATCAAACAACAACGGCTTCGAAATACAGAAGCCGGCTTCGAAATACAGAAGCCGGCTTCGAAGCATGCTACATGCTTAGAGATGCTAGAATGCTCGAACATTGGTCTACTTCAAAGGGTTTAGAGACCTGTTTGAAGGCTATTAATGAAAATAACGGCCTTCGAAGCAAAACTTAGAATTCTTTAAGGAGGAAAATCACTGTTCGAAACATCTAAACCAATAGTTGGTTTGCATATAAACAAAGAATTGTTTGTTCGGTTAAAACAGTATATCCCAAGGGCAATTTCCATATTGTTGAAAGTATGGACTGTTGCAAGACTAGTCAGAATTAACCATGACTATATTTTTGGTTATGATTAAAACAGGCTTTAGGAGAAAGGATTGTTAGATTCGAAGCACCAATTCTGAACAAGAATTAACAAAAGTTGACGATCATGATCCATAAGTTGGAGGATTCATCCCAACATCCTTATTGGAAATTGATTGGGTCTATATTCGAAGGATAAGATTGTATTCGAAGCATTAATTCTAGATGATGTCAGCCAGAATTGTCAACTTTACTCCATAAATTGGAAAAAGACATATTGATTCCTTTTAGTGTTTCATTAAAAACAATTAAGTCCAGATTCGAAGGATGAGATTGTTTAATTCGAAGGTATGAGTTGGCTTTTAAAGACAAAAGGAAACAGAGTCAAACAATGTCAAATACAGAAGAACTTTGTTTGTATTAAAGCCAAGACAATTACATTAAGTAATCCTATCTGGGTACAAATTCAAGCTCATAAAAGTAAGGAATAGAGTAAATGACAAGATCATGAAATTTGATCCAACAGTGATCAATAAATTTCTGTTCTTTCTTTATTATATCTTCTATTTCTTCTAATGTTGGCTGCATAAGTTGATGTGCCTTCACTTCATAGTAGAGCTCCTCAGCCTTTATTTCGAAAGCCTCTTCTCTCAATTTTTGTTCCAACTCATCTATAACCAAATCATCCCAATACGCAGAATCTTTATTTTTGAAGTCATCAAACTCTTCGATGAAGTTCTCTGCTTCGTACTGGGCATGAATTCGGAGAGACGAAAGTTGATCCAAAGATTGGATGGTGACCTTGGAATTCCGATGCCAGTGGAGGAGCACCGGAAGTTGGTCCAGGAACATGTGAAGTTCTGCTTGGGCAATGGGATTAAGGACATGGCCTCTAGTCAGAATATCACAAGCCCATCGAAAGTTCTTGAGAGGGATGTCATCCTCAAGAACATTGAAGGGCAAATGAGAGAAAGCCGCAAGCAGAAGTTGAGCTTGTTCCCGCTCAGCTGGAGTTGGGGATGATGGAGGTTTGTAAGGTGGAAAGATTTTGTCCATGGGAAGGGCAAGCCTTAGTTTCTCTGTCCAGGAAAGAGTGGGAGGAGGAGAAGGAGTAGATGGTTCTGCTTCAGAAGATGAAGAAGAAGAAGTGGATGCTTCTGTTATGGGAGATGGCACGGGAGCAGAAGGAACAAAGGCATTAATGTAGTCAAGCCAGTCAGAAGAGCAAATCTTCGCCTTCTTGGCTAAAAATGAAGGGCTGTACCCTTGTGATTCTTCCAGACGCCGGGCAGTGTGCATTATCTTTATGGGCATAGAGGATGTGTACCAGGCTACAAGCAGATTCTCTTCTAAACTACGTCGAAGGTCAATGGGCACATAAGGATAGACTACCGAGCTTCGAGCGTAAAAAGGAAAATCTAAAGGGTCAGCGAACTCAACAAAATGGTGATTGATTCGTTCCCTCAAGTCCCAGGACTCAGGTGCTGACCAGTTTGTCCATCCGGAAACCCCAGAAGATGAAGAAGTTGTAGCTTCATCCCAAGCAGAGGTTTGTGAAGAAAAACTTCCCAAGTCCATATTTGCAACCTGTTGAAGCAAAGGCTTGAGAATAGTTCGTTCAAAGTACAAGGGGAGTTTAGAGGGAGAACTTCTTGTATCTGTGAATTTGTAAACCGAAGGATTAAGAGCAATGTGTTCGTAGTCCAAAGGTTGATAATTTGCAAAAGCCTCCATGACCTGAATATAGAAGGGCGGGTAAAGGTGGCTAATGAATGCGTGGAGATTCTTTCGAGGGGAAACAGCATTACTCAATGGCTCTTCGTATGCTTGATCAATAGGGTGAGAAGTTGATTTAGCCATAATCCATTCGAATGCTAAAGGTATTGGGATGTTCAACAAGTTGAGAGTTAATGCAAATGATCACCAAATAGGTGACGGTTGTGTTTCCTGAAGATGGATTCCATGCACGTTCCAAAAGCGCGGGAAAAGCTTTTTGATCCACTAATATCACCAAGTATTGGGTATATTAGTGCGGGGGGTAATGTTGGCTATATATTTTGTAAAAGCCAGTTACAATTCGATACGTGGCAGAATAAGGATATTATGGGAAGAGGATTCAAGTCTTCGATCCTGATCGTACAAGTGGCGATGAATATTGGTTCTCACGTGATCTGAGTAGCACTAGATCAGTAAAGAGATGCAAGATGACATGGCTCCAACGGTTACTCATATTCAAATTCAAATACAGGAGGGAAGTTCAACTGCAAGTGATGGCGTAGTGGAACTACTTCTAAGGCAGCATGATCAGCGATCATGGAGGAGCAGTTCGACGGTTTGAAGTGCAGTTCGAAGGTCATCCTTGACGAGTATAAATAGCAGGGAAACCCCCAGAAAAAGGCCCCAGACTCAGATCATACAAACCAGTCTTTACTTCATATTTTCCTTTTCCAGTTTTACATTACCTGTTCTTTAAATACTTGTTCTTTAAATACCCGCACTGCACTTCGATTCATAGGAGTAGTTTCAAGTAGATTCGAGTAGACTGTTGCTGTAAACCTCTTCGAGGCTGAGTTTGGACTATTGTAAGTGTTCATTTTAATGAAATACTTCGATTGTTCTTCATATTAACTGTTACTTCTCTTAATTTTTCCGAAGTCAAGCCACCAGTAAAAGTCCTCTTCATTGAGGCTGAAAGAACTAAAACACAATCGTCTGATAATTGGTTGGCAATTATAATTTCTGTAAGGACTAATTGATCCTTGCTGGCACGCTCGCATTTACAAAAATACCCTTCGAAAAGCCAAAAAGCCAACAGGAACATAATCAACAACATGTGTCTAAAGAGCTCAGTTAGCAGAAGATTATTGGCTTGATTCCTAATAACTAGCAGCTTTCAAGAAGTCATCTTAATATATGATACAAAAATATAGGATGCTCATTCATGACAAAACATAATATCATAGCTTTCATAAACATACCATACGTTTGCATTTTGAATCATAAATTTTAGGAACATAACTTTACTATACTATTACTCACAATTGGCTTCGCGAACAAGGGTTTAATCATCCTCAAGCTTAACTTACACAAAACAAGAACAAAAACACTTAAGCATTGAACAATCCTCAAATTTCCTATATCAATTATCATGCAATTAATCTTTAATCTTTTTTTTATAATATTCAAACGTGTTTCAAGCGGGTTTCTAATTATGTCCTCCTTGTGTTTAGGTGCCAAAACATGCCCAAAAGTGTCGCTAGAAATATAGAAAAACAAGTGGAATAGGATGTGAAAATGTGTTGAGACAGGTCAGTTTGATTTAGCAGTTACTTCATTGCTCGAGCAGTTGTAGCTTGTTTTTCGTGCTCCTTTTGGATACGTTTAGCCCTATAGTTCGGATTCCCGTGGTTTTGAATTTGATTTCACAAGTGCAATGTGAAATAGATAAACACAAATGAGTCAAAATCTGACAAATCTTTTAGAAAATCGATGTTTGAATCAAAATGCTAAAAATGGACTGCTTTACCAGATTTCAGAGTCGCCACCTAAATATTTTTAGAAAATTTAGAAAACCCGTGACTCATGCTAAAGGCTACTTATCCGTTATCACCAAAGTGTCTTAGCTCGGGAACTTAGGTATGAGAGGGGAAGGTCATGAATTGAGCTCCCCACTCACTCGATCAAAGATCAACCTCTACTAATCATGATGTGATTTTTATTTACGTTATATGCTCTTGTTCCGATTATTAGGCTAATTTTACTACGTGTTTCACACAAGTACAGATTAATTTGCTCAATTGGGAATGCTTTGATTTTATGTTTGTTTTGAAAAGTGTTTGAATATGTACCTCCTGAAAAAGCGATGTCATATGTACATTTAATTAAATTATCGCAACTTAAGAAATTAGTCTTCATCCACAGGCATTCAAGAGATATATCACTTAAGCATTTAGTTTCATGGTATACATGCTTGATATGGCGACACGAACATACATGCAATATGCTAAAGCAAGAAATGCTTACCTAGTACTCCGAGGCAAGCCCAAAGAAATAAAACAATTAGAAAAATGCATGCTCTAATATGCAAGTGACTAATGCAACACATACAAAATGCAACTATCGGATTCAGCTTCCTAACATAGCATGTGAGTCAATTCAAGGCATGCGTAAAGCACGTGTTCAATTAAGGAATTTGAAATTAACATTGATTAGTATGATGAGGCAAAACCTTATGTATGCAAGACGAATGGATACAAATCACGAAAAATGCTAAGCGAAACATGATGCTTTATACTGCTCCATACTATTCATCATAAGCAAGTAAATGAAAGGGAGAAATAAATGGGGGTTGGAAGACATACACATTATTACAATTTGCCCTCGCACAAGAGGGTCCGAATAAATGTCCTAATGCTAATTATTACAACATCAAATGGATAATTAACTAATCCTTCCTAACTAATTATTACAAATCCAACTAATTGTAGACTGCCCGGAACTCCGCTCCGCGCGCGAGGGCGCGAATCGTGGTTCTTAGTTACTATAGTTCGGATTCATGTCGCGGTTCTGAATCTAATCTCACAAAGTGCAATGTAAGACTGATAAATCACCAAAGAGTCCAAATCAGGCAAATCGTTTTAGAAAATCAATTTTAATAAAAAAGCGCCAAACATGGACTACTTTGCCAGATTTCAGAGTCGCCACCTAAATGTTTTATTTTGGGAAATTTAGGAAACCCTGACTCGTGCCTAAGGCCACGTGTCCGTCATCACCAAAGTTGCCTCGGTTCGGGAACTTGGGTACGAGAGGGGAAGGTCATGCAATGAGCACCCCCGCTCTCCTGATCAAAGATTATCCTTTACTAACATGATATGTTGTTTTTGAAAACACATGTGTTCTTATTCTGGTTTATTAGCTAGCTTACTATGTGATGCGCACAACATACAAGTATAGACTCAATTGTTTAAGTTGGAACAAAACATCTCATGTTCGTTTGTTTGAAAATGGTTTGAAAATGCTACTCGCAAGTAGGCTAAGTCGCGGATTTGCCACCCTCAAGTGGGCTTAGAAAACAACATGATTTGGCCACTCTCAAGTGGGCTTAAAACTTACATTTCGATGAATTGTTGCAATTCAAGCAATGAAGCCTTCATCCACAGGCATTCATGCAGTTATATCAGTTAAGCAAATAGCCTCATGGCAAGCATGCTATCATGTCAGTCACTTACACACATGCAAGGATGCTAAAGCGTAAACACTCACAGTGTACACCGAGCCAAAAAAGAAGCTAGTTAGTAATCAATGCATGATCCTAGCTATGTCAACAATGCCTAATGCAACACATGCAAAATGCAATGAGATAGGCTCGGCTACCTAAGATGGTATATGAATGCAATTTAGATAACATGTATTCAAATTGGTATTGAAATACAATGCAGTTTGTATGATGCGCCGAGCCTGGTGCATGCAAGACAGATGAATGGATGCACGCATGCAAGCATAATGATACTAATTGAAATATGCCCTAAAACTAACCATCGAAAGCAGTTAAGTAAAAGGGAGAAAGAAATGGGGGTTGGAAGACATGCATCACACACACACACACTTATTACAACAGTTGTGCCCTCTCGATGGAGGGTCCGAATATTAATAAACTAAGCTAGCTATACTAAGCTAAGCTATCTAACTAATTTAATTAATCTAATTAAACTAGTTATTACACAACAAATTGAATAACTAGCTACAACTAATTATTACATCATTTTTACTAATTAACAAATTAATTAAATTACATAAACATGCTAATTATCAAGTAAGCATTAAACTACGCTACTCAGCTCTGCTATGGAAAGTTGAACAATGCATGCTAGGTCGGCTTTGCTCGGAAATCCATCGCTATGCCCCAACTTGCCTCTGTTTGCATTTGATTTCAGATCACTGCACAAACCTCCAGATAGCTTCTACTCCATCATGGGAACCTCCAGGAAGGCTGCCGACCAGTTGATGGTGGTGTAGACCACCTGTAGACCACTTACATTTGCTGCAGACTAGAAAAAGTGGTCGGCCAGCCACTTTTACTGGTCTGCCGACCAGAAAATCCTGCACAACTCCATTTTACTGCAACAGAGAACAAGAAGGGGCATAGCAATGTATTTGCAAGGTATGTGTACACAACCACTCTCCCTATCATTTCTTAAGCTCAAGGGAGTGTGGTTCTCAACTTTTGGGCCACTAACTAAGCATCGCAATGCACGATGGCCGAGAAGCCAAGTTTGCACGAATCAATGTGAATGAATGCACAAATAACACATAAGGGGCTTAAACTCTATCATGCATGATCAAGAGCGTCGACGACCGAGAAATGAGGCATGTTTCATCACTTCAAGTATGAAACGTCCCCTGTTTCTCGTGTTTGGATTAACTTTTATTCCAAACACCATGCAAGGCAACAACATGGAAATACAATGCAATGCAACATGAGCATGTCAAAACAAAGTCCTTAAGCATTGAGGCATACAACACTAAGGCTATACAATGCAATGCACAATGGACTAAACCAACCCCAAATAGACTTCATGCATGCCAAGACAATGGCCAAAACACTCTAAAAATAAAGTCCGAAAGCAATACAAGCATGCATACACATTGGCCCATCAACTAAGCATAAGAGCACA
Source organism: Camellia granthamiana (assembly GCA_036172215.1). Classification (NCBI taxonomy): domain Eukaryota; kingdom Viridiplantae; phylum Streptophyta; class Magnoliopsida; order Ericales; family Theaceae; genus Camellia; species Camellia granthamiana. The sequence goes on along the minus strand of CM069905.1, from coordinate 103,476,945 downwards.
ACTCTCAAACATGATCAAGAAGTGACAAATGTGAGAGTGTAGTTACACTATATGCACTGAAATCAAGTGTGAAATGATGCCAAATCATTCAAACAACAAAAGCATAGCATGTAAGAGGACCCAAGGCACAAGGCCACCAAGAGGGACCACACAAGAAGCATGCAACATATGGTATAAATGATTGAACTAACCATGGACAGAGCTCAATTAGGTCAAAACAAGGACCAAAATATGCTGAGATGGGAGCTCACAAGTCTAGACATGCATGCATACATTAGGCCACAAACAAGGCAATAATGCATAACCCTTAAAGACACTCAAAGAGTGAAAGAAGTGAGAATATGGCAATGCTATATGCTCTGAAATATCATGTTAAATGATTCCAAATCATGCACATGTCACAAATGAAGCATGCTAGGAGGCTCAAAGCTTGAGACTAGCATAGGCACTTGCACTATAACTATGCAATACATGAACCATATGGCCAAGACAACCCAAAACAGTCCTAGAGCATGTCAAATCAAGGCTAAAACATGCATGGAGTGTAGCCAAAACAAGCTAGCATAAAGGCATGAAGCATGGAGTATGTAAGGCTAATAAGGAGGGTTACACTACACCTACCAAAACCAAGCATGAGATGACTTCACTAACAAAAATTAGAGTTATGGCATGGCAAAACAAGACCAAAACACACTGAAATGATAGCCTACAAACTTAGGCAAGATGGCATACATAATGGCTCATGTTTAAGGCATAAAGCACCAACCCTCCAAAGCATTGAAAGAGTGAAAAATGCGAGTGTATGGCAACGAAATATGCTCTGAAATTACATGTAAAGTGAAGCCATATCATGCAAATAGCTCAAATAAAGCATGCCAAGAGACTTGAAATACAAAGCTAGTCAAGGGCTTTACACTACAACCATACCAAGCAATGCTCAAATGACCTAAAGCACTCAAAACAAACCTAAGGCAGGTCAAAATGGTAGCAAAAACATGCTAGACTCGCAACAAAGATGGCAAGAAAGATAGGCTCCCGAATTAGCTCACAAACAAGGCATAAGGGCATAACTCTTAAACACAATGAAAGAGTGATAAACATGAGAGCATGGCAGAAGTTTATGGTCTGAAATTACCTACCAAATGATGCCATGCCATGCAAAAGGCTCAAATATGACATGTTAGGGGCCCCATAGTGCAAGGCTAGTGAAGCCAAATGCATTATAGCTATGCAAAACCAAACATGCATGACCAAAACCACTTAAATCAGACCTCAAGTATGTTAAATCAAAGCCAAAAATATGCTGGAGTAAAGCATACGCATGCTAGATCAAAAGGCTAAAACAACAAATATGCTAGGCTAGTGAACCAAAATTGCACTACAAGTGCAAGGAGTATGCAAGAGGCAACCAAACGAACCCAAATCAGAGTTATGACATGTCAAATTATGGCCAAAAACCTGCTGAAATGGAGCCAATACATGCAAGAAAGACATGTTACTTTGCAAGGCTACAAGTAGGTTTACACTACAAGTATAAGAAGCATGCAAGAGGTGACCAAGATAGCCTAAAACAGAGTCATGGCAGGTCTAAGAAGTCACAAAAAAGTGCTCAACACAAGTAAACAAGAGAAGAGGAGGGGGGACAACCCCCACCCATTTGGGACCTCAAAACCCCCTTTTCACCACTGAAATTCCTCTGGAATTCAGTGGTTTAAAGGCCAAAAAAAATTGGTTTGAAAGGTGGTGAAAGATGGCTCAAGAGGCTTTACAAGCTAAGGAGCAAAAAGCAGGAAAACCCCCTAGCCAAACAAGGCACAAACCAACACTATTAGGAATGAAAAATAGAGGAAAAACAAAGGTTTTTGTAGTTCAACACCACCCCAAAAACAGCTTACAAAGGTGGTAAAACAAGCATGCAAAGCAAAGGTTTAAAGGGACAAGTGCTTACCCTTGAAGCACCTTGAAGGACAGCAGCAAAACAGGCACAAATCTGAGCTCAAATCACCTTTTGGAGCTCAAACAAAGTCCCAAAGAATCTCAACCCAATGGTGGTCAAGTTTGGTTAAGGAAGTGTATGCAAAGGAGAGGTATATCTCCAAGTATATCTCTTGCATGCACACAAGGGCAAGTGGGAGAGCAAGCTAGAGAGAAAAGCTGAACTTTAGCTCTAAAATTTGTAGAGAGAGAGAGAGAGATTTTAGTGTGAGAAGCTCCCACAATTCCTCAAAATGTTCTTCTCCTTTAATATGTGTGATACGGCTCCATATATAGCAAGAATAGAGCTTTGGTCGAAATATCCAAGTTTGGAAATATTTGGAGCAATGCACAACAACTGGAAGGAAAAGATCTTCAAAAAATTTGAGTTTGGGACCTGCAGACCACTTTTCTGGTCGGCCGACCACTTTTTTGGGTCGATTGGATACTTTTCTGGTCGGCAGCCCATTTTTTTGGTCGGCAGGCAAAATTCTGCTTTCTAGGTCCAACTTCAAATGGCCATAACTCCTTCATCTAGACTTCTTTTCAGGTCATTCTTGTGTCCAAATTGAAGCCCAGGAAGTAAGCTTTCCAATGGGGCAGCCTTGCATCAAAATTCCAACTATGTAAAAAGTTATTCCTGTATTGGTGAAGTCACTCAGTTTCGATCCTACTCGGATTTATGCTGAACTTCTCCCAAACTAGTTTTCTTATCTCCTTTCTCATTTTCTTCAACTCCAAATCCCTAAACAAGGTGTTTTGAAAGATTTTTCAAAGATTCCATCTCTCCTTCATTCATTTCCACTTTGTCCTTGCTCGGTTTACCGAAAAGCGCGACATTTAACAAAATGCGAGCGTCGGAACATCGTAGGAACCTATTTTCAAAAAAAGTTTTGAAAGAGAGGGTCTTAAGGTCTAAAAACCATTCAAAATAACTTTGATCCAAAAAAGGGCTGTGAGGTTAGGATTTGACTCTCCTCTTGCCGAAGAAATCGAACCTTTGCCCTTCACATCTTTCATCACCAAGTAAACCATCAGTAACGCCCAAGTCTTAAGGGCGGTCAAAAATGGGGTGTCTATACTAATGAGCTAAATTAACTAAGTATGACAAGTTTGAAGGAATTTAATTAATTAAATTACAACATATTACTACTAAAGCATTAAACCAAAGGAATGAAAAGTGAGGGAATGCATGTGCATGAATTCAAATTTTCACCCAAAAACCTCTTTGTTTTACTGCTAGAACCATTTTGTTTTGTAGTCAGAAAAAAAGAAAAAAGAAAAAAAGAATCCATTTGAACCCCAGCCTCTGCTCTGTTCTACCAAAAAGAGGACACTGCTGGGCTAAAAGAAGTGGTTAGCCGGTTGATTGGTGGCCGGCCGGCCACTGTTTTGAGGGTCTACCCTGCTACAACAGAAAAGAAACAGAGCACAAACAGAGTATTTTTAGGGGATGTTTGTCCACCCTGCCTCTCCTTATCATCAAACAGATCAAAAGAGGGGTAGGCTTGATCCGCAAACCATTAATCGACACAAATTCATTGTGTGATGATTCATGAATCAAGGGATACAATCTCAATAAATGACAATGAAAGACTAACAAAACCCTCTCCCCATCATGATATTGATTAAGGGAAGTGGTTGACATTGAACCTTGAACCATTTTCATCACTAATAAGTATGAAATGACTTAAGATTCAAGAGGTTCAATTAACGACCGATTGAACCCAAGTTAATTTTATTATCTTGGTCCATTTTAGTCTAATTTTATTACCTCTTTTACTTACCTTTCCATTCATTAGTCATTTTAGTCCAAAAATGATACTTAAGTCCACTAAACGGAGAAGAATGTCAAACAAGAAGTTGTTTTGGGCATGAGGAAGAGACAATACCCTGGTAATGAACCTTTGAAGAATTAAACCATTTAGCATTGAATGGTCTCTTTCTCAAGCTTAAACAACACTCGGTTGAAACAATTCTCAAAGAAATAAAAAAAAAAGCCAAGAAAAGAGGAAGGGTGCAGAGGTGAACACAAGTATGAAAAGCATGAAATAAATGCTATCAACTCAAATAGGTTGGTATCTAAGGCCTAAAACACCAAACCTATGAGGACTATTACACTACAAGCCTACTATACAAAGCATGAATGAAATAAACACATAAAAACAGTCCTAAAATAAGCTAAAACAGTGCTGGAATTGAGTTGAAAAAGCTAAAAAAGGTAAGCTAAAATAGGAGAGAAATAAAGCTAGTAAGTAAGCTAAAGGAAGGGTGGCTAACCCCTTGATTTTTGGGACTTTAGCCTCTAAAGCCCTGTGAAAATCAGTGTAAAAAAGTTGGAAAAAAGTTGAGAAAGAGATGGGAAACACAAGGGCAAAAGCTTGGAAAAACAAGGTTTAAAGAAGGGTAGTTAACCCCTTCACCTTAGATAGCTTAAAACCACAAGTTTCAGCCCATAAAAATAGTTCAAAAACAGCAAGAAAAGATAGGAGAGAAGTAGTATAGAGATTCTCAAAATTATACCTCTTGAAGCAAGGTAACTCTTTTGTTAACAAACCCACAAGTTTTCACTCTCAAGGGCTGAGATTTGAGCTCAAGAACCTCAGCAAGAAGAGCTAAATTTTTTATTTAGGAAGTGTAGAGAAAGAGAGTGTGTAGGTTGCAAGATGGAGAGAGAGAGAGAGAGAGAGAGAGAGTGTGTGTGTGTGTATGTGTGTGTGTGTGTGTGTATGTGTGTGTGTGTGTGTTCTACAAGTTTTTGGCCTTTACGAATTTTTCTAACCTTTATTTCAAGAGAGGTGGTCATGTATATATGGAAAAAAATGAGCCTCTATCGAACATAGCTGGTGTAGTACATACACCTGGGGGATAGTTGGCAGCAAAATATTTGCAAGGCGAAAAACATGGTTGGCCGGCTATGAAGTGGACAACTAACCACTAAATTCTGGCCTGCTGGCCACCTGTTGACCTATAGGCCTTTGGGTGGTCAGGTATGAAACAAACGGGTTTTTGGAAACTAAGACAGGTTTGGTGCAAAGATGATGCACAATTCTAGGCTTTGGAGTTGGAAAACTGAAGCTCTTGCTGAGAAACATGAGCGTACACACAACGTAACATTTCATTATCGAGTGATCAACCTGAGGCACCCAAGTCTTAAGGGCGGTCAAAAATGAGATGTTTACAACGGTGAATGGGTTCTTCCAGAATTTGTAGGCTTGCAAAACAAAAAACTGAGAGCTGTAAAATTGTGTTCGAGTAGTTTTCTTACCACCATGCAAAAACTTAAACTTCTGGATGGTCGCCATGTTCGCTCGAGCGTTCTTCTCACCGCTTAAGCAGTGATGAACAGAGAACTGCTGTTCGAAATCTGCTACTATGTTCTACAGATTGTTCCAAGGATGCTCTGGTTGTTTCTCATCAATTTTTTAACTCCTAAACATACATAAAAGATTCTAAACATGGCAACAAATTTGTTTCTTAAATCAAATGCATCAAATTTCTATTTATTTTCAAGGTACAAATAATAATTTAAGCTTAAAAAGAAACTTTCATGATTTTCAAAACTCAAACCTAAGTTAGAGAATCATAGGAAATCAAGGAGATATATGAAAAGAAAGGTGTAAGGACATTCAAAATCTCAGAACCAACTTAAAAGATTGGAAATCCTAAGTTTTTTCCTAATTCAACACCCTAGTTAACTTCTTTCCCCTTTTTCTCTAATTTCTTCATTTCTAGTCCATTTGCATCCTAGCTTTTTCATGATTCATGATGCTAAATGAGTTCACTACAAGATTCAGGATAGGAATCTCACCTTAGAACACTTTTAGGATCAGTTTTGATTGAATTCTTTGAGCTCCTCTCTTTTCTCCTTCCTTTCTCTTTTTTCTCTCCTTCTTTTCTCTCTTTCTCAATCAGCTGGTCTCTTAATTTCCAGCAACTTCCCTTTTGTTTGATTAGGAAACTCAAGGTTTTATTTGGTATGGCTAGGGCAAAGGTGCAACACCCTTAGTTAACTATCTTAGGCTTGGCTAATTAAGTTTAGAGCTAGGTAATCCAATCTTATCCTAATTTTACTTCGTATAATTAATTCTCTTCCAAACATACTTACCTATCACTAATCCTATTCAACAAAATAACAAATAACATAGAATGGGCAAGGTTATTAAACTATGGTCTTTAAGCTCATCCCTTAAAGAATAAGCACAACCTATGGTTTCCAAATCAAGCTTCAAACTATCCCCTAACTCAAAGCACATAGTAAACAATTTCTAACATAGCCTTTCATACTTCTTCTTCTTCTTCTTCTAACACTATGGCATGAATGCATGAACAACTAAATATAGTGATGCATGGAAGGTTTGGTTCTACTTGGTTCATTCATGGACAACCCTAAAAATATGTCTCCGCAATAATTATAATGAGATTTAATGAAAAAGAATTAGGTTTTATTTGGTCTAAAAGTTTCAAACATTTATTGCCTTTAAAGATAATAATAGAATTTATAACAAAATATATTAAAAAAGTTTTATATGAAAAAGTTTGCAATGATAAGAAATTGAATTGGTTTTAAATTCTTAATCAATTACAAGTTTTGAAACTTAAAACCAGATTTTCCAACATTCCTCCACAAGTTTCAAAAATGATGTTTTATTGATAAATCCCATTTGGAGGTGTTCTAAGCCAATAAGTCCATCAAGGAAAATTATAACCTAGTTAGTCCCATGTATTTATACTTTTATTCCATGAGATCATTTTTTCCTAATTTATATTGTTTGTTGGACTATTATACCCTTATGTCTATTGTTGATATGTATTACATAGAAAAAGGATATATACATTTCCTTTTTGTTATTACCTCTATTTAGGTAATTACCATTATTCACGTTTTTTTTTTTTTGGCTCAATTTCATTCACATTTGTGGTATTGTTTCATTGTGTTAGGATTTCGAATCTCTATTTGATAGAGTTTAGAAACTCTAGTTTACACATGGTAGTGAAATAATATTATGTTCTTCCATTGTTGCGATAAAACTTTGTGTTCCTCCATTGTTACTTTGTATTCGAAGTTGTGTTTGTCCATTGTTACTCTGTGTTCGAAACTCTATGTTTCTCCATTGTTGTAAGTCGAAGCGTTGTTTATGTCTATTCAATTTTGTTACAAATATATTCTTCAAAGGTGGGTTTGGTTTGTTTTGGATTGGTGGAATAGTGAAATTACATAGATTGTTAATGATAGTGACAATGATAAAGATGATGATGAAGATGAGGATGTGGGTGATATTTTTGTTTTTGTTTTTAGAGTGATTGAACTTTTTTTGGATTTCTAATTCTATTGTTGCCACCGTTTCTTTTTTTTTTTTTTGTCAATCAGTGTGAATGGTCACATTTCATATTGTTTGAAAGTTTGAGAAATAAGTATTGAAATATAGATATGGACATAATTATATATTTTTCAATATGTGAATATTCACATATCATTGGTTATTTGTTACTATACTTGTTGTTTGAACAATCATTTTTTTGTTACCATTAACAATTGAAATACTTTTTTTTTTCTTTCAATTTTGTTTCATATTGTAGTGTGAATGTTCACATTGGTATGAATTTAGTTTTTCTAAAGTTAATTATATATTAATTGTAAATTGTGAACATTCAAATTGTATTTTGATATGAATTTTTTTTATTTTATATTTTTTTAAAGTTTTTTTCGAAAGTTGAGTGTATTTTGTTATTTTTTTTAGTATGGTTGTTGGTTGAACAATCATTTTTGTTACCATTAAACAATTGAAATCGTCAAAAAAAAAAATTTCAATTTTATTTTATGTTTTCATGTTGTAGTGTGAATGTTCACATTGGTATGCGTTTTTTTAAAACTAATTGTATATTAACTGTAAACTGTGAACATTCACATTGTATTATAGTATGAATTTTGTTTTTTTGAAAGTTAAATGTATGTTTGTTGTTTTTGTTACTCCGCTTGTTAGTTGAACAATCTTTTTTGCTACCATTGAACAATTGAAATAGTCGATTTTCACTTTTTTCAATTTTGTTTTATATTTTCACATTGCAATGTAAATGTTTAAATTGGTATGAGTTTGTTTTTTTTTTTTTTTTTTATAAATATTTTTGAAGGCTAGTTGTATATTAATTATAAATTATGAACATTCACATTGTATTTTGGTATGAATTTTATTTTTCGAAGGTTAGTTGTATGTTTGTTGTTTTGTGACGACCAGGCCTTTGTTTTCTCTTTCTTCCCTTTCCCCTTTACCTCGTCCTCTTTTGCTCTCGTTGAGTTTAAAATGTCCGGAGATAATTCTTGGGCATTAGGCTCTTGTTCTTGTTGTATTCAATGTGAATGTAGATCGTTCCGAGAGGTGCGGGGCCAGTTCCGGAGCGCCCGGGAAGCGAGTTAGAAAATTCTGGGCTGCTGGGCCAGGGCCGCACATGTGGGGCCCTAGGCCACACGTGCGGGGTGGGGGCCACACGTGCAGGAGGCCAAGCCGCACGTGTGGAAGGAGGGGATTGCAGAGGGTTGCATTCTGCTTAATATGCAAGTGCGTGCGGGAAGGGGCTGCACGTGTGGGGTTGGGAGCCGCACGTGCAAGAGAGAGGCTCCGTACGTGCGGGGGCATGTGCCAACACGTGCAGGACGGCTGGACATTTGAAACTCTATTTTTTTTTTTCCTTTTTGGTCCGAAGGTGTATCTCATTTTTAACATTCCTCTCTCACTCTAAACCCTATTTTCTCCTCCTTCTCTCTAGAAAACATCCCCAAACATTAAAACTCCTTGATTTTTGCAATCCATTGGGTTTAGATCATTATCTTCACTCTCTAATCTTGAAGATCAAGTTAGGGCTCTTCTTGTGTGGTGGAAATCAAGGCTCCTTCTCATCCTTGAAGTTAGGGTTTCATTTCTCCTTCTTCATCAATCCTTGAGGTAGGGACATTCTTGAGTTATATATATGTTTTGCTAGATGTATGTTGATTTTATTGCTTCTCTTGAATTTATTTTGAGAGTTTGGATCTTGGCTAAAAGATGATGAGATTTTCACAAAATGAGGGTTTAAACTTTAAATGTTCAAAGTTGATTTCTTGAAGCCTTTTACCTATGAATTAAGAAAGATGATTTTGATGAACTCTTATATAAAAATGGGAGACGGTTTGGTTTTGAGAAAGAACCCTAGAAATTGGGGGTTTTTAGAAAACATGAGAAAAACTATGAAATTCTCCTTTTCTTGTGTTTAAATAAGTCAATGAGTGTGGAACTCACAATGTGATATAAAGAAATGATAATTTTCTTGATACAAAAGAATGGTGGACTTATTTTTAAATTATTGTTGAATGCATGGAAATATTTAAGTGTAAGATGGTAATTGTTGTGCACTATGGATTTTGAGAATTATAAACATTGGGAATTAATGTTTGAAAACATTATATGAGTCCTTGATGAGACCATATTGCTAAGAATTGTGAAAAGTGAAATAGGGGCTTAAGTGTGGATAACATATGGTTATCTTGGGAAAGACCATTGAAAAGAGGTAATGGGAAACGTGATTGTTGATATTATTGTAGAGACTTTGAAAATGGAGAAATGTTATGAGATATGGAAAAATCATTGCATTGCATATTCATTCAATTATTATTTTTGCATGGTGAATTTCAATAGAAAAATATTTATTTCATGAAAGGAAAAGATGTTGTGATAAGAATTATGGAAATGTGGCATGGGGTAAATACGTGGTAAGTCCGGATAGGGGGTGTAGTTGATCTTGATAAGTTGGCCTGAGTGTCCATGGTGAAAGACTAGAAAACCGCGCAGATAGGTGTCGAGCCTTCCAATTAATACCGGTAAAAATGACAGTTTGGTAGTACTCGTAGAGTCTACTTGCAGACACTAGCCTAGGGATTACCAGTGTCGTATTTACCGCCCCTGTTGATTAAAATTGGAAGTTTTTGAAATATGTTGAGATTGCGGACTTTTATTTAAAATGGAAATCCTTATGAAGGGCATGAAAAGAATTTTTTTTAAAAGAGCATGGCATAGCATGGGCATTGTTTAATTTGGAGTTCTAGCATAACTGTATATACTTTGTTAGAATTCTCTACTGGGCTTTATGCTCACCCCTATGGAATTTGGTGCAGGTAAAGATGTGGTGGTCCTGCCGAACTGAGGGCGTGGATATCTTTTTGTGAAGAGTAAATAACTCTCTTATTTTTGTTGTGAATTTTGTAAAGCCAAGGGCTAAATGTGTATAGGTCCGAGTGACCATTTTGTGTAACCATGCTATTGCCTTGGAAGATGTAAGCCCTTAAGGGCATTTTATTGTTTTTGAGATTAGGTACTTCACATGCTATAGATTCATGTGTATTTTGATCATTGAATGTATATCCGCATGTGAAACTTTTGTATAAACTCTCATATTAACTATGTAAGGTTTTGGAGGTTTATAGTCATGATTTAGTGAATGTTAATTATGTGGGTAGTTCATGTTGAATTATTTCGGGGCGTTACATGTTTATTGTGAAGATTTACATTGTACTTTAGTATGTGTTTTGTTTTTTCAAAGTTAGTTACATGTTTGTTGTTTACTGTGAACATTCACATAATATTTGATTTTCATTCAGATTTTTTGTTGCGTTAGTTTTAAAAATTTCAAATTATAAAAAGGTTCAAAATTCGTAATTTGAGATTTTCTCCATGGAATGCGGGAGAGATTTTCTCTATAAAATGAGAGACTATTATTATACATTAGTTTCAAAATAGAAACATGTGCAGAAAATTAGAAATGATGATTTGGTCATATTACATTAAACAGGACTTAATGGAATACTCAAAAAGAATATGGGTTAGATGAAATAAAACACTTAGAAAGAGGATTTATCAAAAAATGGCTCATTTAAAAATTTAAAATAATATAATATAATAAAATAAATAGATAAAGACCATGCACTATATCTTGATTATCATGGGAGTTACTAGAAACTTGCCCAAGTTTCCAAGCCTTGGCCTCATGAAAATTCCCACTTAGGTGAATCCTTCAAGGGTATAGTGACAAAATATACCTCGCAAAAGTTTGTTTGTCTTGGATTCATTTGGGGTTAAACCCTTCCTAACTTGTCACAGTTCATAGCACTACTACCATAGGGATGAGCACAAGAGTCTAAAAGCGTCTCCTTTCTTTAAAAAGTGTTGCGTACAAGTCACGCAATATGGATTGTTTTTACTCATTGAACTTCATTCATGGGATCTCGAATCACAGAAGATGGGTTACCTCCCTAGATGACTTCCTGGTGGGCTTAAGCCCATCCCCCTCAACAGATCTAGGACTTACGCTCCTAGATAGACCTTTGGTTAGCTGATCAGCAATATTGGGTTCTGATTTCACAAAATCTAATGAGATTATATTTTTATTATGCATGCCTCTCACAGATTTGTACCTTACATGAATATGCCTGTTTATCTTTTATTAGTACTAGTTCTATTGGAATTACCCTTAGGTTAGCTTTGAACTGAGGCCGTAAGCAAGGTAAATGAAACGATATTATGCAAGAGCTAAGAGGAAGACGATGCAACATTGGCAAAGAGGGCTGTTGTTCTGGCAGATTCTTCATCCAAAGTCAACGCAGTCTTCCTGAAAGTGGCATGAATCAACTCCAAGCGTAATCCCTCAAAGCGATAGTTCAGGTATGATTTTAAAATATGTTTTGAATCATTGAGGCCATTTGAGCCTCAATGGAACTTCATTTCAAACACCTAATATCCAAGACCTTTATTTTGATCACTTGGACATGTAGAAGATGGAAACAATCATCCTAAAATTCCTAAAGGTTCTCAAGGAAAAACTCTATACTCCATTTATTAAAACATTGTCTAAATAAAGTCCTATGTTCTATTTATTTATGTTTTGTTGTGATTCTCTATAAAATAAGTCATATGCCTCATTATATTTAATTTAATTTAATTTAATTTTTCAATAAAATAAGTTTCCCCAATATTCACCCAAACGATTCTACTTTCAGTTGTGGCCAATATTATTACCTTTGTTATTTATTTATTTATTTTTTCATCATTTGCAATTGTTGTAGTCTCTTTAACTTCACCTCCTGCATTATCATTGACCTTGCAATTTCTATTTTTATGGCATTGGTATCTATTGGTGAGAGGTAACTTATAAAGGAAAATGAGAGAAGGTGTGCGGTTTGGGGAGGGGGAAGATAGAGATGGGATTACTCGAAGTGCACACAAGCTGGCCCAGAAATTTGATTATCAAAAAAATAAAGATAGAGATGGGGGCAGAGAGTGACTGATACTTTGTTTTCTTTTTATAAAATTGACTTCTTGTTTGTTTTAACTTGAAAAATTCAGGTTATGGAGGTAATGATATATATATAGCTATGGAAGGACTATGGGTCCATGGCTATTCCAAGCTACATTACACAGACTCTTCATATTTTGAGAGGTACCTGTGTCGACACTACATGAACGGGTACGGGTGCGGGATACAACACTTTACAAACGGATATGGTGGATTTTTTTTTTTTTTTAAAATAAAAATTAGAAGAAGAAGAAGAAGAAGAAGAAGAAGAAGAAGAAGAAGAAGAAGAACCTAGTCAACGACTTCGAAAACCTCCACCGTAAGTTTCTCGCCTTCTCTCTCGCAATTTGTATATAAGATAATATATATATATTAGTGGTTGGACACATGCGTTGCACGTGGCACAGGACTTTTTCATCAACTGTTAGTACTGTAATTATGCGTGTCTCTTAAATTGATATGTGATATGTATACAAAGTATGGAGACTTGTATGAATAAATTGATCTGTATCCAAAATATAGCTAAATGAAAAATGAATATATACTCGGTTGAAGAATTTAAATGATAAATAAGAAATTTTATAAACATAAACATTAATTTATAGCTAAATTGTTAAGATCACAATCTTATTTTAAACAATAAATAATAAATAGGTCCTTTAAATATATAGTATTACACAAATCTTTTTCTATCAACTTTTCACTTCAATTTTTCATAATTCGTATCTGTAATATAATTGAAGGTATGGAATTAATTGCATAATTACACAATTTTGTTTAATAGTTCATATCATAATACAAATTCATTGAACGCACTATTACATATTATTTGCATACTATTGGTGTAAGAATACTTTAATATCAATATGTAATATATTTTTATATATCTAGAGTTGTTGAGTCTTGTTTCATGTGCCATGAATATTTTGCATGATGAAAAATATAACATCAGTAATTAGTATACAATTCTTATACAAATGTCATAAAAAATAAATATAAAAAGTGCAATTATTGTCGTGATGTAGGCGTTTTGCAAAGTCTTAGTTTATTATTGAAAGTGTTTGTTGTGGACACTTATTTGTATGACATGTATGCATATATGTATTGAACATAAGTTGATAGGAGAACAATAAACAATTCCGTAGTTTTTTCCTAGCAAATATAAGTATATTACGAAAGCAATACATTTTAGAAAATTAAAGTATCCGATGATAATATAGCATTACAGATTCACAATGTATGAATACAGTAACATATATAAATTTACATTTATATACATATTTTATATATTTATATATTTAGACATTGATATATATAAGATATCACAAAAATAATATGTGAAATCTTTTGAAACAATATAATAAAAGTAACAATGAAAAGTTAATTATTCATTATTAAATAGTTGGTTATACTGTACATATTTAGTTTTACATTTTTGTGTATATGCACCATTTTTAAATTAGATTATTAAATTCACATAAAAGTTGAAAGAAATTTATAAATAATTTGTGTAAAATTAGAGACTAGTGAAGAAAGGTTTTAAAAAAGAGAAGTTTATAGGATGTGTTTGGTAACGTTTACGTTTTCAGTTTATATTTACAAAAATTTTATAAACTGATTTTTGTTTATTTTTAGAAAAACATAAACTACAAACGCGTTTGGTAATTGACAAAATGTTTAAAAAAATTTTAAAATATAAAAAATAGTGAGAAATGGCAAGTGGTGGCAAGTGGCGGCGGAAGACGGTGGTGGAAAGTGGTGACAGTGGGTGGTGGGTAGCTGGTGGCGGGTGACGGGTGGGTGGTGGTGGGTGGGTGGGTGGGTGGGTGATGGTGGCGGATGGTGGGTGATAGCAAGTGGGTGGTGGCGGATGGTGGTGGCAGGTGGATGGCTGGTGGTAGTGGGTGGTGGCGGGTAGGTGGTGGTGGGTGGGTGACGGTGGCGGGTGGTAGCGAGTGGGTGGTGGTGGTGGTGGATGGTGGGTGGTGGCGGGTGGGTGGTGATGGTGGATGGGTGGGGTGACGGTGGCGGGTGGTGGGTGGTAACGAGTGGATGGTGGTGGTAGTGGTGGTAGCGGGTGGTGGGTGGCGGGTGACGGTGGCAGATGGCGGATGGCAGGTGGTGACGGGTGGTAGTGGTGGTGGGTGGATGGGTGACGGTGGCGGGTGGTAGGTGGTAGCGAGTGGGTGGTGGGTGGCGGGTGGCGGGTGGGTGGTGGTGGTAGGTGGTGGATAGTGGTGGCAGGTGGGTAGTGAGTGGTAGTGGCAAATAGGTAACGGGCGGTGGATGGCAGTGGCGGGTGGTGGGTGATGGCGGGTGGATGGCAGGTGGGTGGTGGTGGTGGTGGTGAGTGGGTGGCAGGTGGGTAGTGGCTAGTGGTGGCTGGTGGGTGGTGGTGGCTGGTGGTGGCAGGTGGGTGGTTAGTGGTGGTGGCAGGTGGTGGTGGGTGGTGGGTGGTGGTGGCAAAAGACGGTGGTAGAAAATGGTGGTGGGTGGTGGCTAGTGTTGGGTGGTAAAAAAAAAAAAAACTCAAAACTCAAAACGGAAACACATTTTTTGTGTTTTCATTTTTTGGCCAAATTTATAAACTGAGATCACTGATTTATAAATCAAAAATTTTACCAAACAAGTTTTTATTTGAATTTTTAAAATTTTTATAAATATAAACAGAAAACTGAAAACGTAAGTGTTACCAAACGGCACCATAGTGTTTGGTTTAGTTTGTTTTTTTAAACTTTTGTTTTGAATTTTTTGGTTTTCATTTTTTTTTTTTTTTTTGTCTTTGACACTTTTTTTTTTTTTTTAATAACCGTTCTATTTTCTTTTTAGATTCACTTAATTTAATAGTTTTTTTTTTTTTAATTTTACTTTTAGATTTAGATTCACTTAATCTAATTAGACATAGAAAATAATTTGTTCTGTATTCTTTTTGGGAAACAAAATTAATAATAATAATAATAATAACAAAAAAATATAATAATAAAAAGTCAATAAATGTTTGAACATTACTTTTTAATTCTATTTAGATTATTAGATATTATATTTTCATATAAAAGTATAATTAAAATATAAAATATGAAGAAATTCCAATATCTTCGATTACCAAAACTGAAAAAATATGAAAAATTGAAAATTGAAAAACAAATTTAAAAAATAAAACCAACAAAAGTGGTTATTGTTTACAATTTTGATATCATACCTTAGTTATTAACGTATCATGCAAAATATTACAGTTCATAAAATATAATTTAAACCAAAAAAAAAGTGTATAAAGATTACTTGTGAATTTTTAAGATGTAACACAAATCTCTATTTTAAAAACGCATACGTTTTCCTTTGTTTAGATTTGAACGAAAGCATACAAGTTTAAGATTCAACCAAAATTATTCACAATGATTTGATCAATTGTGGACAATTATAAATATTATGTATATCAATATAGAAGCAGACACAAGAAATAAGAAAGAGTAATTATTTTTTGTTCTTCAATCATTATCAATGTAAAAAATAGGGAGACAGTTTTTTTTAAAAAAATAAAAATAAAAAGCGAGACGTTTTGTTTATATTTATATAAGACTCTTAGAAGCAGATATATTATTTTTGAGTGTTCAACTCCAAAAATAAAGAGATAGTGGATTTCTATAGGGTTTTTCATGACTTCAAGGGTAAAATTGGGACTTAAAAAAGGTAGAAAACATGATAGGCTCTTCACACTTTTATAATAGTAGTAGATGAGTTTGTCTCACTAAATCAATTACAACTTTGCTATCACAGAGTATAGAGATGGCATGTATGGATTTGCTTACAAGAGGTATATCTAGTAACAAGTTTTTAATCCACTTAACTTCAACGCTATTTGTGTCTAAGGCTATTAACTTAACTTCCATTGTACTTCTAGAGATTATAGTTTGTTTTTTAGATCTCCAAGATATAGCAACCCCTCTTAATAAGAACATACAACCAATAGTAAATTTAATTTCTAAGTTGTCAGTAATACAATTAGCATCACTGTAGCCCTCTACTACAGTTGGAAAAGCTCTATAAATCAATTAATAGTCTAAGGTTCCTCTTAAGTGCTTACAAATTCTCTCCAAGTCTATCCAATGCTCATTACTAAGATTTTGTGTGTACCTACTTAACCTTCCAACAACATATGCAATATCAGGCCTTGATTTATTAGCAATATAGAGTAAGGATCCTATGAGTTGAGAATACTTCAATTGTAAAACAAGTTGACCATTATTTCTCTTCAATTGTACACTAGGATCATAGGTGTAGAGACAAGTTTACAATCATAATACTCAAATTTCTTTAACATTTTTTTTTATGGTATTGTTTTGACTTAAGCTAATTCCTTGAGGTGTCCTCTCTAATTTTATTCCTAAGATCACATATGCTTCTCCCAAATCTTTCATATCAAACTTTTTAGACAAGTGAGACTTAGTGTCTTCTACTATCTCTAAATTAGTCCCAAAGATCAAAATGTCATCTACATATAAGCAAAGAATCACAAAATTCCCATTTACCTCTTTGTAATATAGACATTTATCATACTCATTAATTTTAAAATCAAAATCTAAGATAACCTTATCAAATTTCTTATGCCATTGTTTCGGAGCTTGCTTAAGACCATATAGAGATTTTTCTAACTTACAAACCTTATGTTCTTGTCCTTTTACCAAAAAACC
This sequence comes from Camellia granthamiana, assembly GCA_036172215.1. Taxonomy (NCBI): domain Eukaryota; kingdom Viridiplantae; phylum Streptophyta; class Magnoliopsida; order Ericales; family Theaceae; genus Camellia; species Camellia granthamiana. The sequence continues at coordinate 103,459,963 of CM069905.1, read as the reverse complement.
CTTAGGTTGTTCCATATAAATCTCTTCATCTAAATCTACATTCAATAATGCTGTCTTAATGTTAATTTGGTGTATTACCAAATTATGGATGGATGCTAGGCCTACAAGGGTCCTAATGGTAGTAATGCTAGACATAGGTGAATATCTATCAAAATAGTCAATCTCTTTCTTTTGAGTAAATCCTTTAGCTACCAATCTTGCCTTATATTTATCAATACTTCCATTAGGCTTTAATTTCTTTTTAAATATCCATATACATCCAATTGCTTTATTTCCAAGAGGCACATCCACTATTTCCCAAGTATTGTTTTGTAAAATCAATTCTATCTCACTATTAATAGCCTCATTCCAGAACAGTGCATCTATTGAGGTCATTGTTTCATTATAGGTTGTGGGTTCACCCTTTATCAAGAATGTATAGAATCCTTCTCCTAGATTCTTTTCTATTCTAGTTCTCATACTCCTTTTAAGTTCTTGAGGTTCTAACTCTTTATCTTGAACCATACTAGTATTAGAAACATGATTATTACTAGTTGATGGAAAGTCATTAACTTGACTTGAAATTCTCATTTTGTAAGGAAAGACATGTTCGAAGAATGTGGCATTCCTAGATTCTATTATGGTATTGTTGGTAATCTCACTAATTTCAGAATTAAAAACTAGAAACCTATAAGCAGTACTATTATGAGCATAGCCTAAGAATACAACTTCTATTGTCTTGGGACCTATTTTCTTCCTTTTAGGCTCAAGTACGACTACTTTAGCTAAACACCCCTACACTTTTAAGAAACTAAGATAAGGACATCTCTTTTTCCATATTTCATAAGGCGTCTTAACATTTTTCTTCAAGATTACTCTATTTAAGACAAAACATGCACTAAGTATTGTTTCCCCCCACAAATTTTCAGATAAACTAGAACTTAATAACATTGCATTCACCATATCCATTAAGGTCCTATTCTTTCTTTCTGCTATTCCATTAGATTGGGGTGAATAAGATGGTGTTACCTCATGCTTAATTCCATGCTCTTCACAATAAGGTCAAAGATTAGTAAGACTATATTCTCCTTCTCTATCAGACCTAAGAACCTTAATTTTCTTCTCTAATTGATTTTCCACCACATTTTTGTATACCAAAAATTTATTAAAGACATCATCTTTGGTTTTAATATGATAAATGTAACAATACCTCGAACAATCATTAGTAAATGTTACAAAGTATTTATTTCCAGCTTTAGTAGGTGGCCTAGTTAAATCACAAACATCTGAATGGATTAATTGTAAAAGTTGGGTATCCTTAACCTCTACACTTTTATGGGCTTTTCTAACTTGTTTGGCTTGAACACAAATTTCGCACTTACGTTTAAAATCCACTTGTGATTTGGGTATAAGATTTAACTCCATCATTTTCCTCATTTTTTGTAAATTAATATGACCCAATCTTCTATGCCATACATCACACGATTCCACATTCAAAATTTGAGCGGAAAATTCATTGTCATCTGAAGCAATATTCAATTTAAATAAACTCTCAGAAACATAACCTTTCCCAACAAAAATATTATTATTGGTTATTACAACTCGATTAGACTCCAAAACTACTTTATAACCTTGTTGTACTAAACTAGGCCCACTGATAAGATTTCTTCTAACTTGTGGAGCATGCCACACTTATTTAAGAATCAATGTTTTCCTAGATATCATCTTCAATTCCACACTACCAACTCCAAGCACCTGTGCGGTTGAATTATTGCCTAGTGTTACACTTCCTCTACTTGACTCCTGATAAGTTTTAAAACATTTATGATCAAAACAAACATGCACATCAGCTCCAGAGTCTAACCACCAATCCTTATTTTCATAAGTAAAATTTACTAAAGAGGAACTATACCTAAAAGATGGTTCAACTTGATTCTGTTCTAACATATTCACTTGAGCCCCTTGAATTCCTTTGATATTGCATTGGTTTGGTCTTTTTGAAATAGCAATCTTTTGCAACATGATTCATCCTTCCACAAACAAAGCAATGCTTGCTAATGATGCCCTTGGGTTTGTCACTGTTTTGATGAATTAGAGCTAGGTTTCTATTTGGATTGAACCGATTGGTTTTGAAGTCTGTGCCCCTAGGTTTTAAATTATTTCTATTGTTGAAATTTCAAAGCCTATTGTTAAAGTTCTTGTTGAAAGTCTTATTGTTGCAGTGGTTATTGCTGTTACTATTTTATTTTCAATAAGGTTTACCTTGGGCAGCTTCTTTGATGGTTTGGGCAAACTAACTCTATGTTTCTCTTCCACCCTAAGGGAGTTTAAAGTTTGAGTCAAGGTAAGCTCTCCGTGTTTGTGCCTAAGAGATTGGGCAAAGTTTATCCAAGATGAAGGTAGTTTATCAATAAGACATGACACTTTGAAATCTTCACTAAATATTGTCCCACTTTTTTCAATACCCCTCAAAAGTTCTTGAAATTCATGAATTTGTTTGCCTATAGGTTTTTCATTTGATATCTTGTGATTGTTGAAAGTTGAAACAGTAAACCTATTTATGCCAACATCATCTATCCTATACCCAGTCTCTAATGTTTCCCAAAGTCCCTTTGTGGTTATAGTAGCATTAAGATACATATCATAAAGATAGTCAGAAAGGGCACTAAGAATTCTACGATAACAGTGATATTCAATTTGCTCTTCTGTCATCCAAGATGATGTTTGGTCTGGGCTAGGCTAAGAGTTGTCAATAGCAAAAAATAACCCCAAGATGGTAAGCCAATAGCGCACTTGAATTTGCCATCTCCTAAAATGTTCTCCACTAAAATTTTCTAGTTTAGAAGTGTTAGCCTCATCAATTATGGCCATGAGACTAGGTATTTAACAAAGCTAAGGGTAAGCAAGCTATTCACAATGACAACGCCAATTTGAAGGCTTTATAAACTTTTAATATTTGACTTACTGATATACAAGAACCATAAACTGTTTTAATATAAAATTGTTTTTTATTTTTTTATATTTTTTATATATAAAAAATAAAATTTGTTTTGATTGATTTTATATTTGATCAGTTGCTTTAGAATATTAGAAACCTAGCATAATGAAACATATCCAACAATTAAATAATTGTAAACTGACACAATAACTAAATAATGAACACCAAAGGTATACATATTCTATAAGACTATAATATGCAAGAGTGTAAAACATAATAAAAAATCCTAAAGCATGTAAATATAAAGTATAACATAAAAAATAAATTTAACAATAAATTTGGCTTGTGAGAAAACCGAGAGGCATGTGATCACTATCCTAAAGCAACTCATCCTCTCTATGTGTCGGTGTTAACAGATGACAATAGCTCCAAGATTCAACCCAGTAATGGTCACAGTGCTCATGTACACTAAGAGGATAAGAACCACGTTTTGAACCAGAATTGCCCATGAATAGAAAATAACAGAGAATGGAGCTTTTGAATGAGAACAAAATTTTTGAGGGAATAGGAGAGTATTTTTTTTTTCCTACATCAAGCTGTGGGAAACTGTTGAGTATAAATAGGAGTGAAGGTCTTGAATCTCCAACACTCAAATTGAATAATAATTATAATGAGATTTAATGAAAAAGAATAAGGTTTTATTTGGTCTAAAAGTTTCAAACGATTATTGCCTTTAAAGATAATAATAGAATTTATAACAAAATATATTAAAAGAGTTTTATATGAAAATGTTTTTAACAGTCAGAAATTGAATTAGTTTTCGATTCTTAATCAATTGCAAGTTTTGAAACTTAAGACCAACGAGATTGAGAAAGGCGAGCCAAAAGAGTGATTTGATTTTTTAATTGAATAGTGGGTGTGAAGCCCACACACAAATTGGGACAACTGGGCTTCTACATAACACAAACCCTCCACCTCATTCAGGCATGTCAGGCTGACCCTTTTTTGGTGGATGTAGCAGCTTTGAAAAAATAAGGCAAGTTTGTTTTGAAAAGGAACTGATAAATTTATTTATTTTTCCATAAATACTTTTTTATTACATGGAATAACAAGAGATTTAGGGGGAATTTGTAAGAAAATTTTGTTTTGTTTTTGTTTTTTTGTAACATTATATAATTTCATAAAATATGCAAAATTTAAAACAAGGAAAAATTACTCATAAATCCCATTTGGAGAAAAGTTGTTTCATTTAATCCTAGAAGTTTTCTTTCAAACCAATTAGTCCTTTTTATTTTAGGTATGTTGTATTTCCTTGATTTGGGGGTTTGGGAGTTTACTTGTTTGTCCTTGTGTGTGATTTTGTTTGGATTTTTTTTCTTAATGTTGGGTGTGTGTGGGTAAGGTAAGTTTTTACGTTTCTATTTTTTTGTGGGTATTTAGTGGAGTAATTTGTGGGTGGATGATGTTACCTTGTTTGTGGTGTTACTGGTATAGTGTTCGTTCTTTTTGTGGTGTTCATCCCTATTCTAACATTGACATTAGTTAACATCTAAATGACCCAAACCACTAACTAACACTACTATATCCCCAATAACCATAACAATGTCAAAAAAATAGGGGTCATTTCACATGTACAAAACACATATTAATACAAACATCACAATGACAAAATGCGGCCAACAAAAACCACAATGTTACACAACATAATCCTTGTTCAGCAGTACAAAGTTACACCAACTTGGCAAATGATATTTACACCTACAGAACCCACAACAGAACAATGACCATACCACTAAAACCCCAATGTACATCAAACCCACATTACCATTCACATACAACAACAATACAATAGGAACCTATAACATTACCGACCCAACATTACATATAAAAATAGACAACAATGTCAACAACACAATCAGAATATTTATCAAAGAAGTAAAATAATAACATCGAAACATATACATGAGGCCATTGCCCACTAACACAATTGCCGTCGACGGCACAATGAGGAGTATATACACGCTGATTATACGTCGGTAACGTCAACCCAACGATGGAATAATATAGTTCTCGATCCTAATCACTGTATTGACAAAATTGGAGATTTATATTTCTAGGGTTTGGGGGGAACCAAAAGTCAAAATTAGCAACACAAAGATAGGGTTTAACGTTGCCAAAATCAAATAAACAACAAACAAAGTAATCTACACTTATTAACATCGGGAATCCACAATGTTTCCATCTTCCGTTTTGATCGGGATGGAGGGAAAACAAAAAAAGACTATAGTAAGCTTTTTGGGCACAAACGTAATTTCCAAATCACCGAATCCCTAATTTACCCATGACATTTGGGACAACACACGCTAACCATGTACAAAAATGTCATTACCACTCAAATGAGACTTATCAGTGCATAAAATAAAAAATAGGACTAAATGGTTCAAATTTTTTGATTTGGGATTTATTGGTGCATTACCCCTAAAACAATGACAAGTTTAGCACAATTGACCTCATTATAGAGCTCAAATCAGAATTATGCTTTTTTTTTGTTTTTGTTTTCTTTGATTTTTTTTTTTCATTTTTGTTATTTGTGTTTTCAAAAAAAAAAAATACAGAAATGGAAAAGAACTTTTTGATGTTTTCCAAAAAAATATCATTTTCATTATAAAAAAATGTTTGTTACAACTATTTTAAAAAATAATTCACCAAATAAATTTATGTTGTAACGCCCCAAAATAACCCAACACAAATTAGGTACATCAACCAACATCCATTAATGAATAATAGCAATTCTCCAATGTTTACATCATTAATCAATAAGGTTTGTATAAAAGTCCCACATGCGAATTATACATTCAATGATATAGAAATACATGAATCTATAGCACGTAGAACATCAAATCCCAAAAATAAATAAAATGCCCTTAAGGGCTTACATATTCCAAGGCTTAAGCCCGGTTACACAAAAATGCTCTCTCGAACCCATACATGAATAGCCCTTGGCTTACAAAAATTCAATCACAACAAAAGAGCCTTATACTCTCAAAACATACTTCCACGCCCTAGTTTGGCTGGTTCACCACATCCTTTCCTACACTAAAGTCCCATAAGGGTGAGCACAAAGCGTAGTGGAGAATTCTTAACAAAGTATATACATTTATGCAAGATTCCCAATGTAAGATGCACATGCCATGCAATGCCAATTAAAAAGATTTCATTTGCATGTTTTAAAAAGCCACCATGTTCAACAATAACTTGAAATCTCCACAATAATAAAACATACAATTTTATTCAAAGGGGCGATAAATACGACTCAGGTAATCCCTAAGTTGGTATCTGCAAGTAGGCTTAACTAGCACTACCAAAAACCCCACTTTACCGGTTACTAACCAGAAAGGAAGTGGTACCTCCTCCGCGCGTGTTTTCGGTTTTTCATCCCGGATACTCAGGCCAACTTAATCTATTTCATCTACACCTCCTATCTAGACTTACTAACGTATTTACCCCAAAACATTTCAACGATTCTCATTTCAAACATATTCTTTTCCCAATGTAAGCTTTTCCATAACTCAAATTCAAAATGTATAATTATCAATTGAAAGAGGATGAAATGCAATAATTAACAATGTTTCATGACAATTCTCCATCTTTAAGTATCTTAACAACAACACAATGTTAACCACAATTCCCATTTTCCTCCCTTCAACATTAATTCATAAAATGCCACATGTTTAATTAAATCTATCAACACATAGCAACCTTTCCAAATCACAATTCTCATAATTCATGGAACTCAACAATGTGCCAATTCATAGCAACATATGTGTATGCATTTAACAATAAATTCAAGTATGGTCTCCAAATACTCATACATCAATAAGTTATCATACTTGCAACAACAATATAAAATTTTCACTCACTCCTTCATTTAACCCAAGAAAAATCCATAAATCCCCACATTTTTCCAAAACCCCCAATTTCTACATTTCCCCATCTCTTTGCACAACCTCACTAAATACATCATTCTCAAACCCATGTGGTTCAACATTGCAAGAGAATTTTTAAAAAGGACAAGAGATGGATTTCTTTTACAAGGCCATCAATTTCTTGAGCCAAAAATCAATTTTCAAAATAAACAACAAAGGACTCTCAAAATCAACCACAAACTTGCAAAACATATATATAACTCTAAGTAACTCCCTACCTCAAGTTTTGAAGGAGAAAAGGAGATGAAACACTAGAAATCGATGGTGCCAAAACCCAATCTCCACCGTACACAATGTAACTCTTGAGGAGCTCTTCAACTTTGATGAAGGAACTTGGGTTAAAGATGCAATGGATCTAAGGAGATCAAGAGTTTGAAGAGCTTTGGGGTATGAAATGTAGAGAGAAGGGAGAGTAGTGCGCTTTTAGTGAGAGAGTGATATAGGAAAAGTGACACATACAGCCCAAAAGAAGAAAAAAAATAGAGTTTTTCAGACTCAGGCCAGTCTGCAAGTGCAAAGTGTGCCTCCCGCACGTGTGGCTCTGATCCCCACACGTGTGGCACCTTTCCGTACTCCCCCTCCGTACCTGCATATAATGCAGTGTGTAATCTTCAAAAGCCCACACTTCCTCGCACGTGCGGCTTTATCCTCGGCACGTTCGGCCCTCTCCTGCATGTACGACCCAAGGCCCTGCACGTGTGGTCCTAGTCCTCCGGCCTAGAATTTTTCCAGTTTGATTCTTGACACTTCGGACTCGATCGTGCACTCTCCGAAACAAGAGCAATTCTGCACCGGAATAAACATGAACAAAACCTTGCAGAAAACTCCCAAACACAATAAACCCAATGATTAACAAGTCCTAAGTCAAACTGACACCCCAACGAGACAATTCCGAGGTTAAACAAGGGAAAATGAAACGAATAGGACACCCGGTCATCACATATGTTTTTGAAAAATTAAAATAAAAACACAGCTAAACAGATGCATCCGTAGATTGCCTAAATGTAGTTTCATGTTCAAGCTTTTTTGTTGAGATTTTGGAATTTGTTAGTGAAAAAATTTCAAGAGTTAGGGGGAAAAAACTTATTATTTTCATGTCTACTTTTTTTAAATAGAATAAATATGAACTATTTATGTAACGCCCTCAAAATAAGACATAATCATCCATTCATAAAATCCATAAAACATAATAGAAATGTTACATATTACATTCATCAGAGCATTCTTTACACAAATATTAAACAAATAAATGTCCTATGGACTTACAGTTTTCCAAATCATCATTTGGTTACAACAAAAAGAGTCCTAGCTCTATACATAGAAAGCCCTAGGCTTGAATATACATTTGACATCAAAACAGATAACAAAAGGGAGTCTTCAACTCCAAAACCCCCAAGCTATAACCTCAGAGGTGGCATAACACCTGTACCTGAAAAATGGTGTCCCAAGAAGGGTGAGCCAAAGCCCAGTAGAGATATGCTAAACAACATATGAGAATTAACTAAAACATTAGCATCCGATAAATGTTAACACTCGTAATCCAACTTATACCATTTCCATAATCAATCAACATTGACATGATTCATTGTTATCCAAATGATTTAGAATGAGGCTACAACTCAATCATCAGCACTTCAATCATAAACATTATTCATACACTTCCATTCACGTGCCATTTTACGGACTACATCTGAGGGAACCGGCACCCAATATATATATATATAAGATTTCGGGACTTTCACCCTGAAAACTCCAGCCAACTTAATTATCAATGGAGTCCATCCCCTATCTCTTCCCACACAATGGAGTACATCCCCTATCTCCTCCTAAACAAAGATACATATACAATGTCTTTAAACACGTCGTCATATACAATGACCAATTTAATTGCATATTCAATGTTTATACCCAACCGTCATATTCAATGACATAATCCAATTGATTAGTTTCAATTTACCTAACCATCATGCGGTTTCTACAACACTCATGGCTATCCTCCACCGATAGCCCAAAACAGTTATTTCTAAATAGATAAATAATTTATCAAACAGATAATTTTTTAACTTTTCCATAGGTGAGTGATTTATTAATCTAACCACATCATTTATTCACAACTTTCCCCAATTTCATAATTCCAAAACCAATTTCATATTTCCGCATTTGTTTTCGTTATTTATACAAATAATGTATGTAATTCAAATTAGGGCATTCTCCCCCAAATTCCAAAAACATTGACCCAAGGTCCAAATCTCACCATTTCAACAATCATACACCATTAGCCCTCATTTTCAAGACCTCACATACATATGGGACCCCAGAATAGGAAACCCCTCTTTCAAATTTCGAAACCCTAACCTTAACTTCACCCAAATCTTCCACAATCTCACCATTTATACAAAATAACTAATACTTATGTTAAAACCCATATAGGAGAGTAGAATATCCCTACCTCAAGCGTGGAAGTTCAAAGGAGAAGTGGAGAAACCTCAACGACGCCCAAAGTTGACTTTACTCAGATCAAATGGAAGATCTCGAGAAGCTCCAACTTTTTAATGAAGACACAAGGGTTGGAAATCACTAGATTGAGGTCAAAATGTAGAGAGAGAGTGTGTATTTTAGAGAGAGAGGCTCTCAACATAGGGTTTTGGAAAGTATGAGAGAGAAAAAAAGCCGAAAAAGTGATTTATAATGTCACTTTCGGGATCTGATATATGTACAGTCCGCTCGAGCGGAGAATTTGACGTTCGAGCGTTAGACATAAAAGTTAGACCCGCTCAAGCGTAATAAAGGCCGCTCGAGCGCCAAGACACAACAGCAAGGCACTACCCACTCGAGCGCAATGAGACCCACTCGAGCATAAAATACACTCGTCCAGTATTTTACAGATTTCAGACAGCTGCTCGAGCGCCAGAGGGGCCGCTCAAGCTCAGAGATGCTTGAGCGTAAGAAATGCCACTTGAGCGTGAAAAACACCTCTATAGTATTTTTGTAGACGCACAAGGTACTGAAAGATTGCAAACCTCACTCGAGCGCAAGAAGGCCCGCTCGAGCGGAACACCAAAATTTTGGGCAACAAGGTTCTAGACCAACAACCAACCAACCTGTTCCAAACCCACCCAACACATCCCAAAACTCAAATACGAGGAATTAAAGGATGGAAACCCGATATAGACGACCACAAACAACCATGGAACCCGAGTCCGGAATACAATAAATGATGGGGAAAACCAGGATCGCTATAATTTAAATAATCAAAACAAGATCAATAATGGATCCTACAAACTCTTAAGTTCTCTCAAATTAATATGTAAATTTAAAATTAAAAAAAAAAACTCTTTAAAAAAATTAGTACAAAGAGATATACATAAATGATGAAAATTTGGTACACGACATTTAAGCTTTTATTTATTTTTTTAAAAAAATATGTGAAATGATTTATCTACCAAATTTCTTGTCGCCAAAATTGCTGAATTTGTGCCAGTCAGATGACTTCCTGGACAACCAATTTCATCCTTGTCTACCACAGTCATCACCCTATTATCCGGACAACTGGCATGAACAAATTTAGACAATTCACCCTCACCTATTGCGGTCATCACCTTACTATCCGAACGACTGGCATGAATAAATTCAGACAATTCATGTGGCACCAAATTTGATGGATGTAGCATTACTGCATTTTTTTTTGGAGCTACCAAATTTGATAGACGTAGCATTGCTAAATTGTTTTTGGGGCTATGACGTTGTGTTTGAGAATGCAATAAATACAGTACCATAAATAGATACGATGTGATTTTGATGAGGATCTAGGATCCACCAATGATTTGGGACTGAAAATTTATTATCATATATAGGGTAAATTGTTAGGAAATTAGGGAGCCCACAAGTGCGCATCAATACCGGCCTAATCCATTAAGGAGAAACTCTAGAGTCCACAAACGCCATATTAAGACCTAGCATACATTATTTGGAACTCATACCCATTTAAAAGCTTAAGCCTATAAGTGGAGAACCCATCTAATGTATATTAAGATTCATCTCTTTTACTCTTTATCTGATGTGGGACTTTACCTTCACACATGCTCCAACAATCTCCCCCTCATGTGTGCACCAAACATTGGGTCTCTCTATACTCCCCCTTAAGTCTTGATCTATCATCAGCAAGTTCATCATAGATCATTATACACTCCTCCTTAATCTTGATCTATAATTCTCTAACATCGAGTATAGCTTGGGTCACCTGCACATACTCCATTGTAAGCCACCATACTCCATTGAGAGGCACCCTGTTGCAGTCCAACCTTGCCACGTGCACCAGGAATTTTCTTTACTCCATTAAAAGTTATCATGGATTTTTCTTGCCCCATCAAGAGTTTTTGTGCAAGCCCAAACCCACCAATATCAATGCTTCAGGAGAGTTTGTCCATAGATCGTCTGTCATTGGCTCTGATACCAGTTGTTAGGAAATTAAAGAGCCCACAAGCACACAGTAATACCAGCCCAATCCATTAAAAAGAAACTCTAGAGTCCACAAATGCCATATCAAAACAGAACATACATTATTTGAAACTTATACTGTAACGAGTTGAATCAAATTGAATTTATACTTTAATCTCAGTTGGGGATTTATTTTAAATTGTTAAACTCTACTCATTTTGAACCCAATTGATTGAATTGTGACCCGTTAGTAACCATGTAATAGTGTTTTGGTTTTATTATTATTATTTGATTACCAAGAAAGAGTTTGTGAATGTTTATGGTGTGTACCAATAAACGAAATATATTTTGTGGTGAGAAAATATTATATTTACTTTTGTCATTAAAGATGCTAAAATGTATTTTTAAATTGATATATATATATAGGTGTATATATATATGGTTAGATATTTGTTTATAATATATATATATATATATATGAAAGTGACCAAATAGGATATTTGGTTCAACTTTGGGTTCTTGCTGTGAGGAGAAAAAGAGAAAAAGGGTTCCAATGTTGGCTTTTCATGGGTTTGATCTAGTGTAAGCCATTTTTGATCCCTAATGCTTTGGATCAAAACGTAGAGGGCGGAAAATGCGTCGTTTGGCTTCGAACAGATTTAATTTCTGTTGCCAAAATTTTGAAGGCTTCTTGGGTAGGGATTTTTCTTGCACTTCTTTATGAACTTTTACTTGATTATATGGAGCTTAGAGCTGTATATAATTTAATTAGAATTTTTGAAAAATTTGTGATTTATTTGATTAAAAGAGAAATTTTGAGAAAAATAAAGAGTTGATGCCCAAATTGCGAAAGTGCAAACTTGGAATATGTTGGTAAGGTTATGAAAGAGCTATGTTTTAAATTTGAACAAAAACAGACTTAGATTTGATTGGTTTTGAAATTTTTGCCGGTTTGCGACCAAAAGAGCATTTTTAAAGAAAACAAAGGAATTATGTTTAACTTTTGGGGCTTTTGATCAAAATAGGATGTCTTAGTTGAATAATGCTTGGAGAATGAGTTTGGAAAGAAAATGGTGTTTTCTTGGGCACTAACGGTATTATTTTGCTTAATGTATTGTTGGAATAAAATCGACACGGTTAGAAATGAACCTTCAGAGGTTACCAGACATGATTGTGATATGAAAACTAGTGTAGTTGTTCATATTTGATGAGATGTGGAATAGATTGTATTTATCAGAATTTTTGGAATTTAATTGTTTAAATATCTGTTTAGAAATATTTGTTTTGGGCCATCGATGGAGGATAGCCATGATTGTTGTAAAAATGCATGAGCTCAGGTAAATTGAACCACATTTCTTATTTGTTGCATTGGACATTGCATTACATTCATTTCATTGGAAATGTATCTATTTTTGAGAAATGTTTGGAAATGTATCTGTTTGCGAAAAGATGAATACTTGGTGAATCTGGGTAGGGGGTGTAGAACCGCGTGGTTAGGTGTCAAGCCTTCCAGTTTACTGGTAAAAATGACAGTGGTAGTGCATTAGGGCCTACTTGCAAACACTCACCTAGAGATTCACAGAGCCTATATTCATGTAACAGATATGGTTTAAAATAGAAATTGTTTTATATCTGTTGTTGCATCTCAGCATTGCATACTTTATAAAAAGAGAGATAAATTGTTTTATCATGGGCGTGGCATGAGCATACTCCTCTTTAGTCTTATCATGGTCCATATGTTGTGTAGTATATCTCTATTAGGCTATGGCTCACCCTATAAGGGAAACTATTTTAAGTACAAGTGATATGCCTCCGCCAAGGCACTGACTTGGGAAGACTCGGAGCTGAGGCTCCATTTTTGTTTTGTGGTTATTTATTAAATGTAAGCCCAGGGCTGTATTTGTGTTGAATTAAAACTTTATTTTGTGTAATTTTGTAAGCCTGTAGGGCATTTATTATCTGTTTGGATAAATTTGTAAGCCTATAGGGCATTTATTATCTGTTTAGCTTCCATTTCATACTTGTTGTAAAATGCGTGCTTGGCGTTGAAACTGGGGCATTGAGATGTGAACAGCATTTATTTGGCATTTGGGATTAAATGAAAATGGATGTATGGAATAGTTAGCTATATATATGTGTTTGTCTATCAGGTGGGTTTGTTGTATAAATAGATATACTCTATCCAATTTTTGGGGCGTTACATATACCCACTTAAAAGCTTGAGCCTATAAGTAGAGAACCCATATTAAGACTCATCGATTTTACTCTTTATCTGATGTGGGACTCTATATTCACACATGCTTCAACACAAAATACAGATACACCTCTTAAGATTTGCTTAAAATATGATTTGGCTCCTATAATTCTGAAAATTACATCCCGCTCATCGAAATTTCTAATTTCATAACAAATGACCCATTTTATCAATAAATCATCAAGTCAATTAACCATTTTAATAATGTTAGCAATTTATTTCAATTAATAATTTAGGTAATTTTATTGTTGGATAGGACAGTAGTTAGAAATTTTATTTTTTCAGTTAATTCTACTAAATAGAAAATTCTGTTAAGGAGGTATTTGTAATTTTTTAAATCACAAGGGGTAATCCGTATTTTAAACAAATCTCAAGGGATATATTTATAATTTATCCTTATATTTATCATGTTAACAAGGGGATAAGCTCCTCCCTACCTCATATTTCCATATCTCTTCATACTATCTCATAGGCTTCACAATAACAGTCATCTATACAAAAAATCTAATTCACCAAATAATTATAAATGCAAGAATAAGTCACATTTTGTTTTATAAAATAAATAGTAAATATAATTAAATTTAAACCATTCATTTTATAAAATAAAATGCAATTTGTTTCTGTATTTATAGTTGTTTGATGAAGCTAATTTTTTACATGGATGACTTTCATTACGAGGCCTATGAGATAGACGGTTCGGTTCATTGATACGAGTCCGGATTGAAACATAAAAGAAGAGTATTGAGAGGTATTTAGAGAGATGAGTCACGGAGAAAAGTTTATCTCGTTAACAAGTGCCTCTAGGACATTATTTAAGGAATAATTAATGGGAGCTTTTTCCATAAATCCATCTTTAATTACTTATGTTCCATTCAACCCATATTCTTTTTGACTATTCCATTAGGTCCTATTTGAGATAAGAAGACCAAAATACCCTTTTCATCTACTTATGTTCTATTTTAGTTCATATTATTTTCTTATATTTCAATAAGTCCTATGGGTGACATAATTACCAAAATACCCCTAATGTATCTACTTATATTCTATTTAGTTCATATTATTTTCTTATGTTTCAATAAATCCTATGGGTGACATAATTACCAAAATACCCCTAATGTGAATGTTCACACCGTCAATGTGAATGTTCATATCGTCAATGTGTAGGGGCCCGGCCCATGTACAATATGAATATTCACATTGACATGTTAACATTTACATTGATAGGAGTGTAAAATTAGCTCGCGGCCCGGGGCGAGCCTGGTCCGGCCCGTGACAATGTGAATATTCACATTGACATATTAACATTCACATTGATAAGACTGTAAAATTAGCCTGCGGCCCGTGGGCGGCCCGGGGAGAGCCCGGCCGGGCCCGGCCCGTGACAATGTGAATATTCACATTGACATATTAACATTCACATTGATAGGAGTGTAAAATTAGCCCGTGGCCCGTGGAAGGCCCGAAGCCCGCCCGCTGCCCAGGGCGGGGCCAGCCCAGCCCGTGACAATGTGAATATTCACATTGACATGTTAACATTCACATTGATAAGAGTGTAAAATTGATTCGCGTCCCATGGACGGCCCGGGGCGAGCCCAGCTCGGCCCGGCCTTGTGACAATGTGAATATTCACATTGACATGTTAACATTCACATTGATAAGAGTGTAAAATTGACTTGCGTCCCATGGGCGGCCCGAAGCCCCGTGGGTGGCCCGGGGCGAGCCCGGCCTGGCCCGGCCCGTGACAATGTGAATATTCACATTGACATATTAACATTCACATTGATAAGAGTGTAAAATTAGCCTGCGGCCCGTGGGAGGCCCGAAACCCGCCCGCTGCCCGGGGCGGGCCTGGCCCGGCCCGTGACAATGTGAATATTCACATTGACATATTAACATTCACATTGATAGGAGTGTAAAATTGGCTCGCGGCCCGAAGACGACAGCCTCGGGTCGGGTCGGTGGGCCTGGGCCTGGGCCTAGGCTCGAGCTTAGGCTGGGCTTGGGCGGGCCTGGCCATTTTTGTTTAATTCTTTTTAATTTTTTCTACCAAAATTTTATTATTTTCCACAAAAAAAGACATTGTGCCTCAGGTGGGCTGGGCCTCGGACCGAGCCTTGAATGGGCCTTAAGCGGGCCGATGGGCCGGGCCGGGCCGGGCTTCAAAGTGATGGCCTAGGCCCTAGCCTAGGGTCTCGGACATGCTTGGGCCCGGACCCAAACGAGCCTGCCCCGGGCCATGGGCAGGCTTCGAGCAGCCCACGGGCCGCGGGCCAATTCTACATTCCTATCAATATGCATGTTAACATGTCAATGTGAATATTCACATTGTCAAACGGGCCGGCCCGGGCCTACCCCGGGCCGAGGGCGAGCTTCGGGCAGCAGACAAATTTTACACTCCTATCAATGTTAATATTAACATGTCAATGTGAATATTCACATTGTCACGGGTCCGGCCAAGCCTGCCTCAGGCTGCGGTCGGGCTTCGGGCCGCCCACGGGCTGCGAGCCAATTTTACACTTTCATCAATGTGAATGTTAACATGTTAATGTGAATATTCACATTGTCAATGTGAATATTCACATTGTCAATGGGCCGGACCGGGCCTGCCTCGGGCCGCGGGCGGGCTTTTGGCCGCCCATGGGCCGCGAGCCAATTTTATACTCTTATCAATGTGAATGTTAACATGTCAATGTGAATATTCACATTGTTAACAGGCCAGGCCGGGCCCGCCCCAGGCCGCCCACGGGCTGTGAGAGGGTTTCGGGTAGCCACGGGGCGCGGGCTAATTTTATACTTTTATCAATGTGAATGTTAACATGTCAATGTGAATATTCACATTGTCAACAGGCCGGGCCGGGCCCGCCCCGGGTTGCCCACCGGCCCGTGGGCGGGTTTTGGGTAGCCACGGAGCGCGGGCCAATTTTATACTCTTATCAATGTGAATATTAACATGTCAATGTGAATATTCACATTGTCAACGGGTCGTGGGCTAGTTTCGGGCAACCACGGGGCGCAGACTAATTTTACACTCCTATCAATGTGAATGTTAACATGTCAATGTGAATATTCACATTGTCAACGGGCCGGGTCGGGCCCCGCCCCGGGCCGCGGGCAGGCTTTTGGCCGCCCACCCGGACGCTGGCCAATTTTATACTCTTATCAATGTGAATGTTAACATGTCAATGTGAATATTCACATTGTCAACGGGCCGGGCCGGACCCGCCCCCGGGCCGCGAGCAGGTTTTTGGCCGCCCATGGGCCGCGGACCAATTTTATACTCTTATCAATGTGAATGTTAACATGTCAACGTGAATATTCACATTGTCAACGGTCCGGACCGGGCCCGCCCCGGGCCGTCCATGGACTGCGGGCGGGTTTCGCGCCGACACGAGACGCGAGCCAATTTTACACTCCTATTAATGTGAATGTTAACATGTCAATGTGAATATTCACATTGTCAACGGGCCGGGCCCGCCCCAGCTCGCTGACGGGTTTCGGGCCGTCCACGGGCCAATTTTACATTCCTACTAATGTCAATTTTAAAATATGAATGTTCACATCATAAATTGCTAACCGTTCAAAAAATATTTATAAGGGTATCAAAATTAAATATAAGGGCATAAGTGTCCAAGAAAATAGTGTAAATCAAGAAAAAGGACTTTATGGAATAAAACTATACATACATGGGACTAAATGGGTTAAAAAATTCTTTCATGGACTTCTTGGGGTAAAACACTTCTAAATAGGATTTATCAATAATTTTCCCAATAATTAATAATATTTTATTATATTTAATGTCTTGAAGTTTGTTAAATATTAAATAATAATTATTTTTATTCATGAATATGTAAAATATTAATTACAAAGTAGTTGTATTTAAATTCAAAAGTCATTGAAACATGCAATAATAAATATATTTTATTTAATAAGTTACTAAAATTAGAAACTTATCAATTTAATGAGTAGTTAAAATTAAAAACTTATCAAAATCAACATAATTTAATACTACATTAAATGCACTATAACTTTTTGTTAACTTGTGCCATAAGGTATATGTTAAGAAAATATTAAATGAACATAATTCTCACTTGTATAGAAAGTAATAGAAGCTTCTAAAGTTGTCAGAATTAAAGAGTTTGTTTTTATATGGAGACCAAAATAACCCTTTGCATTCCCACCACCCCTTAATATTCCTTATATTATTTTATTTTATTATAATTACATTTTTTTTAATTTGCAACACATATAGTGATTATATAATTCTAAATAATAAATTTTATTTATTTGGTTTATTATTTTTTGAAATAAATTGAAATGTAATTTTATTTTTATTTTTATTGGTAATATTATAGCTTCAATAGATTGATCCTTTTTTGGTTCAAATATTATAATATTAATACATGGAAATCAATTGTAAGTGTGGATGGTGAATTTGTCTTCATACAGGATTAGCGAGATGATGCATCAACTTTTGTATTTGTAGGAGGAACCAAAGTTAGTGATCAGCCCAACCTAATTAGGTTGGAAGGACCCTCTAATGATCAAGTCAATGATTTGATCAGACATTCTCATAATAGATAAGTAAAGTGACTATATTTTGTGGATATTTTTTATTATGTTGGTGTGTCTTTTACCTAAAAATCATAGTTGAAATGTGCACATCCAGTAGGCTTATAACCACACCTTAAGGTGTGGTGAGGGGAAGGTCAAGGGTTCGAATTGATAGAGCAACTAATATCCTTTAATTGTAATTAACTTTATTAACAAACTAATATCTTACAATCTTGATAAAAAAAATTTAAAAAAAATATTAAAACAAAGTATCCATTAGTGACTCATCAATATCTTAAAAAATAACATGTTAATTTTTTTCCTTTTTATCAAGGAAAAAGGTTGTTGATATTCCAACAGACAAACAATAAAGAGAGAAAAATATCAAAAAAATTTTAAAAATTTCAAGATATGTTTTTTATCTATTGCAGAGAGTTTTTACAAATTTTATACAGTTTTTGTACATTTTAATGTTAAAACTCGCACATTGCATACGAGAACCACATTTTGCATGGGAGAGCTACACTAGTGGGTCCACAGCTACATGTGGGCCTATGTATAACTAAACATGTGGTGTGTTGTTGCACGTGAGGATGGATGGCTGAACGTGCCTTAAATTAGGATAGAGTCCTGTTTCAATTGGGATTGCTAATCAATTTAAGTGGGAGGCACTATAAGAAAGAGATAAGGCAACCTTGGGACAACCAATAATAGCCTTTAGGATTGCTCAAGCCTATAAATAAGACATCATTACTTATTCCCATTATGTTGTGAATTGGGTATGAACGTACTTGCCATTTTTAAGTATACAATTTCTTACCTGAAAAAGTACTACTGTGTCTATCTGCTTCTTGAGAGATCTCAACAATGAGAGACAAAATAGGTATTTCAAAGTCTTGTTGGAACAATTCATCTTGAATTCTTTAGTTAGTGGTCTCCAGGTCTTCAAAACTTGGCGATGATCTTGTCTATGTAAAACAGAAATTTGGTGCTTCAAGTCGCATTACTTAGTCGCTTTCCTAAAGACAATGTTTGCACCCAACAAAAGGTATGCAGGGGGTTACAACAAATTTGCCTCCAGGATACAATGAAGCCTGATCTAAGAATCAAGTCTACTAGCGTCTGCACTGATGACAGTAAATCAGAATACTCTTAATACAATCAAGAAAACCAAGACATTGATAATCAAGTCTGCAGAATTTGATTACTAGTAAGAAAAACATAAACTTGCTTAAGAAACTTTGGATCGAAAATTCTAAATCGAGAGGGAGAGAGAAAGAGAATCGTAACAATTCTGGTTTAGACCTAACCCATTTGTTGCTTTTGGATCCAAGAATCCATGTACTTAACTGTTGTTCATCTCTTTTCCATCATAATAATTGTTGAGTTTGGCTATTGAGAGTTTTGGTTGTGTTTGAAACAAGTTTAGAAGTCAGTTTTTCAAACAGTTGTTGTCCAGTATTTTGTTTTTTGCTCGAGCGACCATTCCTGTTCTTGAGCGGTCTTTTACAGTCTGTAAAACAACTGAGAGTGTGATATCTGCGCTCGAGCGACATTTCTTATGCTCAAGCAATCTTTTGCAGTCTGCAAAACTATTAGGAGAGGGTCATTGTGTGCTCAAGCTGTGTTACTTATTGCGTCTGTTCGCTTGAGCAGTATTTTGGTCGCTTGAGTGGTCTGTGTGTATATTAGTCCGAGAAGAAAACTTTTTGGATCATTTTTCCTTCTCGCTCTCTCTCTAAACATTTCAAAACCTTAAAATCTTTACCTTCTCTCTTTAGTTCTTATTTCTAGCCACAAATACTCTAAATCCGTGGGTTTTCTTATCCTAGTCCTTTGAGAAAAACATTGAGCACGTCGAGTGCTTCATTTTAATCTGAGCATTTTGTGTTTTTGACTTCGTCAAGTTCTACCCATCGTTTCTTTGTGTCTTCTACTTTGAGGTAGGGATTTCTTTAACTCTTTTATATGATTTTTAGCTTATTTATTTGTTCTTTGAAAAGGGTATTGATTTAGGAGATTTTGGAAAGAAAAAAAAAAACTAGGGTCTGGATTTGAAATCAAAAAGGGGTTTTCCAAATGGATTCTTGAAAATGGTTGTGGGGAGGTATTTATGAGTGAGATATGTTAAAATGGTGGGTATTTCCTCTTGAAATTGATTTTGTAAAACAAAGGGGTTTTGTCCTAGATTTAGGATATTTAGAATTATGAAAGGAAATGGAAAATGATGTTGGGTATTGTGAAATTGGAACAATGTTTATGTTGATGATGATGATAGAGTTGGGTATGTAATATCATCACCATTGTAATTGATGCAATTGTATCTTTTGATTGAAAATTATCTTTTAAATAGAAATATTTGTTTTAGGCTATCGATGGAGAATTGTCTTGATTATTGTAGACATTACACGAGGATTAGGTTGAATTGAAACTAATTTCTCATACATTATGCATTGAGCATCATTTCAT
This sequence comes from Camellia granthamiana, assembly GCA_036172215.1. Lineage (NCBI taxonomy): Eukaryota > Viridiplantae > Streptophyta > Magnoliopsida > Ericales > Theaceae > Camellia > Camellia granthamiana. The sequence continues at coordinate 103,439,349 of CM069905.1, read as the reverse complement.
ATTGAACATTGTAAATGTATTGGTTTTTGAGAAAAAATGGGTGAATACCGTGGTGAATCTGGTTAAGGGGTACGGTTGTGGTTTTATTATGCTGGCTTGTGTGTTCTTGGTGAAAGTCCAGAAAACCATGCAGTTAGGTGTTTATCCTTCCAATTAGTGCTGGTAAAATGGTTTTGCTAGTGCTTGTATAGGCTACTGGGACATGTACCTAGAGATTCCTAGTGTGTTGTATCGACTGCCCTGTTTTCTTTTATAAAAGGATTATTTTCATGAGTTGATTTATAATCTAGCATTACATTATTTTGAGATGAAAAATGAGAAATGTTTGACAAAAGGCATACATGTGCATTCACCTTATAATTTTGCTTAGATTCATATACTGTGTTAGAGTATCTCTATTAGGTTGTGGCTTACTCTATGTAGAAAACAACTTTCAGGTGCTGACTTGGAGCTTAAGGCTTCATTTTTGGTTTCTTGATGTAATTATTTTTGTTTAAGCCCAGGGCTTTACTTGTATTGAGTTTAAACTCATTTTGTTGTAACCAAGCATCGTCTTGAAAAGTTGAAGCCATTAAGGCATTTCATTACTTGGTTTTATTTCTCTTATTACTCTTGTATCCATGCCATATGATATAGATTCAGAATCTAGGATTGGTGAATATATATTGCATATGTCATCTTTTGTAATGATCAAAGATATAATGAATAAAAGTTATGAGATTATTGATCAATTGTAGCACTGACATGGAATTGGTTAATGTTAATTATTTCGAGGCATTACAAGAATTGCAAGAATGCTTTTTGGATTTTTGAATGGATTGAATGGCTAATTTGTAGCCTATTTATAGGGCTTGATGCATCTAATTGAATGGTCATGTCCTTTGATCACATCCGATCAGATCTAACCGTTAGATCGATGATCTATGGTGCAAATCATTTTCACACCAAATAGATGCCTTGTCTCATCATACCTGATCACGATCAGGTGCCATCTCATTCATACGATTGCACACATCTCCAATTAACGGCTATGATCAAATTGCTCCAGATCAGACACGCAATTGTTTGATCGGTTAGTTGACTCACAGACGCCACATCACTGTCACGCGGACTTGACTGTATTCTACGCCACCCATGCCATGTTGGATCTAGGTCATCGCTCTAACTTGCCCGATACAAATAGAAAAGCGTTCTCATGGTGCATTGCGCCGATGCATCTGTGCAAAGTGCAAAGTGCTCCGTCAAACGCCACATAGCCCACTGCCTACGCTACGCACGCCCGTGCATGCGTGCGGTGTGCGGATGGTGCGAAGCACCATCCTTGTAGTGTGAGTGCATGCACACTAGAATGCATTCCAAAATTCCATATTCAAAGGAATATTTCATGTAGCACTTTATTAAGTACTCCATGTTTTCCTCTCTTTCCAGTGTGGGACAAAGTCTCCAAACTTATTTCAAGCTTTCCAAAGAAAAACAAGGAAGGTTTGGAAAATACCCAAAAATTAAACCATAAATTTTGAAAACCATTTTGAAAATTCCCTAACATTTCCCTACCATTTTCAAAATACCAGATGATGATTCTTGGTTCACTTGGTAGCCTTATGCAGCTGAAGATATCTTACAATTTGAATCATTCACTTAGTGAAAACACTTCAAAGTTAGTCAAGATGGCATAGTAGACTTGTCTTTGAACTAGTGATCTTATATGACTAACTGGACGTATCTTACACACAATACAGGTTACCTCATGTATTCAAACAAACCTACACGTGGATTGGCCTTGTGTCTATATCCTGTTTCATGAGTGCTCTGGAGTCAAGCCCTTGGACTCATAGGAAGTGGCACCACCTCCTATACGCACATACATAAGTTTACTGAGAGTACCCCTATAATTTACAGTACCCTAACAATCTAGTTGTAAGCTTATTAAGAGTTTGCTAACTTATCTTCTTCTTTTCACATTACAAGTACCAAGCACTTTAACTTTGGAATGAAATTGAAATAAAATAAGTGCTTGTAATCACGACATATGGTATACGTGGGCTCATTGAACTCAAGACTTGATGTTTCTTTAAGCGTTGAGTCAAGTTTCCACCAGGAGTGATTATGTTAAGTGGGCTTAAGACCCATCCCCTTTGATGTTTTTCACACCAAATCCCTTACAAGTCCTTTGTTAAGGGGTCAGCTAAGTTTTCACTTGACTTTACATAACTAATAGTAATCACACATTTTGTGATTAATTGTTTGACACAGCTATGTCGTAGTTCTATGTGCTTGGATTTTCCATTATAGCCATGGCTATAAGCCCGTGATAGAGTTGCTTCACTATCATAATGCAAAGATATTGGTGTCATAGGTTTTGGACATATCTTAATCTTTAACAAGAGATTCCTTAACCATTTTGCTTCTTTGCTACAAGAAGCCAATGCTACAAACTCAGACACCATGATTAAGTCTGTTATGCATGTTTGCTTCTTAGAACCCCAGGAGATAGCTCTTCATCTAAGAGTAAAAATGCAACCACTCATGGACAAGTGATCTTCACGGTTAGTTATCTAATTGGCATCTGTGAATCCTTCCAGTACTACTGGATAGCCATTATAGACTATTCCATAGTCTATTGTTTTCCTCAAGTACCTAAGTACTCTATTAACAGCATGCCAATGCACACTACCAGGATTACTAGTGTATCTACTAAGTTTTCCCACTGTAAATGCAATATCAGGTCTAGTGCAAGTCATGGCATACATCAGGATACCTATCACTCTTAAGTATTCTAGCTTATCAACAACTCTTTCAGTATTAGGATACAATTTCAAATTTGAATCAAAAGGTTTAGACATGGGTGTACAATTATATTGATTAAATTTCTTAATAATTTTCTCAATATAGTGTGACTAGGTAAGAATCAAATTATTGTCCTCTCGTTTGACCTTAATACCCAAAATTACATCAACCAAGCTGATGTCTTTCATACTAAAGCTAGATGGCAAGAAATTTTTAGTACTTTCAATGACATCATTGTCAGTGTAACAAAAATAAGCATGTCATCTATATATAGGCATATGATTACACCTCTATTTCCAGTAAACTTACTGTACACACACTTGTCAAATTCATGTATCCTAAAACCATTTGACACTATTACTTTGTCAAATTTCTCATGCCACTGTTTTGGAGCATGTTTTAGTCCATATAATGAATTAACGAGTTTACACACTTTGTGTTCTCGACCCTGTACAACAAATCCTTCCGATTGTTGCATGTAGATTTCCTCATCTAACTCTCCATTTAGGAAAGCAGTCTTAACATCCATTTGATGGATTTCAAGCTTGTAGATCGAGGCTAAGGCAATCAACACTCAAATTGTGGCGATTCTGACCACCAAAGCATATGTATCAAAATAATCGATACCCTCATTTTACGTAAAGCCCTCAGCAACTAATCTTGCTTTGAACTTGTCAATTGTGCCATCAACTTCCATTTTCCTTTTGAAAATCCATTTAAAACTAATTGGTTTGGATCCATATAGAAAATCAGCAAGTATCTAGGTATTATTACCCATGATAAAATCCATTTCATTGTTTATTGCTTCTTTCTAGAAAGCAACTGTAACACCCCGAAATAATAGCTATTATTTATCCTGCGAAAGTTATTTAATAACAATACATTTCCGAACATAATATCATTCCGTTAATATGATTTCATTTTACAAAAGTGTAACACATGCAGTCATATATTCATAAATCCTATCCCTGAATCTATAGCATGTGTCATAAGCAAAAGATATGAAATAAAAGTCAAACAGATATATGAATGCCTTAATAGCTACAACTTTCTAAGTTGATGCTTGGTTACAACACAAGTGAGTTTGTAACTCAATACAAATAAAGCCCTAGGCTCATATAAAATACAACGAAACAAAACAAGAAGCTCTCGGCTCCAAGTCCTCCCAAGCTATGACCTTGGCAGAGGCATATCATTAGCACCTGAAAATGGTCTTCTACATAGGGTGAGCCAAAGCCTAGTAAAGATACTATAACACAATGTTTGAATCTTAATAGAGTAATAAGGTGAATGCATATGCAATGCTCATGTCAAACATTTTATATCTCTTTCCAAAAACCATGCAATGCCAAGCTTATATGACAGTTCATGAAATCATTTCTTTACAATAGAAAATATGGAAGTGGATACAACACTGGGAATCTCTAGGATGTGTCTGCAAATAGGCTATAAGCACTACCAATTGTCATTTTTAGCGGTACTAACCGAAAGGCTCGGTACCTATTCGCACGGGTTTCTGGACTTTTACCAATGACACACAGGCTAACTAATACCACAACTACACTTCCTACCTCGATTCACTAAGGTATTTACCCCCCTTGTTTTTTTTTCTCAAAACAACAAATATTTTCAATGCGTTAAATATATTACAATGCCCAATGTAAATGGATGAGAAACCATTTTCAATTCACTTAATTCTCATGTAATTTTCACAACAATCATAGTTATCCTCCACTGATATCTATCTCTAAACAAATAAATAATTTCCAACAAAGATATACTTTCCAACATTTCAAGATAGGAGTGATAATTCATATCCAACTCCACTACCATCATTATCATCGTTCCAATTTCATAAAACCAACATAAATTCCATTACCTTTTTACGAAACCAAATATCCAAGATTTTAGGGCAAAAATCCCTTTTTCTTTATAAATCAATTCCAAGGATCAAATTCATCATTTTATCACAACTCAACCACATTAATCCCATAATCATTTCCAAGAAACCATTTTGAAAACTCTTTTTTTGATTTCAAAGCCAAAACCCTAGGTTTTATAAAAAATTTGCAAATCAAAATATCATTTTTAAAAGACAAATAACTAAGTTAAAAATCATAAAAAGAGTCAAAGTAGTCCCTACCTCAAAGAAGAAGACACAAAGGAAAGATGGGTAGAACTTGACAGTACTGAAAACGTGAACTTCTCCGATTAAAACGAAGCCCTCAACGTGCTCTACCTTTTTATCAAAGGGACTAGGGTGAGAAAAAGTACGAATCGAGTGTATTTGGGTCAAATGTTCAAGAACAAGAGAGAGAGTGTAGATCTAAAGTTTTGAAATGTTTAAAGAGAGAGATATGAAAAAGTGACTCAAAAAGTGACTTTTCGAAACTGATATATGCACCGACTGCTCAAGGGACCAAAACACCGCTCGAGTGACCAAACACAAAAAGTGAGACTGCTCGAGCGAACAAAGTACCACTCGAGCGCACAATGACATACTCTCAGAAGTTTTGCAGACAAAGGCTAATTGCTCGAGTGCAAGAAGGTCCGCTCGAGCACAAGAAGGTCCGCTCGAGCTCAAGAAGGATCACCGAGCTAAAAACACCACTCCCAGTAGTTTTGTAGGCCTGCAAAAGTACTAAGAGTTCCAAAAGACTGCTTGAGCCAAGACCGCTCGAGTGTAAGAAACACCGCTTAAGCGAAGAATGCCATACCCCTAGTAGGTTTGTAGACCTGTAAAAGTACTGGAAGTTCTCAAAGTTCACTCGAGAGCAAAAATCTGGGCAATAACAGTTTTGAAAAACCAACTCCCAACCTGTTTCAAACATAACCAAGACATTCCAATAACCAAACTCAATAAGGATTAAGATGGAAGAAGACATGAACAACCATCAAGACAAGAAATCACGGATCGAAACCAATGAACGGATCGGGTTTAAACCAGAATTGTTATAACCTCCCCTCCATAAGGGATTTCGTTCTCAAAATTTTAAATCAACACCAAACCACTATATTTAAATCAATTACAACAACTCATAACCAAGACCCATCCACCGATCATTCATTCCCATAACAACAATAAACAAGGTTCTCAATACTTAATATACAATTCACTTTTTCAAAACATACACAATGTTTACATTTGATCCACATAACAAGATATTTCTTCAAGTTTTCAAACATTAACAAAAAGGGTCCAAATACTTCTCGTGGATCTCCGCCTCACTCTCCCAAGTCCACATCCTCAACACCATGGTATCGCCACAATACCTTTACTAATGGAATTGTCTTGCCTCCCAAGACTTGGTCCCATGTATCAAGGACTTTAACCGGGTCTTTTCTCGTATGAGGGCATCCTCATCTACCTCTAACTCGGTCCAATCCAACACATATGACGGATCCAACCTCATACTTCCGAAGCATACAGATATGAAACACGTCATGAACCCTAGAAAGTTGTGGCGGGAAGGCCAAATGGTAAGCCACCTCCCCCAATGCGCTCTAAGATCTCAAAAAGCATAATAAATCTAGGAGACAACTTCCCGCTCTTCGAAACCTCATCAAACCCCGTCTAAGTGATATTTTCAAGAAAACGTGATCTCTTACCTTAAATGATAATAGCCTTCTCCTACGAGTAGCATAACTCTTCTGACGAATCTGAACCAAAACCAACCTCTTACGGATAAATGCAACCTTCTCTATCATCTCTTGAACTAACTCAGGACTTAACATAGGTGCGTCACCCACCTTGGCCAACACACAGGAGATTTACACGGTCGGCCATACAAGGCCTCAAATAGTGCCATGCTAATGCTTGCCTAAAAGCTATTGTTGTAGGCAAACTCTAGTAAAGACAAGTGCCTCTCCTATGATCCCTTAAAGTCAAGAACATAACCCCGAAGCATATCCTCTAGGATCTGAATGGTACGCTCTGACTGCCCGTCAATTTGAGGATGATTAACGATACTAAATGTCAATCTAGTACCCATGGCATTCTGTAGGCTCTGCCACAATCGAGCCATGAAATGCGGATCTCTATCCGAAACAATAGTCACAGGGACCCCATGGAGTCGCACTAGGTCCCTAACATAAAGGTCAGCAAGGTATTCCACTGAGTCATTCGTGCCCATAGGTACAAAGTGTGCTGACTTGGTTAACCGATCAATTATCACCCATACAGCATCGTTACCCCATTGAGTCCTTTGAAGACCCACAACAAAATCCATCATGATATGCTCCCACTTCCACTCCGTTATAGGCAAAGGTTGCAACAAACCCGTAGGCCTCTGATGCTCGGCCTTCACTTGTTGACAAGTGAGGCACCTCGATACAAATAAGGCTACTTCTCTCTTCATCTCCCTCCACCAAAACTGGCAACTAAGGTCGTGATACATCTTGGTGCCTTCCAGATGTATCGCAAGGCATGAATGGTGGAACTCTCGGAGTACCTCCTACCTACAAGATTTCAGTACAGAAAGACAATCAAGGTATCTAACACTCGAGTCAGAATACACGTTCAAGCTCTTCTTCACCTTCCCACTAGATATCTTCTCTCGGAGGGTTTCTACTTTAAGATCACCCCACTATGCTTCCATAACTCGGCTCACAAGTGTAGGTTGTGTAATCATAGTAAACAAAGACGCCGACTCAACAAACTTGCCAAGATGCAAGTCAAACTCGCCGATAGCGCCCAACATCTCCCATTCTTAGATGGCAATACTAACTATACTGCTAATGGATTTCCTACTCAAGGCATCGACCACTACATTGGCCTTCCCCGAATGATAATGCAACTCGAAGTCATAATCCTCTATAAACTCCATCTACCTTCTCTGCCTCAGATTTAATTCTTTCTATGAAAACAGATACTTTAAACTCTTGTGATTGGAGAATATCTCAAATCTCTTACCATACAAGTAATGTCTCCAAATCTTCAAGGCAAAGATCACTGCTGTTAGCTCTAAGTCATAAGTAGGATAGTTTCTCTCATGTGTTTTCAACTGCCATGAGCCATAAGCTATTACCTTCCCCTTCTGCATCAAGACGCAACCCAAACCATCCCGAGACGCATCACAATACACTGAATAGCCCAATCTCCTTTTTGGAATAATCAACACTAGAGCAGTGATATGTCTAACCTTAAGCTCTTGAAATGATTTCTTGCGAGTCTCACTCCACACAAACTTAATTCCCTTCCTCGTCAATCTAGTCAATGGTGAGGCCAATCTAGAGAAATCCTTCACAAAACGACAGTAATACCCGACTAACTCCAAGAAACTCTAGATCTCAAAGGCATTCTTAGGTTGTTTCCAATCTTGCACGATCTTAGAAGAATCTACAGTTACCCCTTCTTCAGATATCACATGGCCCAAGAATTTCACATTCTTCAACTAGAACTCACACTTCCTAAACTTAGCATACAATTTGTGGGCTTTAAGCAACTCAAGTACAATCCGCAAGTGTTCCTCATATTCCTTCTTAGAGGGTGAGTAGATCAAGATGTCATCAACAAAGACAACAACAAAACGGTCTGAGAACTCGCGGAAGATTCTATTTATCAAATCCATAAATAAGGCCGGTGCGTTGGTTAGCCCAAAAGGCATCACTAGAAACTCATAATGGCCATACCACGTATGAAATGTTGTCTTCTAGATATCCTCCTCTTTCACCCTCAACTGGTGATAACCCACTCTCAAGTCTATCTTAGAAAAGTAACAAGACCCCTTCTATTGGTCAAACAAGTCATTCATACGAGGCAACGAATACTTGTTCTTAACAGTTACCCTGTTCAACTTCTGGTAATCAATACAAAGTTGTATTGTGTCATCCTTCTTCTTGGCAAAGAGAGATGATGCTCCCAAGATAAAGTACTAGGGCGGATAAAGCCCTTACCTAGCAATTCTTGGAGTTGAATCTTCAACTCACTCAACTTGGTGAGTGAAAATCTATATGGTGCCATGGAAATCGATGTCGTGCCAGGCATTAAGTCAATAGAGAACTCAATCTCACGGTGATGTGGTAAGCTAGTGAGATCCTCGGGAAAGACGTCTGAGTACTCACAAACTACCCTCGGCAACTCTACTCGAATCACATCACTCTCAACACCCAAAAAAAAATGTAAAGAGAAGGAGACTAAGCTTGCCTTGACCACGCAGATCACACACTGGTGACAAGGCTCTATTAACATGGTCCCCCAAGAAATAAAAACAATTACCACTCGAGGTGTACATCGTAACTCTCTGACGGTAACAGTCTATAATGGTCCGACAGGATGACAACCAATCCATGCCCAAAATGACATCAAAACTCATCATATCAATTAATACAAATGCAAAAGGAAATCGGTGACCGGTGACCTTTATCTCACAACCCCAACACCCTTGGTCCAACATAACCTCACCACCAACAGGTGACTCTACCCTGAGTAAAGATGTAAACTGAGCCATTTCTAACCTCAATGCTGATACAAATGCAGACGAAATGAAAGAATACAATGCACCAGTATCAATCAGCACATTGGCAATAGAATTACACAACAAGAAGTTACCTCTCACTACCGAAGGTGTTGGTAACAAATCTGGTTTGGTAACAACATACACACGCCTTGTAGGTCTCTACTCTACCTGCTCACCCCTCGGAGCATGAGTCTGATACACTGACTAAGTCGAAGAGGCTCCTTGATTGGCCCTCGAGGCCTAAGCAGATGGTGTAGGCTAATGGCTCTGTGTCTGCCTCAAACCAGATGCACTAGATGTGCTACCTGCCTGAGGACAAAACCTCCACAAGTGTCTCAACTGCCCACACTGATAACAAGTAGGCAGCTGTCCTCTCCTCTTACTCTAGCTCTAAGAACGAGCAGAAGATAGTGCAGACTGTTGCCCTCTACCCATCTGCTGGTAAACTATAGACTTTTGGCCCAACCGACCACACTTAAAGTGAGTGATCCCTCCCCGACCACCTCTTCCAGAACCAGAACTCAGTACTGGGAAAGTGAACCTAGACTGTGCTCTTTGGGACTGGTGTGGGTTGGAACCCCTCTACCTCTTATTGTCCTGAGTCTTCCCCTGAACCTCTTGATTCCTCTGCTTAGAGCCTCTCATCCTCTTGTCTTCGGTCTAAATCACGGTCTCTAAGTGAGTTGTTGCCTCTACAAGGTGACCGTAATCCCTAATCATGGATGCGACCACCTTGAAAAGGAGTCCGGTCCTCAAACTCTTCTCAAACTCTAAACAACGGCGTTCTTCCATCGCCGCGAGTTCCAGTGCAAACCTCAATAAACTAGTAAAGGTAGCCTCAAACTTGGCCACCGATGTGTTAAGTTGCTTGAGCTTCAAAAACTACTCCCTCAACTTCTCCCTAATAGTGGGAGGCAAAAACTTGTCTTGGAAGGCGTTGAAAAAAGCCTCCCAAGTCACCCCAATATGCCCATGCATATACTTCCACCATTGACCCGCATCTCATTATAGCTGGAAGGATGCCAAGGTCACTCTCAGGCCATCATCTTCGATGCTAAGCATCTCGAACATCTTCACCATCTGCTCTAGCCACTCATCTGCCTTTAGTGGCTCCTTCAAATCCCCCAAAAACTCATCCGGATAAGACCAAAAGCTTTCCCTCTTCAGAAATGATGGCAATGTCTCAGCAACATGGGCCTGGACTTAATTATCAGCTTTGAGAATGTCCATGGATTCCAGTAAAACTCTGGCCATCTTATGGGCTAAAGCACCCATGGCCTGCTGACCAACTAGTTCGGCCACATTGGCCTGACCAACTATTTCCTCCTGTGCTAGAATATTATCCGATAACGGCACTTCCTACCGTCTAGGCTTGCCATGCCTACCACCACCACGTCCACGTCCATGTCTTGACATCCTAATGAAGGTAACACAAGAGATTAGCACATTTACAAATATGCCGAAGCTAACTCACTCGCGTCCTAATACGGTGGACAACAATTAATTCACTCCATATAAGCACATAGTCATATAAACACATACGAACTTTATTTCTAGATAATGATCGTCCTGCGACATTGCCAAAGTTCCAGTTAGATATAGCAGTGATCGAGTGCTCTTCTAATAAGACTTCTAGAAACTCGTAGACCCAATTAATATCTTAGAAATTAAATTCCATACCCACTTAGTCACATAAGCATGTTATCACATAGCAAACCAGGTTATTCCTAATCTCTTCTAGCAAGAGAACCCATTGTAGTAATAACCACTTCCTATAATTCTAAAGTATTCAAACTCGGTAAGCTCTGATACCAAGTTGTAACGCCTTAAAATAATAACTATTATTTATCCCATGACAGTTATTGAATAACAATACATTTTTGAATATAATATCCTTTCATTCATATGATTTTATTTTACAAAAGCGTAACACATGCAATCATGCATTCATAAGTTCTTTCCCTGAATCTATAGCATATGTCATAAGCAAAAGATATGAAATAAAAGTCAAACAGATATATATCAATGCCTTAATGGTTACAACTTTCCAAGTCGATGCTTGGATACAACACAAGTGAGTTTGCAACTCAATACAAATAAAGCCCTAGGCTTGTATAAAATAAATACAACAAAACAAAACAAGAAGCTCTCGGCTCCAAGTCATCCGAAGCTACAGCTTTGGCGGAGGCATATCAGCAGCACCTGAAAATGATTTTCCACAGAGGGTAAGCCAAATCCCAATAAAGATACTCTAACACAGTGTATGAATCTTAACAGAGTTATAAGGTGAATGCATATGCAATGCTCATGTCAAACATTTTATATCTCTTTCCAAAAACCATGTAATGCCAAGCTTATATTATAGTTCATGAAATCATTTGCTTACAACAGAAAATAGGGTAGTGGATAGAACACTGGGAATCTCTAGGATGTGTTTGCAAGTAGGCTACAAGTATTGCCAATTGCCATTTTTACCAGTACTAATCGGAAGGCTCGACACCTATCTACGCGGGTTTCTGGCCTTTCACCAAGGACACACATGCTAACTTAATACCATAACTACACTTCCTACCTAGATTCACCAAGGTATTCACCAATTTTTTCTCAAAACAATAAACATTTTCAATGCGTTAAATATGTTACAATGCCCAATGTAAATAGATAAGAAATCAGTTTCAATTCACCTAATTCTAATGCAATTTTGACAACAATCATAGCCATCCTTTACCGATAGCCCAAAACAGATATCTCTAAACAGATAAATAATTTCCAACAAAGATATACTTTCCAACATTTCAAGATAGGAGTGATAATTCATTTCTAACTGCACCACCACCACCATCATCGTTCCAATTTAATAAAACAAACATCAATTTCATTACCTTTTTAAAAAGCCAAATATCCAAGATTTTATGGCAAAAATCTCCATTTCTTTATAAATCAATTCCAAGGATCAAATACATCATTTTATTGCAACTCAACGACATTTATATTCCCACAATCATTTCCAAGAAACCATTTTGAAAACCCCTCTTTTGATTTCAAAGCCAAAACCCTAGGTTTTATCAAAAATCCTCAAATCACAATATCCTTTTAAAAAGACAAATAATCAAGTTAAAAATCATAAAAAAGTGTCAAAGTAATCCCTACCTCAAAGAACAAGACACAAAGGAAAGATGGGTAGAACTTGACGATATCGAAAATGCAAACTTCTCTGATTAAAACGAAATCCTCGACATGCTCCACCTTTTTATCAAAGGGACTAGGGTCAGGAAATGTACGGATCTAGTGTATTTGGGTCAAATGTTCAAGAATTAGAGAGAGTGTAGATCTAAAGTTTTGAAATGTTTAGAGAGAAAGATATGAAAAAGTAACTCAAAAGTGACTTTTCGAAATTGATATACACATAGACCACTCAAGCGACCAAAACACCGCTCAAACGATCAGACACAAAAAGTAAGACTGCTCGAGCGCACAATAACATACTCTTAGAAGTTTTGCAGACAAAGGCTAACCACCCGAGCGCAAGAAGAATCGTTCGAGCCAACACCGCTCAAGTGCAAGAAGGATCGCTCGAGTGAAAAATACCACCCTCCCAGTAGTTTTGCAAGCTTGCAAAAGTAATGAGAGTTCTAAAAGACCGCTCAAGCTAAGACCGCTCGAGTGCTAGAAACACTGCTTGAGCGAAGAATGCCATACTCCCAGTAGTTTTGCAGACCTGCAAAAGTACTGGAAGTTCTCGAAGTTCGCTTGAGCGAACAAGCAAAAATCTGGGCAGCAACAGTTTTAAAAAACCAACTCCAAACCTATTTCAAACACAACCAATACATTCCAATAACCAAACTCAACAAGGAATAAGATAGAAGAAGACATGAACAACCATTAAGACAAGAAATTCCGGATCTGAAACAATGAACGAGTCGAGTTTAAACCAGAATCATTATAGCAACATCTTGAGACTTCATAGCCTCCTCAAAGGTTAATGGATTTGAATCCATATTCAATGAAATCATTGTTTGCTTACAATAAGCTTTCGTAGTTCCTTCTAAAAGGTAAACAATGAAATCAAGGCTAAACAACTTCTCAGTCCTAGCTCACTTACTTCTCCTTAGCTCAACAGGCTTATTAGGTTCATTAGGCTTAATAGGCTCAATGGGTTCATTTCATTCACTTTCGTCTGTAAACATCAAAGGAGTTTATTCATTTCCTTGATTAGAATCCAACCTTGGAATGGTTGTGAAATGATTCTCATAAAATACTGCATCATGTGATTCAATGATGGCATTTGTTTCTACGGAACCATTGGGCTCTACTACCAGAAACTTATATGCTTTGCTATGTATAGCATAACTAAGGAATATGCATTCAATCTGACTATTATTCTACAGCCCCAAGTTTTCAAATAACCTAGATTAGGTTTCTTGTTTTTCCAAAGTTCATAAGTAACATTTCTTCCCTTGAGAGGAATTCTATTGAGTATGTGACAGGCAGTGAACAAGGCTTCACCCCAAAAACCATAACTTAAACTGGAGTAAGAAAACATAGCATTAATCATTTCTGTTAGTGTCCTATTTTTTCTTTCAGCTACTCCATTTTGTTGTGGTGTATAGGGTGCAAACTTCTCATGAATAATACCAACATTTTCACAATATTCTGGAAAATGGTATTCACTGCTTCTATCAGACCTATGTCTCTTTATTTTGACATTACACTAATTTTCTACTTCCGTCTTAAAAATCTTGAATTTATCATGCACCTTATCTTTTGAATGCAAAAGATAGATATGACAATACTTAGAAAAATCATCAATGAATGTTACAAAATATTTCTTACTACCTCTAGTGGAGGTACTATGTGTGTCACATACATCACTATCCACGAGTTCAAGCAGAGATGTGGTTCTATCTAGTTTAGGAAATAGAATGCGAGTAATTTTAAATTGCACACAAAATTTGCATTCTACAAATATATCAATGTCATACTTAGGAATTAAATCTAAATTAACCATATCATGCATTTTCTTAGTATTAACATGACCTAAACGAGCATGCCATAGAGAAAGAGAATCAACAATATAAATAGAAACGAATGTATTATTGATAACATTAACTTTGAACATTCCCTGTTACATGTAGCCCTTCCCAAAAAATATCTCACCCTTAGATAGGACAAATTTGTCCGACTCAAATACTAACTTGAAACCATGCTTATTAAGTAGGTTTCCAGATTCAAGGTTTTTCTTGGCATCAAATACATGATAAACATCATTAAGACTTAGGACTTTTCCAGATGTAAACTCCAGATCCACCGTCCATTTGCCTTTGATAGAAAAAGTTAAAGAGTTGCCCATGTAGAGAACTGTTCTAGCATCTTCGAGCACGTTCACCTCGGATACAACAACCACGATCTTGTCCTTGGCATTTGATGCTTTTGGCTTTTTCTTGTATGATCGACATTCATTTGTACAGTGCCCTGGCTTGCCACATTGCCAGCAAGCGCCTTTCACCTTCTTAGCATCTTTCTCAAGTTAGGTGTCACGCTTACGCTTCCTTTTGTTGAACCTCTTGCCATCATCCACCATGTGGATCTTGGAAGTCTGAACTAATTGGTTATCTTTACTTTCAAAAAGCCTTGACTCTTCCTCAACTCAGAGGTGTTGAGCCAATTCCTCTAAAGTAAGATCTTCCTTTTTGTGTTTCAGAGTTTTCTTAAAATCCTTCCAAGAAGATGGCAGTTTCTCTATTACAGATGAAACTACTATAGATTCATCCATGCTCATATTCTTTTGTCGAAATTGACTTAAAATATGTTGAATATCATGGAATTGTTTCATAATGCATTGAATCATAGAAAACGCATAAAATTACTAACAAAAAATTTCTTACTAGTTACATCCTCGGTGAGGCACTTTGATTGCAATATGTTTCAAAGTTGCTTTGTCGTTTCCAGATGTTGATACACATCAAACAGAGAGTCTGACAACGCATTCAGAATGTGCCATTAGCAAATGTAGTCATCATTCTCCCATTTGGTTCTAGTACGGGTTTGCTCCACCGTCTCGTCATCTTGCTCCACCGAATAGGGGGTAGTCAACATGTATATCACTTTGAGAGTGGTGAGCAGGAAGTGCACCTTCTTTTGCCTCAAAAATTTCCTCCATCAAATCGGTCAAACTTTATGAAATCCAGAGTCATTTTCTGAATAGATATCGCCATATAAAATATTGTCTTTAGATTGTTGAAACAATTCGTCTTGAATTCTTCAGTTGGTGGTCTCCAAGTCTTCAAAACTTGGCGATGATCTTGTTTGTGTAGAATAGAAATTTGGTGGTTCAAGTCGCGTTACTTAGTCACTTTCTTAAAGACAATATTTACACCTACCAAAAGGTGTGCAGGGGGTTACACCAAAATTTGCCTCCAAGATACAATGAAGCCTAATCTAAGGATCAAGTCTATCAGTGTCTGCATTGACGATAGTAGATCAGAATACTCTTGATATAATCAAGAAAGCCAAGACACTGATAATCAAGTCTGTAGAATTTGATTACTAGTAAGAAAAACAGAAACTTACTTAAGAAACTCTTGATCAAAAATTCTAAATCAAAGAGAGAAAGAGAGAGAGAGAGAGAGAGAGAGAGAGAGGGAATTGCAGGAATGCTTTATGGATCACTGTATGGATTGAAATGGCTGATTGCAGCCTATTTATAGGCCTTGATGCATATCATCGAATGGTCATGTCCCTTGATCACATTCGATCAGATCTGACAATTGGATAGATGATCTATAGTGCAAATCATTCTCACACCGAATAGATGCCTTGATTGATCATACCTAATCACGATCAGGTGCCATCTCATCCGTACGATCGTGCACATCCTGTACAATCGATTGGTTGACTCATCGCCAACGGAAGTCACATCATGGCACTAAGTACAAAGTCTGCCATCAAACGACACATAGCCACTGCCCATGCCACACGCACGCGTGTGCGTGAGTGTATGCACGCTATTATCCATTCCACAATTCCATATTTAATAGAATATTCTATGTAGCACTTTATTAAGTGTTCCATGTTTTCCTCTCTTTCTAATGTGGAATAAAGTTCCCAAGCTTATTTCAAGCTTTTTAAAGAAAAACAAGAAAGATTTTTAAAAAATCCAAAAACTAAATCATAAATTTTGAAAATCATTTTGAAAATTCTCCAACAAGACTTGCTCAGGTTATAGGTTCATGAAGGTGCTTTTGTAGCCTTCATGTTAGTAGTCTCCGAGTAGTATCCAAATTGTAACACAAGAAACTTTATTTGTTAGAGTCAAATTGGGGTCTAGACGATACCAACGTAAAACAATTTCAGATGTTAGGTTGATTCAGTGCTTCCATTCAATCTAGAATCCCCGATTTGGGCTCAAACTGCGATTATCACCAACCCTTTCCATTTTTTAAGAAAAATTGTCATAAAAATAACATACTATCAAAAAAGATAATACTCCAAGAAAAATAGATTAAATATGAGGAAAACAAAGAAAATCAACCGTATAAGCAATGAAAATATAAGACACAACATACTAGTTTTTTAATCGCGCCATTGCTTAGAGACTTAATAAATTCAATTGATAATTCAAAAATTAAGTCGACTTTGATTTTATATATTTTAGGGACTTAATAAAATTAATCGATAGTTTTAAAATTAAGTAAACAATTTGATAATAATTTAGAATTAGAAAGTGAAATAAATCTTCATTGGTATATCAACAATTTTGGAGCTGAAGGTTTGGGCAGAATGCATTTATAAATATATGAAAATATTAAATATATATATAAATTATTAAATGATATTAAAATATTATAGACGGTTAGATCATATTCACAACATAAGATTACTAAACTGGGGCATTAGTTCATCGATTCTCCTGCCTCTCTGTCCCGTCATATAAATTATTATTATTATTTTTTTTTTTTTTTTTTTTTTTTTTGTGATGTTGTTACTAATTCTATCAAAAAAATAATAACACCTTGCTTAGTTATCATTTTTTAAAAACACTTTTTAGAAAATTCTGTTTTCTTATTTTTCGTGTTTTTTTGTTTTTATTGATTTTTTTTAATATTTTAAGCAATTTTTTTAATTTTTAGACATACTTAACATAAATATACTTAAAAAGTAAAAAAATTTTGAAAAAAACCTTTTAAAAATTCACTAAATACCAAAAATATAAAAAAAAAAATACGAGAATTCAGTACATTTTTTATATTTTTATGTATTTATTAATTTTTTAAAATATTTTTTCACAAATTTTTTACTTTTTAGATACATCTAAGTAAGGTGCATCTAAAAAAGTAAAAAAAAATGTTTAAAATTTTTAAAATATTCACTAAAAACAAAAAAACACAAATCAAAAAACTCAATTTTCAAAAAACTTAATCCAAAAAACTCAAACCAAACACACTGAGATAGTCCAATTTTTATAAATTAATTAGCCTAGTTGCAAAAAAGAAGAGTTTATTAAAAAATATTCTTTCAAATACTTATATTCAATTAGTTTATATTCTAATAAGTTTTATTATTTTAGACATTTGATTCACAAAAATCTAATTCTCACATTTAAGATATTTTATGAACAATTTTACCCTTATAAATAATTTTTTGAACCCTTAACAACTTAGCGATGTGAACATTTACATTAAATAAATTTGACAGTGTGAATGTTCACATCATGAAATATTCACATTGTCAATGTGAATATTAATATTCGTTTCACTCTATTATTATCAGAGGTATTTTAATAACTATTGCACCCATATGACTTATTAAAATATAAAAAAATAATTTAGACTAAGTGAAACATAAGTAGGTGAATAATAATTTATGAATAAATGCCCCCAAAAAAGAAAAAGTCCGTAAATTTATAAGCAATTTGCGCCTAACCCAATCTCGATTTATTATATTGGGATTAGACACCGTCAACACAACTTAGATAGGGCTTAAGTAGCCGCCGTTTGGAAGAAAAAAGTTGGATTTTTTTGGCTAAAATAATCACAAAAATAAAATAGACTTTTTAACCCAATAAGACAAAACATCACATTTAACCCATAATCATTACATTTTTTCTTTTACAAAAAAGGCAAAAAAGCTAAAAAAACCAAGCCAAAAGCCCTTTTCAAACAAAACTTTTTAATCCTAGGCTAAAATAGTTAAAAAAACCAAAAAGTTAACCCACTTCCCAAACAAACCCGTAATCTCTCAATCAAACCAAACTCGCTCAAGTACTTATCCTAAACTACTTAAGGAATGTGGGTTAATATTGTCTCATGTATAAACTTTTTACTACATTATTAATTAGGAATATCACATAAATAATATTATATAATATTCTAAAATTAATAAATAATTAGTCAAATTAAGTGCATGTTGTGACAGATTTATCTCTTGATTGTCTCCATATATTGGGGTGATAAGAGGTCCATATAAAGTGACAACTAGTTATTCTCCACACCACCAGCCATTTTAGATGGAGCCTTTAATTCCATTTCCTATAAGCTTTTTTTTTTGTCAAAATATCTAGGTGTTAAATTACTTTTCCAAGTATGAGAATCTCCCATTAAAAAAAATAAAAATAAAAATAAGAGTATGAGAATCTCTTATATTCAATGATCAATTAAACAAAGGGTAGTGTTTGAGTGTATATGGTGCATATCATATATATTTGAGTAAATTTTCACAAATATACATAAGTCATCTTATAAAATCACGGAAATTCTCACAAATATATATAATTTTTTTTTTTTTTTTTTTTGATCAGCAAAGAAAAATTTCATTTAACAGCATGAAATTAAAAGTACAGGAAGATGACATGCATCGAGAGAGATTCGGAAGTATAAAAATACCCCTACTACTGCTGCTCGCATCCATACAACCAACCCCTAAGCCTTTCGATTTTTTAAACAGAAAAAGTTAAGAAGAACTTAACTGGAAAATTAAAATACAAGAATCCCTACATAATCAACCCACCAAAACACCCAAAACAAACTAAAAGAACTAAACCAACCCCCAAAATAAACTAAATAAACTAAACCAACACAGTCAAATCAACGCCCCCACGCCACTGCCAAAAGCCCACTTCTCTGCAGCTACAACACCCACTCCTCTGCAGCTACAACACCTGCAACAACAAGCCACGCTTCTGTAGCTACAACCACCCACTCCTAAGCAGCCTGCAGCCACCCTATGCTGCTGCCCTCACCACTCTTTGCTGCTACTAAACCGGCCCACACCGCCAGAGCTGTTGCTAATCCAGCCAACCACACCTATGCTGCTAAACCGGCCGAGAAGACTCCACAGCCACAACCGGAAAAACCCACTGCAGATCAACACCTCCACAGCCACCACCGGAAAACACCCACTGCAGATCATCGCCCAAGGTCCAGATGCTGCTGCTGCAACTCCCGAACCCACTGCCACTGCTGATCATCACCTCCATAGCCACCACTGGGACACCACCCACTGCCGATCCAAACACCAACCAGCAGTTCTACTTCCATTCCAGATCTTCTTCTTACACCCCTCAAACTCTCACACTAAGAGGAACGCTCGAATGAAAACCAGACAGATCTGAATCGACTCCGACACCCAAGTTTCCACCCAAACCAAGCATCGAAACGTCACCAAAAATCTGAACCAGAGATCACCCCTCAAGCTCCTACTCGTAAAAGAGCGCTCGAGTGAAAAATCATCTAACACGGCCCGGAATCACCAACAAAAATACGCACACCGCAGCACACCAAACACTCCTAGGTGGGAAAATAATGGGGGACTCAAGTTTATTAACGGGAAAACAACGATCAAACACGGGAGAAGCTAGCCCAGCTGACCGCCATAGCCAAAGGCGGTGGCCAGCCAGCCCAAAGAGAGGCCCGGGGAGGGAGGTTTTTTAGAAAGAGAGGCCTGGGGAGGGAGGTTTTTTTTAATATATATAAATTGTGATTTCTTAAATTTTTATGAATTAACTTATGTATGTTTGCAAAAATTTACATAATTTTGTGAACTAATTTATTTATATTTATAAGAATTTATATAAGTACATGTACACTTAAGATTGCCCTATAAGAAAATGGTATTGTTGAAGGTATGTTGCGGATTGAATTTTTTCAATATGCCTAGTTTTAGACGGATGACAGATTTAAAGTTCTTTTGGCCACAATCGAACCGTCAAACCGCAAGCACTCTTAGTAATTTGTAAGATTTTGTGTTTTCAATTTGTTTAGATATTTTGATTGTGTTTTCAATTGAAAATGAATTTAAATATTTTGTTGTTTTTCAATTTGTTTTCAATTTAGAAATCCTTTTATCAAATAACAAGTGTTAATATTTGGTATTTTTGTAAGGAAAATATAAGGCTTAAGTTTTTCATTTTTTTAAAAAAATCAAATTAAATAGTTTTTGAATATAAAAAAAGTAATGAAATAATTTTGATAATGCATGATTTTCTTAT
Source organism: Camellia granthamiana (assembly GCA_036172215.1). NCBI lineage: Eukaryota > Viridiplantae > Streptophyta > Magnoliopsida > Ericales > Theaceae > Camellia > Camellia granthamiana. The sequence goes on along the minus strand of CM069905.1, from coordinate 103,418,619 downwards.
ATATATTTATTATTGGTATTTGATAATTTACTTAATAATCTTTTGGTTATGTTGAGTTTGATTATTATCTAAAAAAATATTGATAAGTTGTTGTATTATGTTCAAAATTTGTAAAAATTTAAACCGCTAAACCGATTCGCATTGATCTTTCAATCCGCCAATCTGTTCAATCTGCATTTATCAATCCAGTGGATGAATGTGGATTGATTTTTTCAATCTACTAATTTGACAGACGGATGACAAATTAAAATTTTTTCAGTTGCAACCAACCAGAGAATAGCCCGATAGTTGTCACTATTTTTGTCCAAATAACCCATTCATTAGAGATTATTTTATATCCCAATTTGGACAGCAGGGCCATGTCCTGGTTCAAAGTTTTTCTAATTTCCAAGCATCCCTTTCTATTACTTAGGGTATAATTTTGGCCCACAGCTCATGGGTAGCCCGAAGCCCGCCCACGGCCTGAGGTGGGTCCGACCCATTAAGGCCCGAGCCCAAACCCAGCTCGAGACCTTGGGCCAAGGCCTGGGCCATCGTTTTGAAGCCCGGCCCAGCTCGGTCCGCCCGGCCCACCCGAGACCTAGTGCTATTTTTAATGAAAAATAATAAAATTTTGGTAAAAAAAATTAAAAAAATTGTTTAGGCCCGCCCAAGCCCGAGCCCAGGGGCCCGTCCAAAGCCTGAATACCCCTGGGCCTGGGCCTAATTTTCTAGCCCGTGGGCCAGCCGGGCCCTGCTCGATTTTTTTGGCAGGAACCCGCAAGGCCCGATATGGGCCCGAGCCCGAATGAGCCAGGCTGGGCCAAAATTACACCCCTACTATTACTTTTATAAACCTACTCCCAACCAACAAGATGGTGGCTTTGTTTAGCAAAGGCTATTTTTTACCTTTTACGTTAAAATTTATAAAAAAAAAGATAAAATAGACTAAAATAGTTAATAAGATAAAGTATCACATCAAATTTATAATTATTTCACTTTTTTCTCTAACAAACATCACATCTAATTATAAAAAAATTTAATTATCTTCCCAAACATAAATATTTTAGCCTATTAAAATAACTAAAAACTAAAATAGCTTACAAAAATAACCAACTTTCCAAACGAAACCGGAATATTCTTTTCATCATTAGTGCCTTGTGTTCGACATCTAACTAAAAAAAAATTTTAATTATTTTTTTAATAAAATTTTTAAGAAATTATATCAAATTTATTTATTTTTCAGATCATTCTTGTGTTGACAAGAAATTCAGTAAAAACAAAAACTAAAACCAACTTTTTTTACTCTTGTTTTTTGTTGTTGCCATTTTTGAACTTTAAAAAAGGAGGAGAATTCTAACGGAGGGCGTTGTTTGGGGGCCTACTATGGGTCCCGTTTCGATGATTTGAACTGTTTATTTTGTCAGACACTTTGTGTAGTTCATCCAGAAGAAAATTAGGTCGATCTGATAACTATAACTTATTCAATTTATTGTGTTTATCACTAAAAAAAATTATGGATTATTTTTAAACACATAATTGTTGACTATTTTTTTAGTAAAAAATTAAACATGTTACAATAAACATGTTAGTACAAGCAAGTAACAAAAGAACAAATTTGCATAAATGTGAGCATCATCGAAGGACTAAAATAAAAGGTATACAACCATGACATATGTAATATCATACCAAGACATGATCATATATTAATAAGTATATTCATGAACACAAGAGCATAAAATATCTATGTCAAACAGAATTTCCAAATTCAGTACCACTTAAAGATCGAAATCAAAAGGGCTATCTCAGATTTGTCTCGAACTTGGCCCTCCTATGGGTTGTAGAGAATTTAACTTAGTTTTCGGAACATGTCTCAGAAATGTGATAGCTTTTATATATTTTTAGTTACTTAAGAAATACTCCAGCGTTGTCCAGATTCATCAACCGTTACGAAAATTGGATTTTCTCACAGACTAGTTGCTCTTTTTCGATGAAACCAATTTTAATTGAAATGTGACTCTTTAAGAAGATTTTGGCATAAAACTGAAGTCCATGAGATTTTTTTACATTTTCCTAGAATTTTTGAAAGTTGGCTATAAAACAGATTTTTCGTGCACAATACTCAAAATAAGAAGATTGGTGAGAAAAGAGGCCAACTAAGGGAAATTTTTCACTTCTTTTGTGATGAAAATATAATAAATAATGTATCAACAACTCATATTTTTAGAGTGATGGTATGCCTTTGGAAATAACGTGAGATATGGGAAAAAAAAGATAGTTTTGCATTTCTTAAGAGGAAATACGAATAGAATTCATCAACTTTGAACACATGAATACCATTACAACACATCTAAAAATATTATTTAAGCCTTTAATAACATGTATTTGAAAAAGGAAAATAAAAGAGAGAGTTGTGTAGTGGCTTACTTGGTGCTTAGATGGGTTGATTGCACAATTTTTCCTCTCCTTTCCTCTCCTCCTCCACCAAGCTCTCTCCCTCTTTCTTTTTCTTCTCTCCATCGTGGGTTGAGTGTGTATGTGTGTTGAAAAAGTGGTATATTTATAGGGAAAAAATGATAAAAAGACTATTTTGCCCTTGGTTCCAATTCAACTGAATAGTTCTTTGATTTAGTTTCAATATAATAGAATGAGGGGTGATTAGGACCTTAATTATATACTTAAATATGATATAGTTAGGGTTAGGTCTAATTTAATTTAATCTAGTTACAAGTACAAATTGGTACCAAAGTCAATGACATATCCCATGATTTTAGCAATTTATCCCACCTAGTACATTAGATATATGTAGCTTCTAGGGTGCCTGGCCACATGGGGAGGATTTGAGAGGATTTTTATTTATATTTTGTGTACAAATGAATATATTTATTGTAGATTTTGTGTACAAAAAGAATTGAATATGATTAAAGGTATATATATGTATATAATGGTACCAGTTTAGGGTCAACATGTGATTCAAGAAAAACATGAGGGCCAAAGCTTTAGGTTATGAGTTTGAATATTTAGCTAAGTGTAGTATTTATTTAGAATTCAGGAATTTAATTCGGTTAAAGTTTCATTGTTTTGAATTAAACGGTGAATTGTACTAACAACAAGAAACCTAGGGTTTCTATGTGAAAAATATATTTAGAAAATTAATTTAATTATTATTAGGGTTTGAGAAATGGTTCCTAAGTTCTTGGATTCAATCAAGATTTGCGAGTTTTCAGTTGGTGCGCATTTTTGACTCTATAACTAAAATTGAAAACAAATAAGGAATCGAGGGTCTCTATTGAAATAGTTCAAAAATAAGGGTCAAAATAAAATTACAAAGGTCAGGGGCCTCATAGTTAAATAATTAATATTAATGTGTAGAAATGATTACTAAGCTATCGGAGCCGATTAGGGTTTATATGGGTTCATTTGTGATGTCTTCGATTCTAGGGTTAAATTTGCAAATAAATGAAGAACTAAGGGCTTTATTATAATAACTCAAAATTTAGGAACTTAATAGGGTTTACAAAAGTAAGGGGTCTCAGAGAAAGCGCCCAAGTCTTAGGGCCGGTCAAAATAGAATGTCTACACATTGTCAACCATCACAAGATAAGAACTAACCCCAAACAGATCAAGGCTATTATGGAACTCGGCTCTCCTAGATCCGTTAAAGAAGTTCATAAGTTAATGGGTATGGCTGCGGTGCTAAACAGATTCATTAATCGATCTTCTGACTGATGTAGGTCATTCTTTCAGACACTTTGGCTGCAAAAATCATTCAAATGGATTTCGGAATGCCAGTTGGGCTTGGAAGGACTGAAAACATACCTCAACTCCATCCCTTTTCTATCTACTCCTATGTCGGGTGACATTCTCATTCTATATCTGGTGGTATCTGACCATGCTGTAAGCGTCGTTCTTCTTTGTAATGAACTCGATGAGCAGAAACCCATTTTTTATGTAAGCAAATCCATAGTCTACGCAAAAACCTGGTATTTATCCTTGGAGAAATTGATTTTGGCCCTTGTGGTGGCTGCCAAAAAGCTAATGCACTATTTTCAAGCCTACATCGTTAAGGTGTTAACAGATCACCCCCTTTGCACAGTGCTGCGCTAAGCAGAATCTTCAGGGAGGGTCTCCAAGTGGGCATTGGAACTTGGGCAGTGCGATCTACAATTCTCACCACAAATGACCATCAGAGGATAGGTTATGGCCGACTTCATTACCGAATTCACAAAACCAGTAGGCAATGCCGAGATCATCTTGCCAGACCAATCAAGCCTCCAACCTCACCCAAAATGGCAAATGTATGTAAAAGACATCTGGCAACTATATTGTGACAGATCGTCCAACCAACGAGATAGTGGGGCAAAAGTTGTTATCATGACTCCCAAGGGGACAATAATTGAACAATCTGCCAAACTTGGCTTTGATGCATCTAACAACGAGGCTGAGTATGAAGCCCTTTTTGTCGGCCTACGCAACTCACTTTAGATGGAAACCAAATGGCTGCACGTATTTTGTGACTCAAAATTGGTGATTAACCAAATAAAAAGGGAATACGCAACTAAAAACGATCGTATGGCAACCTATGTGAGAATAACTAAATCTTTGTTAGACAAATTTGACAACCATAAGCTTAATCAAATTGCTCATGATCAAAACACTCATGCTAATGCCCTAGCTTGTTTAGCCTCGGCCATTAATTCAGAGTTCAAACAAACCATTGAAACGGGTTTCATCCCTGAGTCGAGTATTAGTATCCTCGAAGTTGATCCCATTGTGCATATAATTCATAAAGGACTAAGTTGGATTGATCTCATTGTTGCATTCTTGAATTCAGAGCAATTACTAAAGGATAAGAAGGAAGCTCATAAGCTTCAAAATAAGTCCTTGAGGTATTATTTGGTCCCTGAGGGAAAACTGTACAAAAAGTCTCTGTCAGGGCCATACTTATAGTGTGTCCATCCTGATAAGGTTAAAGACTTTCTAGCCGAAATACATGAGGGAAGTTGCGGTGCACATTTAGGAGGGCAATCACTGGCTCACTGAGCCATCATTCAAGGCTATTGGTGGCCGACTATGCGCACTGATATTGAAGACTATGTCAAAAAGTATGAACGGTACCAGAGATTCTCACCATTAACACTTCTGCTAGCCAAAAGAACTGAACTCCTTGACTAGCCCTTGGCTTTTGCTTAGTGGGGTCTAGATATTATTGGACCACTACCGATAACCCTACGCAATAAGTGATTTTTAATTATTGCTATGGATTACTTCACTAAGTGGGTTAAGGTAGAACCATTGGCGCATATACGAGACATTGACATCAAACGCTTTGTCTGGAAAAACATCATAACTGAATTCAGCATCCCTAGAGCACTCATCTTGGATAATGGCACCCAATTTGATTGTGGTATTTACCAAGAGTTGTGCGACACGTATGGCATTCAACCTTACTTCTCTTCACTAGCCTATCTCCAAAGTAACAGCCAAGCAGAGGCTTCCAATAAGGTAGTTCTAGACAGCATCAAGAAACGGTTGGAGAAAGCAAAGGGCAAATAAGTTAAAGAGTTGCCAAGCATATCGTGGGTGCACAAAACTACGCCAAGACGGTCTACAGGGGAAACTTCGTTGTCTTGTGCTTTGGTAACGAGGCAATCATACTATTAGAAATCTGCTTGCCAACTCTTCGATCGAGGGCGTGTTATACTGGCAAGAATGACATGATGCTGGCATTAGATATGGATTTAGTCGAGGAGTGCCAAGATCGAGCCCTTATGAAGATGGCACAATACCAACAGCAACCCCCAAAATCATACAATCAACGCGTACATCCATGCTAATACACTCCTGGGGAGTTGGTCCTAAAATAAGTGTTGCTAGCCAACAAAAATCCTTCATCTAGTAAACTCGGCCCAAATTGGGATAGCCCTTATCAGATGGATTTCATTGCCGATGTAGGGCATATCGCCTCTTAGATTTGAACGGCAAATGATTACCCTGAACTTGGAATTCGACCTATCTTCGTAAATTTTATCATAAGTGTCGTTTCTTTTCTTTTTAATCTCAAATGTATATTACTCCGTATATGTACAATCAATGATACAAGATGTTACCTCTATTCCTTGTTTGTTTCATATTGATTGCTTTGCTTCACTTCAGATGGTCAATAAAAGCATCCGAATTTAGAGCACTCTTCATGCTCGACATGAATCACCACCAATAAAAAGCCTCTGAATTCGGAGTACTTTATAACGTGCCATTTTTAATTACAAGTATGCAATTTAAGGACATAATTAGTTCGACTATTTCAAACAAGCGTAATTGAACTTTTATTAAGAAAACATCATGACAAATTCAAACTACATTACAAATACATTTATCTTAAGGCCGATTGGTATCCTAGTTATAGTTAATAATAGTGAACCCAATAATCAAACCGAAGTTTCTACCACCGTTTGACTTTTCTCAGGGTTTGTGGCCTCTTCTTCATTATCCATTTTCTCAACATCATAGGGTTCGAATGACATCACATAGTTCTTGTATAACTGCGAAGCAGAATTAAGACCCTCCGCTTGGAGTGCCTTTGTCCATCCGTGCTTGAAGCTACGGTTTTCACATCGCAGACATCGTCCACTAACTTCTCTCTTGTGTTATTTATACCAATCTTTCTTCTGTCAAAAAAGCCCTTGTCGTAGGCTCAGCTCTCTATGGCTTCTCTTGCAAAAATACTAACATTATCTCAATTGGCTATCGCCCGATCCATAAGCCGTTGTGTTACTTTGTCCCTCGATGATACCGAATCTACTACCCCTGCCGCTTTGAACTCTACCACCCTGGTTTTCCTAACCTCATTCTCTACCTTCTCAGCGGCTTCTTCAAGTTAGCGTTCCAAGTTTCGAATCTGCTCATCCTTGTGATCAATTTCCTTTTGGGCAGCACGAAGGCTCTTGCCGACTTCATAAGAACTATATAGTCCTTTGATGGCGCCATGAACTTCTTCTCAAAAACCTCATAATCACCCCGGTTGGTCATTGATTGGTGTACTTCAGGGGGGAAAATTTGTTGTGTAAACTCAACTGCAACATTCGGGTCATGAACAATCGAATCGGCTTCGTTCATTGGCATATTCCCGATAAACACTAAGAAGCTCAACAAACGTGGCAGCCTACTCGGCTCATTTCGGATTAGGGCTTGAGCACCGATGGTTGTATTGCCTCCTTTCTCTTGGACCTCACTCCTAGGAGATCTACTTCAATTATCTCTCTTACCCGTCTCTTACTACCTGGGCGACCAACGTTTGTTTTTCTCCTCAGGTTACACTGCACTCCTGCTAGCAAAGTTGTTGGGCACTTTTTGGTTCATCTCTACGTCCAATTCAGCCAAACTTTTTCCCTTCCCTCTGCTGTTAAAGAACAGTTTGGGCTTTATCGGAGGAGAATTTCCCTGAGAAACGAAAGCACCTGAGTTGAGTTCTACGCAGTAGTGGTCTACTCTTCGCAATGGTGGTCTACTTGAATCAATTGAACTAATTATAGGTCCACCGTGCATATAACTTTAAATCAATCACGGAGGCACCACTTTCAATGCCACTAAAATGATTCCACGTGTCTGCTGTCCCATCACTTATCAGAACCCGTCGCCGATCATATCTTACCTAGTCGGCTCATTTTTGGCAAACCATACATTCGTCCTAACCGGGGCAAAGGCAGATATATGAATCTACTTGGCGTGCACACTGCCCCCACCTGTAACTCGGTAGCATTTATTTTGTTGTGTGCAATGCATCTGTTCCTAACCGAGGCAGAAGCAGATTTATGGATCTATTTGGCATATAATAGACCCTGTCTGAGAAATAGTAACACCATCACTCGGCTTCTGGTTGGTCTTCAGATTCAGATTCATTGATCAACTTATCTAGGGCACGGTTAAGTCAACCCCTGTTTTCACCATTGGTTTCCTAATCGGGGCAGGGGCAAATATATGAATCTATTCGGTAATTAAGTCCACCCCATTTGTGAAACCACAGAAAGGTGTTGAATTAACATTATTTAGTTGTATCAATAATTACATTATGCCGATTGTACAAACATCAAGTTAGATTAACATGATAATTATCGTTCAATCACATGCATTTTTAAAGGCAATTTTTGTGCATAATGGAGCATTTTCATTCATAAAATGACTTGATTACACGAGTTGGTCAAGATGAAAATGGCCCTAGTACATCATCTAATAACAAAAATAATAATAAATAGTAAACACACAAAACACAAAATAGTAGTGGATTTCAAAATAGCAAGTTTGGTCTTCTATTCTCAGCCTTAGCATCATTCTAGGTTCGATTCCAAGGCTCAATATCCTCTTGTTCAAATGGAATCGGCACATCCGGTGACACTTGAGTAGTCGCGAGTTCCTTGAGCTAACCATGTTTAAAACTCCAATTTCCAACTTCAAGGCCTCACTAGCGTATTTTTCGGTCGCCACATTCTTGCTCTCTTTAATATCTTTTGACGCAGCCAATTGCATCTCCTTTTTAGCCTTCTAGGCCTCTAGCAATTCGATCTTGAGTCTTTTCAGCTCCTCATCTACTATCTTAAAGGCTGCATCACAAATGTTTGCCCTCTCTTCGGTGGCATGGCGTAGGAGGTCAACATGCTTGTTTTTTCGTATTCAACAGCAGTCTTCTACTGTTCTTCTTCAGCTCTCTTCCTTTTAGAATATTCTCTTTACGATGCAACCACAAGCTTAATCATTATCAATTTAGCCTTGTTTTGTTCGGCCGCCACCTCCACCTTGAGTTGATTGATCAATTCCATTGTATCATAGTGACAGCAACCGATGTCAACAATTCACTCTGTAGCTTGCAAAAGCAAAGGCAGTCAATAATTATACATTTCTATTCCAATGAACACATCGAAAAAAAAGCACTTACCAGAATGGATGATTAAGCCGGCCAAGGCATCCTTTCAGCTCTAAATTTCACCTTATCTAGAGGAAGAGTGATAGATATGGCCATGCTCAAGGCAACTCCAGGTTCCTTGAGGGCTGAAACATCGGCCAGAATCAATGCCCCATTTATTTTGGGTTGGATAGAGAACGGCACCGTCAAATCCAAAGTGAGGGAGGCCCGTGGTCTTTTATCAACTGTCTGCTCGGCCGGCTCTTAGACTCATAGGATGTTTGGAGCCTCTTTGATCAGCTGCCTCAATCTCTGTTCCTCCTGGAACGGTCTCTATTTGAGCCGATTCTGCCAAGACGGTATGCTCAACAGCCTCCATTTAGGGTGTTGCTTCCAGAGAGACCTTTTAGCTTGCACTGGCAGCTTCCATTTGCTTTCTTTTTGTAGCCAGCCTCTCAGCGTTCCTTTACTTGGCAAATCGGGCGAGTGAAAGGGTTTTTCCAACCATTTCTTCGGCTCTGGACCCTAGCAAATCATCTAAGTCTAGAAAAATATCGGCGTCTTCCTGAGTGTCCTCCAAATCCACTCAAATAGGAGATGGCACAAATTCTAGATCTCGGTGAGGGCTAGTTTCTTCGCTTTCAGCAATTTCGATAGCCGAGTTGGAACCTCTTTGTTCGGTGTCTTAATTATCGGCGCCCTATTGTACTTGTTCGGCGTTCTCCTTGCTGCTCTCACTATCCAACGCTTTAACCACTCCTATATCCCTCATGTTAACGTAACTTTCAAAGACTTAGGCTATGAGCTGTTGTTCACCCTGAAGAATCAGAATATGATCGGCAGCAACAAAGGAGGAGTAAGGCAGATCATATTTTAGTAGAATATGGGTGGCACGACCTTGACCCTAGAGGTTTTTTTGGCTGGTATAATCAAGAATGGTCTTGACTTGGGCACAACAGCCTTGTCCTTTGAGGTAATCGCCTTTTTTAGAACATTGGAAACCGAATGGAATTCAAATTAACTTACAACTACTTGGCCACCTAGTTTCCTTTTTTGCCTAGGAATTGGATCCTAGCGGTCCTCATCCGTGCCAAATTCCCAGTTACCACTGACAAGGACCATAACGTCATCTACCTTCTTCCTCGAACTAGCGAGCATAGTCACTAGTTTGTGATCAATGTCTTTGGCCCTTAAGAAGAATTGCCCTAGCCGACTAGATGATTTGGCGAGAGCATAGTAATGCCTAAGTTAATGTTTAGTCGGCGGTTGAGTGCTAAAATATCCATAATTATTCAGTAGAAATTTATGTTTGGTTGCAAAGGAATTTGTACCCAATAACAAATAATAGATTGAAGAAATGGATGAAAAGGAAAATCCACTCCGCCTTCGGAAATTGCTAATGATGGGAGTATCATGGTACTGGTGTTAGACCTTTCAAGGTCCATTACCATGTCCGCAACGAGTTCCAGTTAAACGTCATTGGGAATCATGTAATGGCAACGAAAAGCGGCAACCTTACTCTATGAAAACAGAGCTTTCAGGTAGTTTGCCACGAATGTATTAATGGATGGGTGAGTCGATGGTGAAGGAATGAACCAGAAATGAAGCAAGGTCAAGAAACTGTAAAATGTACAAATGAAATGAAAAAAGAGGTTCAGAGGACTTACAAGTTCTAACGAATGATGCTCGAACAAATGAAGTCTGAAGTAGTAGCAATCAAGAGAGAGAAACTAAAGGGCTGTGAGAATGAAGTCTTTTCAAAAGTGAAGGGGCAGAGGCGACAGATTTTTGAAATTGCAATTCATGAAGGGTCAGGAGAGAATGAAGAGGCGGGAAGCTTTACATATTCTCTAGTAGGTCCCATCCATCATGTCAAATGTATGATAGTGTGTCCATCACGCGCCCAAATTTCAAGGCATTTGAGGTGTAATCCAAGTCTATTTCAATTAACCGAATAAAGCTGGTCCAACAAAGGCCGAGCACACAAGCCACTCGGAGTTTGAGTTAACTAGGAGCTCGGGGGAGGCAATTGTGGGAGCCGAGTAAAAATAAATCTAATCGGCAAACAGAGTACATTCAAGCCTATCTTTGATAGGCTCGATTTAGCCAAAGCCACTTATTCAAACAAGTCATTGTCGAGTAAGTACAAATGGGTTGAAGAGTGTGCCGAGTTAAGGGTACTTATGTTGTCCGTTTGAGACGAGTATATTAGGTAAGTCAGCATGGTCCCATTGAGTGGGACCAAGTTGTCCCTTTCTAAAAAGTATAGTAGGGAGATGAGTCCTGACAGAGTGATGATGAAGGCTTAAGCTACATGAAGAAAATATCAGAATAATGACTCTATAAAAGAAAATGGGAGGCTAAAAGAGGAGGTATGTTCTAAAAAATTTGCACTCTAAGAAACCAAATGTTCTTCTTTCGAAAGAAACTTAGTTGCTCGTTGGAATGCTAATTCTAGAACCACCAACCGGAGTTCTTCTATTTCAAGTAGCATCTCAAGGATCCTTCAAAGGCTTATTTGAATTGGAGTATTCTAAAATCACCCCCACAAGGATTATTGTGTAATTTCCAAAAAAAAAAATACTGAAGAAAAAAGTGTGCATCAGTTACTGCATTGAGAGTGACATTTGTTGAAGTTAAGATTAGATTGTAATGGTTTAGAATTTTTAATAAGAAAGATTTTTATTATTATTATTTGGATTGGAAGTGAATTAATCAGTAAAATTATTGTGCATATAGGGTACCACACGGCAAGTATTTGTTGGTAATCAGGCAAACCAATGACACCTAACTCTGCACTTCAAATTAGTTAATTGTACAATCAATATATGCATTCCCGCGATTTTAGGTAATTCTGTTACAACTAACTCATAATTTTATATATACATATATAATTAGTGGTTTGTGTTGCATTTGATATTTGATTTTTTATCAATTGTTAATACTGTAATTATGCGTGTCGCTTAAATATACAAAGCGTGAAGACTTGTATGAATAAATTGATCTGTATCAAAAATACAACTAAACAAATATATACTTGATTAAAGAATTTCAATAATAAATGAGAAATTTTATAAATATAAATATTAATTTATAATTAGATTGTTAAAATTACAATCTTATCTTAACAATAAACAATAAACAAATTATTTAAATATATAGTATTACACAAATATTTTTCTATCAATTTCTCTCTTTAATTTTTCATAATCCGTACCTATAATACAACTGAAGATATGAAACTAATTGCACAATTATACAATTTTGTTTAATAGTTCATCTTATAATACAAATTTATTGAATCTACTATTGCATATTATTTGCATACTATTAGTGTAAGAATACATTAATATCAATATATTATATATTTTTATATATCAAGAGTTGTTGAGTCTAGTTTCATGTGTCACGAATATCTTGTCTGATGAAAAATATAACATTAGTCATTAATATATTTTCATTTATGTATAAAATGTGGAATAATTTTTTTTAAGAAAATAGAATGATATTGTACAATAATATTTCGATCAATATAAAAATTTCATAATTATTTTCACGATATGTATAAATCCATACTTATAAGTGTTTACATGGTCATTTTCATTAAACTGTCAAGGTACATAATTTATTATGGAATCTGTAAATAATCAGCATATAATAAAAATTGATCGAAACTTTTTATTTGATATACTTACTTTTTGCATAATTGAGTTACTGCGATAATACTTGGACATCATTCAAAATTTTTTTCCACCTTATAATTTGACTAAAATGTGTGCAGTTTTATTTTGAGTTTTAAGTTTTTGAATTTTGAGTTGTATTTTGAATTTTTTGGATTTATTTTTTTTAAATATTAAAAAATGTTTAAGAAAATTTTATTTTTTGTTTTAAATATATAATTTTCATTTAAATTTTTTTAATTTTAAACTTTAAATATTTTATTTTATTTTGTAAATATTTTAAGTTTTTAATTGTAATATTTTAAATTTAAAACACAACTGCACACTCAAATCGTAACAAAATATATAATTCAAAACTCAATTCAAAAATTATTTTCAAAACTCATAACCAAACACATAACTCGAAATTTTACACTACTTTCAAAACTCTACACTCAAATCGTAACTAAACACATAACAAAAAAGTTAAAATATTTAAATATATATTTATAAAATAAAATTATATATTTAAAATAAAAATAAATTTTTTAAAATTTTTTAATATTTAAAAAAATACAGCACACATTAAAATAAATAAATAAATATTTAAAATATAAAATATTTACTCTAAAAAAATAAAATTAAGAAAAATTTTAAATATTTAAAAAAACTAATTCCAAAAAAATTCAAAATATAACTCAAAACTCAAAATACAACTTAAAATCCATAACTAAACAAATTTTCTTTTTTCAAAACTTAATTCAAAACTCATAACTTAAAATACGACTCCACACTCAAATCATAACTTTAAAAAAACAAAATAAAAAAAATTGAATTTTTTTTCTTTTAAAATAAAGTTTTGGAAAGAATTTTGTTTTGAATTTTGAATTATATGTTTGATTATAAATTTTAAAAATAATTTTTGAAATCAGTTTTAAATAATTTTAAGTTGTATATTTGATTATTAATTTTGAAAAGAGTGCTATATATATATTTTTTTTCAATTGTAATTCCAAAAAGAAAAATGATTTGTGGCACTAAAACTGTTGGCACTAATGGCACTAATTTCCTGTTTTGGTAACTTTGTTTTTTTTTTTTTTTTTTCTTTACCTGATATAAAAATTAGTGCCATTAGTACTCAACAAATTAGTGCCACAAATCAAATTCCTGCCAAAAAACAACCAAACATGGCCGACACTTTACTCACCTCGAGAAAATGGGCAGTGAATTCAATTGCCCCATCCAGTAATCTCCCACGAGGAGCACGCATAATTTTACCTACAAAAATAAAAGGGCAAATTACAAACAATCCCTTGAGGTTTGGTAAAAATATAGATTCTTCTTGAGGTTTGAAAAATTACATCCCGTCTCTTGAGATTTATATTTTCATAACAAATTGTCTCCTGAGATTTTTATTTTTATACAGATTCCCTCCTAATTTCTCCTAATTTGTTATGAAAATTTGACCCTCAGGGAGCAATTTGTAATTTCTCAAACCTCAGGGGATATTTTCACCAAATCTCGAGGGGGTGTTTGTAATTTGTCCAAAATAAAAAAATTTATTAAAATTTTTACCAAATGTATCGCATGAATGTGTAACTCATATGGACTCACATAGTATGGGTCACACACTTATGTGAGACATTTGATAGAAATTTTAATAAAATTTTTATAATCTCTAGCATTACTATTTTACATATACTTGTGAATATATATATATATTTATGTATACATTGATTTCTACTTTTTTTAACACAAATTAACAACAATTTATATGACTTTCAATAATATATTGATTTCATTTGGGCTCTGTATTTCAATTCATTTCATGTTTGTTTGTAGTGACGGAGCCAGGAATTTAATATAGGGGATACTTATTAATTATAATCTCAAAAAAAAATTTCCCCAATCAGTAACAATAACATAATAATAATGTTTCGAGTTAATATTAAACATTAAAAATTAATATTCGTTACAAAAAGTTTTTAATTTTAAACTTTTACAATAGACTCCGACGAGTTTTCATCTTTTGAAATCTTTCCATGATAGTATCATTGTCAATGTCATCAAAAATACCTCTCTTAATGTAGACAACCAAGTTATCATTCATCCATTTATCACCCATTCGGTTCCGCAATCGATTATTCACAATAATCATAGTTGAAAATACCCTCTCAACAGTAGCAGTTGCAACAGGTAAAATTAATGCTAAAGTCAAGAGCAAATACACCAATGGATATACTTTGTCTCTTCCAATCTCCACCATTTTCCTAGCAAGATCGGCAATTCTATTCAACCTTGAGAACTCACTACTGGATAGCATATCGATAATATATATGTATATATATATATCAAGTTGATCATTAAGTACCATGAACTTCACTGAAGAAAATTCTTTGGGATAAAATTCGGCAAGATGAATTAACTTGTTCTTGTCAAAACTAGAGAAAGAGTTAAATAGATTCAAATGTGCCACACAAAGTAACAACTCAGTGTTTGACTCAGTGAAATGAGCATTTAGTTTTTGAATTTGCATATCCAAAACAGTGTAGAATAATTCAGTGCGATAGTGATGTAAGTCTATAATTTCTTGAGTATTGCGCATTTTTCTCCCTTGAACTACAAATATATCATCCATTTGGGGAACATCAATTTTATGCTTTTATGTATATTAATATTAATAAATTTAAAATAAGAGCAAAATAAAAAAATTCATGTTATTTTAATTTTTAATTTTTTTAAAATAATTAATATTTTAAGATAATAAAAAATAAAATAAGAAATTAATATTTTAAAATGGAAAGAAATAAATTTTATAATCTTCATAATTAACAACAGATCCATCGAGAGTACATATATACCATTATATAGGTTTATTTTAGAAAATTAATTAAAAGTTATTTTTTTACTTTTTAATTTTTTTTAATTATATTATTTCTCTTTTTTTATATAAAAAATTAAAAAATTAATTTTTAACCTATTTGTGTCATAATCAGCCTATAAAGTGATACATGGCAAAATCCTATTAAATACTAATTTCTATATATATATATAAAAAATGTTTGGGATCCCATTTGGAGATGACCTTACACTCCCAAAGTGATCATGGCTTTCCATGTATGTGTAGAGTCCACTCATATATGTGTGGATTCTATATTGTGAGTGGTTCAAATTTGTAAGATATTGTGAGAGTGGGGCCCAGTCAATCATTGCTCATATGTATATCCATTAAAAAAATACCGGAGGCACTGGTGATTGCATCCCTTGAGAGTAGCAAATTTCATCTTTAATATACACACTCTACACAGCACAGACCCAAAAAATAAATAAATTAATTAATTAATTAAAAAGTCAAAGGGGGCACGTGACCTCCTCGCCCCATGTCCCTCCGCCCCTGTTTGTTTGTATATGTTTTTGTTGTAAAATTGTATCTGGGTTTAAAATTTTCCTTTGGATTTGGAGTTGGATCGGTTGAATTTTGATAGACCAGAGAAGCCATATATAGATGGATATGGCTGTATATATATATATATTATTTTTTATTTTCTCCTAGTGGGGGTGTTTTTGACTTGTTATGGGAATTGGAACTATCCACCCAGAGCTCCGGCGAGTCACGGAGTCTCCATGGTATGTAGTGTCAGGGAGATGGAGATGGAAGAGAAAGAGTTGGATGAGTTAGTGTTATTAAAGGAATCTTAACTAATAAGAAGAAGAAAAAAATAATTGAATCTCTGTTATTACTAAAAGTTAAAGGGAAATAAATAAATTTCATCAAAATTATGTCAAACTTGACTTATTCTATCTATATTATTAGCCTTAGAAATTAACCGGAATGCGAGGAATTATTCTTTTAATAGATAAATCCTATTTGCCATAATATAAAAAATGTTACAAAACACCATCACTAGGAGAAAATAAAAAATAAAAAATAAAAATAAATATTATTTTGAATATTATTTATTAAATGGATTAGATATATGTCATCATCCAATAGGACTTGAAAGACAAATAAATAAACAAATAAAAGGCGGAGGACCCAAATTTGCCATCTGTATAGAGGCATATCTATACACAAATTTTAAGTTAGATTCATGTTGTGTTTGATTGGGGATTAGAGAAAGGATTTGAAAAGGAAAACGGAAAAAATAGATGAAATATGAATAAAATATACCTATATTTCACTTAGTTTCACACACTTTTTCTATTTCTCTTTCTAAATCCCTCTCCAAATTCCCCAATCAAACACAGCGTTACGGTCTCTTTCAAGAGCTTAGGGATCATTTATCTTATGCACTTGACCACAATGTCAAATCCATAGGTTTGAATTTGTATTGCTTAAAAAATAGACATCTAATATATTAAGCAATTGCGTTTCTCGCCCGTTCTCATTCTCTCTTAAAATAATAAGATTACAACTATAGTACTATTTTTTTAGCTTCTTGATGGTTTCGATGAAATTAGTATAATTAATGTTGATTTCAATTTCATTTAATAATGATTTCAATTTCATTTAATAATAATATTTATCCTTCTTTAGCATAAATAATGTCAACTTGTGAAGTACCCAATCACATAAACACCCAGTGCTGTTTTGAGAACCAAAATAAAAAGTCACATTTTTGTCAAAATATCCAAAAATGCAAGTGGCAAAAACGCAACAAAATTGATTTGGGAAGTACTAAAAACGCAAGTGTGAAATTACAAATTGGAGCCTACGACAAAAAAATAAATAAATAAATTTTTTATGTTAGGTAAGGGTATTTTGGTCATTTTAATTTGATTTGACACTATAAACAAATATTAAACTAAAAAGCCAAAAGCTAACTTTTTACCAACTTCCCAAATCACTTTTTAAAAAGCTAAAAAACTTTGATAAAAAGTCAAAAGTCAACTTTTTACCAACTTCCCAAAACACCCATCAATCACATAAAACAAGAAAAACAATATTTTGTTACTAGATTATATGTTTCACCGTTATATTTTACATTTTGTAAATATTTATACAATATAAATATTATGTGTATAAGTAACTAATCACCATAAACACTCAATTACATAGACCAACTGATAAAACAAGGAAAACAATATTTTTTAGGATATATGTTTCACCGTTATATTTTACATTTTATGAATATTTATACAATAGACGTTATGTATATAAGTATGAGCTATTATATATTTTTAGGAAAATTACAAAAAATATATATATATAAAATAAAAAATTTCGGGTTTGACTCTTAAAAAAAATTCAAATTTTTAGTTGTCAATTTAAACTCTAAATTTTTTATTTATTTTTAATTTAAACCATTTGTTTATTTCCATAAAGTAAAATCAATAGAAAAATAGATATTTTAGTCATTAAACGTAAAGAAAAATAGTATTTTAGACATTTGATGTATATCTAGTTTGAGTTTGATAGCTAAAATATTATTTTTTTCATCAATTTTACTTCACAAAATTAAGTGAATGGTTTAAATTGAAAACAAATTAAAAAATTATGATTTAAATTGATAAAATTAAAAACTCATATTTTATTTTATTAAAGGACTAAAATCCTTCAGTTTTTTTTTTTTTTAATAATTGTCCCTCAATTATTATTTTGTTTTTGTTTTTGTTTGTTCGTTTGTTTGTTTTTTTTTTTTTTTTTTAGAATGAATGAATAAACTATTATATTTAAATAATAGAAAAAAATACCATGTCATATGACAAAGCCATGTAAAAATCCAGTTTTGGGTAGTGGCTTTTTCTTGGTTTTGGGAAGTATTTATTTTATTTTTTATTTTTTTTTAAAACTTGTGTAAAAGAGATAACGTGATCTAAAAGAGGTTAGAAGTCAAAAAATTTAAAAGAGGCTTTATTGAATTATTATAAAAAAAAATATGTTTAAAAAAATATAATATGACCCAAACAAACTAATAAATCAATAAACTAGATTTTTTTTTTCTTTTTTCTTTTTTTTTTCTCAAAAGATTTTTATGTTGTTGAGTCTGACATGTGGTGTCGTCCACCACATGCTCTAATTCAATAGTTATCATGCGTTATTTTGAGGAATAGATTAAAAATTTATTTTTTATTTTTAAAAAAATATGTAAACAAATAAAGATATAATGGGACTTAAAAAATTAAAAAGTAAAAAACTATCTTTTAACTTAGATGCCAAAATAGGCCTAAGTTTTTTTTTTCAAGTTTTGTGTGTAGATTATTTATAATTAAAAAAATTAAATTGATTCGTCAAACAAATGTAGTGATATAATTTTGTTGTATCTGTTGTAAAAATTAAATTTGTCAATTTAGTTTTAAATATAAACGATAAAATTATATAGCTATTACTATTACAAAATTGATCTAATTATTTTCATGATAATCTATACTAGAACTCAAAATAAAATAAAATAAAATAATAAATCATCAAACTAGAACTCATAATGCATAACATCTAAAACCCATTAGGTATATAATATATGTTAGTTAAAAAACCTAGCATAACTCATTTTTTTCAACTTCAATGGACTAAGTATATGATTAGATATTTTGCCTCGACTCACATTCACTATATTGTTAGGTTTTAAAGATTAGGCAAAATCTATTTGACCCTTATAATTCTTACACTCTATCTTTATTACTGAGTGACATTCCATAAAGTGAAAAATATTTAGATAGATAGTTAAAATAAAAATCATGGTTAGAGTAAAAACATGAAAAAATGAATAAACAAAATAAAATGTATATATTATAATAACTTCTAAATAGGTAAAATACCTAATAGCTTTGGAGTTTAACTAACAAATTAACATGGTTAATTACAAGTATCGTTGCTAGCAATAAATCAATAAATAAATAAATCCCACTATCTTTAAACAAAAGCGATATAAGTTAAATGGGTTCTATTTTGAACGATGCATCTCGAGTTACTTCCCTTGACAACAACGAGAAGTTCCATACAATGTTGTGTATTTAAATCAACAAAGTTGTTTGGGAATTACATTATTATTTTTAGATTATTGTTTTTTTTGGTGGATTTTTATTAAAATTATGTCTTTTTTTTTTTTTTTTTGTGCGTAGATGAATAAAAAAAAGTATTTTTTTTTAAAGAATTAAAAATTAAAAAACCAAAATAAGTGCGCGAGCACACACACAAGTTTACTATTTTTTGCAAATTTCTGTCTTTTTAAAATTTTTTGAGAATTTAAAAAAAAATAAATTTTTGGTTCATTTTGTTGAGTAAAATCTAGAATTCCAAATTTTTTTGAAAATTTTTAAAAACACTTTATGAATCTAAAAGTCTAAAACTTTTTGAAATTAAAAAAAAAAAAAAGTTTATTAATAAGCCAACAAAAAAGTAAATACACTAAACACCCAAATTTGCTTATGCTAAAAAAAAAAATCTAAAAAACTAAACATGTATGTAATAGATTGTTTTTTGAAATATTAGTTTTTTTTTGGTAAACTATTAATAGGTCCTAATAGTTAGGCTTAATTTTCATCAAGTTCTATTGAAAATAAACCCTACTAAAATCGTCGTTAAAAATAATTTTGTGACTTTTTTTGCATATATCGCTAAAAATTAACAATTTGCAACTTTTTGTTATTACGATTTTTATAAATTGTCTCTAAAACTTACAATTAGTGACTTTTTTTGTGAACGAATTTTTCAAACTATCGCTGAAGGTTGAAAATTAGTAATATTTTTTTTTGTGACGATTTTTTTAAATTGTCGCTATAACTTATAGTTAATGACATTTGTTGTAACAAAATTTTCAAGATGTCGTTAAAAGTTAACAGTTAGTAACGTTTTTTAATAGTGTTTGATAAAAAATGTCATTAATTATGATAAGTCTTATTGGACAATAAATTCACCTATTAAAATCTAAACGTAAGTCTCTTTTTTTTTAAGATAAATTTAAGTAAGGCATACGAGATGGTAACAATTGATTTCTGCTTTTGAGAAAAAAAAATTAAAATAAAATAGACATGTTTTAATGATTTCAATTTCCAAATACTCCAAGAACTTATAACTAATAACTCACAGTGGATGTATGAAAATAATTGATTGTTTTTGTTTTTGAAAACATAAAAATAAATAAATAAAGAAGAAAAAAAATGATACCACCCACGCTTTTTTCTTTTTATGGTTCTTGGGCTGGAGGATGGTTCGATATCTATTTGGGCCATTGCACGATATCTATGTAGGCCTCATTCATCTTTCACGTAAGCCCATCAAATGTGAATCACTGAAACAGCCCACCCATTAAAGCATGCGAAATTTCATGAAATTTAAAAGGCACTCAGGTTATAAGTCTATTTCGGGGATCTTTTGGGCGATTAGGCCTAAATTTTAGGAAAATTCTATTTTCACACGTCCTTTCATCTTTGTATGTATCATATCTCAGTACATACACTTATTAATTTAATTATATGCTATTATTCTTATTTCACACACAACATATTCCAATTATAACCCTAATTTACATTTTGTACACAACTACCTAAATAGGTTTTTCACGGCTTCAAACCCTTCAGAGGCTCAATTTTTTCACACACCCACTCCACACACGGCAGCTACACCTCCATTGAAGACCCTTCCAACAAAGCACAACTCCATTGAAGACTTACATCGAGCCCCATTGCATTTTTGAAGATAAATAATGTGTATCT
The DNA here is from genome assembly GCA_036172215.1 of Camellia granthamiana. Taxonomy (NCBI): domain Eukaryota; kingdom Viridiplantae; phylum Streptophyta; class Magnoliopsida; order Ericales; family Theaceae; genus Camellia; species Camellia granthamiana. The sequence goes on along the minus strand of CM069905.1, from coordinate 103,397,430 downwards.
TCTTCCCATTTTGTAGTTATCTCTCATTTTGATTTTGTCCATTTCGTATCTCACTCTCATTTTGTATGGTAAATCTCATGTTGGAATAAGCCGTCGTTTTTTTCGAATGAAATAAGTTTTGCTCATTCGCTACTAATTTTCTGAATAAAATAGGTTTTCTTAATTATTTACTTTTGAAATTATTGTAAATTTTCGATTCTGTACTTCCGAATTATTTATAAAATTTTGATACTTGATTTTCGAACTGTATAAATTTATTAGCTCCGAATGTTTAACAATCTTTCGATACTTGATTTCCAAAATTTTGACTTGGCTGGCCATTTTGCAATTTGGCTGTGCTGACTATTTTATTTAGAATTTGATACTCGGACAATATGGAGCGAAGCCTGGCAATGGTACTAAGAAAGTAGGAGAGACACGCAAGCATGAAGACATGGTGTTGAAGTCAATTGAAAGTCATTTCAGAAATGATGTTCCAGTGATTTCAGAAATGGTGTTCTGTAGTTCCGAATGTTTAACAATGAAAAAAATAGGTTTAGTTTTCTTGTTTTTTTTTTCCTTAAAAAATGTGTATTGAGAATTATTATTTTTAAAAGATGTGTTATGGGGGCCGAATAATATTATTACGTAGGAAAGCCAAATAACTTAAAGAAAGAAATCAAGTTATGTACTATACGACTCTATCCCGGAGGGACGGAGGCCGAATAACAAGATCGGCCGAAGAATCAGCTGTAAATCGGGTCGAGTACGAACAGGTAGCCAAATGAGCGATTATTTGTTGGACGAAAGGTGGGCCCAACCATCAACATCAAGAACGACTATAAATAAGAAGAGCATCAGCTAAGAAAAGGTATGTGAGAACAAGTAAGATTAACTTAAGATACAAGCAACCAAGAGAGTATACACTAACTTATCCGTCAGAGTGCTAATTCCAACACCCCCAACCGGAATGTTCATTCCTTTTCAGGTGACTAGCTGAAAATCAAGAGCGTCGTACAGGATCCAGAGAGTATTTCCAAACCACATCTCCACATGTGTATATAGAAAACTATTTAATATTTAGTGTGTGTTCTGATTTCCATTATAGTCATTTTGCTTCATGGTAAAATTATCATTTAAATTTTATTTCATTAATTGTGTGCACAGAGATTTAAAAAAAAAAAAGGATAAGAGTGGAAATACAATTTTCCTAAATTCTAATCTTTTTAGATTAAAAGAACACATTTGTCCAAATGACAACTATCTATTGAAATCAACTTATCTGTTGAAATTCGCCAAACTAACTATATATTGAAGTGTGACGTATGTTACTTATTCAACAACCTATATGTTGAATATCACACATTACCACCTGCTGTCGCCGACCATTGATCACCGTTGACAATAGCTTTTCTAGCGGCTTTTTTGGCGTCAGTGATCCTTTTCGTCAACCTTTTTCTATATGTTGAATATCACACATCACCAACTGTTGCCATTGACTGTTGATCACTGCCGCAGGCGACTTTTCTAGCGCTAGCAATCTTCTTCGTCAACCTTTTCCGATATGTCCTTATCACCAAATAAAATTTTATCTTGATCTAATGCTTTATATCCCATTTGAGATGGACTTCTCACTAATTTTTCCAAATTTTTAAATCAATATTTTTTAGGTTCATATTTTATTTTGATTTTCATTCTTCCTTCTTCCTTCTTCTTTTTATTTTTTTATTTTTATTTTTTTGTTTGAATCTTGTTTAATTTTATGATACTACCAAAATTTAATTAAAGGAAGTTCATTGGACTTTTCACTAATTTTTCCAAATTTTTAAATCAATATTTTTTAGGTTCATATTTTATTTTGATTTTCATTCTTCCTTTTTCTTTTTCTTTTTAATTTTTTTTTTTATTGTTGTTTGAATCCTGTTTAATTTGATGATACTACCAAAATTTGATTAAAGCAAGTTCAACGAGAACATTCACATGTTAGCCCTTAATGTAATAATGTTTTACATCAATTAAATCTATACTATATATTAAGGAAAAGTGAGTTTTTAATCATAACTATTCTCATAGCTTCAATGTCTCAAACTAAAATTTCTAATTTTTTTATTTTAAATAATTAAAAAAATCTTCTATTGACTAACTCTCATTCAAGCAAAAAAAATAAAAATAAATAATATCCCTTTATTTATGACTTTCAAATGGAAATATCAAATCTAAAAAAAAAAAAAAAATGGAAACTATACTAATTCATTTTTTTTTTTTTTTTGATTTGTAGAAAAGTTCGTTAAAGAAAGTCAAACGGCACTGACAAGAGTCCATCCAACTCAAAACTTACACCAAACAAAGTAAAAATATAGCAAGAAGCACAAAGGAGAGAAACTATGAAAATATACAGATGCACGTCTCATACTCATGCTCGTGCTCGTACTGCAAGGTAGAGCCGATCATTAGAGTTCAGTGATAGAGCATGTCTAAGATAAATCATAGATCCCAAACACAGAGAGGGTAAGCTTAACAATCAAAACACCCGATGGACTTCAAACCACCAATCAACAGTAGAACAAAACACAGAGAAAAACCAAAAACAAAAGCAAAAAACACAAACCCATAGATCACAACTTCCAACAGCGGCGGCAGAGGATCCGGTGGTAGTGAAGATGACAGATCTGAGAAATGGAGGCAGAGAAAGAGCGGCGAGTAAGGACAGTAAAGGCTAACTAGGAGGAGATGTGGAGATGACACCGGATGGAGGCAAAGAAGAAGAGAGATAGCGGATCCGGTGAGGTCATGGCCGAAGTTGAACAAATGGGAGAGGAAACACCTCACAAATGAGGGAGAGGATGGAAAACCAAAGCTTCCAAGTTATTGGACAGCAAAGCAAGGAAAGGAAAGAGAAAAAAGAGGTATGAGGAGGGAAGAGGAGGCTGGAGGCCGCCAGAAACCCCCTCTCCCTCTTCGATTACCGCTGCAGACTAAAAATACTAGGACAAGAAAAGAATAGAGAGAGAAGCTCAATTAGAGAGAGACAGTCTCACATATATATATACTAATTCATTTCAAAATTCAAATTTGAAAGCTACTGTATATGGAAAGTAATCTATTAATTTAAATTTAAAATTAGCACAACATAAATATAAAATTATAATGATTTATCCCATGATGTATAAGTTGTAAACATAAATTTAAAATTATCATAATTAGCTCATAATTTTTTGTATTAAGAAGTAATAAGAGTGACGTTGAGATTATTTATATATCTATATATTTTACAAAAAGAATACTTTTAAGGAAAGATATTATGATAGTTTCAAAATCTCATACAAAATTATTTGGAAAATCAAAATCTCTATTGTCTAGCTTATTTAAGTATAAAATAAAAATTCATAATTATCACTATACAAATTTAAATTTTCCATGATTTATTCTATGATTTAAGAATTTAATTTAAATTACCATAATTTATCCCAAGATTTAAGGATTTCGAAAAAAAAAGGTCACCAATTCAATGCAAGATTACCACAATATACATATATATATATATATATTATAAGCAAAAGGGGATTTTAACCACAAGGATTGTGGGAGCTCCAAATTCTCAACATGAATTTTTAGAATTTTTATATTTTTAAATAATTAAAAAAAATTCTAAGAAGAAAAAAGACTCTAATTATCCTTTAAATTTGAACTTTAATATAGAAAATCATGTCAATTAAAAACATAAAACAAATAAAAATGATCTATGCTTAAAAAAGATCCATACTTTTGAATTTCAAAATTTAAAAACATATATCCCACTTAATATGAGAAGTATTGATTTCTTCCAATATTTCCTTCCTAAAAATGATAAAAGACCTTTATCTTTGGAAATCCTAAACAACCTAAAAATCCAATGTAAGCAAACTCCATATTCAATCTCTTTCCGGCCAACCAACTCTCTGCAAATCCATGTATGTAAAAAGGTTAGTCTCTCTCTCTTAATGCTAATAGTCTAAGTTTGAAGTAGTTGAAAATTAAAGAGTAGCATTGAGTTATGAATATGTTATTATTATTTATTGAACCATGTAAATTTATCTATATATATATGTGTACACATGTATTTAGCTATCTTTGTTATTCTCACATGCACGATTTTATAGATTAAATAAATAAATAAATAACAACAATCATAAAAGCACTACAAAAATTCCTAAAATTAAAAGGATTTTTTTGTTCATTTTATTTATTTATTAACACAAACAAAATTATTCATTATTTTATATGAGTCAAGTTCGAGTATATTTGAGAATTTATGCAAGCTCAACTAATTTATTATCAATTAATGGTTAACCATAATTTTAATGGCCAAACAACAGGATGAAGGGTGGAAGCAACTTGAGATTAGAGGAAAGAGGTTGCGAATAGGGGTAGAGGTCGACTTGGGGGAAAAGTAAGGAAATGAAGTTAAAAGTAAGGGCAATTGTGTAGCAATGTGCTTTAAATAAGAGTTGATGTGGTCAATAAAGAGGATATGAAAATTAGAGAGACGATGATTGGTGAAGGGTGGAGACTTGATAAGTGTTATCAAGGTATATCATGCTACTCTTAGAAATAGATAGTTAACAAATTTATAAATCAACGTATAAGATAGTCATATGTGTAATCATTTGATAGGGAGAACCATATACAAATTATTTTTTTTTTTCATAATAACTCATTTTAAATCACAAAATCACGTACATAGTACGGGTAATATGTTAGTACCTATAATTGTCAAGACTTATCTCATTCTTTCAGGTTTTCCAAAAAAAATAAAAAAAAAATTCTCTTCCAGAACTCCCTAAATTTAGAAGGAAGAACTTTTTCTCTTTAAATGAAAATTAACTTTTATTTAAACATTTTTTATTTTGATTATAGTAATACTTTGCAAATGTAGATCAATATTACAACGGAGATCATGTTGATGGTGATGATAAGTTATGAGATTATGTTGTCATACGAACAATAACACACAATAAAGGATGAAATGAGATAACATGTTAATTATATATATATTTAAGATGATTATATATTTTTAGTCAAAAAAAGTTATTAATCGATTGATGACAAGTTATATATATTTTTATAATAATCAATTGCCAGAAATAGCAAAATTGATCATATTTGTATATATGGATGTTTATGACGAAAGATTGAATGCATGCCCTTTTTTCTTTATTTCTCCGTGTTTTTGGTAAGCAAATAAATTTTATTAAAAAATATTTAAATTTAAGCTCGAGAAATAATCATACATAGCTATTTTACTTATCATTTATTTTATTGTTCAAAAATAATATTTTATAAATTGACGGGATGTATCAAAATTTCTCTCCCAAGCTCATTCCAATAAAATAAATAGGTTTAACATTCCGTTTAATCCCCATAAAATAATTATGCCTAAAATAATACAAAAGAAGTTAGAATTGTACCAAACAAACTAACTTTTATATCTTAACTATTTTGTATACTTTTAGTCAATAAAATATATATGTTTAAAATCCAGTTTAATCCCAATGAAATAATTATTATTAAAATAATAAAAAAAATTTAAAATATACCAAACAAACTATCTTTTTTACCTTAAGTATTTTGTATACATATTTTTAAATAAATGAAATTTTACTTCTAATGAAATTGTAAAGTTCTATTATGAGAAATCTTAGAACTTTTATAATTAAAAACATTTGTAAAAAATAAGGAGAAAAGATCAACAAGACATTAAATAGTATTAAAAATTTTGAAAAAACTATGGAGAGGTAAAATATTGGCCCAAATCCAAAATAATTGGGCAAAACAGCCCAAAGGACAAGGGAAGGGTCGGGACGAATTTTCTAAGGAGTCCATTAGAGACAGTTGGCGATACAATGGCACGTGGCTAAAAACGTAAAGAGCAATGAAAAGTAAAGATGGAGATCCGCAGAATGTAAGAGGAGTATTGGATTCATCTTCATCCAACAGTGGACACACCAAGACAACAAATGTAGGAGTATAGATCAGGCCTACTAGACGGTAAGTCCATCCGATCAACTTGATCCAATGAACACAACACTTGGAAAGTTGGTCACTAGCATCTAACATAATCTAAGTCATCCATGAGAGGATGATCCAACGATCATAGAAAAAGGCAACTTGACCACTTGACCAACTAGACCCAAGAACGAGGAGAACCCTCGGATCAAACATTGATCCAACGGATGGGATTCAAGTTAGGAAAACTATAAAAAAGTGAAGCGAGTGAAACAAAAAGGACAGATTAGAGGTAATCCAAGGACCTCCTTTTAAAATATAATATTCAAGGCTAAACAGTACTCTGACTTGATCGTCAGAGGATTCTCTCGACCATCCTTGGTCTGGGGTTGAGAGAGGAATTTGTGCCGAGATATTTAGGCCGACATAAATTAGGCCCTTGTTGTCAGCTGGGCTACGGATTGAAAGGCTGCATCGTTTAGACCATACACAGGAAGTCTAGCCAATCAAACGTGAACATGGTTTGACTGGTCAGACTTGGTCTGGGTTGTATTAATGGGCCGAACTAAGCTCATTGGGTTAAGGTTGAGCTATCTTAGCTGTCCTCTATAGATTTGGTGATCAAGATTGGACCGAGCTATCTTCATCTGACTGACCAAGCGTAATTGTTTGCATGGCTTAGCCGAGCTAGTGTGGGCGCTGTACAACATTAGTAGGGTTGTACACCAGGCTAGCTTCATGCAGTGCTCCGTGTAGCTCGGTTGCCAGAAGAATCAATAAGGATAATGTAATTCGATTGCTCGACTATAAGCCATGCAAAGAGTTATGTCATCTCATTTGGTTTGCAGTGAGGAGGTTGTTAAAAGATAGAAGTTATTCTTTACGAGTGTGATTCCTAAAAGGACTCTATGAAGGGAAATTAGAGTTCTATTAAGATTCTGCCATGTGAAACTTATAAAAACTCAAGCCTAACCTAATTCCAGGTACTACAATTTTAGTACTCGAATTCATAGAGCTTTTCCTCCTTATTTGTCTTATTTGCTGACTTAGACATGAGAGGGGTTTTTGGCACACACCCGCTGGCTAGCTCACGTTTGTGATTTGAAGTCATACAGTGACGTTTAGAGGAACGCGAGTTTGATTAATAGAATTATACAAGTGACAATTATTTCATGCTCATACAATTGGCGCTGTTTGTGGAACCCTAGCTCCACTTTGTAGACCCACAGGCTTGTGGGGCTAATGTGGAGGTTCCGAATCCATCTCACATCAGTCTACTAAAAACTCTTGACCCACCTTATAAGTGTGCCATACCCACATACCTCCAAGAGGCCTTTTCTAGTGAAGGAAAAACAAAACACTATGTGCCCCAGTGGTACAAAGCGGACAATATCATAGTGTGTGCTACAGCAGTGAGGTGGTCCGCATAAATAAGGGCATACAACTTAGAAGACATAGATGGCATAGCTTTCCTCAACCTCGTTGAAACCCCTATCTTCTGCAACTTTTTTCACGGCTTCCTTTTCTTTTTTTAGCTTCTCTAGCTTAGCCAACATAGCTCCCTTGTTTTCTCGACATCGGCTACTTAGCTGAGGAGTTGTGCATTGTCAACATTAGCCATTTCCAAGGAAGACTGAGAGCGCCCTAGCTCGGTTGGTAAGTTTTTTTATGTGCTAGGCATTTTCATGCACTTTTTGCCTCAATTTTACCAAGCGCTCCATAGCCACATGAGATTTTTAAATGGCCTACAATAGAAACAAAAGTTAGTGAAGGAGGTCGAGCAAAAAGTTTGAAAGTATGATCAATTGTGGCATTACCCTTGTCATGGACTTCACCGCGGATTTGATACCCTGGGTGTCGGGGATATGGCTGTACTTTTGCATGTCAGCCGGCAGGAGCAAGGCCTTTAAAAAATTATAGTCGAGCAAATGCTCCTTGTCCTTAGCAACGGAGTCCACCTCGGTATTGACTTTATCCCGATGAGTTAGGGTTGGTTTCTAGACAAAGGCAGGGGAGACTTCAATAACCGGCTGCTCGGTGCTTAGCTCAGTTGTGAGACCCACAGATAGATCAAATATACGAGCCCTCTTACTTGTCTGGCATGATTCCGTGTTGACTAATTAGACCGCGGTAGAGGCTAAAGCTAGCACGGTTCCTAAACCTTGCTCGACTGCTTGGCCTGGTGAATCAATTGAAATGGTGGTTATTTCTTTGGATATAGCAAGTATCAGATTCTTAATTCGGTTCTTATGGTGATGTCTTCTTCATCGATTAGGCTGATCAAGGGAATGTCTAGAAAAGTTGGATTTGGGGGAAGAAAAGGTTCAGACAAGAACTCTATTACCTTGCTTTTACGCGGTGTAGAATAATGGTAGTTCAGTTCGTAGCCTTGGAAGTCGTGGCAGTCACGCTGCTTACACTTCAACACAACCCTGATTGTGTTTTCATTTAGCCATGAGTATTGATTTTGGAGTTGGTTCAGATTTGCAAAAAGAGACAATAGTTAGCTTGGTGCAATGAATACAAGAATTGGTTTTCTCAGTTTCTGAACTGTTCATCTTACTGGTTTTGCCTTTGTTGTGATTAATGTACCAACCGGGTACATCAGCGGTTTCATAGTTGCCAATTACCCAGAGAGAGTTGTCGTCATGCAGGTCCTTGTCCAGTGTGTTTGTTACTAGACGTTCACAACCCTCTTGATTTTCAAGTACCAACAGAACCCATCGACTATGTGGCCGAACATGTATTGACAAAATATCTCAGTTGAACTGAGGTTCAAATTTAACCTGCGGTTTAACTTAGCTACTCCATTTATTATTCGGAAAGTGTTGGTAGATACTTGTGTGGGGCAAGTCTTCTCTGCCTTAGCAATCAGCAAATTAGGGGTTGCATTAGGAAGCTGAGACCCCCCTCCACAATGGATAGCACGGTGAAAGGGCAGATACCTGTTATACCCTAGGGTAGAATTCTCTTTTCACACAACTCGAAATGGACGTCAGCCAGGATGTTATAGTCTCTTCAGAATTTGGCTACTACTCCTAACGTGGTTACCAAGAAACGATATCGTCCCATGGAGCTCAGTTAATTTATTAACTTTGTGAATATTTGTGTGCTATTAGCTCAATTACATGAGGTTTGCCTAGTTGAGTGAAATTTGCTCAGTCTGGGAGAGCTGCTCAGTGTGTTGGTGTGCCTAGTCAATCTTAGGATTCTGCATAGTGAAAAATTAAGAGTTGTTATTGGTTGAGCAAGGTTTTCACTCCGTTGAGTGCATGAGCAAGGTTTTAGCTCCGTTGTAGGCTCGAGCGAGATTTTAGCTCGAGCATGTAATGGAGCTGGGTTTCAGCTCAGTTAATTAGTTTTTGCTTGGTTCCATGTCAACTGAACTCATCACAAACAAGAATTTTGCTCGATTGGGCTTTGTTTTCAAATTAAAAGCAAGGTTTTGCTTATTTTGCCCACATTCCTTGGTATTCATCTCAGAAATTGGGTTGTGTACTAGAGAGTAGAAGATTAAAGGTTGTTTAAACTCTAAACTCAGTTTCAAACCTTCTTTTACCCATATTTCATTAGTTTTTTGTGTCATAACATCATTATTTGGGGGTGATTAACGAGATGGTGAACCAAGAACACTAAGAGCATCGTATATCAACATGAAAAAAGTAAGAAAGTGTGAAGAACTTACGATTTGGAGTGTCGAACTAAGATCCAATCGATGAAAGGGTTACTGTGGTGAAGGTGACTCGATTGGTGCAAAAGAATGGCTGGATCCTGGTTTGAAAGATGCAAGAATAGAGATGTGAGCTCTAGTTTTTAGGGTTTCTGTGTGAGAAGAAGATGAACAATGTGGAGGATTGGTCTGTATGTATTGGTTATATGTAGAGAATGTGAAAAGGTGCCATGATTCAATTTTTTTGGAAGTCGTGTGTGACGGCTATACTAGGTGCACGGAACCAACGGATATATGCCACGTGTCCTAGACGTGGCATGTTAATAGAGAAGTCGATTGAATAGAGCGCCAAAGTGATTTAGACCAGCCAAATAATCGGACTAGGGTACGATTTATCCTTGCTAGACGAAGTCATCCCAGTCATGCTTTCGCAGATGAAATTAAGGGACAATTGAGATGTGAATTTGTGCTGAGATATCTAGGCTAGCATAAATCAGGCCCTTGTTGTCAGCCGAGGTATGGATTTGAAGGTTGCATGGTTTTGGCCATGTAGAGGAAATCAAGCCAATCAAACGTGTTGCATGGTTTGACCGGTCAAACTTGGTCTGGGTTATGTTAATGGCCCGAACTAAGCCTCATTGGGCCAAGGTTGAGCTAGCTTAGTTGTCCTCTATAAATGTGGCGATCAAGATTGAACTGAGCTATCTTCATCTAACCGGCCAAGCATAATTGTTTGCATGGCTTGGCTGGGTTAGTTTGGGTACTGCACAACGTTAGTATGGTTGCACGCCGTGTTGGCTTCGTGCGATGCTCCGTGTAACTCAACTACCAAAAGAATCGATAAGGATAATGTAATTCGGTTTCTCAGCTGGAAGTCGTACCAAGAGTTATGTCATCTCAATTGGTTTGCAGTGAAGAGGGTGTTAAAGGATAGTCATTATCCTTTACAAGTGTGAATCCTAAGAAGACTCTGTGAAGGGAAATTAGAGTCCTGTTAGGATTCTGCCATGTGAAACTTATAAAAGCTTAAGCCTAACCTAATTCCAGGTATTGCAATTTTAGTACACGAATTCATAGAACGTTTCCTCCTTGTTTGTCTTTTGCTGACTTAGGTATCGAAAGGGTTTCCGGCAAACACCAACCGGGTAGCTCACGTTTGTGATTTCAAGTCATACGACGAAATTTGGAGGAACGCAAGTTTAATCAACAAGATTATACAAGTGACAATTATTTCATGCTTGTACAGGAATGATAGCTGGCGTTTTGGTTTCTCTTAGCAAAGTAAAGGAATGTACATGTCATCTCGCTTTCCCTATGGAGAACAATTCTATCTTCCACAAAAACTATTTGTAAAAGATTTACATGGTAGCCTTTTTTGTTATGGTAACTTAAAAAAATATTACTGACTTAAAAAATTCTCAAAATTTTTTTTTTTTGGAGGGGAGAGGGGGGTTGGGAGAATCTTCACTTTGAAAAGTTATAGATGTAAACTTTTTTAATTATGGTAGTTTAGAATTTGAAAAAAAAAAAAAATACCCTTTCAATTAGCATTTCTCCATTCATGTTATAATTAAGTTTTCTTTTGTGAAAACTATCATTTTTTTTTTCTATTTTGACTATTTTTTTTTTTTTATTCTTCTTCTTCTTCTTTTTTAAAAGTATAAAATCACGTGTATAGTATTGGTTATTGCTAATTATGAAAAATAAAAACACATAATTATATAAGTTATGAAAAAAATAAAGAAAAATTGTTAGCATGAGATATCCAAATCATATTAGAAAGTATAATAAAAACACAATAGAAAATAAATTTACAAGTTTGGAGACTTCAATTATAAATTAACGTATTTTAATTATAAAATAATTACAAATTTGTTAGGTACTGAATTTACGACTATTTAACTCATGCTCGCAACTCATCTTCCATAATGTGGGGATGATTCCCTTATTCATGTGAATTAGAAATTTTGAATTCAAATATTTTTAGATGGATTAATATTGAGTTTCTATTTGATAACAGAATTAAGTACGTGAAAATATCTACATTTTATTATTTTGTAACTAATAGTAGCTAATTATGAAGAATTACTTACCACTTATTTTTTAAAATTAATTATATTCAATCAAACAAAAGTGTCTAAATATTTGTAATTTTAATTTTTATAATCAAAAATAATTTTTAATTTTTTATATTTCAAATAACTTAAGTTAACAAGTACAATAATTCTTTTGAGTCATTTATATCATAAATGAATTAGATTAGATAAAATAAAATAAAGTAATTAAATTAAAACTAATGTCCTAATTTATTTTATTTTTATTTTGACTTTTTATTTTATAAAATTTCATGTATATCACTGGTATTATACTAGTTTAATATTGTATAAATATTAAAATAAAATAAATTTAAAGCAAGTTCAACGAGAACATTCACATGTTAGCCCTTAATGTAATAACGTTTTACATCAATTAAATTTAATATTATATAAATATTAAAATAAAATAAATTTAAATATATTTTGATGATATCAATTTCTCAGTGATCCAATGGTTGAGGAGAGAGATGATCCATGAAGTAAACTTCTCGCCTCGGTTATCCTACAAAACAAGCCTATGAGGATTTACCTCGGGATGTCTTCTAGACAAGCAATGGCTTGAAGATAAAGAGAATATTTTTTGGAAAATGCTATAGATTCCAAATAAATTACCAAATAGATTACCAAACCTCTCACATGGGTGTGGGACCCACACACATGTGATTTGTGTGGGTCCCACACCCATGTGAGAGGTTTGATAATCTATTTGGTAATTTGTTTGGGATCCCTAGCATCACTCATATTTTTTTTCTTTTCACGTTGATCGAGAAATGGTGGATCAGGTAAATCTTAGATAGGACTGGCAGGTATGGCCTCAAAAAATTAATAACACCTAAAAAGAGTTAAATCTGAGACTTGAAAAAAATACATTCTAAATCTCAAGTTGTACCCATTAGACAAACCCTTGAAATTGAATATAGAAAATATGACAACAAAATATAAGAAATATGACAACAACAACGTGTTTGCATGGGTGGGATTCCTCCCCCTCTCTCTTTCCTCTCCCTTTCATGCTTACCTTAGTCGAATATGTGGCACACCTCTTAGGACATGCCACATGGCATATCTCCCTTGGGTGTCATATATGTTGGGACTGTGAGACACCAGAAATCAATCACACACAAGAAGACAACAATATTTACGTGGTTCGGCAATTGCCTACGTCTACGGAGAGCTATTCACTATAGAATTTTTCCCGGAGGGAGTTTACACACTCACACCTCACTTACACTCTATAGAACTCTCAAACTCTCACAACTCCCACAGATTACACTCTGTGTTTTTCTGATATCTCCCCCTCCTCCTCACCTCAATTTATACACAATTGAGGGAGGAGGTGATTGGCCCTTACCTACTACCTTCCACTCTCTTGGTGGATTCTCCATTTGGGTAGTGGAGATAGTGCTGCACTAAATGGCCACTACAAGGTTACAAGGTGCTGCACTAACAATTCTCCCCCTCCACGCCCATATGGAGAACTGACTTCTCACTTGAAGTCCATCCCGGCAATGTCTCTGCAGATCTTGAGTTTGTTTCTTGAGACCACCTTTGTCAGTATGTCAGCTGGATTCTTATCTGTATGGATCTTGATCAGTTCCAATAACTGTTTTTCCATCACTTCGCGTATCCAATGATACCGAATATCAATGTGCTTTGTGCGAGAATGATACATCGAATTCTTGCTCAGGTCTATGGCACTCTGGCTATCACAATGTACCGTGAACTTTTCTTGCTTTAATCCCAACTCTTGAAGAAACCGTTGCAACCACAACATCTCTTTCCCAGCTTCCGCTGCGGCAATATATTCTGCCTCGGTTGTGGATAATGCAACACACTTCTGCAACTTGGACTGCCAAGACACAGCTCCCCCTGCAAAAGTGAACAGAAATCCTGATGTAGATTTTCTACCATCAAGATCTCCTGCCATATCGGAATTCGTATAGCCTTCCAAAATTGGTTTAGCATCTCTAAAGCACAAACACATTTTTGCCGTACCCTTGAGGTACCTCAGAATCCACTTGACTGCTTCCCAATGCTCTTTTCCTGGATTGGAAAGGAATCTGCTTACTACTCCAACAGCATGAGCAATATCTGGTCGGGTAGACACCATTGCATACATCAAACTCCCTACGGCGGATGAGTAGGGAATAGCCTCCATCTCTTCTCTTTCTTTAGTAGAGGAGGGACAAGAACTCTTGTTTAGCTTGAAATGATTAGCCAGCGGAGTATTGACTGGCTTGGAATCTTTCATGTTGAACTTTGCAATCACCCGTTCAACATACTTCTCCTGTGACAGCCATAATTTCTTGGCTTTCCTGTCACGCACAATTTGCATGCCTAACATTTGCTGTGCAGGGCCTAGGTCCTTCATGTCAAAGGACTGTGATTACTCCTTCTTCAGTGATCTGATGGCTGTGGCATCCTGTCCAACAATTAGCATGTCATCAACATAAAGCAAGAGTATGATGAAGTTTCCATCGGGAAATTTCTTGACATAGACACACTGATCTGCAGCAGTTCTCTTGTACTCATGACCCACCATGAATGAGTCAAACTTCTCGTACCACTGTCTAGGCGCTTGTTTGAGGCCGTAAAGACTCTTCTTCAATCTGCAGACTAAGTTTTCTTTCCCTTTTACTTCAAAACCTTCTGGCTGCTCCATGTAAATTTCTTCCTTCAGATCTCCATGGAGAAATGCCGTCTTCACATCCATCTGTTCAAGTTCCAAATTCAAACTGGCCGCTAGTCCCAAAACTACTCGAATGGATGTCATTTTTACAACTGGCGAGAAGATTTCGTCAAAATCAATACCTTTCTTTTGCTTGAAACCTTTAACAACCAAACGAGCCTTATACTTGACTAGCTTTCCACTACCATCTTTCTTCAACTTGAACACCCATTTGTTCTGCAATGGTTTTCGACCCTGGGGAAGTTTTACCAAATCATAAGTCTGATTCTTCTGCAATGACTGCATCTCTTCTTGCATAGATTGATGCCAACTACTCTTCTCCTTATGATTCTGAGCTTCTTGAAAACTTTCTGGCTCCCCCTCATCAGTAAGCAAAATATAATCAGAAGTAGGGTATTTTGACGACGGCTTAGACTCTCTTGTTGATCTTCGCAACTGTGGACCAACAGTCTCTAGCGGAGGGGGTTGTGGCTCCCCCTGCTCAACACCCTCTTCTTCTGGATCTTCTTCTTCTGGCAATCCATTTTGCAACTCTACATCATTGGCTGAATGCTGCGGTAGCTCTTCTTCATGAGTGGCATGCTGTGATGGTGCAGGATTGGGAACAAGGTCTAGAACATCATTAACTTTGGGTTTGGCTGGTTGCCCAAAGTCTGCTAAGGTCTGGCCTTCTTGAAATACCACATCTCGGCTTCGAATGACCTTTTTGTTTTTCGTATCCCATAATCTGTATCCAAATTCTTCATCTCCATAGCCAATAAAGATACATGGAGTAGCTTTATCATCCAGCTTCTGTCTGTGCTCCTTGGATACATGTGCAAATGCTTTGCACCCAAACACTCTCAAGTGAGAGTAAGAAATCTCCCTTCCAGACCATACTTTCTCTGGAATTTCAAAATTCAGTGGAACTTATGGCGATCTGTTGATCAAATAACATGCAACACGAACAGCTTCTCCCCAAAATGGCGCTGGCAGCTTTGCCATTTTTAGCATACATCTAACCTTCTCCACAATGGTCCGGTTCATTCTTTCGGCTACACCATTGTGTTGTGGGGTTCCAGGAACAGTCTTCTCATGTCGGATGCCGCGAGTAGCACAGTAGGCTTCAAACTCCTTTGACGTGTACTCACCTCCATTGTCTGTTCGGAGACACTTCAGCTTCTTTCCAGTCTCCCTTTCCACCATAGCATGAAATGTTTGAAAATGCTGGAACACCTCAGCTTTGGTTCTTAGGATATAAACCCATACCTTCCGTGATGCATCATCAATAAATGTCAGGAAGTATTTTCTGCCACCCAATGATTCCACTTCTATGGGACCGCATACATCAGAGTATACTCTGCTCAACAACTCTGATTGTCTTCTAGATGATGAATGAAAAGCGACTCTATGTTGCTTTCCATACAAGCAGTTGTCACAAGGATTCAATTTCGCATCTTTGGCAAAGGGAATAAATGACTTCTTTGCCAGAATTTGCAACCCTTTCTCACTCATATGACCCAGCCTTTTATGCCACAAATTTGGTGATGCCTCATCTTCTGCTGCGTTGAGGCTATCTGAATGCACCTCCACATGAGTCTTGTACAAAGTGCCACTTGTCTGTCCTCTGGCTACCACCAGAGATCCCTTTTTCAACTTCCACATGCCTTTGCCGAAGTAGTTCTCATAGCCTTGTCGATCTAAGGCTATCCCTGAGATAAGATTCAGGCGTAAATTAGGAACATGCCTGACATCTTTCAACACCATCGTGCACCCAACTTTGGTTTGGATGCGAACATCACCGATTCCCACAATCTTTGAAAAACTAGAGTTGCCCATCTTCACTGTACCAAAATCTCCAGCGTGGTACGTACTGAAGAATTCTCTCCTGGGTGTAGCGTGGTAGGAAGCTGCTGTATCTACCACCCACTCGGTGTCGTTGTCTGACATATGGAGGCATTCTTCTTCTTCAACAGAGAATAATGCAATATCCTCTGAAACAGTAACTACAGTGTTCCCATCTTCAGTCTTTGGTTGTCTATTACCTTGTTTTTGTTCTCCCTTCAAGGCATAACAGTATTTCTTTATGTGACCTTCTTGGCCACAATGGTAACACTTGAACTTCGGTCGGCTCGTACCTTCTTTGGATTTCCCTCTGTCTTGAAATCTTCCTCTGCTGCGTCCTCTGCTTTTGCTTCTTCCTCTGTCTCTGTCTCTGCCTCTGCCTCTGCCTTTATTTTCTGTGACGAAGGCATGAGATTGATCTCCACCCGAGTCTTTCCGCCTTGTCTCTTCATTGTACATGGCGTCAGTGACCATGCTCATAATCAGCTTCCCTTCTGGTGCAGAGGTGCTGAGAGAAACCACCAATGTCTCCCAGCTGTCCGGTAAAGAACTGAGCAGTAATACGGCTTGCATTTCATCGTCCAACCGCATCTTGACGGTTGCAAGTTGATTCACCAGATTTTTGAATTCACTGGTGTGCTCAGCAATAGACACACCATTCTTCAACTTCAAATTTACTAGCCTTCTCATCACCAAGGCTTTGTTTCGGGCGGTCTTTGACTGGTACATGTCGCTTAACATTGTCCAAAGAGTATAGGCATCTGTCTCTTCGGCAATATGATGGAACACACTGTGGTCTATCCATTGTCTGATGCAAGCGATAGTCTTGCGGTTCATCTTTATCCAATCATCATCTTTCATTCCTTCAGGTTTAACCCCTTTTATAAAAATGGGGTCATGCAAGTCTTTTAAAAACAGGATGTCTTCCATCCGTGGCCTCCAAATTGCATAATTGGAAGGAGTTAACTTGAACATAGAATCTGAAGTGGATGTGGAAGCCTCCATCGTGTTCTGTCTTTTTACAGAAAATTTCAAATGCAAAATCTGACCGTACGGATGTATCCGGAATACTCCAAATAGTCGAAAACCACTATTGGATCGCCCGAAACAGGCTCAGAATGACTCAGATCGAGCCAAAACAGTTTTGACGGTTCTGATCTGCGGAATCAAGTGCGCCTGCGAAGCACCGGATGATTCTCCGGTCAACGGCTCGGTCAACGGAGGCGCGGCTTGGTCAACGCGCGGCTAGGCGGCTCGGCTCCAGCTCGGCGTCGGCTCGGTCAACGGCTTGGTCAACTCCGATGACGTGGCGCAGACGTGGAGGACGACGTGGCGATGACGTGGCGCCACGTGGTCGTCTTCTCCCTTTGGCGCGCGTGAGGGTGCGTGAGTGCTCTGAAACTGACGCGCCGGCAGTCTATCGGCGCGTGGCAGCGCGTGTTGCGCGTGGGTATGACGCGCGTTCTTTGGGAGGCGCGTGGAAGCGTGTTCGGGCTTTTCTGGAGCTCGGCTTTGCAGTTCTGGACTCCTCTCCTCGAGCCCTTCCTCTTGGTGTGGTCAAAACTGTATTTCGAGCAAATTGATTTCTGGGCAGTTTCGGATTTTTGTTCCGAAACGCAACCGAAATGGCTTTGATACCACTTGTTGGGACTGTGAGACACCAGAAATCAATCACACACAAGAAGACAACAATATTTACGTGGTTCGGCAATTGCCTACGTCCACGGAGAGCTATTCACTATAGAATTTTTCCCGGAGGGAGTTTACACACTCACACCTCACTTACACTCTATAGAACTCTCAAACTCTCACAACTCCCACAGATTACACTCTGTGTTTTTCTGATATCTCTCCCTCCTCCTCACCTCAATTTATACACAATTGAGGGAGGAGGTGATTGGCCCTTACCTACTACCTTCCACTCTCTTGGTGGATTCTCCATTTGGGTAGTGGAGATAGTGCTGCACTAAATGGCCACTACAAGGTTACAAGGTGCTGCACTAACAATATATGCCCTTACATTCCTGGGTCAAGTGGTAGGTGAGGGCTCAAGCTTTTGATGTTGCCTGTTTGCCACGTTTGGTGCTACCAAGATTTAATTGGGAATTGACTTTTCGATCGGGATCGATAGTCTTGGTTCCCAAGTCACCGTGGCCAACCGAGCTGGTTCGAGTCCTTGGGTGTGGGCTAGATCCAGAGCCAAGCACGATAAGGTTGGATTCAGGTTGCGCCCAAGGCTAAGTTGGGCCATGGTTATCATATTTTAATGTAATTTAAAATTTGATAATTCATCAGTTTAAATGTACCATATGACTACATCTTTAAGTTATTCAAATTCATCAAGCAGGATAATAGTTCAAGCATTACTGTTATGATATGCAATTTTATTTATTTATTTATTTATTTATCAGGGGGAAAAACATTCATTAGTTTTTTCATAGTTTGATTGAAATATGAGTTCAAAAATTGAAATATAAACACATTTCGAAGTTAGGAAAATATTGAAATCAAACTTCAACAATTCACCGGGGCTAATAATGTAAAAAATAAAAAATAATTCATCTTGTTTGGTTTACACTATTTTTTTGAAAATTGAATTTTTTTATTTTTTTCCTTTTTTATTTTTACTAATTTTTTATAAATATTTTATACAATTTTTTTATTTTTTAGATATACATAATTTAGATATACTTGAAATTTGTGGGAAAAACAATTTAAAAAAATTTATTAAATATAACAAAATAGAAAAATCTTTTAATAATCCACCAAATACAAAAAAATACAATATATATATATATATATGAAAATTGAATACATTTTCTTATTTTGTTGTATTCAATAAATTTTTAAAAATTTTTGTACAAATTTTATACTTTTTAAGTGTATCAACATTAAGTAGATCTAAAAAGTAAAAAAATTAATTAAAATATTTTTAAAAATTACTAAATATATAAAAATACAAATTGAAACTCGGAAAATTATTTTTGAAAATTTCAAACCAAGCCAAATAAAATGATTTGTAAACTTACTGCATTTTTAATATACTCATTTTTATACACTTTGATTATCAAACTCATCACATCAGCGGATCACATGATGCATCAATTAATAAAAGTCAAATCAAACTAAGCTTTAAGTCCCATCAAATGAGGTCTGTTACATGAATTCTTCTTCTCTACGTGACTCTATTAAAGGCCATTTCGTTAGTTAAATTAAATAGATCTATATCTTTATTTACAACGCTAGCCAACATTAATCTATGTCTATCACGTCCCCTAATACTTCCATCTACCGTTTTAATATCGCATCTCTCCACTACTACTTCTCATTTGTAAAAATTTGTAGTATAATATTTTTTCTATACATGTATATTAACATTAATCACGATTAAATGGAAACTTATTAGTATAAATCTCCTTAGGGCGAATTACACTAACCGTCCTCATAGTTTTGGACTCGTGTCATTTTGATTTTTGACTTTTTAATTGTGACATATTTGACCCTAAATTTTAAATCTTATTCCAAATAAAGACAATTGAAGATATCATTACTCAATTTCAAGGGTAAAGTCGTCAATTTGATAAAATATAAACTAATTTGATAAAAATAAATGTCAAAAAAATATTTTTAAATTTTTTAAAATTATTTTTACCCACCAAAGATAAAATTATGTAAAATTGATAAATCTTTTACACTTTTATTTATTTATTAATTTTACCAGATTAATTTTTATTGTGTGTTTAGACGATAATCATGTAATGGGTGATTGTTTTTATTTTTATTAAATTAGTTCATATTTTTTCAAAAGTCAAATATGGCGACAACTTTGATATTATTATTAAACCAATCCATTAAATTAAAAAATCTAAAACTAAAAATATTTCATATATTTAATATATCGATTACACATTAAAATCCTATCAACCACCTATTACATTATCATCATCCAAACATATAATAAAAATTAATTTGGTAAGTAAATAAATAAATAAATGTGTAAAAGATTTATCAATTTTACATAATTTTATCTTTGGTGGGTAAAAATAATTTTAAAAAATTCAAAAATATTTTTTTGACATTTATTTTTATCAAATTAGTTTATATTTTATCAAATTGATAATTTTACCCTTGAAATTGAGCAATGGTATCTTCAATTGTCCTTATTTGGAACAAGATTCAAAATTCAGGGTCAAATGTATCACAATTGAAAAGTCAATGATCAAAGTGACACAACTCTCAAACTATAAGGACCGTTAGTGTAATTCACTCATCTCTTTAATGAGGGAATGAATCCTCTCCATATTCATTAACAATCTATTCTGTAGGTCACATTTTAATTATCTGAACCATTCATTTTGTAAGCCCAATAATTTTGTAAGCCCAATAAGAATGAATTGCAAAAAAAAATAATTTTACCCGATATTACTAGACGTGAACAAATTATATATATTTTAAATGAACAACAATTCTGAGTTTAAATTTAAATTGTCCTTTTTATAACACAAAGTGTGATTTGTCCACTTTCTCACTAATATCTGATGAATTTTGATTTTTTGTACATAATTTTACTAAATTTATGAGCTAATCATCATTGAAGGTCTAGATTGAAACCCACAAGACGAAGTATAAAAGGATATGAAATATAATGATAGCAAACATTTTCAATAAGAAATGTGGGATAATTCTATTTACTCAATACTTTTATCTCATTACATTCCCAATTTTTATTTTTTTAATTACAATCTTAACTCTATCTAAAAAAAAAAAAACCATGAACCTCTAAAACATCAAATTATAATTTCTCAATCCACATACCCTTCACTACTATCTCCACCAGCCACTGCCACTGCCGACGCTACCTCTCAACCCTTCGCTATCCCACTCTGTAACCCTCATTCTTCTAGATTCAAAAAATACTAAAAATAAAACATAATCTATATCTCTCTTTTCGTACTTTCTTGCTCGCGATTTGGGAGGCATTCTCAGTGGTGGAAGGATGAAAAGAAGTTTGCGACGAGGGTTCGTTGCATAGGAGATGGATCATGACGGAGGAGATGGGTCTCAACGAAGTGAAGAATCACAATCGAAAAAGGGAGATGAAATGAGAGAACAGTCGTGACAACAAAGGAAGGGCTAGAAAGGTGATTGTGGCAGGAAAAAGGGTTTGCGGTGGTCGTAGAGGGAATTGTGAGATGGTTTTGCAAGGGTTGTGGAGATGGTTGTCGCGACAACGGGTAGTGGTCACGGGGTGAGTCACTAGTGGAAGGAAGTTAGAGTAGGGAAGTGGCGACTAGCAGTGATAATGGTGGAAAAAAGAAGAAAAAACAAGGAAGAGAGAGAGAGAGAGAGAGAGATGAGAGAAAAATGGGTGTAAGAAGAGAAAGTCGGGTAAAATTGACAACGCAAAAATTGTAGAGATAAAAAAGGAAAGTGTCTGTTTGGTTTGATTTTTCAAAAACTGTTTTTAGATAAGTTTTTGTTTATTTTGAATAATTTTTTAAATTATTTTAATCACTTTTTTTTGTACCTTTTATATTCATTTAATCAAGATATATCTAAAAAAATAAAATAAAATAGATAAAATATTTTTAAAAATCACTAAAAATAAACAAAAATATGTGTGTATTTTTGGATTTTTATTTGTTTTTTGTGAATTTTTTTTTTAATATTTTAGTTTAACTTCGGAAACAAGAGTTGAGGCTAAAATAGCCAATAAAAACAAAAAAAGACTAAAATAGCTAAGATAAAATGTTACTTCTTACACATCAATCAATCATTTTTTATCTTACAACCATCTATTCAACTGTAAAAAAAAATCTACAAATCATCACAAACAAAACTTTTTTTCATCTCATAAAGGCCTATTTTGGAAAGAAGGTTATAATCAGCTTTTTGGTGAAAAGCTACTTATAAGCAGCTTATAAGCAGTTTTTTTGTGAGAGAGGAAGTGGGTTATAATCTGGGAAGTGGATTATAACCCACTTCCCAAAATAGGCCAAAATAACCAAAAAGTTAGCCAAGTTCCCAAACAAGGTCCTAATCTTGATGTAAAAAATAAATAAATAAAATTATTGAAAAGTCCAATCTAAGGGAGGTATAAGACATTATGTTCAGTGGATATTTTTTTGTTGGTGAGAGGTCCACTAATTGTGAAATAATTTAGTGAGAAGTCTTTTTATTAGTTTTAGAGGACATTTTGTTTCCAATTTTACCCCTTATCTATCTGTTGAATTTTTTTACTATATATTGACTTTTTTTGATTATCTGTTCAAATTTATATCTATCTGTTTAGAATTTTTTTCCTTATTTGTTGAAATTATTTACTAACATTATCTATCTGTTTAATTTTTTTTCCTTATCTATTTAAATCTATCTATCCAAATTTTACTATCTACTCAATTTTTCCCTATTTTTTCTTATATATTGAACCTATCTGTTCATTTGTCTTTATATGTTCAATGTTTTTATATGTTAGAGGTCTGATCTATTGAAAAAAAATTAAATCTATGCAATTGTTCTGGTGTTATATGTGTAAATTATTTTGTTCTTGTAATTTTTTTTTAATCTATCTATGTTGAACATGCTGCACATAGTTATTGCAATATGTTTCATCATCATTGTAACGCCCTCAAAATAATTACAATAACCCAACTTCAAGCACCAGTACAAAGTGAGATAGATACAATAAGAAGTTTCTATTAATCAGAGTTAATATACAAAATGTGACACATACGATATACATTCATAAATCGTTCATCCTGAATCTACAACATGTGTTACAAGATGTAAATAAAGAATGAAAGCTAACAGATAGTCATATGCCCTAATGGCTTAAATCTTTCTAAGACCATACTTGGTTACAACAAAATGAGTCATAAGCTCAGTACAAATAAAGCCTCAGGCTTATATAAAAGGTAAATACAAAATAAAACAAAGTGAACCTTTAGCTCTACAATCCTCCTAAGCTAAGTCGTTGGCGGAGCTATATCACTAACACCTGAAAATAATTTTTCCCAAATAGGGTGAGCTAAAGCCCAGTAGAAACAATCTAATACAATATATGAATCTTAACAAATATATAAGTAAAATGTGCATATACAATGCCTGCGATAAAATCAATCATAGTTTACAGGATCATGGTACGCCAAGCTTTATATCTCAATTCGTTTTATCTTAATTCATTTCATGACAATTCATTTGACCTCAATTCATGAGTCAAATCCATTGTTATCCAAACAATCCAATTGAGGCTACAACTTAGTGGTTATCTAATCAATACAACCATTACACAACACTTCAATTTGTCATTTTATGGAAATCTCGTCCGCAAGAATCGCCACCCATGTATACGCACAATTTTCGTGACTTTCACCCTAGATACACAGGCCAACTTAATTCAATGGAGTCCATCCTCTTTCTTCTCCCAAACATGAAATACATCACATTTCTACTCTCAAATATCATACATATACAATGTATTAAAACACGATCATATTCAATAACAACAGTTACGAGATTAGTTACAATTCACATAATCCTCATGCCATTTTTACAACAATCATAACTATCTTCCACCGATAGCCCAAAACAGATATTTCTAAATAGATATACAACCTCCAAGACTGATAAATTATCTAAACTTCCATAGGTGAGAGGTAATACATAACCAACTCCACCATTTATATAAACATTCATCCAATTTCATATTTCCAATATCAATTTCATTATTTATACAAAATAATTATTTTAAACATTTTAGGGCAAAACTTCATTCTCTCCCAAATCCAACCCATGTGTCAAAATCAACAAATTTAACACAACACATCCTCATATTTATACCCATAACCATTTTCAATACCATCATTTGAAAACCCTTCTTTTAATTTTAAACCAAAATCTTAGGTTTGTCTAAAATCCTCTAAACCCCAACATTATTTACACAACAACAAATAACTAAGTTAAAAATCATAGGAGAGTGTAGAAAATCCCTACCTCAAGCTTAGAAGACCAAGGAAGTAACGGAGGAACTTCAAAGATACCGAAATCAAGATCTATTCGGATCAAAACGGAGCTCTTGAAACACTCTACTTTTTTCTCCAAGACACTAGAGTAGAGAAACCAACGGATCTAGGTGAAAATGTAGAAAGAGAGTGAGTTTTAGAGAGAGAGGGTCCCGATCTAGGGTTTAGAGTGAAAAAGATGTGAAAAAATGACGTAAAATGGTGTTGTTGTGTACTGATATACGCACAGTCCGCTCAAGTGTAAGAGTTGGCGCTCGAGCGTCAGACATAATAAGTTGTTCTGCTCTATCGTAAGAAACGACACTCGAGCGCAGAATGCACACTCCCAATAATTTTGCAAACCTGCAAAAGTACTGAGAGTTCACAAAACCCACTCGAGCGCAAGAAATGCTACTCGAGCAGAGGAGCAAAATCCTGGGCAACAAAAGGTTTGAAAAGCAAGCAACCAACCTATTCCAAACATGTTCAATACAACCCAATAACCAAACTCAAGTAAGAATAAGGGAAGAAAGACATGAAAAACATTCAAAAACCACAAAACTTGAGTCCAGAAAATCAAATGGGTCGGGTCAAAACCGAAATCGCTATAACCATCCCCCCTTAAAGAATTTCATTCCCGAAATTTCAAATCAAGCTTTAAAGTTATACTTAAACCAATTACAATAATGATCATCAATCAATTCAATCATCATGACCCATTCCCCGGTCATCCAATCCCATCAACACGATAAACAAATTCTCAATACTGAATGCATAATTCATATTTCCAAAACATATACAATGTTTATAATAAACTCGCATTTCCAAAACATAAACAACATATACACTATTTCCGTATTTCCAAAACATATACAATTTTTTCATATTTCATTAACATAACAACAATACAATACATATTCAAGCTTCCACAAATAAATCCGGATATTTCTCACGGATTTCCAGCTCACATTCCTACATTGCTTCCTCAACTCCATGATGTTTCCATAATTAACTTAACCAAGGGAATTGTCTTGCCTCGCAAGACTTGGTCTCGGGTATCTAAGACTCTCACCGGTCTCTCCTCATACGAGGCGTCCTCATCTACCTCTAAGTCGGTCCAATCCAACACGTGAGATGGATCCAGCTCATACTTCCGAAGCATGCTAATATAAAACACATCATGAACCTCGAAAAGCTGTTGAGGCAATGCCAAATGATAAACTACTTCTCCAATCCGCTCAAGGATCTCAAAAGGCCCAATGAATCAATGAGACAACTTCTCACTCTTTCCAAATCTCATCAAACCTCTCATAGGTGATATCTTCAAGAATACATGATCTCTCACCTCAAAAGACAAAGGTCTCCTCCTACGGTCGACATAACATTTTTGGCAACTCTGAGCCGTAACTAACCTCTTACAGATAAGTGCGACTTTCTCAGTCATTTTCTGGACTAACTCTGGACCCTACATAGGTGCATCACCCACCTCGGCCCAACACACAAGCGATCTGCACGGTTGGCCATACAAGGCCTCAAATGGTGCCATGCTAATGCTCGATTGGAAACTGTTATTAGAGACAAATTCTAGTAAGGGCAAATGTCTCTCCCACGATCACTTAAAGTCAAGGACACAACCTCGAAGCATATCCTCAAGGATCTGAATGTTATGCTCGGACTGTCCATTAGGCTGAGGATAATACATAGTGCTAAAGGTCAATCTCGTGCCCAAGGCACTCTGTAGGCTCTGCCACAACCGAGCCATAAAACGTGGATCTCCGTCCGAAACAATCGTCACAGGAACCCTGTGCAACCTCACTATGTTCTTAATGTAAAGGTCGACAAGATAATCTACCAAGTCACTCACACGCATAGGTATAAAGTGGGCTAACTTGGTCAACTGATTAACTACCACCCAACTTGCATCACCACCCCGTTGAGTCCTCGGAAGGCCCATAACAAAATCCATCATGACATGCTCCCACTTCCACTCGGCTATAGGTAAGGGTTACAACAAATCTGCTGGCCTCTGATGTTCGGCCTTTACTTGTTGACAAGTAAGGTACTTAGACACAAACACAGCCACATCCTTCTTTATACCTCTCCACCAAAACTAGCGACTAAGGTCATGATACATCTTTGTGCCTCCCAACGTGAATGGTGAAACTCTCGAACTACTTCCTCTTAGTAAGACTCTGGCACGAAAAGATGGTCACAGTATCTCACACTCAGGTCAAGATACACATTCAAGCCTCTTTCTACCTTCCCATTAGAAATTTGCTGGAGGGATTCTACCTCAAGGTCACCCTTCTGTGCTTCTACCACTCGGTTCACAAGTGTAGGTTGTACAACTACCGAAAACAAGCTTGTAGACTTAACAGACTAGCCAAGATGTAAGTCAAACTTCCCAATGGCACTTAACATCTCCCGTTCCCAGATGGCAATACAAGCTACACTACTAATGGATTTCTTACTCAAGGCATCGGCTAGAATATTGGCCTTTCCTGGATGATAATGTAACTCAAAGTCATAATTTTCTATGAACTCTATCCACCTCCTCTGCCTCAGATTCAAGTCTTTTTGTGTAAACTAATATTTCAGACTCTTGTGATCAAAAAATACTTCAAACTTCTCATCATACAAATAATGCCTCTAGATCTTCAAGGCAAAAATCACCGCCGCTAACTCTAGGCCATTAGTAGGGTAGTTCTTCTCATGTGTCTTCAACTGCCGTGAGCTATAGGCCACTACCTTCCACTCTTGCATCAATACACAAACCAAACCTTCCCGTGAGGCATCATAATACACCAAATAACCCAAATCCCTCTCCAGAATAATCAAAACTGGAGCAGTGGTAAGTTTAACCTTAAGCTCTTGAAAAGACTTTTCACAGGTCTCACTCCACACAAACTTAACTCTCTTCCTCGTCAGTCTAGTTAACTGTGAAGTTAATATAGAGAAATCCTTCACAAATCGACGGTAATACCCAACCAATCCCAAGAAACTACGAATCTCAAAAGCATTCTTAGGTTGTTCCCAATCTTGCACTGCCTCCATCTTGGATGAATCTACAGTCACCCCTTCCCTAGATACCACATGGCCTAAAAACTTAACTCCCTCAACCAGAATTCACATTTTCCAAACTTAGCATACAGTTTGTGGGCTCTAAGCAACTCAAGTACCATTCACAAGTGTTCCTCGTGCTCCTTCTCAGAGGGTGAGTAAATCAAGATGTTGTCCACAAAGACGACCACGAAACGGTCTAGGAACTCACGGAAGATCCGATTCATCAAATCCATAAATACAGCTGGTGCATTGGTTGGCCCAAAAGGTATCACTAGAAACTCATAATAGCCATACCGCGTACGGAATGCTGTCTTCGGGATATCCTCCTCCCTTACTCTCAACTGGTGATAACCCAATCTCAGGTCTATCTTAGAGAAGCAACAAGACCCCTTCAATTGATCGAACAAATCATCTATACGAGGTATTGGGTTCTTGTTCTTAACAGTTACTTTGTTCAACTTTCAGTAATCTATACAAAGTTGCAACGCACCATCTTTCTTTTTGGCAAAACAAGCCGGTGCTCCCTAAGACGAAGTACTAAGGCAAATGAAACCTTTATTTAACAATTCCTGAAGTTGAATCTTCAATTCATTCAACTCAGTGGGTGCAAATCTATACGATGCCATGGAAATCGGTGTCGTACCAAGCACTAAATCAATAGAGAACTTGATCTCTCGATGAGATGGTAAACTAGTAAGATCCTCGGGAAAAACGTCCGGGTATTCACAAACCATCCTTGGCAACTCAACTCAGACTTCATTACTCTCAGTAATCAAGAAGTTAGCAAGAAAGCAACTAAGCTCACTCCGCCCATGCGGATCATACACCGGTGATAAAACTCTATCCACCCGGTCTCCCAAGAAATAAAAGCAATCACCGCTCAAGGTACATACAGTAAGCCTCTGACAGTAGCAGTCTATAACAGCCCGATAGGATTACAACCAATCCATACCCAATATAACGTCAAAACTAGACATATCAATCAACACAAATGCAAAAGGAAGTCGGCGACCGACAATCTCTATGTCACAACCTCGACATCCCTGCTTCAAAATAACCTCACCACCAATAGGTGACTCTACACAGATAGGAGATGCTAACTGAGCCAACTCTAATCTCAAAACAGATGCAAATGCAGACGAAATAAATGAATGGGATGCACTCGTATCAATCAACACATAGCAACTGACTTGCAAAACAAGAAGGTATCTCTCACTACTAAAGGCGTCGGTACTAGATCTGGCGCGGTAACAGCATACACACGTCCCGAAGGTCTCTGCTTAACCTGCTTACCCCTCGGAGCATAAACCTGATGTATTGACTGAGCCAAAGAGCCTCCTTGATTGGCCCTCGAGACATATGCTGATTGTACCGGTTGGTGGCTTTGTGTCTGTCTCGAACCAGACGCACCAGATGTGCCCTCTAATTGAAGGAAAAACCTCTTCATGTGCCCCGCCTGCCCACACTAATAACAAGTGAGCGGCTAGCCTCTCTCTTGACTCTGGCTCTGAGAACGAGCCAAAGACGATACAGACCACTACCCTCCTTCTCTCTACGACCAAGCTGGAGACTTATGGCCCAACTAGCCACACTTGTAACAAGTAAAATCTCTCTGACCATCCCTTCCAGAACCCGAACTGGACACTGGAAAGGTAGACCTCAACTGTGTTCCCTGGGATTGCTGTGGGGTAGGACCCCTCTGTCTCTTACTATCCCCCTGAATATCCTAACTCCTCTTGGAGCCCCTCATCCTCTCCTTCTCCATCTGCATCATGATCTCAAGGTAAGTCGCCACCTCCACAAGGCATCTATAATCTCTAATCATCGACCCAGCCACCTTGAACATGAGCCCGATCCTCAACCTCTTCTCAAACTCCAAACAACGGCGCTCCTTTATCGTTACTAACTCTGGTGCAAACCTAGAGAGGCCAGTAAATATGGCCTCAAACTCGGCCACTGGAGTGTTAACTGCACCAGCTTGGAGAACTGGCCTCTCAACTTCTCTCTAACTATGGGAGGTAGAACTTGTCCCGGAAGGCGTTGACAAAAACCTCCCAAGTCACCCCCAATGTGCCCACGCGCATACTTCCACCACTGACCCGCATCTCCCTTTAACTAGAAGGATGCCAAGGTCACTTACAACTAATCGTACTCGATGCCAAACATCTCGAACGTTTTCACGATCTGCTCCAACCACTCGTCTGCCTTCAGTGGCTCCTTGGGATCACCCAAAAACTCATCCGGATTTCACTAGAAAAACTCTCACTTCAAGAAAGACGGCCTTGCCTCAGCTACTTGGGCCTGGACTTAATTCTCAACTTTGAGAATATCCATAGACTCTCGCAACTGTGACAACCCTACTCTGTATGATGCTAATTAATCTTAATTATGTTTATCATTATATGCTTGATATGATTTTGAGTGCTAATTATATGATTATATGTGTTTTTAAATTTTGATATGTTCACCGTAGGAAAATCTGTTTGATTTTCTGTTATGAAATTTAAATTGAAGGTCGTAGAGGCGACATAAAGCATTATTGACTGTCCCATTATGATTAGCACAATTTTTAGAGTCAGAGTGAAATTCAATTAAAAATTGATTCAGATCAAAATAATTAGATTAATTTGATTTAATTATGTTCATTTGATTAGGCCTAGGCCTTAATTAGCCAATATGATTAGAGAGGCCTACATATGCGCTAATTAGGGGCTTAATTCATATCTTTGAGCTCATTTTTATCACCTCATGGCTGAGTTTGTACACTTAAAGAGGGAAAACACTTGAGTTAGAGAGAGAGAGAGAGAGAGACCAAATTCTTAGAGAATTGACTTAAAGATTGAAGATTTGGGAAGCTAGGCTCAAGGATTTGCTAGAACTAAAAGCATTGAAGGCTCCAAGAGAGTGTTTGAACTCTAGTTCATGAGTTTTAGTCCATGAATATATGTATTCAAGAAGAATTGGTAAATTAATGTAGAATACAAACTCAATATGAAGAATTTGGTGCCAAATTACACATGCATGCATAATTTTGTTAAGCTTCATAATTTTGAACATTATTTGTCCCATTTGACATGGAATTAGAGTCTATATTTCACATGCATGCATCATCCATGAAGATATGAAGCTTGGTTGCATGAGTTTTGAATTTATCAAGAAGAATATGAATTGATTTGGGAATTGGATCATGATTTTGGACAATTAGTCTCAAATTACCTATGTTATCATGTTGTATAATGTTTTTGTACAAAAAACACGAGTTTTGGACCTTTGAACATCAAGTTTGAACTTCAAACACAATTCTAAGAATTCCAAAATTCGGCATGTCCGCTCTAGCGAGGAAATCGTCGCTCAAGCGTAAAAATCAAGCTCCCAGAAGTTTTATAGAGAATTGCATGGTAGCTCGAGCGGCAAACCTTACGCTCGAGCGAACCCTGGTTCTTATGGCTCATTGCTCGAGCAACAAAAGTCTCGCTTGAGCGTAAAATTCATGCAACCAATACTTTATAGAGTTTTACAGACCGCTCGACTGACCAAAGTTGCGCTCGAGCAAGGTGCCCTGTTTTAGAAATTTTGAAAAGCTGTATTATGTTCCAATTTCCGTTCTCTTCCATTTCTGAGTATTCTTAGGCACACATTGAGCATCCTATATGAATTAAAGGACATGAAAGAAGCCTAAGAACATTAAGCAAACTAAAGAACGAATTGAATTGTATTATGATTCAATGTATTATAAATTATGTAGGGTCAAGTGCAAGGACGAATCAAGCACCGGAACACTGTGAGTAATATCTTAGCAAAGATAATTTGTGTATATATATTATTTTCTAAAGGTTACCTGTATGGTAAGTTTTTAAACTTTTGATTTGATACTATGAATGAGTATTTTATCCGCTTGGTTCGCAATGAAATATGTGAAGTATTGATATATGATTATGAAATGGGCCCAAGGCTGTTCGGTTTACTTGAAAATGATATAAAATGGGCCTAAGGCTGTTTTGTATAACTATGAAATGGGCCAAAGGCTGTTTCGCATAAAGAAATGATTGGATCTAAGGTCATTTTGAATACAAAGGCGAATGTGAACATGATCATGGATCATGAGTGCGCACAAACGTGAATATGGATTGATTGGACGTAAGGTTGTTTTATGCATGAATTGGATCCAAGGTTGTCTTACATATGATGGACCCAAGGTCGTTTCGCATATATTGGACTGAAGGTCGTTTTGCCTATGAATTGGACCCAAGGTCGTTCTGCATATAAGGGACCGAAAGTCGTTTTGCAAATATGAGTTGGACCCGAGATCGTTTGGTATATGAATATAGGTATGATATATGATGTGTTGGACCTAAGGTCGTTTTGTGTTGATATCAATCATGAACGTCAAGAGAAAGAAACCATGGAGATTGACGTGAAATGCATTGCAGACCCAATTGATCGTGAGTATTTTCGAAGGAAAAAATTAGAAATTTTAGAACAAAATGATCAAGTAGCCAACAACTCTGTTTCTTTTAGCCATGGTGATTTTAGTAGCTTTAGCCAATATCAAGGTGGTGATGTCTTACCAGATTACTAGTGCTAGGAAATTCACTGCTATGTTTTTGTACTTTGTTTAGTCGGAACATATTTTATAAATATAACTATCATTACTTCAAATTGACACATGCTACTACTTCAATAACTACCAAACCAATCTCTCCTAGTATTTTCCAATCTACATCCCATTGCTAAAGACAAAATTAAAAGCAATACAGAGAATTGTAGCTACTGCTACATGTTGGGAAAATAAGAGAGCAGTGCTTTGAGTCAAAAACAAAGCTCCAGCACATGTAAACTCGAAAAGCTCCTAGTGCAAAAACAATAAATGGATCATTACATCAATAACCATGTCTTCTAAATGGGGCCATTACCACGTCTTTCCTACAAATGCTCAACCAATGCATTTCTCATAACATAGTGAGCCTTTTTATCTTTTTTTTTTTTTTTTTGCCGGGCAAAAAACTGTTGAAATCGTTCTATTTCATTTATAACCATCTCAACATTAGGGATGAGAGCTGCAGTAGCACAATTAATAACACTTGCATGCCCACCACGCTCATCCTCAACAATCATGTTATGCATTATGATGCACGAAGACATGATATCATGTAACACACTTATTTCAAAAACGAGTTGGTACCTTGACTATAGCAAATCGTGATTAAAGTACTCCAAATGCTCGTTCAATGTCTTTTCGACATGCTTTTTGCATCATTGCAAAGTGTTGTTTCTTCAGATCTTGGGGTTTAGAAATAGTTTGTACCAGAGTTGATCACTTCGGGTATATACCATCTGCTAGATAATAGCCAACATTAAACTCTATGCCATGGATGGTATAATGAGCAGGAAGACCTATACCTTGGATGAGATTCGCAAACAAATTAGATGATTGCAAGACATTGATGTTGTTGTTGGAGCCCAGTAAGCCAAAATATGCATGCTAAATCCATAGGTCATGAGATGCCACTGCCTCAAGAATGATAGTTGGGGATCCACCATGTCCAGAGCATTATCCTGCCCAAGCTGTTAGGCAATTATTCCAAGACCCATGCATGCAATCAAGGCTCTCAAGCATCCCTAGGAAGCTTTGTTCTTCACCTTTTTTTTAACAAACTTGCAATGTCATTGGAATTAGGTGATCTGAGGTATTTTTTTTTCCAGATATCTTAACAATTGCCTGACAAAACTTTTTAACACATAGAATGGCAGTAGACTCACCAATTCGTATATATTCATCTATAGAATCAGATGTCGTTCCATATGCCAACATTCGAAATGCACTTGTTACTTTTTGCAAAGTAGACAATTCAAGTCTACCAAGACCATCCTTCTTCTGCACAAAGAAATCTCGTAAGCTTTCACGGCATCAACAATCTATAAATATAAACTTCTACGCATTCGAAATCTTCTGTGAAATAAATTTTCCTCATAGGTGGGGTTTTTTGAGAAGTTGTCATTTCACAATTGAGCATAACCTTCTTCCTTTTTACGATCTCTGATTATATGTCAATGTACTGAACCTTTACATACCAATTGATCATTTTCTTCAAGATATTGAGCTATGCTAATGTTGTTGGAGGCATATAAATAAAGTAATATATCTTTTTCATCTTTCCATGCTGCCATTTCTTCTTCAGAATCAGGGAATGATGGTAAATAAATATGCTCTGCATCTATTTCTTCATGAATATACTCGGCATCCATTTCTTCTTCATAATTATGCCCTGCATTCATTTTTTCATTAACATGCTCTGCATCCATTTCTTCTTCAGAAGCTCTGCAGTCATTTCCCTTGTTGTATGAGGGTTTGGTTTTTCTATAAAATAATATATGGTAAGGAAAATAAATTGAGGGAAAATTAAAGGTTAATTTTTTAGGGAAATATTTAGAGAAGAAAATGAAAGTTTATGGTTGGAGTTTGAATGAATAGTAACATATTATATATTTACTTTTTGAATAATTTTTATTTTTATTTTCATCCTCTTAGTGAGATGATTGGATTGGAAATACTCTAAGACCAAAGTGGGCATTTTTAGAATTATCATAAGAATTATGCTAAATATTTTAAATAATCTATTAAATTTTTTATCAAATATTTCATATAGATGCGTAGTCCACACACATATAAATATATATAGATTTCACACTTATATAAAAAATTTAATAGGTTATTTGAATCTGCATTTTTTCTTTATCCTATGTTTATTTGGGATAAAGACACGACTAGCCACCATATCTGACAACACACGCTGAAATACGTGTACCATTCACTATTGGCTGAAAACCACACGCCACTGTTACCGACAAACTCACACCCCAAAAAAACAAAAAAGTAGGAGAGGGCAACGCGAAACAAAGATTAACACGATCGAATGGCCGAACGTCTCTCTCTCACTTCCGCATCTTCTTCTTCTTCTTCGATGGCTGCTCTCAGCGCCGCCTCTCGCCTCCTCCCCTCCGCCACGAAAGCCGCCAGACTTTCTCTATCGATTCCCTCTCCCTCTCTCTCATCCTCTTCTTCCCTCAAATGCCTCCGATCATCTCGTCTTCTCTCTCCTCATCTCTTCCTTCGCCAGGTTCTCTCTCTCTCTCTCTCTCTCTCTCTCTCTCTACATATGTATTATTGCTTTTGTTTCTCTTTCTCTCTCTCTCTCTCTCTATGCTATTTTTGAAGTGTTTGTTGATTTGAATTTCAGAGAAGGTCGGCGGTTCATGTGACTGCTAGCAGTTTCGGAACAGTTGCGTCTCCGAAATGCTTTGCGTCCGATCCAGATCAACTGAAAAGTGCCAGAGAAGATATCAAGGAGCTTCTCAATACTAAGTTCTCCCATCCGATTCTGGTAATTTCTCTCATATGCTCTCATCTCAATGCAACTATCTCTGTCTTTTGCACATTTCTATATAATCAGCCAAATGTGTTTGGTGACAAGTCCCGCAAAATATTTGTATGCTTGTAATTTCAGTGTTTTTGACATTTTCTGAATCGTATCTTGCTTGGATAGAGAATTACACGTCAGTAGTAGCTTCGTATTGTTATTTTTTGCCTCTTCAGCCTCTATTGTTTGCCATAGAAAGCATATGAAAGAAATTAATTGAAATGAAACTTTTGTTTTATTTTTGTCTTCATGAAAATAAAATCAATTTTACTGAGCCTGCTAGTTGTGTAATGCACTTTAT
Source organism: Camellia granthamiana (assembly GCA_036172215.1). Lineage (NCBI taxonomy): Eukaryota > Viridiplantae > Streptophyta > Magnoliopsida > Ericales > Theaceae > Camellia > Camellia granthamiana. The sequence continues at coordinate 103,362,405 of CM069905.1, read as the reverse complement.
TATCCTTTCTATTTCATGTAGTAATCAAATAGAGACCAAACAATAAGTAGAAGCAGGGAATGACTATTTATCTGTATTGCGGTATTGATAGTCACAGATTGGGTCGAGTGCATACCTCATAATAGGTGTTTTAGAGGATATTTTGGGGCTATCAAGGATAATTTGTAATGTTTTGTGTCAAGCTGAGAGCAGAATTGTTTACAAGACATGAAACGCGAGTGTTATCTTTTATCATTATTGAGCAAAGTTGCCAGGCATCTAGATTTCTTCTCTTTAATGACACGTCATGAACTTTTCTTCATCTGGAATGATGCTTGCAAGCGTCAATATAGGAAATTAACCAGCTGTCCGTTAGTTCAAGGTTGGAAGACTTCCTTTTGATTTGCCCTAGTGAAATTTTCTCAGTGTTTGCTATAATTGTTGGTTCTCGCTGGTCATGTCAATGTTAACTTTACCTTCACGTGAGGTATTTTGCTTGAAATTTATGTTGCATTATTCACTTCACAGGAAGGATTTAATATATGCATGTTAGTCCATTTATTCGTTGTTTTCAAATCTAGTGCACCCTTGTACTTTGATTATATTTAAACATCTTGTGGCAATAATCTTTTGAATTGTTTTAGGGTAGATATGTATATGTTTTGTTATTGTTTTCAAGCATTTTTTCATTCACCCAATATTTTATCTGTTTTCAAACACTTTATCTATTAGTCATACACCATGTTTACTTCTTAGTCTTTGTTGCCTAGTCTGGGATCTTCTCTACAATTATTTTCTGCATCTTTCAAAGTTAGGTTATTAATTTTTTTTCCCAGCAAGTAAAATTATATTATCATATAAACTAGTTATGTATATAATTTCTTTTTCAAAATTATTGTGGATATCTTTCTTTGCTGATATTTATTAATATGGAGGCAAAAACAGATTTCATAAATATTGTTAAGATGTATTGTGAAATTTTCATCGATGACAGGTGCGTCTAGGATGGCATGATGCGGGTACTTATAACAAGAACATTGAGGAATGGCCACAAAGAGGTGGAGCTGATGGAAGTCTAAGGTTTGAAATTGAGCTGAAACATGCAGCTAACGCTGGTAGGTGTCTGCATTATTCATAAACTTTTATGCTTGTCTATAGTAATGGCACCTCACAAGCTGGTGATTCAGGTCTTGTAAATGCACTGAAACTTCTCGAGACTATCAAAGACAAATATTCTGGTGTGACATATGCGGATTTATTCCAATTGGCTAGTGCTACTGCAATCGAGGTCATTTTTAATAGTGTGAAGTTGATGTGAACACGAAAATTAATTCAGATATTGATTTCTTTGATCGTAGTTAGAAACTGATTTCGTGTTCAATTTCTTTGAAATTACAGGAGGCTGGCGGCCCCAAAATCCCTATGAAGTATGGAAGAGTAGATACTTCTAGTCCTGATCAATGTCCAGAAGAAGGAAGGCTTCCTGGTAAGATAACATCAGCTTTGTAGACAATGTTGTGTTTGTTATTGTGCTCGAGCACACGGGCGCAGAATATTTTTCTCTTCAGCAACTTTAATGCTCAAGCACAAAAGGGTGACTTGCTTGCTCTTTTTCAACTTTCAGCACTTCATTTCCTTAACTTGATTTGGACTTCAATGCATGTTTCCTCAAGCTCTCAAAAGCTCAAAATTAATAGTCATTTAGCATCATGAGCTCGAATACCTACAAAGAACAAAAATGCATTAGAACACATCAAGTAATTAGAATTCAAGGATTAACAAGTGCACTTTAGGGGGCTTAAATATAAACATTCAAGCACTTATCAGTTATATACATATATGGCCACCCTTTTTTTTATTTGTGGCCAGATTACCTACAGTAGGATACATAGAAAACATAACATTCAACTTCCCCCTCTTGCCATATGTCCACTCGTTACACAATCAGCTATATGTGGCATGGCTACCAAGGCTAAAGACTAGGGAACTGAATTTGATTTAGAGATTCGGATTCGACCATGTCTTCTGTGGATGAAGCTTATGTGTTGCATGGCCTGCATGATATTTGAGTATGGGCTTTCCACTACGTCAAGACTAGATTTTGTTTTCATAAACCTACATATAGAGATAGTTGTACCTCTTGTGATGCTTCGATTTCTATTATAAAAATGCTTCCAAATAATACCGTATGGTTATCTTCCTGAGAATTTCTACAAAAATTATGGATGTTTGGTGGTGCTCCAAGACTCTTTCTTTTTTATCGCCATCTACCCAAGAATAGTGCCTTCTAATGACCAGTACCTACCCACATACTATAGGATTACTTGCTGTTTGATATTGTTGGAGATTAGGTTTCATCTGACTAGGTTTCTATTGATAATGAATGGTGTTAAAAAGTAAAAATTTGAAAAGCCCCACTTTTGGTTTCTTCTGTTCTATTACTGGATGTTTTACTTGGTGATACTTTTTTCTTTCATGATTTCATGGTTCTTCAGATTTAAAGTGGTACTTCTTGCCTTGTGATGCTGATTGTAAACTTGGTTCTGCTTCAGTTTTGAGACTAACTTTTAAAGTTGAAACTTCATGTCTAGATGCGGGCCCCCCTAATCCTGCTGCTCATCTGCGAGAGGTTTTCTACAGGATGGGATTGAATGACAAGGTTACAATTACAATTATAAAAGTATCAATTGATCTTCAGATGTTATGATAATTTCTGTCTTGTGTACTATTGAGCGGGTTGGCTTGCAGGAAATAGTTGCACTCTCGGGTGCACACACACTGGGAAGGTCCAGACCAGAACGTAGTGGTTGGGGCAAGCCAGAGACGAAGTACACGGTACTTAATCAGCTTTAACTAATGCTGTGCATGAAAAATGACATGTGATGTAGAGAAACTTAGTTGGAAAGCATCAATACCCAACAGTACATAGCACGTAAATTCTGTCACCATTGTCATAAACTTGTTTAGAATATGCTGTTGTTTTCATAAGTCTGTTTGCAAAATCACATGTGTGACCATTATTCAGTGTTCTCATGGCATTGTTACTGTGTTTTTTAAACCTGGTATAGGTGATGAACCATTGGCTTACTGTTCTGCTTTTTAGTAGGAGGGTAAGCTAGTCTTTTCAAAGAGTCAGAAACTGGGGCTGAAAACCTTCGTATGTGGTTAACCATCATAAACATCAATTAATCAGTTGGTTCCATAACTGAAAATGCAAAACGAGCCCTTTTGTTGGCTATTCTGATTTCCTGCATGTCTGAAATATATTGTTTCTCATCACTGTGGTTTGGTCTGCCTTCTCTACTCCCTAAAGAAAAAAAACTTCTCCCAGATTTGCACGGATGACTGTTTCCCTTTCAAAAACCCTATTTTAAGTTTATAACCTTGTTGGTTAGATGATAGTTATCTTACATCAACAACTGTAGGCCAACAAAATCAACTTAGCAAAGTCTTGCAGCATTTGTTTATGAACAAGATTGCCATGAGGAGCATCATTTTTCTCTTTTTGCTCAATGTTAGCCCATCTTCTGTTAATCATATGGATATGGATTGCTTTATATTCCTTTTTCCCCACCCCTTTTTTTGTCGTAGTTAGGGGTACGGCTTGGGCAAGCTCAACCTAAGCAACCTGAGTCCAACTTGAATTTTTTTAGGATTTAGACAAGATATTTTTGAATTCAGTATGGGCTTGGGCAAAAATTCAAAAGTCTAAATTAAATTTGGGCAGGTTTGGACAAAGATATCAAACAATCCAAGCAACCTGATGCGTGAATTATATATATATATAAAAATATTAAATATACATTAAATTATTAGTCATTACATAATATTAAAGTAATTTAGATCATTGAAGCATATTAAATATATTATATACACAAATAACACAACATCTTATATTTTTTTATTTTCACTCATAAATTGTAAAGATTGCCATAGCAGTATTTCTCTTATATTATATAAATTATTTGTTTTGATATTATTAATAATTTACTAAAAAAAACGCAAATAGAGTCTAATTTTAATAAATTAATAATTCAGCTGCAAGAAGAAAAAAAACAAAACAAAACAAAAAAAACAAAAACACTTAAATTTATGTACAATTCGTGCAACTTGGTTAATTCAGGTTTAACTCGGGTCGGACATGAGCAGACAATCTCGGATTGCAATTTGGGCCTAGGCAAGTCTCAACACAACTTGGGCTGGGTTTGAACAACCTCCCAACCCAACTGAACCCTCCCAAGTTGCAGCCCTAGTTGTAGTACCTACAAGTACTATAACAGTTCCCCTAGAGTTGCAACAATTAGCCTTTATTTTGCATCATAACTACAATAATGTGATAATTTGTATTATTGGCTCATCATGTATAATCATTTTGGAGAATTTGACTGCTATAATTATTTCATCACAGAAAGATGGACCAGGAGCACCAGGAGGACAATCTTGGACAGTGCAATGGCTGAAGTTTGATAATTCCTACTTCAAGGTACACTATTGAAATACTTCGTTTATCATAAAATGAAAAGATGTCGAGTTCTCTTCATTGATTGTGATTGATTGATACAGGATATCAAAGAAAGAATGGATGAAGATTTACTAGTTTTGCCAACCGATGCTGTTCTTTTTGAAGATCCAGCATTTAAGGTGAAAGAGAGTGAGGTTCTACTTTAAGAGAAGTTATCTTACAGATTGTTTCACTATGTATTGATTTAAATTTTATGTATACTGTAGGTATATGCTGAGAAATATGCTGCTGATCAGGATGAATTTTTCAAGGACTATGCTGAGGCCCATGCCAAACTCAGCAACCTTGGAGCCAAATTTGACCCTCCTGAGGTTTGTTAGCGTTAGCCATGCATGTTCTTTCTGTTTAGATGGTAGTTGTCTCCGATTTAGTATTTATATTATGGTTTCCAAAAAGAAATATTATATTGTTTCTTCTATTCAAATAAATGGCAGGTATATAGTTTCTTCTGGTAACACAAATAATTTTTGTCAGTGTGTGCTTATATATATTCTTAGGAGTTCATTAAATTAAACATTTAAAAAAATCAAAAAACATTTAGAAATGTCTGAAATAACTTTAAAATGATGAAGGTTTGCCCTTTTTTTTGCCCTTAACATGCATATGTCTTCTCCATTTATGTACTATTTAACATGTCTTTTACAATTTCCTAATTTCTTCTTGATTGTTGTTTTGGTTTCATTTTGATCAATAATTTCCATTTTGATTTCTAAATTCCAATAGGTTATAAGAAATAAAATGATTTGTAAATTCTTCACTAAGTAGATTTGTTAATTTGGTGATCAGGGTATTTCAATAGATGATGGCCCTGCGACAGCTGCACCAGAGAAGTTTGTTGCCGCCAAGTACTCATCTGGAAAGGTTGTAACCATATATAACTGTTATAATATTGTTTTAGTCGGTGGTTATGGAAATTGTCTTGCATTATTCTGCCTGAAATACTCACATGAAGGAAATTTACATATGCAAAGAGTTTAAATTGTTTACTTTTCATGGTTCCTGCAGGATTAAAATACCAGTATCTTGTTTTCTAGTGCCGTTTCTTTTAATAATACAAGATGAAGCTATTATCAAACCCTGTGAACTCACATCTAAAACTTGGAAGTCTAAATGAAGGAGAGGAATAAATTCAATAGTGTTGTTACCTATTTGAATTGCAGAGAGAACTATCGGACTCTATGAAGCAAAAGATTCGAGCAGAGTATGAAGCCATTGGGGGAAGCCCAGATAAGCCTCTCCAGTCAAACTATTTCCTTAATATCATGATTGTGATTGCGGTTTTGGCAATTTTGACATCTCTGGTAGGGAACTAATTTGGTCTTTTTGGGTATATTTTGTAGAAAGTGCATTGCTGATGCTTTGGCTTATATAACATTGTGTTAAGAGTAGTTTATGGTGCATTTGACATATCATGGTTACTTTGATGTGCATTTGGTATCATTTTTGAAATTTTTTCTATGTTTTTAAAATTTTCTGAAAATTTGAAAACTGTTTTTGTACTAAAATGAAAACAATGGAGGCTTTCAAACATTTTGTTGTTTTTGTTTTTGTTTTTGAAAACATGAAAAACAATAAATGTCAAAAATCAGAACTATACCAATCGGACCCAAACATATCTTTAAGGAAGTTTGACTGGGTAGTCAGTCCCAACTTCTAAACTGAGTTTATATTTTCAAGGGTTGCGGTGGTTAATTTTCTGCATAAAAAGATTAGTTGTGAATTCCACAACTTGGGATTTTTGTAGAGTGTAGGCATGGGGATTGATTGGGTTTTGGTTGAAATTTGTTATGAACAGAATACAATATTTATTTGGGAAAATATCAAATAAATTTTACTTTTCATATAGAATTCCCATCAAGTCATATTAACAGTTGGTTTATGTGTTGATAGGACTTGATAGAAGTATTATTAGAAAAGCAGGACTTATAGGTTATTTTCCCGATTTTATTAGAGAGCTTGATTCTGTGAGTGAGACTCGCTCCATAGCTGCTAGAGCATTTGCCATTGTGTTAGGTTACGACCCCTAGTCTAGTTAGTTTACCCAAATTGCAATTTCTCTCATGGATTCACCTTTGAAGTATTTGGGTAATGGATGAATGCATTTTGGGACTACTGATGGCAGCTGGGTTTTTACTTTTGTTTCTTGACATTCTTCTTTACAACATTTTTTTCTCAGAAAATTAGAGAGATTTGTCATTTTTGATGTTCTTGTGCAACCCGAATCCATCTACTTGGCATTGGTAACTAGAAAACTAAAAAACTAAACAAAACAAAATACTATTAAATGCGCATTTCAAAAATTAGAAAAGAAGAAAATTGAAATAGGGTTTGGAATTTATGGAGGCAATCATTTTATACTTGTTCGATAGTTGGTTTGTGTTTGTTCTACTTTTTGAAAATGAGTTAGGGTTGTGTTTGAGCAGAGCTGGGTAGAAACTGCAATAGCAATAGTCTGATAGACCAAAATCTGAAACATTTTCTTGAACTCAAAGTAGGATGGTCTAGTTTTGTTCTTGATGTTTGTGTGCGCAAAAACAAATAAAAAAAAACTTGGAAAATCAATAATCTAGTTGAATGAGATGAGAGGAAAAAACTCAAGGCGGGTTTGGTTAAGCTTTTCAAATTCAATTCTACCTTTTGGTTTGAGTCAAGTGTTTGGTTATAGGTTTTAAAATTTGATTTTATACTCATCTGTGAAAACATGTCTACCCGATCATCCTCCTAAACGTCTGGCCGGTTAACTGAAACAATGTTAGGTTTTTTGATCTCCGTATTACATATGAGACCTAGTGTTACCTCTTAAGATCTATCAAAAATAAAAGTTTTGCTATCTAAGATGGTTGGACTTAGAAAGGAGATTATATTGACTATTCAGATCTTCCTAGGATCTTACTTGGTTGTTGGGACTCTTTAGTGACGTTACATTGACCTCTACCTTTAGAGTAAAATTTGGGATGTCACACCTAATTTTGAGAATTTAATGAAAATTGACCAAGAAAAGTGATTTCTTATGAACTTTGAATAGAATTTTGGATTGTGTTTAGTTACGAGTTGTAAATTTTTTGAATCAAATATCATATGTCACATCACTCAATTCAAACTCAATTCAAAATTCTTTTCAGAATTCATAACTAAACAAATATTTCACACTCAAATCATAATTTCAAAATTTACAAACTCAAAATACAACTCTATTCTCAAATCATAATTCTAAAGTTTTACCAAAAGTAACCCAAGGTTTTACGAACGCAAGTACAGTTCATAAAAACCTAAAATTTCATCTTTATTTGGGCCTTGTTTGGGATAAGAATAATGTTATATGTATCAATTTGTACACTAATTAGTGTATCAATTGATGATGTGACATAATTTAAAAGATTTTTAATATTTGTAATGTGATTAATGAGTGGGGTCAATAATAATGTCATTATTACTGTTGGTAAACTAGTTAGTACACTAATTGGTGCATGTAGCACCACCGTTGAGATAAACTAAAAAAGTCAAAAAGTTATTAAAAAAATTATAAAGTTTATACTATTCAATGGTAGGGAAGTCATCGGGGCAAAATTATTATTTTACCTTTTGAATTCAATTATCCAAAAAGTCAAAAGGATAAAATTGTCATTTTGATTTTACTACAATATTTTATTACACATCTTTTCGTAAAAAGTTAAAAAGTTATCTGAAATATATATCTTTTTTTCTCTACTCTTTTAACTAAAAGTTAAAAAATATATTTATATAGCACATCTCAAACAATCACTTGATTTCTTTGTAGATGAGATGAGCTAGGTTCAGAAAATATGGTATGTTCTGAACTTTCGTCATTCATGGTGAGAAAACCCAAGCCCAAGTAAATCCTTGGATTGTTGAGAACATAAAAAGATCACGTTCTTATGTACAAAAATTTAATATATTTTTTTGCACAAATTTCTTTTGCAAAAACATTAAATTGCTCAATATAATAGAGAATTCAATAGTCTACACGAAATTTGGAATTTCTTTGGAAGTTTAATACCCAATTATAGACCAATGTTTTTTTTTTCTTTCTTTCTTTTTTTTTTTTTTTTGGGTCAATTTTTTTATGGGTAAACTATCAATAAGTCATAATTGTTAAACTTAATTTCCATCAAATCTTATTGAAAATAACTCCTAATAAAATCGTCGTTAAAAATAAATTTTTGTGGTGATTTGTTGCATGTCTCTAAAAATTAACAATTACTGACTTTTTTTTTGTTATGATTTTTATAAATTGTCACTAAAATTCACAATTAGTGACATTTTTCTGTGACGAATTTTTCAAACGGTCACTGAAAGTTGAAAATTAATGACATTTTTTGTGACTCTTTTTTTAAACTATTGTTAAAATTTATAATTAGTGATTTTTTGTGATAAAATTTTCAAACTGTTGTTGAAAATTAACAATTATAACATTTTTTAATAGTGTTTGATAAAAATTATTATTAATTATCAGAACACTTGTTAGACAATAAATTCACATATTCGAATCTCCGCTAAGTTTCAGTTTTTTATTTATAAAGGAATGTTAGAGATACTTATCATGTAGTGTGAGATCACTTCAGATTTGAATGTGTTTATAAATTTTTGTTTATTTATAAAAGTGCTAATGTTGATAACATTTTTCGTAGTGTTTCTTTCTGGGACATGTTTCGTGAGTTGGTTTGGGAGGTGGATTAAAAGTTAATTTTTTTATATTTTTATTTTTAAAAAAATATATTTAAAAAATAAAAAAATAATATAACTTAAAATAAATTTAAAATTTAAAATTAATTTTTAACTATATTCCCAACACAGCTAATGGTGCCAAACTTTAGTGAGAAGACTATAATGGAGCTAAAAGGCCCCTCGCTTTATTCTCTCTTTCAAATAGTATACTTTGAGAAAATAATCATGGCTCTGCTTCTATTTGGGAAACACTTGACCACAAAGTGTCTTTCTCTTTTTTTCTTTTCTTTTCTTCTTTTCTTCTTTTTTTTTTTTTTTTTGAAAGCAAGAAAAAAGTTCTTCCTCCTCCTTTTTCTTTTTAACCCCTCCTTTTTTTTTAACCCCTCCATGGATTCATCATTTTTTTAAGAAGCTTTATGTAGGGATGTATCTTCTCTTCTTTCTTGAGCTTTTTCAGCCTTTTCTGTATTGATCTTCCATGTCCGAATGGCCAATTTTGTTGTGCATTTTTCTTTGTCAGGGTGAAACTTCGTTTTAATTACTCATAAGAAAATGGTTGAGACCACTAATTAGTGATAATACTAATGATGTGGCAGTGCGTCCCACCCACTGCCACAATGTTGCTGTGCTCTTTTTTTTTTTTTTTTTTTTAAGTGTGTGCCAACTCACTAATGGTACTTTAGAATACCACTTTTAGTGGTATGTATCATTGCCGTTACTCATAACCTTTAAGCACCCAATTTGTAGTCCCTTTTTTTTTATATTTAAAATGTTAAATATGGTTTACTGGTTAATCATTATTCTCTCTCTCTATATATATTTTATTTAAGCAAAAAATATATCAAAATTTTAACTATCTTAACCTTATTTTTACCTTATCAACTGCTTATTGTGGTTCACTCTCTCTCTTTTATATTTTTTCTCTTTATGGACTTAATAACCTTTTGGTCAATAGTAAGAGTTGAAATATTGGGGGTGTTTGGGAACCCAATTTTGAGGCTAAAATAGCCTTAAAGTCTAATTTAGCCCACTAGCTTAAAAAAATATGTAAACTAATAATTTATATATATATATTTTTAAAAAGTAGGCTCGACAGACCTACACTGTCTGTGATAGTGTAGGTTGAGTGTAATTATAGCCTAGTCCCAAATGAGTAAATGACCATTTTGTCCCTTTAGACTAATTTTGAAAAAAGTAAGAGTAGGGACAAATTTGTCATTTCACTTTAAACATTATTTCAAACACATTTTTCAATACAACAACTCAAATAAGAATCCATTCTAACTTTCCAAATACAAAAACTAAAATAGCCTATAAAAATAACTAAAAAATTAAAAAGTCTCTAAAATAGTCACTTTCTAAACACCCACATTGTTACTGGTTTGTTTTTAACATTAGAACTGTACCAATTAAAAAAAACATTACAGACTCCAATAAATTGTTTTAAATGATACTACCTAAAAGCCAAATGCATGCCATCTCTTAGCCATCTATGCATAGTATATTATATGGTCCATCCACACATGCAATTTTTATTTGCCATGGTCCAACTTTTAACTTTTGTTTAGATTATTAGGGTACTGCTGACTTTGTTTTATTGGAGGAGAGAGACCTAAGACCCAAATAAAACCTTTTAAGTGCAGTCTTCTAACACACAGATTATGAAAGTTCAACTACCACATGGCAATTGCACCAATATGTGGTTATGAGCTTCTTTTATTTGAGCTTCTTAATTAATTTTACATTTAGAATAAAGGTAATTACACTAGTCTATCATGGGATTTGAAAAAAATATATCAAATCTCATAAGTTTGATATAATATCAATATTGTCCCTTGAGGTTTTAATTCACGTCATATATGAAAAGTTTTTATTAGTTATTTGTTAGTCGTATAGATGGGGAAAAAAAAAATTATATTATCATCATTTTTTACATAAAAATTGTACATGAGAGAAATATTCGTCGCTCTCCGTACTCTTTGGGTCCAAACTCTGCGTCACTCTAAGTAACGTCGTTCAACCTAAGAACAAAATGATGGTGAGCTACCTGGCAGGTGTGCAGTCTGAAAAACCCCTCCGACGGTTAAGTTAGTACTCTTGGAGAGAGAAGAGAGACTAAAGCAAGGATAGCTCAGTGTAAGGAGAAATTGCAAACCTTTTGAATGAAGATGCTGCAACGCTTATATAGCTTGTGTACGCACTACCTCTGCCGTCCTTTTCTATATGCGTAACATTACTATCCTCTCTCTTCTTTACACGTGTGCGCGTCAATACTGCCAAACAACGTTAGCCAAATTGCCAAAAGGTATTGAAGCATACTTGAGGTGGATTCCTCGTCATACTCCATTGGGCCACATAGAATGTCCCAGTCGAGCAATCACTTGTGAAAATCCTTAAGTGTGTTCGCTCCACAAGTCCATATGCCAAGCTAATTCTAGTTGGTCTAACCCAGCCATCTTCAAGACCGACTTAACTCTAGCCAGACTGCCGCGAGGGGCTTCTTTGGGTCGGTTCACTCCGTGATCCCACAAGCTCGATCAAACTTCGTGCAATCCTGCATGATTTAGTCCGGTCTATCACTGAAGCGCCAACCCAGCTCGGCTACGATCCTTGCCCCAATCAAGGATAGCGTTCTCATTCCACCTAGCCCCGCCCACGACTCAAGCCCATCATCTAGCTTGGTCCCAACATCCAAGATACATGTAGCCTGGTAGCTAGGTCAAGGGCAAGGCTCACATTAGATATTTGTTCAGCACAAATCTCCTTCTCAATTGCCCCTTAATCCCATCTGCTTCAACATGACTGGGATTACCTTATCCTACCGAGCTAAATCCCTAGCCCAGTTCATGTCTTCAAAGCAGTACACTCACCAACCAATCTAACATCTCGTCCCTTCGTGGACACATGGCATTTTGATGGAATCATTTCTTGGTGCATGCACGGAGTAGTTTGGTGGGCCCCAGCTTATTCACTTTGCTAGGCCCATTTTTTTCGTTACTGCTCGTTTAGCTCCATTGCTCAATCTTGATAGAGTTCAAGGTTGTCTACTGCTCGGCCGGGTAGTTACTCGGTCATTCGATGCTACTGAATAAAAAGACCCGTGCTTGGTTGAAGAAGGTGGTCCAAACTCTCGCCCTTAGCTTGGTCGATTGGGTTATGAATTTAGGTTACGCAAAGGTTGTTTGTTTACAAGGTTTTTGTATCAGCTCGGTTGTTTGTTTGTAAAGTCGAACCATTTTCGAGCTCGGTTTAACCCGTGACCATCTTGGCTTGCATGAAAACCATGCTGGTCGGTCGAGAGTGCTTTTGTTTCAAGTTATCTTATGTTGCTCGGTAATGCTCTGATGGGTCATGCCTTTATTGCCATGCTTGGTTACTTTGTCCCACTACTAAGAGGATAAAATGATCTTGGCCAAGAATAGAATGGTTGACTACGTATCTTGATCTTAGTGATTGGTCGATAGAATTGTGTAAGTAGAGCTTATTTCAACTCTTTTGCTCTTTAGCTCGATTAGTTGCAATTAGCGATCTCACAATTCGTTTGGCATTAATTTGATTTGCTCCATCGCCATATCAGTCATGAATTATTGCTTGATCACGAACCACTCTGGCCTGACACTTGATGTCATGGGCTCGCTTTTACTAAGCTTAACTATGGTGACCTTGCAAACGGACTATGAAAACAGACCTTGCAAATAGACTTTGCTAGACTTGACCTTGGCGACCTTGCAAACGGACTGTGCAAACGAACCTTGCAAACAGACTTTGCTAGGCTTGACCTTGGTGACCTTGCAAATAGACCATGCAAATAGACAACTCTGGCGACCTTGCAAATGAACTTTGCAAACAGGCCATGCAAACAGACCTTGGATGTCAACTTTGCAAACGGCATGCAAGTGTTAGCCAAAAAAACAATGCATGATGTTAACCTTGCAACATGGACAAATATCAAGTTATTGAGATCGATCCTATAATTTCCCTCCCAATCTGGGCTCCTGCCTTTAACTTACAAAGGCAAAGCAGTGACCCAGGCTAAATGTATTGTTCATGGACCGTGTCCACTACTCAGTTAGAATTCTCTTCGATTGAACAAATCATCAGTTTTGCGTCGAAAGTTGGCGGGCAAAATCGGCTTGGTAACTCGACAACTTCTTTGGCGAGCAAAATCAGCGCAACTTCTTGGCGAGCAAAATCAGCTTAACTCGACGATTTACTTCTCGATGAGAAAAATCGGCTCGATAAGTTCCTTGGCAAGCAAAATCAGCGAAATTTCTTGGCAAGCAAAATCAGCTTAGCTCGGCGATTTACTTCTCGATGAGCAAAATCGGCTCGGCAACTTTCTTAGCAAGCAAAATCAGTGCAATTTCTTGGCAAGCAAAATCAGCTTAGCTCGACTACTTACTTCTCAGCGAGCAAAATTAGCTCGGCAAGGAATTCTAAAGTTGGTGAGCAAAATCAACTTGACAAAACTTCTTGGCGAGCAAAATCTACTTGGCAATAAATTCTAAAGTTGGCAAGCAAAATCAACTCGGCAACTTATTTTTTGGTGAGCAAAATAAGCTTAGTAAGGAATTTCATGTTGGCGAGCAAAGTTGACTCAGCAACTTGCTTCTTGGTGAGCAAAATCAGCTCAGCAAGGAATTTTAAGGTTGGCGAGTAAAGTCAGCTCGGTAAAACTTCTTGGAAAGCAAAATCTACTTGGCAAGGAATTCTAAAGTTGGTGAGCAAAATTAGCTTGGTAACTTACTTCTTAGTGAGCAAAATCAGCTCGGTAAGGAATTTCAAAGTTAGCGAGCAAACTTAGCTCAACAAGACTTCTTGGATAGCAAAATTTGCTCAGCAAGGAATTATAAAGTTGTTGAGAAAAATTAGCTTAGTAACTTACTTCTTAGCGAGCAAAATCAGCTTGGCAAGGAATTTTAATGTTGGTGAGCAAAATCAGCTCGGCAACTTGCTTCTTGGCGAGCAAATTCAGCACGGCAAGGAATTTTAAAGTTGATCAAAACTATCAACAAACCTCTTGTCGAGCAAAATCGGCCCAGTAAGGAATTCCAAAGTTGAACAAAACACCAACTTTCATCTTACCGAGCAAAATCAGTTCGACAAGGAATTTCAAAATTGAACAAAACACCAACTTTTATCTTGTTGAGCAAAATCAGCCCGGCAAAGAATTCTAATCTTTCTATCAAAATGATCATCAGTTGCCCATTGGACCGCGCTAAATTTGCTTAGCGGGTCAAAAATATAATAATTTTCAAGAAAATAGTCTACTTATTTCATTACATCAATAGTAGAAAAGGGTCACAAAAGTATAACTAAGAATAAAACTTCAGATTGGCAGTGTTCGACGTTCTAGAAATAGATCGGCCATTTTTATTATGTGAGTTTTGTGCCCCTTTTCCTCGGCCTTCTTACTGACGTTTTCCAAAACCAAACTTCCTTGATCTCTTCAATCGATCACTCTTTGATGGGGACATCTTCGATTGCTAGACTATTTGGCAAGGTCTTCTCTTGAGGAACCGTTCTGACCCCTTCATCAATGTAGCGATCCAAATGCCCTAAAGCCACAAACTCTTCCAAGTATAGTTTGAGTGGTATGCATTCTTCTATTTGGTGCCCTCTCCCATATTGAAAGGTGCAACGGTATCTCGAATTGAATCCTCTCTAGGCATTCCCCAACAGACGTATTCCTCGTCACGAATTTCACTTAATATGTGATAGATCGGTATCTTGAAAACCATAGTAATGCCAATCTAGGCTTTTAGCTTTCTCTTGGTATCATCATCTGCGTCACATGGGTTGTTAGCCCGGTCATTGTTACGACCCTTGTCCCAGTTGTT
Organism: Camellia granthamiana; assembly: GCA_036172215.1. Lineage (NCBI taxonomy): Eukaryota > Viridiplantae > Streptophyta > Magnoliopsida > Ericales > Theaceae > Camellia > Camellia granthamiana. Next base: position 103,347,378 of record CM069905.1, on the reverse strand, counting down.
GCAGTTAGCATCGTTGTTATGCTCTCTTCCATGGTTGTTTGCACAACCATCCTCCTGTCCAACTCCATTGACTTTTTCCACAACTCTTTTGTCCGCCACTACTAGATTTGTCTTCACAGTAGCTACAACCATGTCATCTTCAACTCTGATGTGTTCATTGATCCTTTGCATCAACAGCTCCATTGTTGCGAGTTAATTCATTGTAAACGCATCCCTCAGCCTATGTCTGACTGGAAGACCGCACTTGTATTGGGTGATCACCAAGTTTGTGAGACATTCATGTATCTCGTTGAATGTCTCCCACTATTTGGCATTGTATGCTTTCAAGGTGTCGTTCGGCTCTATCTTCACTCCTAAAAGATAGTCGATTTCTTTTTGAGTCTTTGTGTTGGTGTAACAAGCCCGCGGGGGGACCTCGCTACAACTCGGACTCGATTCGTGTCACGGTTCTTAATCTTGAACCAAAGAGTCCAAATCCGGCAAATCGTTTTGAGAAAACAGATTTTTGAAAAAAGTGCCAAACATAGACTGCTTTGCCAGATACAGAGTCGCCACCTAAATATTTTATTTTGGAAAATTTAGGAAACCCTGACTCGTTTGCCTAAGGCCACGTGTCCGTCATCACCAAAGTTGCCTCGGCTCGGGAACTTGGGTACGATTGGGGAAGGTCACTTCGTGAGCACCCCCGCTCGCCTGATCAAAGATCGGCCTCTACTAACCATGATATCTTGTTTTGAAAACGTTATGTGTTCTTATTCCGGTTATTAGCCTAGATTTACTATGTGATGCGCACAGCATACAAGTATAGACTGGATCGCCTGAATTGGAACAAAACATTTCATGTTTGTTTTTTAAAACGGTTTGCTACTCGCAAGTAGGCTTAAAATGCAGATTTTTGCCACCCTCGGGTGGGCTTAGAAAAGATGGTTTTGCCATTATCTAGTGGGCTTAAAACTCACAGTGAATGAATTGTTCCAATCCAAATAACCCAACCTTCACCCACAGGCATTCAGGCAGTTATATCACATAAGCACATAGCCTCATGGTAAGCATGTTATTCATGGCAGTCACTCACACGCATGCAAGGATGCTAAAGCATAAAAACTTACCGAGTACTCCAAGCCAAAACAGAAGCTAATTAGAAATCCATGCATGATCCTAACTATACAGAAATGCCTAATGCAACACATGCAAAAATGCAATTATAGCAGACTCGGCTATTCTAAACATGGCATATGAGATGCAACAGCTACCAAGTATTCAACTTGGAATTGAAATACAAATGCAGTTAGTATGATGCGCCGAGCTCGGTGCATGCAAAATAGATGAATGAATGCAAACATGCTATTATACTGTATGCTAATTGAAACATGCCCTAATCTAACCATCATAAGCTGGTAAATAAAAGGGAGAAATACGTGGGGTTGGAAGACATACATCACACACACGCACACTTATTACAACATTGCCCTCGCGCAGAGGGTCCAAATAAATAATATACAGTCCCAAATAAATAATTACACTCCGTATAAATACAGAATCCTAATTAATTAACAAATTAACTAAGGAAAGCGGTAAACCAGCATGCAAGCTAGGGACTGCCTCGACTCTGCTCCGGGTGATGGATGGTGCATGTTTTGAGTTGCCTTGCGCGGAAATCCACTGCGATGCCCCGATTAGCCTCTGTTTGCAATTGTTCTTGGAATGCGTGCCAAGCTCCGAAAGGCTGCTGATTCTTGATTTGCTGTAACAGAGAGCAAGAAAGGGGCATGGCAATGTATTTTTACATATGTGTGCATGCCTCGATCCTCGTGCCACCAATCACGCATATCGATGCATGATGGCCGAGGAGTCGAATTGCACAACTCAATGTGGAATGAATCCACATGAAAACACAACAAGACCAAGACTCCATCATGGATAATCCGGAGTGTCGGTGACTGAGAATTGAGATACGTTCCGTCACTCGAAGTACAAAACGTCTCTCGTTTCCCGTGCTCGGGTTAACTCCTATCCCAAACACAATGCAATATGCATGACATGCATGAATGCAACTAAGATACAACCTAACATGCACAATGCTATGAAATGGCATACATGATGCGCGAGGTAACATGGCATGCACAATACTCTAACATACAACCTAGCATACACAATGCTATGGAATGAAATGGCATACACAATGCATAATGGAATTACACTAACACAAGTGGACCTCAGCCACACTCATATAAGAGGCCATTTAGATGAAAATGAGACAACTCGAGATGCGTGCACGCGCGCACGCAAACCGAGGACCGACCCTAAGGCACGAAATGCCACTCTAACAAGACATGGCAAAACATGGAATATGGCATACTATCATGCAAATTTCAGCAGCAAAAAGTGATGCAAAACAGCCCCGAAACATGAAAGTATGGCACCCGAAGCATGGAATGAGACCCGAAACATGAAATTAGGCGCATGGAATGACCTATGGCTATGCAACGCATGCATTATTTGAACATAAAGTGTGAAGACAGAATCAAGAAAGCCCCAAAAAAAGCATATTTACAGTTTTAAGGAAGGCCAAACAGTGAACACAAATGGGGCTAAGCTAGCATGCAAAAATGGCCCCGAAAGCGAGATAATGAAGAAAGTAGCAGCTGCTGACCTCAAACAGAGAAGGGCCCTTCTACAATGTTGAAGAGGGGCCCAAAATATGGTATTTTACAGTTTATAACAAGCCACAAAAACAAACACAAGTATGGCTAAGCTCTCATGCAAGAAATGGGCCAAAAGAGGGACAAAGAAGCAAGTGATGGTTGCTGGCCTCAGACATAGAAGGGCCCTTCAACAATGTTGAAGAGGGGCTCAAAATATGACATTTTACAATTGATGACCAGACCCAAAACAGTGCACAAGCATGCTTAAAATACTATGCAAAATAAGGCCTAAAAAAAAGGTTTAAACACAAAGTATAAAAAGGATGCCTCAAACAGTAAAAGACCCTTAATGAAACATAAAGAGGGGATCAAAATAAGGCCATTTATAGTTTGGACCAGAGCCCAAAAATAGAAGCACAAGAGGCTAACAAATCATGCAAAAATAAGGCCAAAAGAGGGATATAAAGGCAAGTGGAAAATAGAAGCCTCAAACAGTGATGAGCCCTTCAACAATGTTGAATAAGGGCTCAAAATAAGCCACTTTACAGTTTATGATAAAGCTTAAAACAGTTTATACATAGGCCAAAAATACTACACAAGAAATAGACATACAAGAGAGGTAAAGAAGCGAGTGCAAAAAGGAAGCCTCAAACAGTGAGAGGCCCTTAAACAAACATGAAAAAGAGCTCAAAAAAATGCTATTTTCAGTTAGGGTCGGAGCCCAAAAGTGTAAGTAAGAATGGCTAAGAAAGTATGCAAAAATGAACTCAAAAGAGGGAAAAAATGACTCACCCTTGTAGACCAATCTTTGACAACCTCTTGGCACAAGAAATGGTGCTCCTCAGCTCTGGAAAGCAGCTCCAAGTGGCTGGAATGGAGGTAGTGGTGTGGTGCTCGGTGGTGGTGTAGAAATGGTGTAGGAACTTAAGGGTTTTGAGGGTTAGGATGTAGAGAGGGAGAGATGCAACATATGAGGCTCAAAGCAAAAATTTTCTAATCTCTAAGACAAGGGCTGGAGGCTAGTTATATAGGCAAAAGAGGGGGAAAATGGGGGGGAAAACAATTCAAGTTTCCCCCCAAAAAGGTTGGCCCCCTGGATACAAAATCTGGGGGGAAAAGAAGGGTATATTTGGAATGTACCATCAGAGAGGATGCAGGCCGGCCTGGTATTTGAGTTGCAAGTGGCCGGCCGGCCCTCCCCATGGCCGGTCGGCCAAGGTTCAAAAGGGTCAAGCTAGATTACTGGCCGGCCACCTCAAATTGGTGGCCTCCCATGTGTGCTCAACACAGCCATGTAGTCAAAAATTGGAGAAAGTGAACCAGGAGAGAGAAAATGCCACTTTTCAAAGGGGTTCAAAAGGTTCAATCACAATTACTGGCCGGCCATATGATATTGGTGGCCTCCCAGGTGTCTACAACACAAATATGTGGTTTAGGGTTCAAGAAAGTGGTCCCGGGATGGTCAACATTGGCTTTGAAGTGAGAAAAACGGGCGACGGAGGGCGATGAAGGAATAAAACTGGTTGTCAGAACAATTACTGGCCTCCCACCCCTCTACGACCTTTCTAACAATGAAACAGAGGTCTCCACCAAAAATGAACCAAAACCGATGCAAAATGAAGGTTCGGGGGCCAAAACGCGCAGCCTGGGGCCCCGAAAACTGACTATTAGACACCGGAAGGGGTGTTCGACCACGAAGTTGATCTCTCGGACCACAGTGTCCTTCAAAATGGAGTAAATAAGATGCATGCCAAAAACCGGAGCAAACAGAGATGGTTAAGCGGTCCCGAACCGAGGCACACGGCCAACGGCTCCGAAAACCGGGAACCAGGCTCCGAAATGGGCAAAATGGCCTACGACCACGAAACGTAGCCTACAGCCACTGAGAGATGGTCTACGAGACCTCTCCCTCCCTTGTGGAAGAGAAACAGAGAAAACCGAGCCTGGTTCGTAAACCGAGGCAAAGCATGAAAGAGTTCGGAAGTCCGGAGGCAAGGCTCGCAGCCGAGACTCTGAAACCTCTGAACGAGCACGATATGCAACATCACCAAGCGCTCGATCGGTGACGTCTGAGTCTTAAGGTCGGTCAAAAATGGGGTGTCTACAGTTGGTTTTGAATTTGGTAACGAATGCCTCCGCCAATTGCTACCACCTCTTGATACTCTCCTCTAGCAGCCTCTTGAACCACTTCAGGCCCCAAACTCACTAGGAAAGTAAGGCATATCAAGGCATCATTTTGTCTATGCCCAACCATAACTTGTTAATAATGGCTGACGTGCATGTACATATTTGTCTTTTCATCATACTGCATGAGCTTGGGCTGATGGAAGCCGGCAACAAGTGGCGTGTTCTCAATCTCAGGGGAAAAAGGGGTGGCGCTTAGCCTCGCTAAATATCTATTCGCCGATGCATTCACTACTAAACATGGTGGCATAGCGACCTCTTTGCTTGTATAAACTCTAGGAGCCAACCTCTGTAGCGCCGGTACCCTCAAGGTTTCCCTCCGACGTGCTCGTTCCTCCAAAACGTCCATCGGGTCCTCTGAACGAGTAGGGTATGAGTGTCTCAATGTCGACGCCAAATGCGAAGGGTGGTAGCTACTATCCTAAGTGTAAGACTTGTTCACCGACAGTACAGAATTGCCACCTCTGTAACTCCTAGTGATGGAAAATAAGGGTATCTCTTGTCGACTTCGACTGCTTGAGCGATAGGATTGAGCGCACTCACTGTGGTTTTCCACTCCAGCGACGCCCTTTCCTTTCAGTTGTTGCTTCATAGCCCCCGTCATTTTCAAATGATGGCATCCTAGCCCCTTAGCTTGGTTTCCAAGTGCTGAGTGTGCGACTCTCACTGTCGGCAGCGCTTTTCAAGGCTCTGTGAGTGCTCAAAACTCCTTCTGCGCTTGTCTAGCGCGTCTCTGTATAGCCCTCGTATAGAGGTCTCTAGACTAGCCATTGTCGGAATGGCGGGCAAGTCATTACGACGTCGGACAAACTCTAGTGTAATGCCATCGTTGGTGGACAACAGAATGTTGTCGTTGTTCGCTATTGAAGTTGAACACAAAAGCTTAATGGACAAGGTTTTATTTGTCGGATTTCCATAGATGGCGCCAATTGTACGGGAAAGCAATATCTGTTGCTCTCCGTACTTCTTGGGTCCAAGCTCTTGAGTACCTCTGAGTAACGTTGTTCAACCTGAGAACAAAACGGCGGTGAGCTACCTGGCAGGTGTGCAGCTGGAAAACCCTTCCGACGGTCAAGTTAGCACCCTTAGAGAGAGAAGAGAGACTAAAGCAAGGATAGATCTGTGTAAGGAGAAGTTGTAGACCTTTTGCATGAAGGCGCCACATGGCATATATAGCTTGTGCGCACACTACCTATGCCGTCCTTTTCTGGATGCTTGGTAGTATTATCCTCTCTCTTCTTTACACGCGTGAGCGTCAATATTGCCAAATAGCGTTAGCCAAACTGCCAAACGGTATTGACGCGTACTTGAGGTGGATTCCTCGTCATGCTCCATTAGGCCACGTAGAATGTCCTAGTCAAGCAATCACTTGTGAAATCCTTAAGTGTGCTCGCTTCACAAGTCTATATGTCGAGCTAATTCAAGTTGGTCTAACCCAGTCATCTTCAAGACCGACTTAACTCTAGCTAGACTACCACGAAGGGCTTCATTAGCCCAGTTCACTCTATGATCCCACAACTCGATCAAACTTCATGTAATCCTGCACGATTTAGTCCGGTCTATCACTGAAGCGCCGACCTAGCTCAGCTACGATCCTTGCCCTGATCAAGGATAGCGTTCTCATTCCACCTAGCACGGCCCACAACTCAAGCCCATCATCTAGCTTGGTCCTAACATCCGAGATACATGTTGCCCGGTAGCTAGGTCAAGAGCAAGGCTCACATTAGATTTTGCTCAGCCCATTTGTTCGGCACAAATCTCCTTCTCAAAAATGTATATTTTATTCTTGAGTACCTCGATGTTTACACACTTCCTAAATTGGTTTTGTTTACTTTAGTCTTGTTAAAGTGAAATTTAGTTTTAGTTATGCTAAATTTATAAAACTTACTATATTTTTTTAAATTTCATAAATGGTCATTATGTAATTTACCATAATATAGGATAGTGAAAGAAAAAGAAGAAAAAAATTTATGTGTTTATTTAGATAGACAGTCCTAAAAAGTAATGGGAACTAAAATTTATTGTACAACTCAAATTAGCTTGTTAATTAAGCTAACAACTTCTTGCAAAATATATAGAAAAATTTATTTTTTTTCACAAATCTTGATAAGGTTTATTTTATTTTTCTTTTTGTCCATGTTTCTCTCCACAACTCTCTGTCATGTAATGATTATATTTTTTTCCTATCATTTTCTTACAAAATTTTTCATCTATTTAAATGCATGCAAGAAAATAAATTTTCATTCCTTTTTTCTTTCTACCATTTTCATTTTCTATCATCCGTTTCTTTCTAAACAATCGAAACCTAAAATAAATCTTCTCTATCTTTCCTTTTTTTCCTCTCTTTTGAGTTATGTTTGCTTTAGCCTTACTTTTATTTATTTATTTTTAATCTCAAACTTGGCTTATTCACTATTCAAACTAATCTCAAATGAGTTTTAATTGAACTGATAAGAAGTGGAGATAGTTTTTTTCCCATAATATATACAAACTTATTGAGCCAAACTTGAATAGTTTGGTTCTTTTATAATGCATATAAGTTTATCAATCAAAGTAATAATTTATTAAAATTTAACTTAAAAACTTAATTAATTTGAAATCCAATGCAAATTTAATTTATTCACATCACAAATTCATCTCAAATAAACATTTAGCGGGCTACGCTCAACCGTCTTAGGCCATGTTTGAGAACAGATTTTTTTAGTAATTTTTTAGTTTTTTTAGTAGCTAGTATGTTTTGGATAATTTTTTATGAAAAGATGTACAAAAAGTAGAGAGAAAATAAAATTTTTAACTTTTTAATATAAATTGTTGATTTTTTTATTTTATTTAATAATTTTTTAACTTTTAAATTAAAAAATAATGTTGCCAAACGGTAACTTAGGCTTGGTTTGGGGTAACCTATATAATCCATCTTTTTATCTTTTTATCTTTTTTCCATCACATCACCTCTCTACTTTTTTGCACATCTTTTCGTAAAAAGATAAAAAGTATACTTTTTTAGGACACCCCAAACTAACCCTACAGTCTTGAGGGTGTTACAAAGAATTGTTCGATGTTTAGCCAATGTAGGAATAAACTCTGCAATGTAATTTACAATTCCAAGAAAATGTTGAACTTGTTTGGTGGTGAGATTCTCATAGGCAAATGATCAGACCAACAAGGGTTTGGCCTCCAAGGTTTTAAGAAAATCCCTATATTATATGAGAATTTCATGCCTCCAAACCTCAAAAAATGTCATAATAGTTAAAATTCTAAGAAATGTCAACCTTTTTGATTTGATGCCTCCAAACCTCAAAATTTTAGCTCCACCCTTCATGCTCACATTAATAAGATTTTAAATTGGTTTTGTCTTCAGATGGACAAATACAGTAATAATCAACACTCATTTCCTTGATTTTGTCATAATAGTTATTAGTTGAAAATGATTTCTCTGTAATTCCATAACATTTTGTGTTGATAGAAGTTTCCCCGTGTAAACTTGTCATAACTCAATCACTCTTTTTTTTAAGGGTGTTTTAGGTGGTTGGTTAAAAATTAATTTTTTAATTTTTTTGATGTTTTGTGTAAAAAAATTGACTTTTTGTGACTTTTTTTTTATGTAAAAAAAGCTAAAAAAATACTAACTTTTTAAACATGTTCCCAAAACACCACTTTTTGTATTATTAAAGTAAAAATGTTTACTCTATTGCTCTTTTGCCCCTCATTTTTTGTGTTTTTTTCTGCTTGACCAAATTCTATCACCATCACTGTCGTGTAGGGGTGCTCGCGGATCAGTTTTGTGCGGTTTGCAGTTCGATTTTGACCCGCCCGCATCTATGCGGTCTGGGAAAAAGTTAACCCGCAACCGCCCGCAGTGCGATTTGCGGTTTGTGCGGATAGAGTTTGCAGATATGCGGGCGGTTGCGGGTGGTTTATGATTTACACTTTTTTCTTTAAAAATTAATTTTTGAGTTTTTTTTTTCCCACTGAATTTAGGCATCAGATTCATTTTATATATTTGTGATTATTTGACAATAATTTTCTAATGAGTTTACAAATAAAAATTGAATATCAATGCATTAAATAAAAGTACCCAAAATAAAGAGACCCTACACTAGCATTTTTGCCATGAAAAAAATGTATATCAATGCATTAAAAATGTATATCAATGTATTAAAGGTTGTACTTACTTAGAATTGCCAGTTCAGTAATCAATAATCAAACTAGAAGCTCTATTGACCACCAGAAAGAAAATTTTATTAGGAAAAAGTGGATGAGTTACCAATGAAAATCATATAAGAAACTAAGTTTAGGACTTGATAATTCTACGACATTAATAAAGTTGAGAAATACTTAAAAACAAGGTTCCTAATGTCATAGAGAATATAATGGTGCTCCTGTTAAAGTTACAAAGTTAGTATATAAAAAATAATAATAATAATAATTAAAGTGCGGGCGGTTTTTGCGGGTTGCGAGTTTAACCAGCGACCCGCCCGCAACCCGCAAATTTATCATATTTCAAACCGCATCCGCCCGCATTATATTTTCAAAATTGCCGATTTATATGCAGGTTGGGCAGTTTGAGCGGTTCGGATAAACCGTTACCCACCCCTACCGTCTTGTAATACTACCAAACCAGCGTTACCATGTAAAACCCAAAATCAGAGCCATCATCACTGCCATCACAAGTTGCGAGTGGCTGTTTAGGATTAGCTTTTTTTTAGTGATTTTTTTTAAAAACTTTTTAAATAATTTTTTTTAGTTAATGTATTGGGAAGTTACTAAAAAAAATTATTTTTTTGTGAGTAAACAAAATTAATATGATATTTAACTTTTTAGCTCATAACATATAGCTTGGTAACTTTTTAATATTTCAATTTTTTTAGCCAGTTGCCAAACATCTTTGACCTCTTAATTGAAACATGAAGATAAATGACGTAAAGATAATTATATTTGGAGGTTTTCTTGGATATGAAGATAAAAGAGAGACCAAAAATTTTAAAAAAATAAAAAATTGATGGGAGGTAATTAATAATTTTATGGAAGGGTAAAAAGCTCAAATTATAATTTTTATAAGAAAAATGTTATGGACCCCAAATAAATTATCAAATTTTTTATCAAATCTCTCACATGGGGTGAGACTCACACAAATCACATGTGTGTAGGTCCCACACCCATATAAAAAATTTAATAATTTATTTAGAGTCTCCACCAAAATTATTTTTATAAACATTGTCATCTGACAATATTACCAGAGGGAGGTTAGTATAATTCAAAATCTCGAGGGAAGCTTGTGTAACTGTCATAAACCTCAAGAGCTTTCAGTGTAATTGTCATAAGCCTCAGTAGATTTCAATCTAATTTATCCTTTTTTATTTTCATCAATGTCTCCTCTTATTTCTGCATAAGACTTAAAATTTTTAAAATTTGAGGACTTAAAAATAAATTTATGTAGAAATAAAATTGTAATAAAAAAAATAAAAATTGAACAGTGTAAAGAAATAATTGCGATATTACTTTTTTTGGTTTTAAAGTAGGGCAAAACACCAATAAATCCTAAATTTTAATTTGTTGAACTATTTGGTCCTACCTTTTATTTTGTAAACTGATAAGTCTTATTTGAATGTTAATTACATATATACCCATTTATTTAACACGTTTTTTTTTTTTTTGATGGAAGGCAAATGCAAGTTTTTACTGATGTTGATATGACAAAAATATCCAAAAAGCTTACTATAGGTTTTTTTATGAATTCCCTCCTTTTCCGAACATCAACAACATGAACTACATTAGTAACATCATCAACATCATCACCATCAACAACATCAACTACATCACCAACATCATTAAAAACATCATCAAAAATCAACAACATCATAAAAACATCATCAACATCATCATCAAAACATCAACTACATCAGCAACATCATCAAAACATCAATTACATCATCAACATCAACTACATTAACAACATCATCAAAACATCAACAACATCATTTAAACATCATCAAACCATCATGAATATCATCAGAACATCGTGAACATCATCAAACATCAACTACATCACCAAACATCATCATCATTGTGAACTACAACAGGGACGAAGACCTTCTTTTCTCCTGCGCCAAGGACCATAACCCTACCGTCTGGTTCGCCGACAACGGCGAGCGCCTCGGATAGCATAGATCTGGGAGATGTGGCCATCGCCCTTGAAAATTGTAGATATGGGAGGTTTGATTTGTTCAATTATGGCTTCGTTTGGGAAGTGGCTATTTTTTAGACTTTTTGGCTATTTGGCTATTTTAACAGGCTATTTTAGTTTTTGTGTTTAGGAAGATGGGATGAATTTTTATTTGAGTTGTTGTATTGGAAAATGTGTTTGAAATGATGTTTAAATTGAAATGACAAATTTGTCCCTGACTTTATCTTTTTCGAAATTACTGTGTAGGGGTAATATTGTAATTAAACCTGTCTGCAGTCTACACTGTTGGTGGCAGTGTAGGCTGCGTTGCTGCAGCAGCCGTAATCATTTGACTTTATTTATTTATTTTTTTTATTTTTTGAAAATCATGCACAAGGAGGCTTTTTGGCTATTTTCTCATCTGAGGCTAAAATAGCCCAACCCAAGGCTTCCTTTTACATAAAAATTGAAGCAAGAATTCCATCACTAACACAGAAGCAATTGAGGAAGAATTGGAGTTCTCTGCAAATGATCCCGATAAGAAACAAGCACAGCCTCATTTCAAAAATGCAGATCTATACAATCAATGTTAATGATAACCCACATACTGTCAATTGCAAACAATTGAATTTCACTATCAAACCTAGGTCTTAAACAATGTAACAACCCAATTCCAACCGGACCTCAAAAAGTTGCCCGAAAATGAATAACTTTGCATTGCACTTGAGGATATGAAATGAGTGAAATCCTTGAAAGAAAAAATAGATGAACATTCACAAATCGTCAAAACTCAAACCCATTACAGAGTAAACTGACATTCTTGAAGCATTGATATATCTAACTTGTGTATGTACATAGATATAGATGTATAAGCTTTGATTATCAGTGAAAATGTGTAATTGGGAATGAAAGAATGGATATTGAATGGATATGTTGATGATGTTGCTGCCATTGTTGGAGAGATGGGAAGACCTGCAAAATGAAATCAATATGGGTAAAAAAGTAACTCCATATACAATATATTAAAAAAATATATCATACCAAAAATAAAAAGGACTAAATAGTTTAAGAAAAAACACTTAGGACTAACTAGAGCAACATTTATCAAAATGGGATCTATGAGTAATTTTTCTTTTAAGGTATGGGGTTTGTATAATTTTAATTCTTAATGTTTAAATTGTTTTAAATTAATCCCCAAGTATAATAAATGTTTCGATTGGTCTCTCTAATCTAACTCAATTTGTAGGCATTGTTAAAGTTAGGGGTAAATTTGAAAATTCAATTAAAAATTTATTTTTTTAACCCCAAAGTAAAACATTTGTGTCATTTAGTTCCCAATATTTAAATTGTATAAATTTAGTCTCTAAAGTATAAACAAATGTTTCAATTTGGTTATCAAATTCAATTTCGATTCTTTTCATTTGAATCAAAGGAAAAACATGAAATTCATAAACATACATCAATAAAAAAAAAAAACAAAAAACAAAACAAAAAAAAGAAAATCATTTTGTATGAAATATTCTAGTGTTTATTATTAAAAGATGTATTTGATGAAATACTATGAGAAAAAAACATTTTTGGTCACAAAAAAAAAAATCATCGTCAAAATAATAAACACTAGAAATATTCTAGTGTTTATTATTGAAAGATCTATTTGATGAAATAACATTTTTGGTCATAAAAAAAATCATCATCGAAATAATTGTTGACCAAAAAAATTTGGCGCCGAGAATCACATTCATGAAACAAGCGTTTTGGTGACAATTTTTTTTCCCATCCCACATCATGAAAATAACATTTTTCTTCCAAAAATGTTATGTTTATTTATTTATTTATAATGTGTGTTTATAGTTTTCAAACTTTTTAGTCCAGACAAAAATAGAAAAAATATCTAGAGATCAAATTGAAAATTTATATATTAAGAATTAAATTAATAAAATTTAAATATTTGAAGACTAAAACGATACAAATTATATATTTTAAAAACTAAAAGATTATTTTTAAATAAAATTTCTATATTTATTTTCTATTTTAACTATATATATATATGAACATCGTACTTTAATAAAAGGGTCAGGCCTGTCTCCAGTCCACTTTGTAGACTGGATGGTGCTGTTAGGCTTGTGGGCCCACCATAGGTCCTGTTTGGATGATCCGAATAATTTAATATGTAGAACTCGCTGAATATTTTATCCTTATAAAAAAAACGTTAATAAGATATCAATAACTACTTGACCTAATCAAATTTTTATCAATAATTTATTTGTGAGCTCTACATAGGCCCAATAGTACGCTTCATTCCGATCTCGGACTGGAGAGAAACCTAACCCTTAATAAAAATAGGGTAAATTACATTGACATCTCTTAATGTTTACATTTAATATAGATTCTCCATCACATTTGAAAATTACAACCCTCTCCTTAACATTTAAAGTCACATTGCAAATAACCCCCTACATTAGTTGACTGCTAAGCGACTAGTTTGTGGGAGCATCTATTTACACACCCACACCTCTCTTTATACACATCCTCCACACACAACTCTCCAACACACTCTCTCATTAAGTGTGTGAGAAGAGAGTTTATGGTGTGTGCAAATAGAAGCTCCCCTAGTTTGTTGATGTTAGTTATTAATTTTTTATAAATACCAATTTTACCCTTTGTTTATTTCCTTCCTTTCACTGTTTTTTTTTAAAATTTCTCTTCAATAGCTAGTCATCACCCTCTTCTTCCTCCCTTGTCCTTCCTGCCACCTACCACATCACCACCATGCATTACCACATGATCACCACCTCACAAAAATCAAGGGTGTGGGGTGGCTGCTGTGCAGTAAAATTGGTCTATTTCGATAATTCGAACCGTTTACATTTTAAAATACATCAAGTAACACACCTGCAAAATATCAAATTAATTGGATGTCATTAACTCTTTTATTCACTTACATTTGTATTCATTTTAATACTTTAAATCACAATTATTATTTATTTTTGTAGATACAAATGTGAGTGGATGAATGGATAAACGATATCCGATTAACTTGATTTTTTGTAGACATATTCTACTTGATATATTTTAAAATGTGAACGGTTTGAATTATCAAAATAGACTCATTTCGCTGCACAACAGTAGCTGCTGTGCGGGGGCACAACAGCCACCCCACACCCCACACATCAAATAAGGCTTTTGTGTTTAGAGAAAAATTAAGGCTTTGCTTGGTTGGATTTTAATTTTTTTTTAATTTTTAAACATAATTTAATGAAAAAATATTTTTAAAAAATGGAAAATACTGATAATTTTCATATAGTCTAGGAAGTAAAAATAATTTTTAAGAATTCAAAGTTATTTTTTTAGTGTTTATTTTTATTAAACTAGTTTCTATTTTTTAAAAATAAAAAATAAAAAATTATTTGTAAAAAACCAGCTAATTCATGTTTGCTTAAATTTTTATTTTTTTTTTTCGGTTAAAAAAAAATGAAGCAAACATGTGATGTGCATAAGGTTTTGGGAAATACCCAGTGCAAAACCAGTGCAAAATCCCAAAACCAAATGGTGAAATAAACACCCAATCAACAATATTCCGTTTGGTAGAGTTGTGGAAAAGTGATTATAGCTTATAGCTTATAATTGTGAACATAAGCTGATTTTTTACTTATAAATTAAGTTTCTCCTCCTCCACTCAAAGAATAAGTTGATTTTTAACTTACAAAAAGTTATAAGCTGTATTGTTAAGCTGAACCAAACATATCAAAATAGCTTAAATTAAACTAAAAACTAAAATAAGTTGGAAATAAACCCTACTAAACAGGGCCATAGGCATCCACAAGTAATAAGAAAGGAGCACCAAAATTTCAACATCGACACATAACAAGGAAATAAATAATCATAAAATAATCACTAATTGGGCATTTCCTTGACTACATACAAATACAACCGGTAATACATAATACACCAACGCAACACCCCACCAAACCCAATCAGCACTACTAAGGATGATTATAGTGCACCACACTACATCAACAATGCTACGTACCTTCAATCTCTCAAGAAACCCACTCAACTCTATTACATTGCAAATCGTTGAATCACAACCCCCAATCTCAAATGGTTGGTAGTGTACGGGTGTGTTATAAAGAGAAGGGGATGAAAGAAATTGGGCATTGTCAAAATTATTTGAAGATTCACAATTCGCGCCGAAATATATTTAACTAAAATTAAGGATATAATTAGAATAGAGAATCGAACCCTAAAGAAGATGATTGAGAGTATGGAGCAAAGTTGACTCAAATTTCGTTGCCCACGGCCTGGTTGTATTGGATGGCTACTGATTTCGTTGGTAGTATTTTGCCATCTCATTTATGGAGGTGGACATGGCCTATATAAAAGAGGTGGGTTATGGAGAACGGTATAAAAGAGAGATGAGGGATCAGAGAGAGAGAGTCAGTTGTGGGAGTCCTATGGAAAGGAGGATTTGTTGTTAGGTCATCTCCAATCATTCATCAAATTTAAATTTGATGAAAAATTGGTTAAAATGGTGCTCCAAACGTTTTATCAAATCAATCAAATGGAAAGAGTTAAAATTTTCATCAAATCAATAGAACTTTTGCCATTTTATCAATTTTTGTAAATGGTCATTGAGCTAAACGTTCACCTCGACATCCTCTCCAGACAATTGGGCTTTACTTATTTGAATGTCAAATTTTACTCATGGCCAAATGTCCTCCTAAACATCCTCCTGAACAATGGAGCTTGTACCAAGATTTGATGAAAATTTTAAATTTATTATTAGAGTGCATCATATCAAGGATTGGTAATTTCCTTGTTAAGTGTGAGGGTATTAGAGTGAATTTATATTTTTTGTTAACCCAGTTAAATATACTGACAAGGGAGTGTAGTGTAATTTATGAAAGATGGAGGATGAATCTGAATTAAATTCAAACCTCAGGAGTGTCAGTGTAATTTATCTATAAAAATAATTTTTATACATTAAAAAATTAAAAGGTAAATTACATTTTGCTTTGGTTAATTTTTCACTTCACCCCCCTCAAAGTTGGTCAGTTTTTATAAATTTATTGCAAAAGTTAACTTATGTCTAAAATTATATAGAAAATGACATATTGAGTGATATAAGAATATTTTATTGTATATAATTTATACCTCCAATACAAATCCAAATTTCAATATAATAATATATTTTTATGTCATGTGGTAGGTAACATAATATTTTCTTTAATTATGAATAGAAGGAAGTTTTTTTTTTTTAGATAGGATGAATAGAAGGAAGTTAGAAGAGTAAATTGTGAAAAAAATTGAAACACAAGGATAAAAGTAAAAATAAAAAATTAAAGGCTATGATAAAAAAAAAAAGAAAAAAAGATCAAATATAAAAAATGTAAAGTGTGATCTGAGGTTTGCTTATTTAAAAACTGTGGCTTGTTTTTGCAACACTTACGACCGCCTTCAATAGTTTACTAAAATGGTTCATCAATTTAAATTTTAAAAAATTTACTTTTTGCTGTTTTAACTGAGGGCTCATTTGGTAAGTGTTCCTTTTAGCCAAAAAAATTAAAAAGTTATTAAAAAAATCAAAAAGTCAACAACTCATATAAAAAAGTCAAAAATTTTATTTTTTTTTTCTATTTTTTACACATCTTTCCATAAAAAGCTAAAAAGTCATTCCAAACATACTAGTTTTTTTTACATCACATTTTAGCCAAAAAGTCAAAAAGTTACTAAAAAAGCATGTTCCCAAACGAGGCCTCAGTATCAAATCTTTTATTAAATATAAGATTTTTTAAATCTTTCATCAAATTAAGAATAAATGTGTCTTTCATCAAATCATTGTTTATAGCCATCAAATTTTCACTATCGGATGTCCTCTCGAATGACTACCTCAAGGTAAAATTTTGTGAAAAAATGACACTGATCGGTTGACTGACCGAACATTCGTCCAATTAACTGATGTTCTGATGAAGTTTTAAAAATTTTCGCTAGTGCACTTGATATTAAATAAATGAAGTTTTTATTCATTTTTTTTTTTAAATTTTAATTTAAAAATAGATGATCTGTGGTTTTGGGTTTGCTTATTTAGTAGTGATTTGAAAGAATTTTTAACACTTTATAAAAATAACAATGATTAATCCCACTAATTTGGGAGCACTAATTGATCACTAATGAAGTGAAAATTCAAAAAAAAAAAAAAAAAAAAAAAAAAAAACACAAGTGCAAAATATCCCATCATATGGGACCACACAACTTTAGAGCTATTAGTGCTCCTTTTTTTAGTGGTCTCACTCATTTTTGTTATAAAAAAATGTTTAGAAGAATCATATAGATTGTAGTAAAGCTGCTTATTTAGGTCTCTTTTGGGATGAACTAAAGTTTTATTTGTGAAAAACTTTTTTAGCATAATTTTTTGATTATTTTAATCTAGTTAAAAAAGTTCTGTTTGGAATGAACTTTTGACTTTTTTTTTTATTATTTATTTATAGTTTTATAAGAAAAAAAAGTGAAATGATTGTAATTTAGATATGATATTTTATCTTATTGATTTTTTAACTTATTTTACCTTTTAAAAGATGGTTTGAGATGTTCTAAATAAGTGTATTTTTTGACTGTTTATAAAAAAAGTGTAGAAAAATAGAGAAAGTGAGTAGAAAAGTAGAGAGAAAATATTGATATATGTTGATTGATGTGACCTAAATAAGTACATGTATATAAAAAAAATATTTTTTTAATGCATGTCAAACACCTACTAAACTAGTTCTAATCATGTAGTAATAGGGGCTACAAAAATTAGTTTATTGACTTATTTGACTCATATAACCTCTTTATTTTTTTAGACATTTTTTTTATAATAAATAAAAAATTATTTTATAAATCATACCTAAAATAACCAATTGCTAAAATAATTAAAAATAGTTAAAAAGGAATTATCAAAATATTATTATTATTTTTTTCTATTTTTTACACTTTATTGTATAAAAGACTAAAATATTCACTTTCTAAAATAACCTGGACTAAAAAGTAAGGCTAAATTACAAACACACTTTCTGAAATTACTTAAATTATAAATTATTCTTTGTGATTTTAGAAATTATATTATGTCTCTAAAGTTTTTAATTCATAATAAATAAGTTCTTTTATTAATAAATTATCAAATTAATTAATAATTTTTAATAATATTAAAATTTTATTGCAATGAATAATTTAGATAATTTTATTATTGTATGAGCGAATAATTAAAAATTTCACTTTTTTAATTAATTCTATTAAATAAAAAATTTTGACAATAAAATATTTATAAGGTTTCATTTGGCAAGTGTTTGTTTTAGTCTAAAAGTTAAAAAATTACAAAAAAAACTAAAAAAGTCTATAATATATAAAAAAGTAAAAAAATCTCTTTTTTCTCTACTTTTTAAATATCTTTTTCTAAAAATTTAAAAAGTTATTTCAAATATTTTTATCTTATATTTTAGTTAAAAAATTAAAAAATTATTAAAATAATATATTTTTAAATGGGATCTAATTTTTCAAATCACAAAAATTAATTTATATTTTAAGTAAATATCAAAAATATATTTGTAATTTACCTAAAAGGTAATTAGCAACAACTATATTTCAAAAAAAAAAAAAAAACATGAAAAGTTGTGTATTATATGTCTGTTGTTATAGTGTGGAGCTGGCTACTAGTAACGTGACCATCATGACTGCAAGCAAGCAGCGGCAGAAGACCTACAAACAAATGCTGGAATTATGAGAGAGAAACTAGAGAGACAGAAAGTGATTGAGATGTGAGAGAGAGAGAGAGTAATATATATATATTACTGTGATGATTTGATGATGGCTATGGCTGTCCATTGATAGTAATCAATGACATTTCCACCCCCCTCTTCTCTCTCTCTCTCTCTCTTCCCTGAAATCTCTGACACATTCAACACACTCACTCAAATTACTAAAAAAAACAAATCCCAAAATCCAAAGTGCTTCAGAAGAAGATGATGACTATTCTTCAATACATTTCATTAGATTACAGAGATCTCTCTCACACACCTCCAAACAAAAAAATACTAGTATATACAAACACAGAAAAACACACACACACTCTCTCCCTCTTCTCGAGACTATCTCAGTCTTTCAGATTCATCGAATTCAGACAACACTGTCCATCTCATGGACGGAAACGAGTCAATTTTCTCAATCTTAACGGTCAGATTTCACTCCAAATCTCTCTCTCCCTCTCTCTCTCTCTTTCTCTCTCTCCCTCCTTCATATCTTATTCATATCAAATTTTCCAAGCAAGGAAAGTTAGATACACTTTCCAAGTTCATTCTTCTTTGTTTTTTGTTTTTTTTTTTTTGTTTTTTAAACCTTAAAGGGCATAGATATATGTATATGTATATTTTTGTGTTTATGCTTCACAATGCTTTGGTTTGTACTTGTGCATTTGCATCCACAGGGTCAGAGATGAGTGAACAACAGTCATATGGGTTTTTGGATTAGGGTTTTGTTGAGTTGTTTTGGTTTGATATGATATGGGCTGTGGAGGATCAAAGTCCGACGACTTGCCATTGGTGATTCGTTGTAGAGAGAGAAAGGAGCTTATCAAGTCCGCCGCCGACCACCGCTACGCCCTCGCCTCCGCCCACGTGTCCTACTTCCATTCGTTGAAAGACGTCGGCGACGCTCTTCGCCGCTTCGTCGACGAAGAGCTCCTCCTCTCCTCTCCCTCTCTTTCTTCCCCTGTTCTCACATTACCCTCCGACCAAGGCAAGTCCAAGTCCAAGTCCAACAACAACAACAACAAAAAAAATTCTTCTTCTTCGACCTCGCTATCACATTCTGGTTCGGGTTCGCACATTCACTTGTCAGACGACGATCACGATCAATGTCATGACCATGATGATTCGCACTTGCATTTGTCTTCTGGGTCTGATTCTGAGCTGGGTTCTTCACGGGGTCATATTCATATACATCGTAGTCCAGAAATTGAAGAAGAACCTTCGTATTCACCACCACCACCACTTCCTCAAACAGGTTGGGGCCCATACGGGGTGAACCCATCTCCTCGGATGGGTTGGGGTGAAGGACCATATGGAGTATACCCACCTCCTCAAACAGCTTGGGGTTCACATGGGTTGAACTCACCTCCTCAAACTGCTTGGGATTCATTTGGAGTGAATTCAAATACTCAAATGTATTATATGAAGAGATCTTCGCCCCCCATTCAGTCTGTGATTTATGATCCAAGGACTTCTCATCAGGCAGGATCTGAATCATCATCATATTCATATATGAATTCATATTCAAGCTATAACCCATATGAAAATACAGGTTTTTTTGGGTACCCAATGCGTTCCCCGCCTCGTGAAGCTCCGAATCAGCAACCAAAACCTCCGGTCGATCCGCCGCCGCCTCCTTCGCCGAAGGTCTCTTCTTGGGACTTTTTCAATCCCTTTGATGTGTATGATAGTGGTTACCTTGGTTATGATTCTTATGGGAAATATGGGTATGGGTCAGTTGCTAGTAGTCCTGATTCGAATGAAGTGAGAGAGAGGGAGGGAATCCCTGATTTGGAAGATGAAACAGAGACTGAATCTTTTAGAGAAGTTCACGTGGGGAAGAAGAAGTTGAATGAAGAGATAAAGAAGAACTCAGGGGAGGGCACTTCCTCCAGGAAGTGCCATCACAGAAACAGAGCAGTGAGGGCAGTTCAAGAGCGGTGCCATTACAAAAACAGAGTGGTGAGGGCAGTTCAAGGACAGTGCCATTACAAAAACAGAGTGGTGAGGGCAGTTCAAGGTCAGTGCCATTGCAAAACAATGAGGGGACTTCAAGAGAAGTACCAGAAGAACAATATTTTGAAGCAACACATTCTGTTGACGTGAAAGAGGATAAAGGAAGTTCCGATACAATCGAATCAGAACATGGGTCTATGAGGAAGAAAGGGGTTACTTTTGAAGTAGATGGGGCATCAATTCATGATGCTGAATCCTCCAAGTTAAGTAGCTTGACCTCATTATCGGCTCGAGGCACACGAGACCTTCAAGAGGTTGCTGCTGAAATCAGGGATGAATTTGCGACGGCTTCGAGTTATGGCAAGGAGGTTGCCATGTTGCTTGAGGTGGGCAAGCTTCCTTATCAGCCTAGGTTCACTTTACTGAAAGGTATTGTTTCATCTATTGTTGTCTTCATGTTTTGTGTCTTTCTGTTCATTATTGAGTTGTTTGAATTTCCCTGTAGTGTATCTTTTATGATTTTTCATAGTTTGGTAAGTCTTGTTTATAAGTTACTGTTAAATGCAATTTTGCTTGGAAATGTTGGTCCCTTATGAGAGTAATTTGAAAAAAGGCAAACGCCAACAATTACTCCAAAATATTTGAATGTATGCTAATGTGATGTTATTTTAGTGGGTCTCATTTCAAATACCATAGTTTTATTATTGCATTACATATTTGCAAGTAAGTGTAGATTGTGAGATTTGTCAGTTTTTGTATAGCATTTTCCATTGTTATGATAGTACATAGAATATCAAGATTATTTGGGTGTTCAAGCATGTGTGAACCAGTTGAAATGCCCTTCAAAACATTGCGTCTAGCTCTTTTGTTTTTCATGTTCATCTTTTTTAAAGAGCCACTACATCTGCAGGTCATTTGGCATGGTTAGGGGTAGTGGTTGCTGGAGGCTTGGATTTTGTGGGTAGCATGATGGAGTTCCTTTTTTTTTTTTTTTTTTTTCCTTCCCCTCCTGTAACATGGAATATTATTCTAGATGTGGAATGAGGTGTATGGTAAAAATTATATTTCCAAGTACTTAAATTACTAACTACTACATAAGCTACCATTTCTGTGACTCTTCCATTGCTATTTTTTCCTGATGTTTTTTTCTCTTGTTATTTCCCATCCTTAAAAGTTTGTTGTTTATATTTTATATATTATCTTTAGCAAGATGTGACAGACTTTAAGGATGTGACAAAGTTTTATGGGTGGGAACACTGACTTTTACAGGCAAATAGAATTAAAGAAAGTCAATTGGACACCTTATATGATTTTTTATTGGGTTAATGGAATGTTAGACCTTTCTTCTTGGGTCAATGGAATGTTAATGGAAACTACACGAACATGGTACATGAAAACAATTTGAAAGATTCAAAAATTACTTTCTTGACTTGAACATACACCATAATTAAATTAATTTTATTACTTCATGCTTTTGATTGGAATTCTTTTTATCTAGCTAACGGTGGTTTGGGATGTTTTAAATAAGTGCACTTTTTGACTTTTTATAGAAAAGGGTATAGAAAAGTGGAGAGAAAATGTTGATTGATGTGACCCAAATAAAGTGTGTGTATGCAAAAAAAAGTGTACTTTTTTAGTGCATGCCATACACCTACTGAATTTCTTT
The DNA here is from genome assembly GCA_036172215.1 of Camellia granthamiana. Classification (NCBI taxonomy): domain Eukaryota; kingdom Viridiplantae; phylum Streptophyta; class Magnoliopsida; order Ericales; family Theaceae; genus Camellia; species Camellia granthamiana. The sequence continues at coordinate 103,324,986 of CM069905.1, read as the reverse complement.
GGCTGAAAAGATTATTGTCTCCGCAAACAAAATTAGTCCTGGTACTTTATTGGTGGTGTTGTTTCTTTGTGCAGTGATTTTATCCAGGATTCTGTGTATGATAGCACCTCCCTTGTCGTCTTCAACCCCAACTTCCCGGAAAACTGTAAGATTAGCCTTTAGCACAATGAAACTGGCAAAATTGTACCATGGGGACTCAGTGAATAACTCTAATATGAAGCCTAGTAACCTTTCATCTACTCTGGAGAAGCTGTATGCATGGGAGAAGAAACTGTACAAGGAAGTTAAGGTAATGATAAATCCATTTTATGTTTCATACTGTGGGTATGACTTGTGAGTAAGTGTAATATTTTCTTTTGATATGTGAAAATATTTTCATGTCTACAATGATAATATCTTGGTGTGATATTTGGGTCCTCCCCTATCATCTTTTACTCTCTCACAGAATCCTGTTATTGTGCTCTCAATTTAAATCCAGTTTACAGTACTGCCGTATATGTATAGGGTTTGAATTTTCTTTATTCTTCATTTCTTGATTTCTTCATTGAACAACTTTGGGTCACTGACACTGTTTGTTTTATTCACTTTGCTTACTGAGCTTATTCATGGGCATTGTCAAATACTTTTTGTACTGATATGGTTGAGTACGCAATCCTCCATCCCCATGGGCCGTTATTATAAAAATCTTTTGCGATATTGTGAATCTGGTAATGCATGCATGGCAAATCATGTTATGAAAGAAAACCACAATGAAACAATGAAAACAGCTTTAATCTTTGCTCTTTGTAGATTGTTCTTTTGTTGGGTTTTCATCTCTTTGAAGGACAATAGGAATTTGTCAAGTTGTTGATCAAAAAAAAAAAAAAAAAGGAATTTATTAAGTTGGTACTGGCAGGTCATTTTAGATCCTAATATTAGATTGGGAGTTCTAACCTTCTTTACTATGAAAGCCATTTTGCAAATAAGATGAAACAGCATTGGACTGGATTGTTCTGACTTTTCAATTTAGTTAGATTCCAGCATGTTGTAATACACCTCAATATCAGTTGCAATAGTACTTTTAATTCGTTAAAATATTAAATTAAGCCAAGATATCAACCATTTGTGCTTGTATGATCACTCATGCACTGTGGTTATCTTATGCACTACAAACCTTATATATATATATATTTCATTTATTATGTAAATTGTAAATGCACTTTAAAGTTTTAAGCTTTTAAGAGCTTCATAGAGGGTAAATGTATTCTGGATGTATTTTTAGTTTTAAACTTTTGCTTAATTCTATTAAGTGGTTAATACCCTCATTGGATTTTATTTTTACATTTTTTGGGCAATTTTTATTTATTTATTTATTTGTTTTTATGAAAACAACTTTATTGAAAAGAGAAAAGAAATAGCCCGAGCACACAGAAGGAAATGCACAAATAGAAAGGAATAATTTAATCTTCATGTATGTGTAATCTCAAGAAAGGGGGTAGGACCCCCTGTACTGTTTGACCTCTTCTATTCCAGGGAAACAGACCCCTGGTCACTTAGTAGACTTTATGTCATAGATTATTCACATGGCCAGAATTTTGGTATAATAGGATCCTCATGAATTTGCGTTGTTGTAGGGTCAATTTTTGAAAGTTGTCTCACACGTGACCATGCTATGATCTTATAATTTAAACTTTGGATGTGAACTAGATATATGAAAATTAGCTTGATTACATTTTTTTTGTCTTTTTAAAAAAAAAAAATCGTTTACGGATTTTGGTGCTTTTTTAATTATTGCAGTTCTGGTACAATCCTGCTAAAAATGTTTTCTTATTTAGGATGAAGAAAGACTTCGGGTTATCTATGAAAAGCAGTGCAAGAGGCTGAAAGCTTTGGATGACCGAGGAGCTGAGTCTAGTAAGATTGATGCTACTCACGCTTCAATAAGGAAGTTGCTAACAAAACTTAACGTTTGCATCAAAGCTATTGACGGTATATCGAGTCGTATTCACAAGTTGAGGGATGAGGAGTTGCAGCCCCAATTATCTGAATTAATTTGTGGGTATGAACTTGCTTCTTCACTTTGTTGCTGACAGGCTCTTTAAAATTTTCCTTTCGATATGCTTGAATTATAGATAACTTTACCTAGTGCTAAACTTTTCCGTTGTTAGAATTGTAATATCTTTTTACTTCTGGTACATAACAATATTGTTTTCTGACTAGTAAATAAAATACAAATAAGGACATGCATAGAGTGTACACTTGCCGGAATACGAATTACAAGAGATGATCAATCTGGAGTGCCATAAATGTCATGTAGAATCCAAGATGAAATTATGATTGGAAACAGGACTCCTAAAGAAAACTATAGGAAACCATACAGATATACAAGAAAGAAGCTATAAACAGAACTTGAGGAAAATAAGGGCTGTTTGGTATCATTTTCATTATTTGTTTTCTTTTGGATTTTTGTATTTTTGTATTTTTTTTTTTTTTTTGTTGGAAAATTTGAAAACACAATCACTTTGGAATTGTCTCCATTTTCTTATGAAACTGAATTTTAGTTAAGTCAAAAAACAGTTCAACATTCTAAAAGTGGGCTGTTTTCTTGAAATTTCTTGGAAACAATTTTTGCACACACTTTCATCAAGCATGTGTTTTTTGTTTTTTATTTTATTTATAATTATTTATTTTTATGTTTCCAAGAACATAATAGTTTTCAAATACAATAATCAATAGGTCCTAAATTGTACAATGATTGTTGCCTTTGAGGTCCACTGCTGTCTTGATTTTTACAGTAGGTAAAGTTCTCTTTAAATACATGTTATGTTGTTGGTGTACACGAATGAGAAAGGACAGTTCAATACCCAAACATCGTAAATCTACATGATATTGGTTAAGTTTTGGTCATTTTAATGGGTACAAGTTGAATCAAACTCTATTTATTCTCTAACAAACTTCTCAACTTACTTGTGTAGCTAAGATGAATTATACATTTTTAAACCATTATATTCTGAATGCACTTCTTTCTTACATATTGTATTTACAGATTGATAAGAATGTGGAAAGCCATGCTCAAGTGTCACCATAAGCAGTTTCAAGCTATCGTGGAGAGTAAAACTCGTAGCTTGAGAGCAAATACTGGTTCTCGAAGAGATTCGAGCTTGAGGGCCACTCAGGAACTTGAGACGGAGCTGCTCTCATGGTGCAGCCATTTTGGTGATTGGATTAACACTCAAAAATCTTTTATTGAGTCTTTAAATGGATGGCTTTTGAGGTGCCTATTGCACGAACCTGAAGAAACCGCCGATGGAATCGTTCCATTTTCCCCAGGCCGGATTGGAGCTCCTCCAGTTTTTGTAATTTGTAATGATTGGTCCCAAGCAATGGAAACTATTTCAGAAACTGGGGTGGCTAATGCGATGAATAATTTTGCTTCAAGCCTGAGACAGCTATTGGAGAGACAAGATGAGGCACAAAGACAGAGTCTCAAAGCAGAGTACTTATCGAAGGACTTTGAAAGACGGCTTAGAACCCTTCGTATGGAAAAGGGAAGATTGGAGCATGAACAAGATGTGATGTCGGACAAAACTGGTGGGTCAATTGTTCCTTCCGAAAATGGGGTTTCACCACTGGATGATCTGAAGGTGGATTTGGATTCCATGAGAAAGAAATTGCAGGAAGAGAGAGCAAGCCATACGGAGGCTGTTAAATTAGTTCATAATGCATCTTCTAGTAGTTTACAAGCAGGTTTGATTCCGATTTTCGAGGCTTTGGGCAATTTTACCTCAGAAGCACTGAAAGCTTATGAGCATGTCAGAATCCAGAATTTGGGGCAATACCCAGCTGGGAGGTGAAATTCTTCTGTTCGTAGTCTGAGCACACTGATTTGTATTCCGGGCCAGCCATTAGATCATATACCTCTTAGGAAAGAAGAAATATCGAACAGGTTAGGGAATACAGGAACAGCACCGGGAAGATGGTTCAAAGATCTCTTGTGAAGTAGATGATTTGGGGGTGGGGGGATTTAAGGAGGTTCAGTTTTGAATTTTGATATTGCCTTAACCCTAGGGGTAGAAAGCTAGAGTTTGTTCAAAATTCATTTATTTGTTGATTGAGTTAGCTAGTTCATTAGGTAGATGATCTGTTGTTGTTCATCTTGCTAGTGTACAGAGTTGTAGCATAGTAAAGTCCAAGATTTTGATAATGAGAAAGATGGAGCTATTCCTACCATTGATGTCTACTTTGAGTAGTTTTTTTTTTTGTTATTTATTTATTTATGCTGAAAATGAAATGATGAATCTGACTGGATGGAGTTATCCTTCACTAAACTTTGTGAATCATGGAAGACATATTCATTCTATATCTTTATATAATTTAATATTTAAGTTCATTTTTTTTTATTTTTGAAAGATAAAATTACTAATTTTTTTTTTTTTTTCGAGAATTGATGCAATTACTAATTGAACGGACATAAAAAAATATCGTATTTGATGATAAATAAATTCAACGAAGAAGATGATCTGCATCACCAAGCGATCATTATTTACAAAACAAAACTCTCCCAGTCGTAACCGGAGGCCCTCCGACCAAGTTAGTCCTCCAATATTATCAAAATATTTAATAGATTAATTTATAGAGAGAAATTGCATATCTCAACCCATAGGGGTGTTGCCTTCTCAAGTAATTTGATTGTTCCAGAAGTCCTCTCCCAAACAATCTCCGGTTGTTCAAGACTTCTATATCGATAAGATTTCATATCCTGATAAGTTTTGCATAACATAAAACACTAATGCAGTGTTTGATAAGAATTTGATAATTGTTATATATATGATAATCCATAACCATACCAAGTGGCAATGCCTAGACCCACATAATCCTTGTGGTTATTTTTATTCCCTCTCAATTGCTCCCAAGCTTTCATTCTCTTTAAACCCAGTGAAAAAGTGAAAGTTTTCTGTTGTTCTGATAAAAATAGCCGTGTAATATTGCCTAACTAGAACCATACATGGATGCTAGGGCTTATTCCAAAATGCCTAACCTTGTTAGGACTTATTCCGAAAATGGCTAACCTTGCTGAAACTTATTCCAATAATGCCTAATCTCATTAGGACTTATTCCGAAAATGCCTAACCTTGCTAAGACTTATTCCAATAATACCTAATCTCATTAGTACTTATTTCGAAAATGTCTAACTTTACTGAAACTTATTCTAATAATGCCTAACCTCATTAGGACTTATTTCGAAAATGTTTACCCTTTGTAGGACTTATTCCAATAATGCCTAACATCATTAGGACTTATTCCAAAAATGTCTAACTTTGTTAGGACTTATTCGAAAATGCCTAATCTTGTTAGGAACTACCAAAACAACAACTTGCTTGTTGGCAAACAAAACTCGCTCGACAAGAAATCCCACTGTTCGACAAGCCACCAACCTACTCTGCAAAAATTTTCAAAGTTGATCAAATCTGCTAACCCACTTTGCTGAGCAAAACCCGTTCGAAAAAGATTTTCCAAGTTAGTCAAACCTATCAACCTACTTTGCTGAGCAAAACCCGCTCAACCAAAATTTTCAAAATTGGTCAAACTTGCCAATCTATTTCACCAAACAAAACCCGCTCAAAAAAGATTTTCAAAGTTGGTCAAACCTGCCAACTCACTTTGCCGAGCACAACCTGCTCGAAAAAGATTTTTCAAGTTAGTCAAACCTGCCAACCTACTTTGCTGAGCAAAACCCGCTCGACAAAGATTTTTGAAGTTGGTCAAACCTGCCAACCTACTTCGCAAAGCAAAACCCGCTTGACAAAGATTTTTCAAGTTGGTCAAATCTGCCAACCTACTTTACAAAACAAAGATTTTCAAAATTGATCAAACCTGCCAATCTACTTCACCAAGCAAAACCCGCTCGACAAAGATTTTCAAAATTAGTCAAACCTGTTAATCTACTTCACCAAGCAAAACCCGCTCAACAAAGATTTTCAAAATTGGTCAAACCTGCCAATCTACTTCACCAAGCAAAACCCGCTCGATAAAGATTTTTCAAGTTGGTCAAACCTGCCAACCTACTTTGTTCGACAAAGATAAAATTGGTCAAACCTGCCAATCTACTTCATCAAGCAAAAGCCACTCGATAGACATTTTTCAAGTTGGTCAAACCTGCTAATCTACTTTGCTCGACAAAGATTTTTAAAATTGTTCAAACCTGCCAATCTACTTCACCAAGTAAAACCCGCTCGACAAAGATTTTTCAAGTTGGTCAAACTTGCCAACTTATCTTTTGCCCAAACCAGCTTGGCAAAGAGATAAAATTTGTAACCAAAGGGTAGCATAATTCATATTGCCCCCATGATCCATAAAGCACGAACTCCATTTCAGCATATTTGATCCAAATAATAGTCGTCATCCACGTTTGGTATAAAAACTCATATTTTTCAGATAATAAAAATCTCATATAATAATTTGATCTTTTAGGTCCCCTTGATCAGAATAATAGTGCATAAAATTCATAATTGATAATAATATTTCTATGCCGAGAATAATACATAAAATCTATACTTTACAGATAAAAATCCGACATAATAACTCCGCCATTATTGAGCGGTGCCAAGACTAGTCATTGGGCCAAATCTCAACTCCTTTTTTCTGCTCCTAAAAACACCTTTTTCTGCTCCTAAAAACACCAGTCATGAGAATAAGATGCTGATGAGATATGAAACGTGCTAATTTGCATCCATCTCAGTGTAGCAGATGTGCCGAAAACTAGCCCAATAAGCATGGTAGTAAATGGAACAATATATATATATATATATTATGATCATGCTTTATTTGTAAAGATGGTGGAAACTCATCACTTGATCTTTAAAATGTATTTGAGCATGATGTGCTCACAGACAAGAATTAATCACACTATTGAATCGGTGGTTCGCACCGTTTTCAGTGATTGGTTTATATCACGGCAGCACTGCTTGGTTCTCAATTCAAGTCAAGGTAGGATAAGTTTGCTTACACATAATGATTATGGATGTATTCATACTATAGAATTATAATTCTTGTTTTTGCCTTTGGTCCCAACACATCAATTTGAATAACTGATTTAATACAAACAATAACATGGAGCAAAGACTACTCCACAAAGCATACTGTAATAATGGATGGTATAGTAAAGACAAACTTCATATTGACCACTTAGTTATTTTATTCATTGAATTCAATTGATTCCCATAGGCGGCGCCAATTGTACGAATATAAAAAAATACGATATTTGATGATAAAGAAGTCCAACGAAGAAGATGATCTGCACCACTATGCGATCGCTATTTGTAAGATAAAATGCCCCCAGCCATAATTGGGGGCCTTCCGACGCCGAAGTCAGTCCTCTAATATTATCAAAATATTTAATAGACTAATTCATAGAAAGGAATTGCGTACCTTAACCCATAGGGGTGTCGGGTGTTGCCTATTTATAATATCCACTGACTTACTTCTCAAGTAATTTGATTGTTTAAGAAGTCCTATCCCAAACAATCTCCGGTTGTTCAAGACTTCTATATCAATAAGATTTCATATCCTGATAAGTTTTGCATAACATAAAATACTAATGCAGTGTTTGATAAAAATTTGATAACTGTCATATACAACATAATCCATAATCATGCCACGTGGCAATAGCTGAACTCACATAATTCTTGTGGTTATTTTTATTCCCTCTCACTAATTAATAATCAACTTTGTCTGATATAGCCACTTTAGTTTGACTTTGGGTAAGTTGAGAATTAAATAATTAAATTAAAGTGGAAACATGATTCTATTCAAAACCATCATGATATTAATTTGATTTCATATATAATAATGCTATATTTATTTCATATTAATGAATCACACAAATAATATGTATATAATAAAGTATATATCAGACTAGTGATGTATATCTAAAACCATAATACTAGTATAGTAGTGCAAATCTATAAAAAAATAAAAATAAAAAAATACTAGTATAGTAGTTCGACTCTAAATTAAATTAAATAAGGATTTAGTTAATAAGTAGTCTAAGGATATTGATTAATAATATTTAAATTAATTGCACATTATATATTACATGTACTCTTATGCATTATATATAAACTAGCATAATATCTGTGCCAGGTACGGTTACAGATAAATAATTAAAACTTAATATTTTAAATTAAATAATAACATAAAATTTGTCTGAAATATATATATATATAAAATAATTTATAATCAATTAAACTTTAATTATTTTCATCAGAATTACACTATAATTATTTCTAAATTAAATAAATAAAATCTCTTCAAACCCATCTCCTAAGATCATTGTCTAAAATCAATTTTTCAATTTAAAAAAATAATAAATATTCATGTGTTTCACATAATTTCCGAATTAAACAAACAAATAAATAAAATCTTTTCAAACCCATCTTCTAATATCATTGCCTAAAATTCGTCTTTTCCTAAAATCAAATACATAATCACAGTTTGTTTGTTGAACTTCCATTTAAAGAAATAAATTAAATATTTATTTGCCCATCTTTTAAAATGTTTATCTAAAATCCTTCATTCACCAAAATAAAATAACAATAAAAATGATTAATTCAAATCTGTTCATATAATTTTTGAATTAAAAAAAAAAAAAAATCTCTTCAAACCAATCTTCTAAGATCATTGCCTAAATTTGTCCTTTCCTAAAATAAATACAGAAACATAGTTTGTTCACCTTCCAATTTAAAGAAATGAATTAAATAATTATTTGTCCATCTTCTAAAATCTTTACCGAAAATCCATCATTCCCTAAAATAAATTAAAGAAAGATCAATTCAAATATGTTTATATAATTCTTGAATTAAAAAAAAAATAAATAAAATTTCTTCAAACTAACATCTTTACCTAAAATAAAATAAAAATAAAATAACATCTTTACCTAAAATAAAAAATAAATAAAAAGATCAATTCAGATTGATCATTGCCCAAAATCAAAATTTCAATTTTAAAAAAATATAATTATTCACATGTCTTACATAAAATCCGAATTAAACAAATAAATAAATAAAATCTCCTCAAACTAATTTTTGAGCGTTCTATTCTCTCAAACTAATTTTTCTAATTTTTTGATTTAAAAAATTGAAAAAAAAATCTAATTGGTTAGCCTGTCAAAAAATAAATTTTAAAATTCAAAATTATGAAAACTATCCCATAATTTTTGGGTTTTAAAAGGAGATAATCACTCAAATATAGAATAGGAAAACATAAAATTATGCCTTTTCATTTTTTTATTTTTTTGAAGTAAATATTTTTAAAATTGGAAATTATATAAGACTAAAGTTATATTTGGAATTTCTTTTAAAATTTGTTAACTTTCAAACTAGATGGCTAAATTTTATTTTTGACATTTTATTTTAAGATTTTTAATTTTCAAAATTATAGATATTGTTAGATGGACTAATATTTCTATGCCATGAATATTTACTAAAATTTAAAAATTTAAAATTTAGATTAATGTTTTAGAGCTAGTAGAGAATTTTAGATGAAAAATCCTTATCAATGTGTTTGGTTTCACTTTTTTGAATTTATTTTTTTGAAAACTGAGTTTTTTATTTTTGTATTTTTTTTTTAAATTTTTAGTGAATATTTTTAAAATTTTGAAGCATTTTTTTTTTTTACTTTTTTAGATCCACCTTACTTAGATATATCTAAAAAGTAAAATATTTGTGAAAAAATATTTTAAAAAATTAATAAATACACAAAAATATATTGAGTTTTCGTATTTTTTTTTAATATATTTTTAGTATTTAGTGAATTTTTCAAAGATTTTTTTCACAAAAATTATAGTTTTTAAGTGTATTTATGTTAAATGTGTCTAAAAATTAAACAATTGTTTAAAATATTTAAAAAAATCAGTAAAAATAAAACAAAAAAATGAAAAACAAGAAAGTAGAATTTTCTAAAAAGTATTTTCAAAAAAGTAGAAACAAACATGGTGTATAGTTTTCTATCCCACAACAATGCAATGTTATAAGAATTAGTTCAAATCAGTAATAGCATCATATACAAACCAAAAAAAAGTCAAAAATAAAAAAAAGATTAATTTAAATTTAATTTCTAATCCAAACAGATTAAACAAAAGAAAAAGATACATAGATTTACTGCTTGCATGATTCACTGGTAGCCTTACAATCTCGAGAGTCTTGCAACCTCAAGTTTACTATAGGTTTGGATAAAAAAAAGATTAAGAATAAACAAAGAAATAATCAAAATGGATATAGCGTGGGAAGAGGGAAAGAGAGAGAGAATACTTACGATTTGAAGAATGAGTACTCGAAAAGATAATTGGGTTAACCGACAAGAACACATATCAATCACCTTTACACACACACTCCCAAGCCATTTATTCGTAATGGGTGCTCCTCATAGCCCTCAAATTTGTTGTGTTGTGTTGTGTGCTCTGCTCACAATGACTCAAGAACTTATGAAAACTTAAAAAAGGAAATTGAAGAAGAGGAAAGGAAAGGTAAAAGAACAAATGAGAGAAGGGAGGAAAGAAGGGTGATTTAAGAGAGTTTAAAGGGATTGTGCCTTTGTTTGGATTTTTTTTAAAATTCGAAAAGTCAACACAAATAAGGAGAGAGTAAGAGGAGTATGCCACGTAAAAAATAAAGATAATTTATAATTATAAGAATTCAGAAAATTAGTTTGAGGCTTTAGAGACATTAGAATCATTTATATTAGAAACCCTCTTTTGCTTATATAATACTAGTGGTAACTCGTGCGATGCACGAGTGTATATGATTTAAAATGAATAACTAAAAAATAGAATTGCAAAACATATGATGTGTTATGATTTTATATTTAATATCATCCACACTGATTGTCTTTTATTATTTATTTTTGATGAGATTTTGATAACCAAAAACATAAACAATAATTCAATATATATATATATATATATTTTTCGAGGACAAAACAACAGATAGCAATATAATTAAGGAAGAAAACGTCTCCTTACATCTGTTGCTAAGTTATGGGCAGGATGGACAACCTCTCTTCCTACCTTTTCAATTACAACATAATCAAAACATTTCCTAGAGTACCTTATATCACTTAGAAAGGACTGAAGGTGCCAATCAGAGTGCCTGTCATCGTTTTGTAGCGACGAAATTAATACTTGACAATCGGATTGTAAATGAAGATGCCTGATGCCATGTTTGGATGCCCACCGCAAAGCCTGTAGTGCTGCTGCAGCTTCTGTTTGCTGTGGAGAAAGCAATGGTGGACCTTCAACTGCCTTCTGCTGAACAATATGATTACTTTCATCAAAACAAACCCAAGCCAATCCAGTGCGATCTTCTATTGAGAGCCATGACCCATCGACCACGATTCGCCACCTCCTGGAATCTGTGGGTGTTGAGCAGTATGCTGCAAAAGAACTTGATTAGAGAATACATTGTTATTGGTACTAAAAGAGTGGGATAGTGCATGTGTTACTTGATTCTGTGGTGAAATAGCTGCTGAAAATAAATCATGTGCTTCCTCTAAGGTGCGATCGATGGACATGGCCATAGTGTGAAATTCATTGGAATTCCTTTGTAGCCATATAGCCCATAAAATGGCAATAGATTGGATTAGTATTTCGGAGTCTCGAATCTGTTGAACCCAACCCTTAAACCACATGAAGAAGGACAGTGGAGTACCAATACTAAAATCAAGACCCAACACAGATCCACGCCAAACCCTTCGAGACACTGGGCAATCAAAAAATAAGTGTTCAAGAGTTTCTTCGTGAGCAGGGCATCGTCCACAGATTGGATCGGTATCCATGCCTCTTTTTGTGAGTTCTCGTTTAACTGGGAGGATGTTATGAAGACATTTCCAGACAAACAGAATCCACTTGGGAGGAATCTTGAGTTTCCACGATCTTTTCCATACTAGCCAATCAGAGTCGGGCCTACAATAATCTGGGATTGCCGGGTTAGAGCTTGCTTGTAGCCCATTTGACTGAGTACTCTCCAGTCTTTGTCGGTTCCCAAACAATTTTATCCTCAATGCCAGTATCTGGTATATGAATAGATAATACATGAGATGAGATATTGTCTGGGAAAAACCTACTCAATAAATCCACTCTACAAGAATGATGTTCCAGATCAATAAAGTGTTCAACCCTCATTCCGGGAAAGATCCCACTCAAGCCTCTTCCCTATAAGGATTTGAAACCACTGGGATCCACTCATCCTAAATAAAAGACTCAATTATTCAAGTTTCTTATTAAAAAAAAAAAAAAAAAAATTGATATCAAATGTAAGAGAGCAAAATTAAATATTACATAAAAACATATAAACTATGTGAACCCATCACCAAAACATCATCGAAAGATAAAATTTTAAGAAAAAGAATATAGTGGATACTTAATGGCCAAGTTAAAATATTCTGAAATTCTTAAATAGGAGAGAGTTTTTTTAGTTTGGTGGGAAATTCATTATGAGAATGATACACACAAATAATTTTCTTACAAATTTTTTTTTTTTTTTTTTTTTGTAATTTTGGTACATAATATTCAACATTGATGCAATAAAAAAATTCAAAAACTCTCTAGCCTTTGGTAAAATTAAAATTTAGAAAAAATGCAAATGTGTGGAGCATTTAGCCATACCTATAACAATAAAAAATTATATATAGAGAGACGGGAAATGCAAATGTGTGAAACTTTTCAGCCATACCTACAACAATGTAAAATCTATATATTAAGGAAAATGGATTTTGTAATGAGAAGCCTTCCAAGAGTTCCAAACCCTCATTCTAAAATAATTGAATTTTCAATTTACAAAATTATTAACTAATATATTTAATTAATTAATAATTATCTTAGAAATAATAATTATTCCTTAATTTATGGATTTCAAATGAAAAAATAGCAAAATACTCCATAATCTCCCTCATCATAATCTCTCTCACCAATTTTCAAAAAATTAAAACATTTCTTCATACTCTTTCTCTTCTTTCCCCATACCATCTCTCTGTTAAAAATGATAAGTCAGCTTCAGCTTCATCTGCTTCAGCTTCAGACTCTGCTTCAGCTTCATCTACATCTATATCAACTGCACCTGATGCATCTGCTACCAATGTTGTATCTGGTTTATATGGCAGTTGCAGGACAGCTATTGGTATGCATAATGAGAGACCAGTACAAGCATATGGTCTGTGCACATGAGATCATTTGTATTTGTACTGTAACAACTTTACAACTGCTTCTCAACTTATGCTGTAACTGATTCTTGTAACTAATTTTGTAACAAACTTAGTTAGAGCAAATCTTATATCTGTCTATATAAATGAACTCGTGTAAGGTGAAAGCAAGAAACTAATAATAAGAAAGATATTTTTTAGTTCTCTCTCTCTACATATCTTTCTCTCTTTCTACTGTCATTATGGTATCAGAGCTTCTCTAAGCTCTCACGAGCAACAATGGTGATCCAAACTAACAAGTCTTTCATAGCCGATCCATCAAGTACTACTGGTTCATCTGAGAAGACATCATTACCTTCTAATGTGCTTCTGCTCGTCTCCAATCTGAATTCTCTGATAACAGTTAAACTTGAATCAACAAATTATTCCATCTGGAGGAGTCAAATTCAGAATTTTTTTGAAGCTACAGAACTTTTTGGTTTTCTTGATGGATCTATGATCTGTCCTCCTCCTACAGTTCTTGACTCCAACAATCAAGCTGTTACTAATCCTGAGTTTTTGAAATGGAAACTCATTGATTCTTGTCTGCTTAGTTGCCTCATAGCCACGCTTACACCTTCAATCTATTCATCCGTTCTTCATCTAAAACGTAGCACAGAGTTTTGGTTTGCTCTTGAGAAGCGTTTTACTTCTCTGTCCAGATCACATATACACCAGCTCAAGAACAAATTAAGTACAGTCTCAAAGAAGACAAAGTCTATAGAAGTTTATCTTCAAGAAATCAGAGATCTTGTTGATCAATTAGCATTGGCTTGTTCTCCTATCTGTGATGAAGACCTGATTCTTCTAGTTCTCAATGGACTTCCTGAGGAGTATAATGCGTTTAAAACTGCTATTCGTGTGAAATCTGAAATACTTACTATGGATGCGTTGTGTGCTCTACTTTGTTCTGAGGTTATACATGTTGAACACTATCATAAATCTGGCAGCTTCTCTGATCTTACTGTTGCCTTTGCTGCTACACATGGATCTAACATTTTACCTCAAGGTTCCTCTGTTTCTGGTTCTCCACAAGGTTCCTCTAGTTCTGCCTTTACTAAGAACTTCTCCTTTCACAACAGAGGTGGTCGTTCTTCACAATATCAATATCGTGGAGGCAGATACCACAATAATCGAGGTCGCAGAACTGGAAGGCCTCAAAGCTACGGTTTGATCTGTCAAATCTGTGGTAAAGGAAATCACTCAGCTCTTGAGTGTAGAAATCGTATGAATCCATCTTTTCAACCTGTGTTTCCTTCCTATACTGTGAATCCTACTGCTGGTCCTTCTAATTTCAAGGCCTATGCTGCTCCATTACCTGTGAATTCAATTTCATCTTCTCCTCCATGGTATGTGGACTCTGCAGCCACATCTCATCTTACCCATGACTTGAGTAATCTTCAACTTTATCAACCTTATCAAGGATTGATGGTGGAGGTGAATATACTTCAAGACAGTTTCAGTCTCTTCTTCAGTCTACGGGTATTGTTCATCAACTGAGTTGTCCTCATACCCCATCACAGAATGGTGTGGCTGAAAGAAAACATCGTCATCTTATTGAGACTGCTATTACCTTGCTTGATCAAGCTTCTGTTCCTTTGAAATTCTGGTTTGAAGCTCTCGCTACAGCCACCTATTTGATAAATCGAATGGCCAGTCCAAAGCTGGGCTCTCTTAGTCCTTTTGAAGTGTTATACAAAACAGCTCCAGACTATGCATTTCTCAAGGTGTTTGGATGTAAATGTTATCCCTGGTTACGTCCCTATACCTCTCACAAGTTAGAGCCTCGATCCAAGGCTTGTGTATTTATTGGCTATCATCCTAGTTACAAAGGTTACAGGTGCTTAGATCCTCTCTCTGGTACTGTTTGTATCTCCAGACATGTCATCTTTGATGAACTCTCTTTTCCTTTTTCTTCCTCACCTACAACTCTTCCTCATCTTCTTTCTTCTAAAGATGCTGTTACTTCTTTTTTCTGGGGTTCTACTCCCTCTTCACCAACTAATTCCTCTGCTTCCAGTTTATCTGCTTCTTCCCTTGATAAGTCAGCTTCTCCACTTCCTGCTTCCAGATCTGCTACTGCTGATTCTGTTTCTACAGCTGCTACTTCTGTTCTGCCTAGTTCTGAGTCTTCTCCCATATCAGTTTCTCCAGATTCTGGTTTTATTTCATCTCCTCTTTCTTCTTTTCCACCTGGTATTCATCTGACCATTCCCATTTTACCTGCACCAATTTCTACTAATTCTCATTCTATGATTACTAGAGCAAAAGCTGCTCAATCTACTGCTTCTCAATTTGGTCTCACTACTCCAACTTCTTCTTCTGCTTCTCTTATTACCTCTGAACCACTCTCTTATAAACAAGCTCTTACATGTCCTCATTGGTTTAATTCTATGCTTGAGGAGTTTACTGCCTTACAAGATCAGCAAACTTGGACTTTGGTGCCCCCTTCTCCTACACAGAATATTGTTGGGTGCAAATGGGTGTTTCGAATTAAAAAAGGATCAGATGGTTCAATTGCTAGATACAAATCTCGGCTGGTTGCTAAGGGCTATCTACAGGAAGAAGGCATTGATTTCTTAGATACTTTTAGTCTTGTTGCCAAACTTCCTACAATCAGAGTTTTCCTTTGCATTGCTCTTCACTATAACTGGACTATTCATCAATTGGATGTGTCCAATGCTTTTCTTCATGGTCATCTAGAAGAAGATGTTTTCATGTCTCAACCTCCTGGTTTTGTTCATTCCAAATTCCCTACCTATGTTTGCAAGCTTAACAAATCTCTCTATGGATTGAAACAAGCTCCCCGAGCTTGGTTTTCTACTTTTTCTAACTTCTTACTTACTCTTGGTTTTGTTAATAGTCATTGTGACAATTCTCTGTTTGTTCAAGCCACTTCTTCCTCTTTAACCTATCTTTTGGTTTATGTAGATGACATTCTCCTAACTGGCAATTCCCCTTCTCATCTCAAGCATCTTATTACTCAGTTACATTCAGCCTTTTCTCTTAAAGAATTCGGCACTCTCTCTTACTTTCTTGGCATCTCTGTTACTACTGCTTCTTCAGGTTATTTTCTGTCCCAATCTCAGTATGCCTCTACTCTGCTCAAGCGTGCTGGCATGATAGATTGTAAACCAGCTTCTTCTCCTCTTTCTGCTAAACCACCTGTCTCTTCTTCTGATGTTCCCTTTTCTAATCCTGTTCTTTATTGCAGTCTGGTTGGTGGTCTTCAGTACTTGACTATCACTCGTCCAGATTTGGCTTTTGCTGTTAACCAGGCTTGTCAGCATATGCATAACCCTTCTCAAGCTCACTTTGCTCTGGTTAAGCGGCTGTTACGTTTTGTTAAAGGTTCATTACAGTCTGGTTTGACTTTTTCCTCTGGTGGTTTTGATCTTCATGTTTTCTCTGATGCTGATTGGGCTGGTAGCCCTTGTGATAGGCGGTCTACCTCTGGTTTTTGCATCTTCCTTGGTCCTAACTTAGTGTCTTGGGCTGCTAAGAAGCAACCCACTGTTGCTCGATCTTCTACTGAAGCTGAATACAGGGCTATGGCTCTTGCAAGTGCTGAAGTTACTTGGCTTCAAATGCTTCTTAAAGATATGCATGTTTGTCCTCCCTCAATTCCTGTGCTTTGGTGTGATAACTTGTCTGCTCTTTCTCTTGTTGCTAATCCAGTGTTTCATGCTCGGACAAAGCATATCGAGATCGATTATCATTTTGTGCGCGAAAAAGTTTCAGCTAAGTAACTTCTTATTCGTCATGTGGCTTCTTCTGATCAAGTGGCAGATATTTTTACCAAATCTCTGCCTGTGTCTTGTTTTCTTTTTCTTCAATCCAAGCTTTTAGTTGGCCTCCCACCTTTCAGCTTGAGGGGGACTGATAAGTCAGCTTCAACTTCATCTGCTTCAGCTTCAGACTCTGCTTCAGCTTCATCTACATCTATATCAACTGCACCTGATGCATCTGCTACCAATGTTGTATCTGGTTTATATGGCAGTTGCAGGACAGCTATTGGTATGCATAATGAGAGACCAGTACAAGCATATGGTCTGTGCACATGAGTTCATTTGTATTTGTACCGTAACAACTTTACAACTGCTTCTCAACTTATGCTGTAACTGATTCTTGTAACAAACTTAGTTAGAGCAAATCTTATATCTGTCTATATAAATGAACTCATGTAAGGTGAAAGCAAGAAACTAATAATAAGAAAGATATTTTTTAGTTCTCTCTCTCTCTACATATCTTTCTCTCTTTCTACTGTCATTAAAAAAACCCTACCTACCTTACACAGTTCCAATATTTTTTTTAAATGTCATATGCGACTTGCTTATCTCTAAAGAGGTTATATCATGCAAGTGAATATCACATCATTTTTTTTCTAAGGTTGTTATAAGTTAGTTAATATTTAATTTTTTTTTTCCTACATTACATTTTCATTTTTCAACAATATTATTTCTCCATTCTTTTACGCCACATCACTTTCAATCTCCCTTTTTTTTTCTTTTTTTTTTTTGGCTTGAAGATCTATACTATATATATAAGCAAATATAGTGGGTGTGCTCTTAGGCCTTCAAATCTCTATTCTTAATTTCTTATAAAATCTATTAAAATTTTAAAAAAATTATGTGGCACTCAAGTTTCAAACTCACTCCTCTCCCATCACTTCCATTTAAAATAAAAACTATTTTTTAATAATTTAATAATATATGCTCTTAGAATAATGGTTATCCGAATACAAACTTATCAACAAGAAAAAAGAAAAAAGAAAAAAAGAGAAAGTTATCACAAAATTCAAAAATATTTGAATTGAAAATCTATATAAAGATAGTCTATATCTTATCAACAAAATTCAAAATAAAGATAATTTAAATTTGAATTTGAATATATAATAAAGATAATCTATATTTATCTATCCAATGTCACATTTCTCTTCTCCTATATAAACAGTTATATTCAAATTGATTATAAACACATACAAAACTATTTTGTGCTCTTTCTCTTTCTCCCTGTATATTATTTTATATTATTATAGGTATGGTTGAAAAGTTTCACACATTTGCATTTCTCGTCTCTCTATATATAATTTTATATTATTATAGGTATGGCTGAAATGCTCCATACATTTGCATTTTTTCTAAATTTTAATTTTACCAAAGGCTAGAGAGTTTTTGAATTTTTTTTATTGCATCAATGTTGAATATTATGTACCAAAATTACCAAAAAAAAAAAAGTGTAAGAAAATCATTTGTGTGTATCATTCTCATAATATAGCGATTCAGGTTTAGACTCGACTTATCTTGCACTCTGGACTCGGGTTTCATGATTTTATAGTGTTGTTTTTGTTTTTTCCCCTTATTCATCATTGAAATTGAGTATTGAAGTGCCTTGGTTGTATTTGGAATAGATTGGTTGCTAGTTGGTTCAAATTGTTGTCCAGATTTTGACCTCTTTGCTCGAGCGAGCTTTGTGAACTCTCAGTACTTTTGCAGGCCTGCAGAGATACTGGGACGGTAGTGTTCTTCACTTAAGCGAGACTTCTTGTGCTAGAGCGATGGTCTTCTATCTATAAAATTTTTGGGAGTGTGCATTCTGCGTTTGAGCGAAGCTTCTTGCGCTCAAGCAGAACAACTTATTATGTCTGGTCGCTTGATCGACAACTCTTGCGCTCGAGCGAGCTATGCGTATATTAGTTCGCAGCAGCACCTTTTTACATCATTTTTTCATATATTTTTCTCTCAAAACCTTAGATCGACCATTTCTCTCTCTAAAACCCAACTTCTCTCTACAAAAACACTTAGATCCAAGGATTTCTCTACTCTACTCTTTTTGATAAAAATGTAGAGCATTCTGAGGGCTCTCTTTTGATCCGAATAAAGCTTGGTTTCGGTGTCTTTGAAGTTCGTTTAAAATCAAAAGAGGAGTTTTCAAATGAAGGTATTGAAAATGGTTATGAGTATAAATATGAGAATGTGTTGTGTTAAATTTGTTGATTTTGACACATGAGTTGGATTTGGAAGAGAATGGAGTTTTTCCCTAAAATGTTTCAAATAATTATTTTGTATAAACAATGAAATTGGTATTAGGAATATGAAATTAGATGAATATTTATATAAATGGTGGGGTTGAATATGTATTATTTTGCACCTATGGAAATTTAGATAATTTATCTGTCTTGGAGATTCCATATCTGTTTAGAAATATCTATTTTGGGCTATCGGTGGAGGATAGCTATGATTGTTGTAGAAATTGCATGAGGATTAGGTGAATAGAAACTAATCTCACTACTAAAAAAAGTACTTTTTGCGACCGCTACAAGCCGTCGCAAATAATACAAAAACAGTCGCAAAAGACTTTTTGCGACGGCCCATGCGAAAGCAAATGAAGGTCGCGAATGTGGGGGTGGCAAATACTTTTTACGACTACAAAGCAGCAGTCGCAAACTATTTGCGACCGCCTAACCTACTTATAGTGATTGATATTTTGCCATCGCAAAAGAGTTTAAAAAATTCCTACAATTTATTAGCGACCATCTTCTTACCATCGCAAAAGAAAAAAAAAAAAAAAACAACAACAACAACCTACAATCATATATATATTCAAGTATTATATACAATAAAAGTAAAGACATATTTGCAAAAATCTCAACATTCATGCATTATTTTCCATTTCTTCCCTTAATAAAATTCTCTTTTTTTGTGGGTAATGAAATGGAAAATTAAAGAACAACATATTAATAAAATCAATGTACTAAAGATGAGAATATTAACATGGCTCTCTAGTTAGACCAATAAAGATAGAATTAAAGAAAAATATGTTCATTTTTTTCAGGTTTGAGAAAGAAAACAAAAAATACAACAGTGAGCCAGCAAACTACTGCTATGCTCAGATTATTAGAATAGCACCAAGAGAGACCACAATAAGATATAATTTGATCATGTAAAACAAAATCTGAAAAATATAATTGTAAGAAAATATATATATATATATATGATCACTATAAACAAAAATACTAGAAGAAAAAAACTTGAAGCTGACATGGAATATCACATATATATATATATATATTGTAAGAAAAAGAAACAAATTTATTTAAATAAACTGAACATACAGGCCTTGATAAAATGAAATAACAAAATAAGCATCTATATTAGTCAACACTAATTGATTGGCACACAATGCTTGGTACTATCTAAACTGTGCCAAAAATCCATAGGACCATCAAAATTGTTCTATTAAGCCATTCAAAATCCACTGACTTGGGAGTGAGGGGCACACTCCTAGGTTGTGCTTAGGTTGCCACTGATTTCCCTTCCACTTTTTCACAGTTCAAAACAAAATTTTAAAATAATAATAAAACAAACAATAAAAATAAGAAACAAACAAAGCCAATCAAAATCTTATTCCAACTATTTTGGTTCCAACTATATTGCAAAGCCAATGCCAGGATATATCTCAACCTGTTCACCTCTCAGTTTTTTGCTAATTGTATAACAGTAAAATTTCACTTCAAATTTCTGCTTATCATATGAACCAACCTTACCTTATTGGGATACTGATATTATTACATCAATTCTTCTCTACAACAAGCTGCATATCCAGAAAGAAGAAAAAAGACAAACAAACAAACAAACAAAAATTAATGTTGATTAAGAGCAAAGAGATTTAAGACATGTAAAAAAACACCACAAATCCTAATTTTATTTTTCGGCCGATGAATAGTAAGAGGCACAAACATTACAAGCACAGTCC
The DNA here is from genome assembly GCA_036172215.1 of Camellia granthamiana. Taxonomy (NCBI): domain Eukaryota; kingdom Viridiplantae; phylum Streptophyta; class Magnoliopsida; order Ericales; family Theaceae; genus Camellia; species Camellia granthamiana. The sequence continues at coordinate 103,304,022 of CM069905.1, read as the reverse complement.
TAAATCAAGCTTTAATTTCTACCCAAACATTTGGAAACTACCACATACTATCTTAGGAATCACGAGTTAACATGCCCCCCCTGCCACGACCCCTTCCAACATAGCCATAGCCATAGCCATAGCCTCCCATTTTCCATAATATGAGCCCTTATATATATATATATATATTTCTTTTTTTTGTATACTTTTTTTTTCCTGAAATAATGCTCAAATTTTTTTACATTTTAGTTTTATTAAAAGTCTATTAAGGGTATTTTTTAATGTAATGTAATTGATTTCCACTTACTTCCACTTTATTTCCTAGAGTGTCGGTTTGTCATGTAAGAATATCCATAAAGTGACCCATATGCCATATGCTTGTTTTATTTATTTATATTATATATATTTATTATATATATATATTTAATTAGTTTAATGGTTAATGGGTAACTAACGTCTGTTGACTATCCCATATAGTGGTTTCATGGGATCTTACAACTTCCCTGATAGTGGGAAGTTATAAGGAGTTACATTTGGATATGGGTCAAAGCCTATCTATATATATGTCTGTGATAGCCATCAAACACAGACGTTTTGTGAATAGAATAGGCTTGAAACTCTGTTTATTCCACTTTTCCCATATGGTTCTGTAAAAGTGTTCAGTGAGTGAGTTTTGTTTATACATTCAAGATTTGATCATGTAGGATAAAGATTCAAAGGCTTGAGTATCATGGCAGGAGGTATTCTTCTTTCTGAGTTAAAATTATTTTAATTCTCACAATTGGTATCAGAGCCTCCTCCTGTTTTGTTGTTTAGCCTTATTGTATTTATGGAGGCCATTACGTTATATATATATGTATATTATTTTTATAGCGATCCCGGGTTTACCCCTGTTGTATAGTAATCCGGACATGTGTCCGTGGATGTTGGTAGTTGAGTATTGTCTTGTTTACATCCTTTCTTGCTTTGTATTTGAGTTATAGGATGTGTTGGGCAGGTTTGTTACAGGTTGGTTGAGCTTAGGAACCAAGTCTAGTTGCCCAGGTTTTGGCTGGTCCGCTCGAGCGGAGAGGTTGTGTTGCTTGTGCGCTCGAGCGGGGATTGTGGCGCTCGAGCGGAGAATGCATACGTCCAGTATTTTGTGCACCTGCAAAACTTCTGCAAGTGTGGTTCCTACGCTCGAGCGGGTTTGGTGCGCTCGAGCTGGTTGCGCTCGAGCGGGGATGTTGCGCTCGAGCGGACAGTGTATTTTTGGTGAGAGTTCTGGGAGGAGGAGACCTGAGCTCGAGCGGACTGGTATCTACGCTCGAGCGGAAGAACTTTGTGTCTGTGTCTTGGCGCTCGAGCGGACAATGTTGCGCTCGAGCGGACCATGTGTTTTGTGTCTTTACGCTCGAGCGGAGTGTCTTACGCTCGAGCGGACCTGTCGTATATCTGAGTGAGACTGGGCATTTTAAATCACTTTTTGACTTATCTTTTCTCTCTTACTTTACCCAAAACGCCATTTTCAGAGCTTCTCACTCAAAAACCTTACTTCTCTCTAAGATTTGATCTACCTAGGGTGATTTCCTACCCTAAGGCCTTTGTTAAAAAGATAGAGGGTGACTTGGGATTCGTTTTAATCGGAACAAATTTGGTTTTGGAGCAAGTTGGGTGTTGGGCATCATCTCCTTTGGAACTCATCTTTTGAGGTAGGGATATCCTACTCCTCTTTATGAGTTTTGTCTTTAAATTTTAGCATTTTGATATGTTGGGGGTTATTGTGTGATTTTGGGAAACTTTGGGCCATTGTGTAATTTTACAAAAGTTGGGGGTTTTCATCTATGATAAACCTAGAAGCATGTTTGGTATAGAAACATGGAATTAATGTTGAAACATTAAGGAAATTGGAACCTAAGGGTTGTGATGTTAATTATGGAGAATGCCCTAATTACATTGATTGATTAATTTGGATAATTAATTGTGTTGATTTGTGATGTATATAATTGTTGTTTATATGCATTGTGTTGTGTTGGAGGAGATAGGGGATGTACTCCACGGTTTAGGGGAAGATAGGGGATGGACCTCTAAACCGGATGTTGTTGGGAGGAGATAGGGGATGAACTCCGTAGATAGAGCGGGTATGCCTATCTAGAAGTGTATTGACAGAGCGGATGTGCTTGTCGTTGGAAGTATTGATATAACTGTTATGTTTATCTTTGATGAAGTGAAAAGTGTTGGCATGAGTGTTTGTCTCATGTGTGATGTTTGGCCAGGTTCTGAGCCAAGGTTATGAAATGGCAAGTAAAAAGGAATAGAAATGGAAATGGAAGGAAATATAGACTTAAGTGTCTTGGAATTGTGTTATGTTATGAATGAATGTAAAAGTGTTGACCATCTATCAACTGTTAATCTTTTAGTCATTGTTCATAATTGGTTTAGTATATTTCTACTGGGCTGTGGCTCACCCTATATGGGAACATCATTTTCAGGTACAGGAAGCATGCCACCTCCAAGGACTTAGCTTGGGAGGCTAGTGGCGGATAGACTTTTTGGTTGTCTTTCCTTTTGTTGTATTACATGTAAATTCAAGCCAAGGGCTTTATGTGTAAATGAGTTAGCACTCTACTTTTGTGTAACCAAGTGTTAACTTGGAAAGCTGTAAGCCCTTAGGGCATTTGCTTTTGTTGTTAACATGTAATACTCTTGTAATAAGACTCTGGTGAATGGAAAGATGTGAATTTTTTATATATCATAGCATGTCTATATTGTTGGGATTTATGTTATTATTTTGAGGGCGTTACAATTTTCCTGAACCTCAATTCTGTTCTGGTATAGATATTTGCAATTTCATGCATTTGTTCAATTGATTTTAATATATTATTGTTTTCCACGCCTCTTAATGCTTCCGCATATACATCCAGTATGTCATACCACCATGACTCTTAGACCATTGTTTTGTTTTTCCTTGTGAAGAGAATCTATAACCTGTAGACCATTATAACAAGTCATATATATATAGGTTTGATATTCTACTACTTAATGGTGAATCTCAAATTTTTACAGTAGCCATTATAGTAGCCATTATTATACAAAATTTGTAGTTTCACTTGTATATTTTGTTTAATTTAAGGATTACCCTTTGAAATCAATATAAACGTTTACTGTTTGGTTTATCTTGTTTAATTAATAAAAAATAAAATAAGATTCTGAATCATGTTGGTTAATTTTCTCGTTATTAGAGATAAATTGTTGCATGATGTATATTAATTAGAGGTAATAATAGAATTCATCTTGTTCTACAATAGTAGTATTTATATTCATTTAGAAGTTTTCCTATTCTAAATTTGCTATGTTTTGGAAACCTACTATATATCATTAAGTATGAGTTTTCATTAATTGCCACACATTGAAAACCATTTTGTATAAAATCTAGAAATTCTCATACTTTTATTTGGGTGTATTCAGTTAATTTTAAAAGGCATAGAAGACTTAAATATATTTCTAGATTTTTTTTATATATATAAAGGATATGATATTAAGGATATTTTGTTTATTATAGTTGCATGTTTAAATAGTAAGCAAATTCATTTGAATTTCATACATGAACTGTTTTAACATATTCTTTAAAGCCTTATAAATTCTCATAATAATTGGCATGCTCTCTAGTATAGTGTAATATCATACTACATGTATCGAGATTATTTATTCCATGAAAATTTATGTTAAATAAGAGCATGTATATACTATATGTTGGGCTTATGAAATTTATTTTAGTCCAACTTTTAAGCAAAATCTAGTATAAGGTTGAATTACATGTGTTTGGTCTTGAGATTTTTCATGTGATATTATTATGATTGTATGTATTATACATTATGTGTATTAAAAGATTATGTATTTGTTGTGATTATAAGGATTTGCCCACATTAATAAATTATGCCATATTTAAAAAAAATTATTCTGTTTTAAGAGTAGCCGCATCATCTTAAGACATAAAGATGTGATCCTCAGTATTTTGATCACATAAAGTTAAAAATTAATTTGGCATTTTTACATTGCAACACCATTTTTTAAAATAATTTCTTGGTCCCACAGGAAAGTAATTATTTATGAAATTTAATTGGAATATGATAATGGATTGGGTATTAAAGGGATTGAACACTCTAAACCCACAGGCATGAGTTTTCTTTTCCTTAAATATTTTGGAACCCATTAGTCTTATTATAAAGTAATAGCAAATCTAATACAGTTTAGTGACCTCTACCCACAGGAAGGTTTAGATTTGTTACTGAATTTGACATTAGTTGATTCAGACTATAGCTATTGTTTCAAAGCATTAATAATGTTCTTGGTAATTGCAGTGATTTCTACCTCTGAACTATCTAATGAGTCTTCTTGTATTCCATTCTTGAACGGTGATAATTTTTCAGACTGGAAGGACGAAATCCTTCTAACATTAGGGTGCATGGACCTCGATCTGGCGCTCCGTGTGGATGAACCTCCTGAACCCACAGACGAGAGTTCCGCTGCAGAAAAAAGTGCTTATGATAAGTGAGAGCGATCCAATCACTTAAGCCTAATGCTCATAAAGTCACATATTAGCCAGAGCATTAGGGGCTCAATCCCACCATCTGATAAGGTCAAGAACTACATAAGGGCTATTGAAGAGCAATTTGTTAGTTCTGACAAAGCATTGGCAAGCACCCTAATGAACGAATTATCAGAAATGAAGCATAACAATTCTAGGAGTGTGCGTGAGCACATTATGGAAATGAGGGACATTGCAGCTCGTCTTAAGTCCTTAGAGATTGAGATTTCTGAGTCATCCATTGTCAATTTCATACTCAATTCTCTTCTTGTGAAATATGGAGCATTCCAAATTTCTTACAACACATAGAAGGAAAAATGGTCTATTAATGAACTTTTGACCATGTGTGTTCAAGAGGAGGAGAGATTGAAGCATGGAAAAGTGGAAAGTGCTCATTTAGCAACACATAAAGGAGGGCAATGAAAAAAGGGCAAAGGTGATCAAAAATGGAAGAAGCTTAGTAAAATGCCATTTAAAAATCATGGCAATAAGGATGCCTGCTTCTTTTGCAAGAAAAAGGGTCACATGAAGAAAGACTGCCCCAAGTATAAGAAATGGCTTGAGAAGAAAGGTAATCTCATATCTCTTGTGTGTTATGAATCTAATTTTCTTAATACTCATCAATATGATTGGTGGATTGATTCGGGTTCTACAATTCACATTGCTAATACCATGCAGGGCTTCCTCAGCCTAAGGAAACCGACGAGAAGTGAACAAGGCATCTATTCGGGCAATGGGATGCGTTCGCATGTCCAAGCTGTTGGAACTTTCAGACTTGTTTTAAAAAATGGCTTTGTTTTGGATCTTGAAAACGCATTTTACATTTCATTTTTTTCAAAAAACTTAATTTCTGTTTCTAGACTAGTACCATTTGGATTTGAATTTCAATTTGTTGGTGCAAATTTTAGTTTGTTTAAAGACTTTGTTCCTGTAGGATTTGGTACTTTAATTAATGGTTTGTACAAATTAAATCTAGATCCTGTTTTTGAACAAAATCTTTTAACCTTGCATGGTGATATTGGCATTAAGCGTAATATTGTTGATGAGTCCTCCTCTATTCTTTGGCATAGAAGATTGGGACATATCTCCATTGAGAGAATAAAGAGGTTGGTTAATGATGAAGTCCTTCCGACTCTTGATTTTACCAAATTTGGTATTTTTGTGGACTGCATAAAGGGAAAGCAGACCAACAAGACCAGTAAAGGTGCCAAAAGGAGTGAGGAAATTCTTGAAATCATATACACTGATAATTGTGGACCATTTACTCCACCTTGTCTGAATGGTCAGAGATATTTTATCTCATTTATTGATGACTTCACACGATATATGTATCTCTATCTCTTGTTTGATAAGGCCAAGGCACTTGATGTCTTTAAAGTTTATAAAGCAGAGGTAGAGAAACAAACAGAAAAGAAAATTAAAATTGTGAGGTCAGACAGGGGTGGAGAATATTATGGGAGGTACACAGAATTGGGACAATTACCAGGTCCATTTGCTAAGTTCCTTAAGGAAGAAGGCATTATTGCACAATATTCAATGCGTGGCACACCACAACAAAATGGAATTGCTGAAAGAAGGAACCGAACACTTATAGACATGGTAAAGAGTATGCTTAGTTATTCTAATGTGTCTATAAATTTATGGAGTGAAGCTTTGAAAACCACTGTGTATATTTTAAACAGGGTTCATCCAAGGTTGTTCCCAAAACACCGTTTGAGTTATGGAAAGGATGGAAGTCAAGTTTAAGACACTTACACGTTTAGGGTTGTCCAGTTGAAGTGAGGGTGTATAACCCACATTTAAAGAAATTGGACCCCAGAACAGTTAGTGGTTTTTTCATAGGCTATGCAGAAAACTTCAAGGGTTACAAATTTTATTGTCCTTCAAATTCACTTAGAATTGTTGAAGCCAGAAATGCTAAGTTTATTGAGGAAGTTGACCCTAGTGAGAGTTACCCTCGAAAAATAGAGTGGAAGGAATCACGGGATTCGGATACAACACCCATGAATATAGGTGAATTGGTTGTCTTTCAAGATAATCAACCTGATATTCTTAAAAATCAACAAATTCAACAACTTTCACCACAAGAGGAACAAGTCAACATAGAGCCTGTAGCTCAAGTCCCAATTAAGACTACAGAATTAAGGAGATCCTCACGAGCTAGAAAGTCAGCAATTTCTGGTGATTATTTTGTATACTCAATGGAGTCTTATTTTGACATCGGACCTAAAGATGATCCTATTTCATTTTCCAATGCCATGAATAGGGATGATTCTAAATTATGGTATGATGCCATGAAGGAAGAGTTGGAATCTAAGAATCAAGTTTGGGAAATTGTCGAGTTGCCTAAAGGAGTTAAAGCAGTTGGCTGTAAATGGATCGATAAGACCAAGAAAGACTCAAATGGCAATGTCGAACGATATAAAGCTAGACTCGTAACTAAAGGTTTCACTCAAAAAGAAGGTATCGATTATCATAATACATTTTCTCCGATTTCTAAGAAGGATTCATTTCGAATTATCATGGCATTAGTAGCTCATTTTGATTTAGAGCTACATCAAATGGATGTGAAAACGGCATTTTAAAATGGGGATCATGAGGAAGAAGTATACATGAACCAACCTAAAGGTTTTTGTTCTGATAAAGATAGTCACTTAGTTTGCAAGCTCAAGAAATCCATATATGGACTAAAACAAGCTTCCCGACAGTGGTATTTAAAGTTCCACAATATTATTACTTCATATGGTTTTATGGAGAATATTGTGGACAACTGTATATACCTTAAGGTTAGTGGGAGCAAATACATTTTTCTAGTTCTATATGTGGATGACATGTTACTTGCATCTAATGATTTGGAATTGTTGCATGATACTAAACAATTTCTTTCCCAAAATTTTGAAATGAAGGATATGGGTAAAGCTTCTTATGTCATTGGCATAGAGATTCACAGAGATAGGTCCAAAAGGACATTAGGACTGTCTCATAAAGCCTACATTGAAAGAGTTTTGGAGAAATTCAAGATGAGTGATTGCACTCATAATGCAGCGCCCATTTTAAAGGGTGACAAATTCAGTTTAAATCAATGTCCGAAAAATGATTTGAAAAATGAACAAATGGTTAGCATTCCCTATGTGTCTGCCGTGGGCAGTTTAATGCATGCTCTGGTTTGTACACAACCTGACATTGCATTTGCAGTTGGGATGCTTGGAAGATACCAAAGTAATCCAGGAATGGAACATTGGAAGGCTGCAAAGAAAATCATAACGTACTTAAAGGGAACCAAGGACTACATGCTTACTTACAAACATGTTGACTATCTTGAGGTGGTTGGATATTCAGACTCGGATTTTGTAGGTTGTCAAGATTCCAGAAAATCCACTTTAGGATATGTCTATTTGCTAGCAGGCGGTGTTGTTTCATGGAAGAGTGTCAAAGAGACGATAATTGCATCGTCAACAATGGAACCAGAGTTTATAGCATGCTTTGAAGCAACCTCACAGGCTATTTACTTAAGGAATTTTATCACAGGGCTTCGAATTGTGGATTCAATTTCTAGGCCATTAAAGGTTTACTGTGATAATTCGGCTGCGGTTTTATTCTCTAACAACAACAAAAGTGATAACCGAAGCAAGCATATTGACATAAAGTATCTTGCTATTCGAGACCGTGTTAAGAAGTAAGAAGTCAGCATTGAGCATATTAGTACCGATATGATGGTTGCAGATCCCATGACCAAAGGTCTTTTTGTAAAGGTGTTTTCAAAATACGTTGAGGGCATGAGACTGATTGGTTAGCTCAATAATTTTTCTAGTTGTTGTTTTATTTTGTTTTGTCATGACATTTTTTATTTTTATTAGTGAAAAGCATCATTTTGTGCACCTAAAGTATTTGTGATGCTATGCAGTCCATTGGGACTATTGATCCATAGGGATCGTTGGACCCAAAATAACTTATTAGAAGTTATTCATAAAGAATGACACCACCTAAAGTTGAGAGTGTGATACAATGTAATACATGGAAGGAAATACTTAATTGATAGAGTATAACCGCCATGATTCGTGTATTATAACTCTAAGGTTTGGGTATTTTTATTTAATGGCCATAATCAGTTTGTTAGTTACCCGACAGTAAACAACGTGTGTTATATGTGCCAAGTGGGAGAATGTAAGAATATCCATAAAGTGACCCATATGCCACATGTTTTATTTATTTATTTATTTATATTATATATATTTATTATATATATTAAATTAGTTTAATGGTTAATGGGTAACTAACGTCTGTTCACTATCTCATATGGTGGTTTCATGGGACCTTACAATTTCCCTGTTGGTGGGAAGTTATAAGGAGTTACATTTGGATATAGGTCCAAGCCTATCTATATATATATATGCCTGTGATAGCCATCAAACACAGACGTTATTTTGTGAATAGAATAGGCTTGAAACTATGTTCCTTCCACTTTTCCCATATGGTTCTGTAAAAGTGTTCAGTGAGTGGGTTTTGTTTATACATTCAAGATTTGATCATTCAAGGATAAAGATTCAAAGGCTTGAATATCATGGCAGGAGGTATTCTTCTTTCTGAATTAAAATAATTTTGATTCTCACATGTCAGCCATATCCTATTTCAATCCTATAAAAAGAGACATACTGATATAAAATTGTGAGAAGACCAATTTTAATTCATATTGTCCCCCTCTTGACATCCTATGCAAACCAACGTAACTCACAGAGAACTAGAGGTTCAAATCAGAAAAGAGTCTCCACTTGGTTAAAAATGGAGATAATGCCTAATCATCATTGTCACGTAGACTCAGGGGCTAAGGTACAAAGTGGGAAGATGTTAGGCACCCATTTTTGCCCAACCAAATATTGGCCTCTACTTTGTATGGTATCTGTTGTTTCTAAAGATAAACATAAAATAAGCCCAAAAAGGAAAATAACGCGTCATAAGCATGCAATAATAGACTAGGAAACCTTCATAGTTTAACTTTCCAAAAATAATTTAAGAAACTTCTCTTATTTAAACTTTCTAAAAATGGAAACTTTCCAAAAAGTTGGTTTAAGAAACTGCCAAAACAAATTAAGAGACTTTCCAAGATCTTCCATGAAAATTAAAGAAAGTGCCCCAAATTAGAGTTTTGATAGGAAAGGCCATGAAAAACTAAAAGAGTTCTTAGCCCTATCAAAGCAATTGCAAACAAGGCAAATCTCAACCAAACATTACAAATGTCATGACTAATGATAAATAAAAACAAGTTCATAAATTCTAACTACCATACAAGAATTTGAGAGGCAATATTTTACGTGATCAAATTTGGAATTTATATTAGTGACAGGAATTTTTCTGCTGTCTAGGTTAGTGATAATGAGCATTATACAATCTGCTGCTACATTTGGAGTGGGATATTTGAATGCTAGTCATTATGTAATTACCAATCTGCTGCTACATTTGGATCATATCAATGTATTGTATAGTTTCTCCAACTAATTAGTGAGTATTAGTCTCAAAACAGATTTGAACCCCTCTCAATTTCGTATTGAGAACAGAGAGCTTTATTATAATAATAATTCTGGCCACACACCTCACAAATGAAAAATAATTGAATAAAAGAATTGCAATTTGCTTGTTATGTTTTCAACACAATTAAGCATTGTCATTTTATTTGATCAAAACTACAGGCAAACAAATAGCTAATCAACTTTCCATGATCACAAGAGAGAAGACCTAGATTTTAATATTGCATCATCTATACACAACTATGAACATACTTGACATTATTTTATTATTCACATGAATGGATGCAAAGAGAAGTAAATCGAACTAAATATCAGTTTGAGACCAAATCAAACTATAGCAGTAAATTTTACCTAGCAGAAGAAATTGATCCAAATCAAAAGTTGGCCTACTGAGTGTAGAGGGAAGGATAGACAAGAGTGTGCAAAGCCCTCACGAATGTATCAACTAAGATAAGAAAATACAAGCCAATATTGCTCCAGTTAAAACACTGATGAACAAATTGAAAAATCTTAAAAGATTTGTGTATTAAACATATGCACCAAAAACTACACAGGAACATAACAGTTAATCAAATTCAATTGTATTTTGAAAGCCCCTATGTAACAAAAATATAAAAGATCACAAAAAGGTGTAGATAGTTTAGAGTTTTCATCATGGTGACCTGACAAGAAGTCAAAGTCTCTCTCAACTAAACCAAATATATAAGAAATTAAAAGCGGCAAGAAAACGTAAGAATCGGTGTTTTATTTTATTTTCTCATTTCTCAGTTTCTTAGCACCCAAACAGTGAACATGAAAAAGGAAAAAAAAAAACAAAAAACGTAGTATGAATATAACCTGAAATTGTCAATATCCAATTAACAAAACCGACTATATCATACACAATCAAATTTATCAAAATCTAAAGATCAATAATAGAAAGAAAAAAAAATTGAAACAGTTTAGGATTTGGGAAATAAGAGTGAAAATGGGATAAGGCAAGTTTTACCCGATTTGGGGTTTTTTTTTTAAAAAAAAATTTAATAGTTAATAACATGATTGGGGGGGTTTAAATAAAACGAAATTTGGAAATAAAAAGTGATTTTTTGCGACTGTCAAATAATTAGTCACAAAAAGTCATATTTCTAGTAGTGAGAGGAGGGAAACGAAAAAACAAAAAAAAAAAAAAAACAAAAAAAGAAGAAGAAAAAAGGTGCAAGCAGATAGAGGATATGTGACAAGCATTGGTCTTAGCATCAGTCTTAAATCCTAAATGGCATATAAATAAACATTACCCAACGCCCACCAATTTTCAATATCAGTCTTAGCATCAATCTTAGTTGTGTAATTTTATCATTTACAAACATTGGTCCCTTGTTTGGTCACTCAGATCACCCAAAAACAAAAGAAATAAAACATTTAATCATACAATTAATATTTGAATAATTTCAATTACGGAAAAATTGTAAAAACAAAAAATAACTCAAAATAATTGCACTTTCATGTGTAGTGAAAGTTGTGCCACGTGCCGAGCACAAACCCACTTGCACCTCCATGAAAATTGCAATTATTTTGGGTTGTTTCCACTGATTTGCAATTTTTCCTTCAAATTTCCCCATTTACGCTGAACAAGAATCAAAATTTCCAATTCCAACATTTCATTTTCCCATCAACCACACATAACAAATAGATCAACATTTCCACAAACTCCAATCTCAATCCCCCTAAACAAACACAGATCTATACCAATTAATGTCAAAATAACAGAAATTAAACCCATCATTTCCCATACAAACACATACAACTCCTACAACAATTCAACCAAATTGAGACACAAATTTGACATCATACAACATAGGATCAAATTAAAAGAAAATCAAACCTGCTGGTAGAGAGCGTAGAGAAGCAATGCACAGCAATACGGAGCTTGAAATCAGAATTAAACAGAGCAACATAGAAATCAACTACAAATAATGAAGCGGATAACAAACAGTTATACAAAAACAAACACAACACATCAGAAATTCAAATCAGACTATCAATCATGAAGCCTCTATAACAGAAAATATAGCAAATTAAAATGTTTGAATCAATTTAGAAAACAAAGTTACATGAGTCACATTGAACTTCATGCGACTCAAAACGAAATTCAAAATGCAATGCACCAAAGCTTCATCAGAAGCGAACTAATTGTTACATATATATATATATATAGAAAGAGAGAGAGAAAGAGTGAGCTTCATTAGCATTTGCGTCTGCTATTACTAATAATACTACTTGATTCACCATTTTCTCACAAGCAATCCAAAATCGTCAATTGAAAACCCTAGAATTCGATCAATGGTTAAACCCAAGCGACAGAGAGAGATGAAAATGATAGAAATCTCAAGAATTTGAAAATAAATACTCTATTAAACCCTATAATTGAAAAATTGGAGGTCTCCATAGTCGACTTTGGCAAGAAAGAGAAAGAGAAGTGACCGTGACGGAAAAGAGGCACAGCAAAGGGGAGAGAGAGAGTTGGATTCATTCATAGAAATTAGGCTTACCGATTATGAATCAATCAAAATATTCATCGAAAATCAATCAAAATCTTCAAATCTTCATCAACAATTGATCGAAATCTTCAAATGAACAATAAAATTGAGAGTGGAGAATCGAAAGAGAGTCGAGCGAGAGAGAGTGAAGAGTGAGATTTTGAGAGAGAGAGAGAGAGAGAGAGAGAGAGACGTATCGTTGGAGGTCTCTTCTTCAGCCGAAGAGAGCGTGAAATGGAGACAGAATTGGAAAATAACAGTGAAACACGTTTGGAGTTTAAGTAAAATTGGATTTTGATGTATAAAATGGTTTTTTGCGACGGTTAAATAATCCGTCACAAAAAAAAAGGCTCAAAAAACCATATTTCTAGTAGTGTCTCTGAACAGTTGTCATTGAATATGACTGTGTTTTAATACATTGTACATATATGATGTTTGAAAGGAGAAAGAGGATGTACTCCATGTTTGGGAGAAGCAAGGGGATAGACTCCATTGAATGTTGGCCTGTGTGTCCAAGGTGAAAGTCCTGAAAACCGCGCGTATACATGGGTGCCGATTCTTGCGGATGAAATTTCTGTAACATGGCAAACTTGAAGTGTTTATGAAATGATTGTATTGGTTAGAGAACCACTGAGTTCTAGGCTTAGTTGGATTGTCTGGATAACAATGGACTTAACTCATGGACTGAAGTGAAATGAATTGTCATGAAAGAATTAAGATAAAATGGCTTGAAACATGAAATTGGCACATTATGAATTGTAACAATAAAAATGATTTTATCATGGACGTTATATATATAAACTGCATACTTATATGTTTGTTAAGATTCATATATTGCGCTAGATTGTCTCTATTGGGTTTTGGCTCACCTTACTTGGGAAAAACCATTTTCAGGTGCTGGTGATATGCCTCCGCTAGAGACTTAGCTTGGGAGGACTGTGGAGCTGAAAGCTCACTTTTGTTCATTTTGTATTTAACCTTTTTGTACAAACCTAGGGCTTTATTTGTATTAAGCTTCTGACTCATTTTGTTGTAACCAAGCATGGCCTTGGAAAGATATAAGCCAGTAGGGCATATGAATATCTATTTAGCTTTCATTCTTTACTTCGTCTTGTAACACATGCTGTAGATTCAGGATAAACGATTAATGAATGTATATCGCATGTGTCACCTTTCGTACATTAACTCTGATGAATGAAAGCTTCGTACTTTATCTATATGACTTTGTTAGTGTTTGGAGTTGGAATATTATGATTATTTTGAGGGCATTACACATAATAACACCAAACTAAAAAACTCTTTCCTACTTAAGAATTTCAGAGTATTTTAACTTGGCCATTGAGTATCTACTATGTTCTTTTGCTTAAAATTTTATCTTTCGATGATATTTTGGTGATGGGTTCATATAGTTTATATGTTTTTATGTAATATTTAATTTTGCTCTTACATTTGATATCAATTTTTTTTTAATAAGAAACTTGAATAATTGAGTCTTTTATTTAGTTTTGTTTGTGAGTTGGTAGTAGAATATTATTTTTATCATAGCAAAACATAGTTTCAATTATATGATACTTACTGATGTTTCATTGTAGTTGTTTTTGATTTATTTGTTTGTTTAGTTAAATTACTTTTTATGTTTTTGGTTTTCAAAATCTCATCGAAAATAAATAATAAAAGACAATCAGTGCGAATGATATTAAACATAAAACCATAACTCATCATATGTTTTGCAATTCTATTTTTAAGTTATTCATTTTAAATCATATACACCCGTGCATTGCACAGGTTACCAGTAGTTATATACAGAGAGAAAGAGAAAGAGAGAAAGAGAAAGAGCAATATAATAGTTTTGTATGTGTTTATAATCAATTGAAATATAATTGTTAATATAGGAGGAGAGAGATGTGAAATTGGATAGATAAGTATAGATTATCTTTATTATATATTCAAATTCAAATTTAAATTATCTTTATTTTGAGTTTTGTTGATAGATATAGACTATCTTTATATAGATTTTCAATTCAAATATTTTTGAATTTTGTGATAGCTTTCTCTTTCTTTCTTTCTTTATTCTTCTTCTTCTTCTTTTTTTTTCTTTTTCGTCTTTTTTTCCCTTGTTGATAAGTTTGTATTCGGATAACTATTATTATAAGAGCATATATTATTAAATTATTAAAAAAAATAATTTTTATTTTAAATGGAAGTGATGGGAGAGGAATTAGTTTGAAACTTGAGTGCCACATAATTTTTTAAAATTTTAATAGATTTTATAAGAAATTAAGAATAGAGATTTGGAAGCCCAAAAGCGCACACACACACTACATTTGCTTTTATATATATATATATATATATATTTAGTATAGATCTTCAAGCACAAAAAAAGAGATTGAAAGTGATGTGGTGTAAAAGAACGAAGAAATAATACTGTTGAAAAATAAAAATGTAATGAGTAAGAAAAAAAATTAAATATTAACTAACTTTTAACAACCTTAGAAAAAAATAATAAAAATGGTATGATATTCTCTTGCATGATATAACCTCTTTAGGGATAAACAAGTTGCATATGATATTTAAAAAAAAAATATTGGAACTGTGTAAGGCGGTAGGTAGGGTTTTTTAACAGAGAGATGGTTTGGGAAACGAAGAGAAAGAGTATGAAGAAAGGTTTTAATTTTTTAAAAATTAGTGAGAGAGATTATGGTGGGGGAGATTATGGAGCATTTTGTTATTTTTTCATTTGAAATCCATAAATTAAGGAATAATTATTATTTCTTAAATAATTAATAATTAATTAAATATATTAGTCAATAATTTTGTAAATTGAAAATTCAATAATTTTAGAATGAGGGTTTGCAGCTCCTAGAAGACTTCTCACTAAAAAGTTCATTTTCCTTATATAATATATAAACTAGCAGGAATCCGTGCTATGCACTGGTAAGTATTAAAAAGCGATAAACAATGCTAAATATATTAAAAATTAACTACTAAATATTATGATACTAATTTAGGTAGTTATATTTGACTGATCTCACTATGTATATATATATATATATAAAATCAAGTTTAAATTTGAAGATAAATTATAAAAATATAGGAAGAAAAAATTAGATGAATCCTAGAAAAAAGAATTAGAGAGATATTCAATAACGTCAAACGGAGATTGAAAAATAAAATAAGATAAACTTGAAAAATAAAATATAAATCTAATGATAGAAGAATTGGAGAGGGTAGTAGCTTAAAAATTGGAAAATTGGATAAGAGTGAAATGTCATCTATAATTTTTTAAAATTTATAAATAATAAAAAAAAAGAGAGAGAGAAGAACTGAGGTAGTAGATTAAAAATTAGAAAATAGTGAAATGTGACTTATAATTTTTTAAAATTCAAATTTACTTACTAAAATGACATTATCACATCATTTTTGCGGTATTTTTTATATGACTTTTATGCATGTATAGCATTTTTCAATCATCAAATGTAAATTCAATCAAAATATGTAAACACACATGAGAATATATAATTCTACTATTTTGTCATAGGCATCCAAATAAATTTGTTTTTCATTGACTACCAAAACTCTTTCTGTTAAGTTTTGTTTTTCGTTATACCTAATCAAAAAATTTTTAAAAAAATTTAATAATAGATGTATAACTCAAGACAATATATTTTAATATTTTATAATTTTATTTTTTTAAATATATATTTTATCAATTATTATAAATATTTATAGTTATGTAAATTCTGTAGAATGATAATCCATGACGGCATAGATCACAGGACACTCAAATTCTTGGTAAATTGATTCAATTTGGACATTTTGGAAATAAGAAGAAGAAGAAGAAGAAGAAGAAGAAGAAGAAGAAGAAGAAGATGTGCGTAGATTGACAATTTGACTTCAAATGTCCTACTCTCACAAAAATAAATAAATAAATAAATAAAAATGTACTTCTCAGTGTGCACATCTGTATAAATATAGGTGTTTGTACATATAAATTTGAATCTCTAATCAATTGTATACATTTAGAAAGTGTGCAATCCTCTGCAATCTTTTTAATCAAAATACAAAATCACAAATGTTTAGAACAAAAAATAAATTATTAAAGCAAAAGAAAAAGAAAAATCGAGACACACATTCAATGAGTCTTGACTAGTGATTCGAGAGTTGGAGTGGTGGGTGATGGTCACCGGGCTAATCATATGGCCGCTGATAAGGAGTTGATGAAGGTGTTGTTTGATAAAGTTAAAAATTGAAAACTAAAAATTGAAAATTAAGTATTGAAAACTAAATGCTTAATTTTTTAAGTTAAAAAGCTATTTGATAAAAATTTAAGTGCTGAACTAAAAATAAATTGTTTGATATGTATAAGATTAAATTTGAAATTTATTATTTTCAAATTATATATTTGAATTTTTATATTGTGTTGGTGGTGGTGGTAATGGGGGTGGTGATGGTATGATGATGATGGTAGTGGTGATGGTGGCGATCGTGGTGGTAGTAGTAGCGATGGTGGTGGCGGTGGTAGTAGTGGTGGTAGCAGTAACGGTAATGGTTATAGTGATTCTGGTTTGGACCCAGTTCATTTTGTATTCTGGACTCGGGTTTTATGGTTTTATATTGTTGTGCATGTCATGTTTCTGCATATTTGTCATTGAGTTCGAGTTTTGGAGTGTCTTGGATGTGGTTGGAACAAGTTAGTTGCTAGTTAGTTCAAACTGTTGTTGCCCAGAATTTGACTTCTTCGCTCGAGCGAGCTTTGTGAGCTCCCAATACTTTTGCAAGCCTACAAAGATACTGGGGAGGTAATCTTGTTCGCTCAAGCGAGACTTCTTGTGCTCGAGCAACGATCTTCTGTCTGTAAAACTTCTGGGAGTGTGCATTCTGCACTCAAGCAGAACAACTTATTGTGTCTGGTCGCTGGAGCGACAACTCTTACGCTCAAGCGAGCTGTCCGTATATCAATTCGCAGTTCATATCTTTTTCTCTCAAAACCCTAGATCAACCCTTTCTCTCCCTAAAATCCAACTTCTCTCTACAAATACATTTAGATCCAAGGATTTCTCTACCCTACTCTCTTTGATAAAAAGGTAAAGCACTCCGAGGGTTCTCTTTTGATCCGAATAAAGCTTGGTTTCAGTGTCTTTGAAGTTCCTCCACTTCTTCCTTGGTTTTCTAAGCTTGAGGTAGGGACTTTCTACACTCTCCTATGATTTTTAACTTAATTATTTGTTGTTGTGTACAAAATGTTGGGATTTGGAGGATTTTAGACAAACCTAAGAGGAGTTTTCAACTGAAGGTATTGAAAATGGCTATGGGTATAGGTATGAGAATGTGGTGTTAAATTTGTTGATTTTGACACATAGGTTGGATTTGGGAGAGAATGGAGTTTTGCCCTAAAATGTTTCAAATAATTATTTTGTATAAATAATGAAATTCGTATTGGGAATATGAAATTAGATTAATGTTTATATAAATGGTGGAGTTAGATATGTATTATCTCTCACTTATGAAAATTTCGATAATTTATCTGTCTTCAAGATTGTATATCTATTTAGAAATATCAGTTTTGGGTTATAGGTGAAAGATAGCTATGATTGTTGTAGAAATTCACTACTACAAAAACAAATAAAGATCACACTTTTTTGGTGTGATATATGTTATTTAATCACACTTTTTAAGTTTTATTAAAGTGTGATCTTTGGGAGTGTGATTAAAAAGGGTCATTTTTAATCACACCTTTTAAGTGTGATTAATAACATTTAGATCACACCTTTTAAGTGTGATTAAAAATATTTAGATCACACCTTTTAAGTGTGATTAATAACATTTAAATCACACCTTTTAAGTGTGATTAAAAATATTTAGATCACACCTTTTAAGTGTGATTAATAACATTTAGATCACATCTTTTAAATGTGATTAATAATTAATAAAACCTGTGATAATATTATTTTTGTACGCGCATTTGAAGAGTGTAATACACACTATATACTATATTTTGAATCACAACTATATATTGAATTGAATAACGTCATATATTTCATAAATGAAAGTTAAATGTTCAAAAGTACATACAAAGGAATTAATAAAAAGTTTTTAACTGTGATTACATATATTAAAAAATGAAGAAACTTGAAAAAAACTAATTTCTTGAATTCTTTGACCGTATTTTGCATCACTCTAAGAAATTTCTGACCTGAAAAATAAAAACACAAATTAATTCAGAAACCGCTAGAAGTATATGAATAAACTTATTATTTTTGTAGAGACTGTTCTTGTCTTACAAAAGACAAAATCGGACATTTTCTCATTACACTGACTCTTCATCTCCTGCATCAATAGAAAATGAATAACTTTGATTGTTACTAGTATAAAATGTTTGGATTACCATATATAAAGATGACAGTATTTATATACACATCTAGCACTCATTTCCAATTTACTGAGCTTCACTCCAGACCACCATTGGAGCACACCCTCAAGTGAATCTGGAGTTGCTCACTAAAAACCCCACCAATTTAGTAGCTCAGACTTAGAGCACAGTAACAGAACATGGTTGCTAGATTCAACTTCACTTTTACAAAAAGGGCAGACATTAACATTACTACCTAGAGCACAATTTTTTTGCAAATAGGCAGCTGTTATCACCCTCCCTTACTATTGAACCATAATAGATTAAGATAAATCAATCACTACAAGAAATTACTTTTGAAATGAATGTCACAAAGCCATTACTTACACATCAATAGCACACCTAAAAAAGCAAACTAGTGACAGAAAAATAAACCAAAGAGAGTATTTTATAAACAAGTTAAAGTTCCAAGTACCCAAAATAAACAAATGGCTAAACATAACAAACAACAATATAAATGGCCAGAGAATCAGATTTAGCACTAAAATTGATAATTTAACCAATACATCTACTACAACAAGAAGCTAATTCTCACTCAATATACTTCATATTACCTAGAAATACATACTGAGAAATAAATAAATATATATATATATACTCAATTTTTGATGAAAAAAGAAACTTGAATTCTTGAGGGGTGAAGTGTCCGTTGACTAAAATAGAAACCAAATACGCCCTAGAATTTAGAAATTCAAGTGATCTAAGGAAAGAAAGAACCAAGCTATTATTGAAGGATTCCATCTATAAAACAAGGCTAAAATGGTTATGCAAAGAGCACTAGTTGATCTGGATGAGTACTCTAACACCAACTTCAGAAACATGGAAGACTTGTCATCTAATAACCTTGCTGGACTATCACTCTATCACTTGACCTGCAAAACTAAGTTTCATGAGCTTTCTGTTGGTGTGTGCAGCAGAAACACAACATAGACTAAAATTTCACCGGGAATTAAATGATAAAAAATTGAGAAATTGTTCTAAAACAAATTCCAAAATATTAGACTCAAGTTTTGATGTTCTATAAGAAAGGTTACCAGTTAAAACTTGGCATCAATGGATTCCAAATCTAATAAATTCTGGGTATTTCAAATGCATAAATTCATAGAAGTGAAAAGCGAAAAGAAAAATGAAAACAGAACTGTAATGGAATGACCTGTAAGTGACTTTGATACTTAGATACTTTAGAGAGAGAGAGATGAAAATAAAAATAAAGATTGACTGTACAAACAACCTTGGGAGTTGTAGAAACATTATGTTAATAAATTTGATGAGACAAGTCACAAGAGGATCAAGAAGCAACAGCCTTCATTCAACTTCTAACAATTACCGTAAGCCAAAGAGACAGAATCATTTTTAGATAATACTTGCCATACCATCATAGTAAAGTTAAGAAATGAGAAGCAAAACTCTCTAATATTTTTACAGTGTAAAATATCAAACCTAAGACTTTGACTTCGAAGACCAACAACTCTCTCAAACCCTTATTTACATTCTAAAAGTTAACTCTTAATCAAGATACATATTCACCTGCATATCCTGAGGATCAAGATTAGATATATACTCTTGTATACCATAATCTCCTTGAGTTTCCATCATTTCGAGAACATCAAAAAAATTTGATGAATCTTGGAAAATTTTATTCAATGCAAACACATTGTGCTTAGTCAGTGTTACTAGTGAAAAAAAAGATGCAGAGTCAAGGAATTATTCATTGTAAGATATCTACAGAGTTGTAGGTGTTGATATTGTTCCTACAGATCTACAAGGGCGGCTTCCTCTTCTAGAGCCTTTTACTAATTTAATTTATCTTGTCAAAAGATTAAAAGAAAAAGAAATGAAAATTTTTTGGATACTCGTGACAATTAATAACATTACCAAATGCAGATTATACTAAAATTCTTAGGAAAAAGTTCTACAGATTGCAGCAACACTTATGTCCACTAAATGGAAGAAGAAATGGGAAGTATTAGCGTACGCACCATCACTGAGGACCAGAACTAGATCGCTGTCAATAACAGTTGGGATACGATGAGCAATAGTGCACATAGTGCAGTCCCTAAACTCTGTTCAGATGATCTTTTGGATAAGATTATCTGTAGGTGAATCAACTGAAGCAATGGCTTCATCAAGAACCAAAATTCTTACCTGAGGTGACTAGAGAACTGATTGATTTAGTTGACATTAAGTAATTGGCTATCTAAGAAGCACGATTTTCACATCAATTTCCCAACAATTTTTCATGTTAGAATTGTTCAAGTAGTGCAATATTTCAATAATCAAGGGCATCTGGTTCTATTACTGCATCCTTGCTATAAAGTTGGAATGTACACTACTCTCGACATCCAAAGTCCAACTCGATATCTATCTCCATTATTTCTATATCCGGAAAAAAATGGAGGAAAAAAAACTACAAAAAAAAAAAAACAATTGTCAAACCCCAACTTAGTTGACTGACTACACTTTCCTAGTCCCCAAATTTTGTAAGATACAAATACCTAATTATAATCCTGAAAGAGGAAGAATGCAGTTAAGACCTACACTTATATATAGTTTATATATAGCATATATAGCTCAATCTTATGCCTATTTGTCAACAAACCCATTAAAATAGATAGGCAAAATCCTGTCTTAAAAAGTAACGATAACCTCCCTTAAAATTCTTACCAGACAAAACTAGCAGACACAATGCATAATATGAATAAAGATCCATACTAGACCAAAAATACCAAATCCCAGTTTATTAATACACCTCGACACAGATCATGAGAAGGAAGAATAAACTTGACAAGTGCGGCAATACGACGACATGACTGACTTTCAGACACCCATAATGAGCATAGTTGGACGACGCCGACTCTGGACCTTTCTCAACCCACAAACATTTCCTATAGAACTCACTGGAAAATTAGACAATTGCAAAATTAATAAATGCTCAAGGAGGTAGAAGCAGCAAATATCAAAATAGGAAAATCACAGATGCAACCACTACAAGATCTAACCAAGACGAGCAAGAGGGGAAAATAGTAGTTCCACCAAAAGATTAACTAAAGATATATCGTGAACTTTAACACTTTTTTTGTTTGTGCTATACACATAGATGGTTAACAATCTTAATGGAAATTTCAAGCAACAAATGGACATAGTAAGTAAATGTATCTCATGACAGACCTGATCGTTTTCATCTGCTGGTTCTGAAGGGGATTTCTGTCCCTTAGATGGTTTAACAGCTCCACAGTTTTGTCTGTTACATTTGGTCCTAAAAGGGTAGTTTATGTTATTGCATTTCTCACACTTCCAGCTCCCATAGGGCATCTTGTGTTCTGAAAGACGAGTTCTATAAGTATCGTGCTAAGAAATTGCAGCCAACCACAAGGAAGGTTTAAAAGGACTTACTAGAATTGGAATCAGATTTCGCAGCCTGCATATTCAACAAAGTAATGTTCGAAGACATAGAGATACAGGTTAGTACATAAAGAGATAGCATCAAGTCAAATCATTGGTCAGAAGTTCAAAAACAGCCTAGATATGGCAAAATCTGCACCTTTCTTTTGATATTTATCATTTGGAAAAAATCCAGGCCTTGGGCCCGGTAGAAAAAAATTCAGTCATGAGCTCGTTCCACCAAACATCTAATACAAGAAAATATACTAAGAGGTGAGAGCGCTTTCAATAATTCATGTACCAAAACAAATAATGGGAACCTAGGTCGAGAAGGAGAGGAGTTCAGAGAAAATTTCCCAAACCATCACATAGAGAAAGAGTATGGTTTTGAAAATATTTGTCAACTTAAACATGATTATGCGGGCATCATGTACGTTATTCTGTAGTACTATGCTTCCTTGCAAATAAATTAATTAGTAAACAGCTCTAGACATGGACATTTTGCACATACCATGTCAGCATGGCCCATGGCCATACCCATACCCAAGCCACAACGGTCCATCAGGGGTGGCATACCGTACATCCCGCCTAAAACAAACAAAAATAATAATAAATAAAAACATAACCTCATAAATGCTACACCAAAACAAAAGCCAAATGCAAATCAAAAAAAAAAAAAAAGAAAGAAAAAAAAGAGACCAAATGGGCATCAGCTGAAGATACTGAATAAGTAAGACTGTAGAATGCACCAGCCTTCAAGAATCATAAGCCGATTATCATATCTTTATGTGCTCCATAAACCCTAAAAAATTTCTAATACTACAAATCACCTTTTTCTCATGTATGTGGGTGAATGGGTATAGGGGTGCAGGTTTTTCTAAATAAAATAAACTACATAAAAATCTCTGTTTACCAAAAAGCATACATAACTAATCACAGGCCTACACCAATACAGAGCTCTCCTATGAAGCCTATAAAAAGAGATAAAGATTCACAAAAGTTACCTCTAAGGAAAAAAGTAGAGTTGATAAAGGGATGCATAATGACAGAATAGTTAACCAGGTAAGGGGAATAAAAAAGGTAATTAGAAACTGATACAACGAAAACAAACTTAATAGAAATTTTTTTTTTTTTTAAATCATGCAACCAATAAGAAGCACAAGAGAAACACGTACCATTTCCCATCATAGATCCACTAGAATAAGGTGTTGGACAAGCTATATGCAGGGGTCTATACGGGCTGCCTCCAGAAAGGCGGCTGCCGTAGTTGTAAGGATAGGCAGAACCCCCAGAAAATGGAACATCATAAGGAGACATAGATGATCCATTGAAGAGAGAAGATCCATAAGGTGGCACACCCATATACATCAAGGAGGGTGCACCAGAGCCTACATAGGGAGCTGAGGATAAGTAGACATGCATAGGTTGTATGGGTTTTGCAGCAGATTTCTGAGAGATAAGAGAAAAAAAATTGGTTTAAAGAATTCAATAATATAGTAGACAGAAAAAATAAATTAGCTGCAAAACACCACCAAACCATGAAACATGTTGATCAACCATGATAAAGCAAAATGAAGATGGCAAGCAAGGATGATGTGATGAAAGTATATACAGACTGAAGAGCTGATAAAATGAAAACTTCGACCAGACAGGACATTAATGAGAATTAAAGCAACCAACAAGCCAGATATAACTAAAAGACATCATAAATACGTTCAGGGTAATGTTCACACATATAATTAACATGTTTGCCATTGTGACTTAAAAGAGAACTTTTAATCTTACAAAGAACACTGTGAAAGCATTAAGTTGCCTATTCAATAATAGATCTGGATAAATATGCAAAATTAAATTAAAGTACTTATCAAAAATGACACATGCATATTATAATATGAATCTCTACACAACTCCTATAAGGAACTTTAAGTCAGTTAATTGATTCGTGGGTGGTTAATATCGCATCGAATTTCAGATCTTACTGAGTTGTAATCTACTGGCCTCGATTGAGTTCAGTTGCGCATATTGCAAGTCGTTCTAAATGAAAATTTGACATTTCCACAGCTAGGGCTGGTCCAGTCATCTTCCCTGCGACTGCCTACAAACATAAAGGAATTAACAAATGGGTCGCAATCATAACTTCTGAAATGATATATATTAGAGCCAATTATCGATGTAAGGAGTAAAAAAAAATTGATAATTATTCCATCTTTCAGGAGTCAATTTCACAAAGCATGATAACAAGCACCACACAAACCTAAGCAAAAAACATGAAAAAATCATGTGCACAAACAAAGCTTTTACTTGCGTTTGGATCAGCATCAAAACATCAATTAGAACACATCAATTGTTTTGTTAATAAAACAATTAAAAACTACAATTATTCACTAATTTCCAACACCAAATCACATCATGTCTTAATAAATTTAGAAACGTGAGAAATTAAAAATTAGTGAACAAATTCATTAACTCTTGGCAGGCCCACTATCCAAAATTCTTGAAACAAATTCCCCGAACCCCCCCTCCAAAAAGAGAAATTATATCAACTTAGCAGTACAAAGGGGAGAACACATATATGTATACATCATTTATCACATATGGATACATATATGCATACAAAGGGGAGAACACATAATTTATTTGTTAATTTCTATAGGGCTGAACCCATAAGTGGTGGTTGTAAGAGCAATGTTTTGTGTATTTTCGTACTAAACATGTATTTAATGTCAACATATATAACCTCGTTGTCTCTGCTGAAAAAGCAGCAACAAACTGTCAACTTTGTTTCCAGGCACCTTAATAGGATTTCCACATCAATGCAGCATGCTTCATCTGAAATAAAAAATTAAAAAATTAAAAATAAATAAATAAATAAACAACTTAAAAAGACAATCAATGGATTGAACTGCATAAAATCAAAGTGGTATTCAGTCTACACATGATTCTGTGTCTACACATGATTCTAACTACATTTTTGAACAAAAAATGGGGAATAATAATAACAGGACCACCCATGTGTAGCAGCTTGAAAAACAAGGAAACTCAGAGAACATACCAAGATGCAAGTTTATCAATTTACATGGGAACTACACCAAAATGATTATTAGAAGAGTTAGAAAGCAAGAAATGCCAAAATGAGATTCCAAAAAAAGGCAAAATAATGGACTAGAGAGAGACAAAGCAGATTTGATATTACCATGTTAGCAGATTATAGAGAGAGAGAGAGAGAGAGAGAGAGAGAGAGAGAACAAATCTGATCGAAGAGAGAGCAGATCTGCATCTCTTCATCGTTGAGCTTCTACTCACTATTTCTAACGATCCATATGCTAATTCAACATAATGTGGTACTTACATGTATCATACTGACTGCACCAGAAACATGATTCTGCATTTTCACCTGAGTATCACTCAGATGATCTGGTAAAAAGCATCCTGACCATTGCCATCCGGGTTTGTTGAAACGAATTGAAACTAGTAATTCCCTATGACCTGTTAAACCACAAGAAACCAAGTAAGAAAAATAATAGAAAAGAAAACATTATTATAAGAAAAGGCTTCCATATCTCTGTAAATTTTAAAGAAAAAAGAACTTTGCTAAAGATAAACATTTTTCATCTACCTAGTTGAGAGCTGAAAGAAGTGACAATATGAACATTTATGATATAGTCAGCCAAGCAGACAAAGTTGAATTTGACCATGAAATTTCATCTTTAGACCTTCCTCACTCACTCTGTTTCACAACCACCACATGCTTATGAAGTGGTTTTTAGGTCTGGAGCTTAAGCATTTTTCCAACAATCCCCACCCATTTATTAATGCAAAGCTTTAAAAAAAGAAAGAAGAGAGAACTTGAAAAAAGAGAATGTATCAAGTGGTTACAAATACACAGGCTGACTTCATGGAGAATAACATTAGATAATGAGGAGAAAGGAGCCTATTAGCTGAGTCCAAGAAAATGGATTTGAGTTTCATTGCTAAACTTTTTAAAAGATCAGAGATGTAGAGCAAGTAAATATTGTTAAATGTACATATCTTCCCTTTCAAGAATACTTGTGATATAGGTTTTAGTTCTATCCAAAACAACCGTCCCATTAAGGTATAACCAAAGTGTGTTTGTACCAAGTTATTTTTTAAAATGGAGCTACAACAATCAATCAATGGCAATAATCTAAATCCCTAATTTTCCAAGTTCAAATGAAAATAAGAAACATAATAATTTCACAACAAAAATAATAATTTGAGAGACAGAGATTTGTGAAGAAAATTAGTAGCAAATAAATTATGTACTCATAAGCAAGAACTATTGAAGCAGAATTTTCAACTAACATGCATTAAGCACTTAAGCTAATTTTTCAACTTGCTGCAAATTAAAATGAACTAAAACCAAAAAAAAAAAAATTAATTCAAGAAACTAATTTTGAAACTTCAAAATTAGTTCAAGAACTTGGAATTCCCTTAGGGCTCTCTAATTTTAGATTCAATAAAAAAAATTTATAAATTTTTTTTATACAATCACAACTAAGTTAAAGTATCCTAATTTTTGTAACAGAACATCAATTGTTTTAGAATAAAAAATTAAAAAAAAATTAAAAAAATTGTGTTCAACCCATTAAAGAACCCAATTTCACAATAAGCAATTGACATTGAAGATATTTTTCCTAACTCAAATTCAAGAAGTTTATAAAAAAAGAGAAAAATTCACAATCTAAAACAATATAATCACATGCTTTCAAAATTAATTCAAGAAACTAGAGTTCCTTAAGGTTCACTAATTTTACATAATTTTGGAATTGCTCAATCGAAACCTTGATTTTTTAGTGAAAATCCCTAAATCAAAACCCTAGTTTGAATCTACAAACCTAGTTGAAGGGTGGAAGTGTTCTTTGCGTGCGTTCGTCTCTTCCGTCTCCTTTCAGCCATCTTCTCTCTCCGTTACTTCTCTTTCTTTGTTCTTTTCTTCTGGTTCAGAGCTCTGTCTGTGTGTATTTTCTTTGTCCATATTCTCCTCCTCACTCATTGTTACGCTGGTTGGGGTTTGGGTTTGGGTTTGGGATTTGGGGTCTAAAGAAGAGAGAGAGTGAGGGTTTTGAAGAGTTTTTGCAAAAGAAAGAGAGGAGGGTTTGGGATTTGGCGTCTGATGCAGAGAGAGGGTAGGGGTTTGAAGAGTTTTTGCAGAGACCTGAGAGAGAGAGAGAGAGAGAGAGAGAGAAAGAGAGAGAGAGAGGAGATGGTACGATGGAGAGAAAGCGAAAGGGTTTTGGGAATTATATATTTTATATAAAAATTAAATTGAAATATTTTATACAATCACACTTATTTAGAGAGTGTGATTAAAAATTAATAATGTATATATAATCACACTTTAATTAGAATGTGTGATTAAAAAATATATAAATAATCACACTTTAATTAAAATGTGTGATTAAAACATATATACATAATCACACTTATTTAAAAAGTGTGATTAAAAAGTAGTAGTGTATATATAATCACACTTTAATTAGAAGGTGTGATTAAAAAATATATAAATAATCACACTTTAATTAACATGTGTGATTAAATATATATATATATATAATCACACTTGTCTAAAAAGCGTGATTAAAAAGTAGTAGTGTATATATAATCACACTTTAATTAAAAAGTGTGATTAAAAAATATATATATAATCACACTTAATTGAAAAGTGACATAAAAAATAAATATTATCACACTCAATCAAATTAAGTGTGATTAAAATATCAATCTAATTTTTTTATCACACTTCCAATAAAAGTGAGATCTTTTTTTTTTGTCAAAGTGTGATCTTTAACTACTTTTGTAGTAGTGATTGCATGAGGATTAGGTGAATTGAAACTAATCTCTTATTTGTTATCATTGAATATGACTGTGTTTTAATACATTGTATATGTATGATGTTTGAGAGGAAAAATGCGATGTACTCTATGTTTAGAAGCAGAAAGGGGATGGATTCCATTGAATTAAGTTGGCCTGCGTGTTCAGGGTGAAAGTCCCGAAAATCGCGCTTATATATGGGTGTCGATTCCCGCGGACGAAATTTTTGTAAAATGGAAAATTGAAGTGTTTATGTAATTGTCACGCCCCACTTTTTATTACTCGAAGTCATTATCAAATTCATTAGTTTAATTTCAAGTTCAGAGATAACATGCGGAAATAAACTCTTTAGTCCCATGGGTAGAAATAAATAACAATTCTCTCATCCGAATGCACAGTAAATACAACATGAGCATACTGAATAAAATGCCCGAGGGCTTACATCTTTAAAGAATCAAAAGAAGGGTGTAACCCTTTTTTCATATATGGCATTCCGTCAACAAGAAAGAGGCCCCGTGGCCAACAAATAAGAAAATCCAAAATCTTGTAGCACATCCTACTTATTACCTGAAAAAGATTCAACAACGTGGGATGAACATATAGTCCAGTAGGGATCTCAACATGATCCACAACAATAACAACTTACAGATAGCTATGATCATGAATGCTCGATATCATATTACGATAGTAATGTGGCAGTTGATACAGAATATACATAAGTATGAGCTTTTCTCGAAAACAGTCATTTCATTCGACGCTATAAGCGATACATCTTTCTTTTTCCTTTCATTACCCCCGGTTCCCAAATTTTCATAACAATAACAACTTCTTAGGAAACACAATTTCACTAAGCCCATTACTTTCCTCCCATTTTCCATACTTACAACAGATGTGCCTTTTCTCAAAACATATTTTCAAAAATACTTGGTTTCCTTCACACTTTTCAAAATCTCAAAATGGCATTTTGGTTTGTTCCCAAAACATTCATATCTATACATGCATGCCTTTAATAAAAGGAGACAATAAATCATCAACATGTATATAATTATCAAATAAGGCAACTCGGCCTTTCAAAACTGTAACCATCACAACCGAAACTACTCAGATACACTGAGGTATTAACAATAAAACTCTGCTCTGCCGGCTATAAGCACAGTAAGCCAAGGATACGTCTCCCGACAAATGACTAGCCACATTCTCCAGACACAAGCTGGAAGGTAATGGTACCCCGTCCACATTTTCCAGACACAAGCTGGAAGGTAATGGTACCTCGTCCACATTCTCCAGACACAAGCTGGAAGGTCATGGTACCTCGTCCACATTCTCCAGGTGCTAGCTGGAAGGTAATGGTACCCCTCATTATGAGCGTGGTATACAACATCAACCAACTCAACATATTAAGGTATAACCAATAAGTGCAATACATGCACATGAACTATCAAGATACATAATCAATGTGTTAAAAATATATGAACATGTAGGTGTAATGCATACACGACAATTCAACACAACCGTGTCATCCTCCACCGATGACCAAGGACAAAATCTCTAGGTGCATGATTTTAGTACATCTATTATAAAGACTCAACTTCTCATGAGATCTTAATCCAACAACAATTTTCCCCAAATGTGTGTGTTCAACACTCAAGATATAACAATTCAATTCTCATATTCATTTTCTAAACTCACGTAGAGTTGACGCCTCACTTCCCATTTCCAAGATTGACTTCTAGGATTTTCCAACTTCCAAAACCCCATTTTCATTTCATAAAAACCAATACCGTTCTTCTCATAAATTTCCAAATCAATTATGCAAATTAGTTCATAATAGTAAATTAGGGCTTTCCCCCTCTTTCTCAACATTGACCCAAAAGGGCTCAAATACCAACAACAAACAACAATAATAATAATTTCATAGAGACCCAAAATACATACGTATTGGCCCAAGTACAAAACCCCTCTTTTAATTTATCAAATCAAATATAAATTAGGGCTTTTTCTCCTTTCAACAATAATATACTAATTTACACCCCAATTAGTCCAAATCACCATACATGGTAACAAACGCACTTTTAAGCAACCAACCCTAGGTTCACCCTCATGATTTTCAAACAAACCCAACATAGATGTGATTTTCACGCAATACAAAACCACCACATGTCTATCTATAGACGAAGCATTGTAAAAGAACAAGGAAATCCCTACCTCAAACTCGGAGCTCAAATAGAGAAGATGAAGAATTTCGAAATGCTCCAAACCTCAAGATTTTTGGATCAAAACGTAGCCCACAACGAGATCAACACTTTTTACAAAGGCCCAAGGATAGGGGATCACTCATACTAGATCAAACCCTAGAGAGAAGTTGGTATTGTAGAGAGGGAGACTCTCCAATGGAGTTTTGAAAAAGTAAGAGAGAGAAGTGAAATCAAAAAGTGATCCAAAAGGTGAAGTCCCGAAGTGATATACAAACAGGCCCGCTTGAGCGGAAAATAGGACGCTCGAGCGTCAAGAACAAAAACTGGACCCGCTCGAGCTCCAAGACACAACTGCAAAACACACCGGCTCGAGCGCGAAAGAAGGTCCGCTCGAGCGTAGATTCACCACCTCCAGTACTTTCACAGATACAGAACACCCGCTCGAGCTCAAAGAGGCTTGCTCGAGCGTGACCTGCTCGATCGTGAATAAATCCGCTCGAGCGTGAAAAACACATCTGCAGAAGTTTTGTAGAGGCACAAAATGCTGGAAGTGTGTAAACTTCGCTCGAGCGTAAAAAGGTCCGCTCGAGCAGACAACCAGAAATCGAAACCCGCTAGAGCGCAAAGTGACTCGCTCGAGCGTAACACCAAAATTTTGGGCAACAAGGAATGGGGCTAAAGCTCAACCAACCTGTTCGAAACACGCCCAACACAACCCAAAACTCAAATACAGAGAGTAAAAGATGGAAAAGAGAATACGACAACAACATGTCCACGGAACCGAGTCCGGAACACAGTAAAATAAAGAAAGGGGAAAACCGGGATCGCTATATAATGGTTGTATTGATTAGAGAACCACTGAGTTATAGCCTCAGTTTGGTTGTCAGGATAACAAAGAATTTGACTAATGAGTTGAGGTGAAATGAATTGAGATAAAATGGATTGAGATATAAACTTGGCATATTATGATCTTGTAGAATATGAAAGATTTTATCTTAGGCATTGTATATGTACATTATACTTATATCTTTGTTAAGATTCATATATTGTGTTAGATTGTTTCTACTAGGCTTTGGCTCACCCTACTTGGGAAAACCATTTTCAGGTGCTGTGATATGTCTCCGTCAAGGACTTAGCTTGGGAGGATTGTGGAACTGAAGGCTCAATTACTATTTATTTTGTATTTACTCTTTTACAAGCCTAGGGCTTTATTTGTATTGAGCTTGTGACTCATTTTGTTGTAACCAAGCACGGTCTTGGAAAGATATAAGCCATTAAGGCACATGAATATCTGTTTAGCTTTCATTCTTTATTACGTCTTGTAACACATGCTGTAGATTCATGATGAATAATTTATAAATGTATATCGCATGTGTTACCTTTTATATATTAACGCTGATTAATAAAAGCTTCTTATTGTATCTATATCGCTTTGTACTGGTGTTTAGAGTTGGATTATTGCAATTATTTTAGGGGTGTTACAATGATTGTTATGGTGGTGGTGATGGCGGCGATATGGCAATGGTGGTGGCGACGACGGTGGTGGTGACGATGGCGGCGGTGGCATGATGGTGGTGGTTGTAGTGACTTTATAATAGTATATACTGATACTTATATTTGGTATTTATAAATTTAGTCAGAATATGACTTAAAATTTTCTTAAGTTTTAGTTTATATTTTAAGATGCACTTAAATTTTTTTAAGTGATATCAATTGTGGTTATCAAACAGACCTAATTGATTATCACTTAATACATTTAGTTTTAAGTGCTGAATCATATTATCAAACACTCTCAAAGTAAATGTATGGATATTTGTAGTAGTGGACTACTGGGATTATTTGTAGTAGTGTAATTATGTATGGAGATGAATTAAGCGATAAATGAGAGGTTTAAGAGGGATATGGATAGATGTGTGGGTTTTTTATTTTATTTTTTATTTTTTTATATCTATCTACTAGTATAATACCCGTGCTATGCACAGGTTAAAATAAATAATTAAAAATTATTTTTAAAATTAAATTATAACAAAAAATTTATTTATAATATAAAATAAAATTTATTTAACATTAATTAGTTCCCATATAATAATTATATTTACGATAAAATATAAATATATTTCGTTTTGATGAATTTCGTAATTTTAGTTTTCAATTTACCAATTGTCTCATATCTATTATGTAAAATCAATTACCTTATCAATAAATCAAAATTCAAGTATAAATAAAAAATAGAAAAAAAAAGTAAAAATAAAGTATCAGTGACTCCAATCTTCAACCCACTCCTCAAATAAGATTTCAATAATTTCGATCCTGCTAGGCTACTAGGTATAACCTCTAAAACAATCTCATTAAATATTAGTTAATTAATATTTTAGAGGTTAGACCAATTGAACATTTTGCAAACCCTATAGGCATTTTCTTAATTTGAACTCCATATAGATCATTTTTAATTTTTGATTTTTTATATTTTTTAATTGTTTTATATTAAAAAAAATTTAGAACTAATATACTAAACAAATAAATTAAACTAAATATGTATATAAAACAATTTAACTCTAGTCCATAGGCCTAAGTTTTTTTTATTGTGTATTTGATTGAAAATGTGTTAGACCATTTTAATGGCCAATACCTAAATCTCAATATTTATTTAGTAGGTAACTTGAGCCAGAATGACTACTTGGCTTATAGTTCACATAGTTTAAATAAAAGGTAATGCGTGTACTATATGTGAATTTATATATATATTTTTCTTCTCATTTGTTAATAAATTTATGCATAATCCACATTTCAAATAAGAATTTTATAAATTTTTAAGAGTTAATCACAAACTTTAAAATAAAATAAAATAAAATAGACATGATACATTATAAATATGTATGAAATAACTTTATCAATAAACCATTTTTATTAAAAAATTCTATACTTAATCAAATAGTTCTTCTAACATTTGAAAATTATTTATGAATAAATCTAATATTTTCAAATACACCAAGCCATTTTCACATTTAAAATTTACGAATAAATTTATATAATTTAAAAATTTTATACTTTATTAAAATTTTTAGCATTACAAATTCAATAATTAATTTTTATCAAATCTGCTTTAAATCTAATCATCAACCTATTTTTTAAACAAATTTTCTCATTCAAAAATTTGGCAAATATTTATTTAGGAAAACTATCTACATGTTAGTGCATCATGTTCACGGTCATTATTAAGCTTATGAAACTTAGGTCCTAATCTAAATGCACCATGTATTTTTAAAATTTTGTTTAATGTTTGGTATGACGCATAAAATGGTTATAAATTATGAGTAAAATTTTAAATTATTAACTTAAAATAAGTTGTAATTTTATTTGGTGCTATGTAACTTTTGATAAATCTATATAACATTTTTATTGTGTAAATATACATAATGCCTCAAAAGTTATTACTAAGACGAAAGACATGAGACTCTTATATTCATATGTATTTAAGGATTTTAAATAAGTTAAAAAAAAAAAGTTACAAATTGTAGTTTAAAAAGCCTCTACTTTTTAGCCAAATAAGCTATAAAAATATCAAATAAATTATAATTTAAAATTACAACCAAATAAACTTAATTACACAATATAATATAATATAAAAATATAATAAGTATAACATTATTTAGGAAAAAGTGCACCAACTATAAAATCTGAAAATTAAAAACAAACCTTATAAAAATTTTGAAATATAAAATCATGGAAATTCCAAAACATAAATGCATAAGTAATATTATAATCATATGCATCATCCAAAAGAAGAAGAAACTTACAATGAAAATTTGTTAATAAATTGCATATTTTCTCAATAGCCTCTGTCATCCATATTTATGTACTTGATAAATATAGATTTTAAACCATTGAACCTCGACCGAAGATATTAGAGATTTATTTTGTAAAATACACTTAGATTAAATAAGCATGCAATAAATTTTTAGAAATTAACATAATTGTTAGATGCATAATAGAAACAAGGACGTGGGAGGCTAAAGATTAGAAATTGATCTTTATAAAAAAGTATAAACTTACAATGAAAAAATTTATCAATTGAATTCTTCACAATTGCTCCATCACTAATAGTTACGACACTTTATGAATACCGATTCTAATTTGACTCGAATCCAATAAGTGCAAGAGGAAAGATTTATGGGAGATGTGAATTGCTTCTCATAATTTGTGATACACAATTTTAAATTTATAAAATTGATTTAGTCTTCTTTCCTTTTAAAAGCCATAAATTATGAGAAAATTAGATTTTATTTAATAGTTATATGGCACACTTTTGAATTTTGAAATGGGTTAGTATACTTTCCTTTTAAATTTCATAAATCATTAGATAGTTATATTTTTATTGTTGAGAAAGCGTTACCCAATAGATTTTTTAATAATAAAAAAAATTAATCAAGAAACTTAGTATGTGAGTTTGGAAATGACTATACAATGGGATATTATTTCGCTGATGGTATATATCCTCGAAGGTCAACATTCGTTAAAACAATCCCATCTCCACGAGGCAATAAGCAAATACACTTTGCTAAAGCTCAAGAGTCAGCTTGGAAGGATGTCGAACGAGCATTTGGAGTGCTCCAAGCACGTTTTGCAATTGTGCGAGGGCCTACACGTTTTTGGAAAGTTAAAACCCTTAAAGTTATTATGAAGGCATGTATAATATTGCATAACATGATTGTTGAGGATGAGCGAAATGAACAAAATATAGACTGTAATTATGATGCAATTGATGAAAGTCTCCCTGCAGCAATGTCACACGAGTGCACATCCGGACTTTATGAATTCATTCAAAATCATCATTGCATCAAAGATAGACAAACTCATTCTAAACTCCAAGCATACCTAGTTGAGCATTTATGGCATCTATATGGAGATTTGTAACAACTTGAATTAGAAATAGTTTATTTATTTTGAAGTTTATTCTTAATTTTGCTATTTATGATTTTTTTTTCTCATTTTATTCATTGACTTTTGTAAGGTTTTTGATTAGTTAATTTGCGTTTTTTCAGTTCTTAATTTGATAATTTACAATTATTGAAGAACTTCCTTTGTATTGTTATTTTTTTTTTAATTCTTTATTGTTTTCTTTTATTCTTCCCCACCCTTCCCCTTCCAGATGGTTCTACAAAATTCATATGTTGGTATTTATTTACATACTATACATTTTATATATAAAAAAATTAAATATTAGTTAAAAATTATTTTTTATAATAATTTTAAAACTAATATTGAAAAATATTATCGCAAATGTCACATTGGCAACCATATTAGCATTTGGTGCGTATGTGGCATTCTATGAAAAATAAAATAATATATATAGCATTTTTTATTTTGAAAATTGGTTAAGTTAGTTTGAATGACTAGTTACATAAAGAGTATGGTTAGAATACACAATAGCTAAACTTATTAAGCAAAATAAAGAGTGTACTTTTTTTGTCCTTTAGCTAGTGAAAAATAAAGAGTGTGGTTGGAGTTGCTCTAATAGATTAGTTTTATTTTCTGTTATGGAGATGGATAGATAGATATAGACTGTTTTATGAAGAGTTTCAATTTTAATGCAAATTGTAGAGATAGAGATGGGTGTAATCAAAATCACATATAAAATTGTGAGTTTTTATTTTAAAAGAAAACTTATTAGTGGATTGAAAAATTAGCTTAAAGCAAGTGCCATGTAATTTTTTGTGTTTTAGAATTTACAAAAAATTAAGAATTGAGATTTGAAAGGCTGTGAAACTATATGTATATAACACTACAAGAAAAATTGGCTTACAAGGCGGAAGCATTTGCGACGGCACACTTGCCGTCTCAAAAAGTGACTTTTTACAACAACACAACTTGCTATCGCGAAAAAGATGAGCTTTTGCGATGGCACAATTTGTTGTTGCGAAAAAGGTGAGTTTTTGCAATGGCACAATTTGCTGTCGCAGAAAAATAGAGTATTTGCGACTGCAGAAAATGCTGTTGCGAAAAAGGAGAGTATTTGCGATGGCAGAAATTGCTGTCGCAAAAAAAGGAGAGTATTTACGACGGTAGAGATTACTGTCGCGAAAAAATAGAGTTTTTGTGACAGCACCAGCTGCAGCCGCAAAAAAAAAAAAAAGTGAGTTTTTTGTGACCGTAATAAGTACCGTTACCAAAAAAAAAAAGGTAAAAAAAAATATTGTGACTTTGAGATGGCTTCATATATATACAGTCACAAAATGGTTTGAATAAATGCAATGGTATTTTTCTATTTAAATTTTTTTTTTTAAAATGACGTCATCTTACTCTTTTGATATAACATTTCTCTTTTCACCCATTTTTTCATCTTCTTTTCTCTTTGTATTTGTCTTTGTCTTTGTCTCTGTCTCTGTCTCTCTCTTCTCACTCTTCTCTTTCTCTTCTCACTCATCACTCTTCTTTGTCTGTCTGTCTCTCTCTCTCTCTAGATCATCTCTCTTCTCTCTATGTCTCTCTCGTTTATCTCTCTTCTCTCTATCTCTCTCGCTCATCTCTCTTCTCCCTCTGTCTCTCTCGCTCACCTCTCTTCTCTCTATCTCTCTCTCTGTCTCTCTTGCTTATCTCTCTTCTCTCTCTGTCTCTCTTTTTCTATGTCTCTCTTTCGCTTATCTCTTTTCGCTCTCTTTCTCTCTCTTTTTGTCTATCTCTCGTTCATCTCTTGTTTCTCTCTCTTTTTATGTCTCTCTTTCTCTCTCTCTCTCTCTCACTCATTACTCTTTTCTCTTTCTTTCTCTTTTTGTCTGCCTATCTGTCTATCTCTCTCTCCCACTCTCTCCCTCTCCTCTTCTCTATGTACCAAGCTCCTTCTCGATTTATCGATCCACTACAAGAAAATGCACTTTTAGCGACCATTTTGTCTCTCTCTTGCTCATCACTCTGTCTCTGTCTCTCTTCTCTATCTGTCTCTCACTCATCTCTTTCTCATCTCTCTTTCTTACTACCCATCTTCTCTACCACATTCACCACTACTGCAAATGTCATTCCACTACCACCATTACTACCACTGTTGCTACTCCACATCTACGACTACCATTACTACCACCATTTCTACCACTTCATTACCACCACAACCACTGCTGCCACTACTACTACTACCACCATTACCTCTCCTCCACTACTGCAACTCCATCTCCTCTACCACTACCAACTCATCACCACTAATCTCACTACTACCATTACCTCTCCTCCACTACCGCAACTCCATCTCCTCTACCACTACCAACTCATCACCACTAATCTCTTTTGCCATCACCACCATCACCACCATCACCTCTTATCCACCACCTTCACCACTACTGCTGCTCCCTCTCCTTTACCACAAAAAATTAGTTCCTGATTTTTAGTAACAAAAAAAAAAAATGGGCCGTAGAAAAATATTTTTCATTGACCACAAAAAATTAACTTTATTTTAACGGAAAATATTTTTTATTAAAATATTACCCCTACTTCTACCAAATAAAAAAAATAAAATTTTTTTTTCATTAAAATAAAAATGAAACAAATAAATTTTCAACCTTAGTAACTAAAAAAAAAAATCAAAAATCAAAAAAAAAAATTCATTAACTACAAAAAAAAAATATTTTGACAAAAAAAAAAAAGTTTTTTGACGTTGGCAACCTCCCGTTGCAAAAAAAAAAAAAAAAAAAAAAAAAATATCAAAATCTGAGGCTTAGTTTTTTTTTTTTTTTCCATTCCCGCTTATTTTTCCCCCACAACTAAAAATCCCCAATCTCAAAAACCAAAAATCCCCTTCAACTAAAAATCCCTAATCTCTTCTCTCTCTCTCTCTCTCTCTTTCGATGACGAGCTGCAGCAGACGACGACGAGTAAGCGACATCAGTGCTTATACTGTTTGATAGATTCTTAGGACACTTTTTAAGTTCATGCATGTTTTTTGTAGGCAATACAGATTTTTTTCTATAAAAATTGTCAATACAAGAAACATCAGTGCTTCGTTTATGAGGAGTTAGGCTCTTCTGATAAATTGTCTAGTGCAAAGGTATGAATTCTTCTGGAAGTTTGAAATACTATTTTAATGTTGAATGCTCATTCCCCTATTTGTGATTTACAGAATGCTAGTTGGTTAAGCTTAGCTAGTTTTGTTATTAAATTGAAGAAATTCTGCTAATGGCAGCATTTATCCACATTGCTTTTAATAGCAAAATTTGAAAGAATATCTAGAATAATTTTCAATTGATATTTTTGAAAGTGAGATAAGTAATTATTCTACCTTACAAATTAGTCAAGTGATCCCTGGAGATGTTTAGTGAGAAGTTATATTGGACAATGGCATAATGATATGTTCGCATAATTCCCCTCCCTCCTATCATTATCTCCGCTTCTACTGAGCCTTATCTATGGCTTCTCTGATCTGATAGTTTGAGTTTTATTATGGTGTTTATGTGACGGTCATTATCCGGGAATGAAATTTGTATGTGTTTATGTGATAATATGCTTATGTGGAGTGAATTATTGTTGTCTACCGCTTTAGGATGCGAGTGAGTTAGCTTCGGCACATTTGTAGTTGGGCTAATCGTTTCTGTTACCTTTATTAGGATGTCAGGACGTGGACGTGGTGGTGGTAGGCGTGATAGGCCTAGGAGGCACGAGATGTCTATACCGGGTGAAATTCCGGCACAGGAAAAAAGGGTTGATCAGGCCAATGTGGCCGAGCTAGTAGGTCAATAGGCCATGGGCGCCCTAGCCCGCAAAATGGCCGGAGCATTGCGAGAGTCTATGGACATTCTCAAGGCTGATAATCAAGTCCAGGCCCCAATAGTGGAAGCAGGGCCGTCTTTTCTGAAGAGGGAGTTCTTTCGGTCGAATCCAGATGAATTTTTGGGTGATCCCAAGGAGCTGTTGAATGCTGATGAGTGGCTAGAACAGATGGTGAAGACGTTTGAGATGCTCGGCATCGAAGACAGGGGATTTGAGAGTGACCTTGGCGGCCTTCCAATTGAAGGGAGACGTGGGTTAGTGGTGGAAGTATGCGCGAGAGCGCATTGGAGGGACTTGGGAGGCCTTCGTCGATGCCTTCCAAGACAAGTTTCTACCTCTCACGGTTAGGGAGAAGTTGATGGACCAGTTCTCTAAACTGGTGCAGTTGAACACACCAATGGCTGAGTTTGAAGCCACATTCACTATCTTGCTTAGATTTGCACCGGAGTTGGTGACGACTTAGGACCGTCGGTGTTTGGAGTTTGAGAAGAGGTTGAGGACCAGTCTCATGTTCCGAGTGGCCGGGTCCATGATTAGAGACTATGGGCGCCTTATAGAGGTGGCGACCCATCTTGAGACTATTATGCAGACAGAGGAGGAAAGGATGAGAGGCTCTAGGTGTAACGCCCCGAAAATAATCCCGCATAACTATCACATCAATCCACTTCAAGATGAGACATTAACCAAATCCATTTACATGGTTCCAATATTTACCAAAGTATTCCCACATGCCATTATACATTTATTTACAGCTAGTGCATGAACCGATAGCATGTAAAAGAAATTATTAAATCACAACAAATACGGCCCTCAAGGGCTTACAAGTTCCAAGGCAATAGCCCGGTTACACATAATGGTCTCTCGGACCCAAACATATTAGCCCTTGGCTTATAACAAATATCACAACAAAACGAGAGTCGAAGTACTCTTCTTCAAAATATCTCCACGCCCTTAGCTTGAAGGGGTCACCACATCTTTACCTGCACCAATTCCCATAGGGGTGAGCATAAAGCCCAGTAGAGATTCCTCACAAAGTATATACAGTTATGCCAACCCATCAACATTAAAAATGCATATGTAATGTCATGCAAATGTCAATAGTGAAGGAAAATCTTATTTCAATGCACCATTTCAAAATCATCATGTTCCCAATAATATTCAATGCGTTATTTTAAATCCACCATGTTCTCAATAATGTTATGCAATCTCATTAATTTCAAACTTCCAACATTTAACAACAGGGGCGGTAAATACGACACTGGTAATCCCTAGGCTGATGTCTGCAAGTAGACTCTACGAGTACTACCAAACTGTCATTTTTACCGGTGCTAACCGGAAGGCTCGACACCTATCCGCGCGGCTTTCGGGTCTTTCACCCTGGACACTCAGGCCAACTTATCACATTCATCTACACCCCCTATCCGGACTTACCAACGTATTTACCCCATACACATTTCCATTAGTTCTCATTACAATATAATCCTTCTCAAGTAAACATGATGAGAATGCAACAATGGTAATAATTCACTTCATAGACAATGGTGATATTAAATCAAATGGAAACAAGATGCAATAATTAATATCTCATAATACTTCTCTGTTTTCAAATGCTTTAACAACAATAATAAACAATACCTTTCTTACTCTCACGAATACGTTTCTCATTTCGCAAAATTATCATGTGTCTTCAACACACCATCCCAATTTCTCAACAATGATTCATCATGATCAATTTAATCCAATCGAAGCCACGTGTGAGGTTTTCGAATATCAACCTCCACTGTTCATAATTCCCACAATCCCTTATGCACAACACTTTATCATTTCATAACAATATATGTATTCAAGTATTTGACAATCATTTCTCCACAAATATATCATATCTTAACTCATGGTTTTCTAAAACAATTTCTCCTTATCTACATGTCACAAACTATCCATCCTTTGCAACTACATTATGAAATCTTCATACATTCATCCTTTATCACAATTAAAGAAAGCATTTCATGGACTTTCCTATATTTTCCAAAAAATCCCCAATTTCTAGGGTTTTCATCACACATCCAAAACATCTCCCAATTTTTATGGTAAAAGCTCATCAAAATCAACTTTTGAAATAATAAATGTTAAACTTTAAAGATCAACATAGAAACCTTTGAGTCTTTAAACTCTTCTTTGAGAAATCACATTTTTTTTTTGGACCAAAATCGAAAATCTTAAAATAAATCCAAGAGAAATACAAAATCAACACTAAATCTTGCAAAACATGTATATATGACTCAAGAAAACCCTACCTCAAAGCCTTGATGAAGAAGAGATGAAACCCTAGCCTCAAAGATGAGAGAAATTTTCGGATCTCCACCACCCAAGTGAGGCCCTAGCTTTGGATCTTCAAGATTTAAAGGAAGATGATAAAGATCTTGACCCACAAATTTCCAAAATCAAAGTGTATAGATGTTTTAGGAGGTTTTCTAGAGAGAAGGGGGAGAGAAAATAGGTTTAGAATGAGAGAAAAATGAGTTAGAGGTGATATAAATTTGGACCAAAACATTATATAAAAACAGAGCTCGGACTGCCCGTTTGGCCGCTCGTGCGGCCCATTTTCTCCGCTCGTACGCTCTTAGACAGTAGCAAATTTCTGGGTGTCAAGCTTGGCCGCTCGTGCGGCCACTCCCACCGCTCGTGCGGTACAATACCGCACGTGCGGCCTAGGGCTCCGCTCGTGCGGTCCTGGCCCAGCAGCTCAAAGTTTCAACTTTGTCCCCGGCACCCCGAACTCACCCGTGCACCCTCCGGAACAAACAAAATTTAACACTGAACAAAAGGGCACTAGAACTCCAATCTAGGGAACCATCCCGAAGATCTCCAACCCAACGAAGGCACATGGAGAACGAAGTGAAGAAAGAAGGAAAAAGAAAGGAAAGGAACCAGGCCGTCACACTAGGAGAAGTCAGGATAGTCAGAAGGACGGTAAGAGGTAGAACGGTTCTAACCCCCAATAGTCCGATGGAGTGCATTCGAGGTCTACCTTTCCAGTGCCGAGTTTGGGTTTTGGGAGAGGTGGTCAGAGAGATGTGACTTGTTTCAAATGTGGCCAGTTGGGCCACAAGTCTCCAGCTTGCTCGCAGAGAGGAGGAGGGCAGCGAGCAGCATCGTCTTTGGCTTGTTCTTAGGGCCAGAGTCAAGGTAAAGGAAAGTCGCCCCACTTGCTATTAGTGTGGACAGGCAGGGCATCTAAAGAGATCTTGCCCACAGTTGGGTGGCACATCTGTTGCGTCTGGTTCGAGACAGACACTAAGTCACCAGCTTGCATAGTCAGCACAGGCCTCGAGGGCCAATCAGGGAGTCTCTTTGACTCAGTCAGTGCATCAGACTTATGCTCCGAGGGGTGAGCAGGTTGAGCAGAGACCTACGGGGCGTGTGTATGCTGTTACAGCAGCGGATCTTGTACCTGCTTCTTCAGTAGTGAGAAGTACCTTTTTGTTTTGCAATTCTGTTGTTAATGTGTTGATTGATACGGGTGCATTCAATTCTTTTATCTCATCTGTATTTGCATCGGTATTGGGATTGGAGTTGGCACAGTTAGCATCTCCTATTTGTGTAGAGTCACCTATCGGTGGTGAGGTCATCTTGAAACAGGGGTGTCGGGGTTGTGACATAAAGGTCGCTGGTCGTCGATTTCCATTTGCATTTGTATTGCTTGACATGTCTAATTTTGATGTTATTTTGGGCATGGATTGGTTATCGTTATATCGGGCTATTATAGATTACTATCGTCAGAGAGTTACTCTGTGTACCTTGAGCGATGATTGCTTTTATTTCTTGGGAGACCGGGTGGATAGAGTCTTATCACCGATATATGATCGGCATTGGCGGAGTGAACTTAGTTGTCTTCTTGCCAACTTCTTGAGTACTGAGTGTGATGAAGTCCGGGTTGAGTTGCCAAGGGTAGTTTATGAATACTCGGATATTTTTCCGGAGGATCTTATTAGTTTATCACCTCACCGAGAGATCGAGTTCTCTATTGATTTAGTGCCTGGCACGGCACCGATTTCTATGGCACCGTATAGATTTGCACCTGCCGAGTTGAGTGAGTTGAAGATTCAACTCCAGGAATTATTAGATAAGGGTTTTATTTGCCCTAGTACTTCGCCTTGAGGAGCACCGACTCTTTTTGCCAAAAAGAAAGATGGTGCGTTGTGATTGTGTATTGATTATCGAAAGTTGAATTGGGTAACTGTTAAGAATAAGTACCCAATACCTCATATAGATGATCTGTTTGATCAGTTGAAGGGGTCTTATTGTTTCTCTAAGATAGACCTGAGATCGGGTTACCATCAGTTGAGGATAAGGGAGAAGGATATCTTGAAGACGACATGCCGTACGCGGTATGGCCATTACAAGTTCCTAGTGATGCCTTTTGGGCTAACCAATGCTCCAGCTGTATTTATGGATT
Source organism: Camellia granthamiana (assembly GCA_036172215.1). Taxonomy (NCBI): domain Eukaryota; kingdom Viridiplantae; phylum Streptophyta; class Magnoliopsida; order Ericales; family Theaceae; genus Camellia; species Camellia granthamiana. The sequence continues at coordinate 103,260,414 of CM069905.1, read as the reverse complement.
TGATGAACCGGATCTTCCATGAGTTCCTAGATCGTTTCGTGGTCGCCTTTGTGGACGACATTTTGATTTACTCGCTTTCTGAGGAGGAACACAAGAAACACTTGCAAGTGGTGCTTCAGTTACTTAGAGCCCACAAGCTGTATGCTAAGTTCGGGAAATGTGAGTTCTAGCTGAAGGAGGTTAAGTTCTTAGGCCATGTGGTATCCGGAGAAGGAGTGACTGTAAATTCATCCAAGATAGAAGCAATGTAAGATTGGGCACAGCCTAAGAATGCCTTTAAGATCCGTAGTTTTCTGGGGTTAGCCGGGTACTATCGGAGATTTGTGAAGGATTTCTCTAGGCTAGCCTTACCTTTGACTAGATTGATGGAGAAAGGGGTCAAATTTGTGTAGAGTGAGACTTGTGAGAAGTCATTCCAAAAACTTAAGGTTAGACTTACCCCTGCTCCAGTCTTGATTATTCCGGAGAGGGGTTTGGGCTATTTAGTATATTGTGATGCTTCACGGGAATGTTTGGGCTATGTTTTGATCCAAGAGGGGAAGGTAGTAGCCTATGGCTCACGGCAGTTGAAAACCCACGAGAAGAACTACCCTACTCACGACTCAGAGTTAGTGGCGGTGATTTTTTCCTTGAAGATTTGGAGACACTATTTGTATGGTGAGAGATTTTAGGTGTTTTCTGATCAAAAAAGTCTGAAATATCTATTTACACAGAAAGACTTGAACTTGAGGCAAAGAAGGTAGATGGAGTTCATAGAAGATTATGATTTTGAGTTGCATTATCATCTGGGGAAGGCCAATGTTATGGCCGACGCCTTGAGTAGGAAATCAATTAGCAATGTGGCTTGTATCGCCATCCGGGAATGGGAGATGTTGGGTACTCTTGGGGAGTTTGACTTGCATCTTGGCGAGTTCGTTGAATCTGCAGCCTTGTCCAACCTACACTTGTAAACCGAGTATTAGAAGCATAGAGGGGTGATTTTGAGGTGGAATCCCTCCGAGAAAAGATTTCCAATAGGAAGCTAGAAAGAGGCTTAAGTGTGTATCTCGACCAAAGTGTAAGATACCGTGATCGTTTGTTCATACCAGAGTCTTACTGAGAGGAAGTACTCCGAGAGTTTCACCATTCACGCCTTGCGGTGCATCTGGGAGGCACAAAGATGTATCATGATCTGAGTCGCTAGTTTTGGTGGAGAGGTATGAAGAAGGATGTAGCCGTGTTTGTATTGAAGTGCCTTACTTGTCAACAAGTGAAGGCCGAACATCAGAGGCCAGCGGGTTTGTTGTAACCCTTGCCTATAGCCGAGTGGAAATGGGAGCATGTTACAATGGATTTTGTTGTGGGCCTTCCGAGGACTCAACGAGGCAGTAATGCCATTTGGGTGGTAGTGGACCGGTTGACCAAGTCAACGCACTTTATAGCTATGCGAATAAACAATTTGGTAGACTATCTTGTCGATCTTTATATTAGGGACATAGTGAGGTTGCACGGAGTCCGTGTGACAATTGTTTTGGATAGAGATCCACGTTTCACAACTCAGTTGTGGCAGAGCTTGCAGAGTGCCTTGGGCACTAGATTGACCTTTAGCACCGCTTACCATCCCCAAACTGACGAACAGTCCGAGTATACTATTCAGATCCTTGAGAATATGCTTCGAGACTGTGTCCTTGATTTTAAGGGGTCGTGGGAGAGACACTTACCCTTAGTGGAGTTTGCCTATAACAATAGCTTCCAATTGAGTGTTGGCATGGCACCATTTGAGGCCTTGTATGGCCAACCATGTAGATCCCCTGTGTGTTGGGTCGAGGTGGGTGATGCACCTTTGTTGGGCCCAGACTTGGTTCGAGAAACGACAGAGAATGTGGAACTTATTTGTAAAAGGCTAGTTACGGCCTAAAGTCGCCAAAAGAGTTATGCCGACCGTAGGAGGAGACCCTTGTCTTTTGAGGTGGGAGACCCTGTGTTCCTGAAAATATCACCTAGGCAGGGTTTGATGAGGTTCGGGAAGAGCGGGAAGTTGTCCCCTCTATTCATTCTGCCTTTTGAGATCCTTGAGCGGGTCGGAGAGGTAGCTTACCATTTGGCCTTGCCGCCACAACTTTCCGGGGTTCATGATGTGTTCCATATTAGCATACTTCGGAAGTATGAGCCGGATCCATCGCACATGTTGGATTGGACCGACTTAGAGGTAGATGAGGATGCCTCGTATGAAGAAAGACCGGTGAGGGTCTTGGATACCCGAGATCAAGTCTTGTGAGGCAAGACAATTTCCTTGGTTAAAACATCACGGGGTTGAGGAAACAACTTGGGAACGTGAGTTGGAAGTCTGTGAGAAGTATCCGGATTTATTTGTTGATGTTTAAGCATGTATTGAGGTGTTGATTATGTTAATGAGACATGAAAACATTGTATATATGTTTTGGAAACATGGATTTTACACAAAACCATTGTATGTGTTTTAGAAAATGTGAATTGTACATTCAATGTTAGAACTTGTGTATCGAGTTGATGAAAATGGATGACCAGAAAATGGGTCATGGTGATGAAATTGATTGATCATCATTGTTGGGATTGGTTTAAACATGGCTTTAAAACTTGCTTTAAAATTTCGGGGACGAAATTTCCTAAGGTGGGGAGGTTGTAGCACTTGTGTCCTTCAAAGCTTTCAGGAAGTGTATTTAAATCCTTTATTTTATTTTGGGAATCTTTGGGTTGTTGTATCTTAGTTTTGGAGGAATAAAAATTGATTTAAACTTGTTGGGAATTGCTCGTTCACGCTTGTTTACGTTGAAAAGTTGTTTGGAAACCTAAAAATCTTGTTCTGGGGTTAACACCGGTCTTGGTGGTATCGACACCTTCCTTTTGTTGTTGGCCTCAAGGGTCGACACCAGTCTGGGAAGGGTCGACTCTTGTCCTGAAATTTGCTTGTTGAAATTTGGTGTCGATACCAGTCTAGGAAGGGCCGATACCTTGCATGCTGTCAAACATAAGTGTTCCAGCTTTTCTTCATAAGGGTCGACATCTTTGCTGTAGGGGTTGACACTTGCGAACTTTTTTCCAGATTTTTTAGTTAGTTTGGGCCCTAATTTTTGGGGATTTTGACCAGATCTTTTGAGTTGACTTTCGGGTTTATTTTTATTTTGACCTAGTACTATAAATAGGTTCACCACTTGATATTTTCTTTACTTTTCCTTCTCCTTTCTCCCTGTAAACCATGAAACTCTCTCTTTCTCTCAAAAAGCACTTTTTCACTCAAAGATCCTTAGATCTACTCATTTGAAGACCTCTCCTTGCCTTACTCCTTTGAGATTAATTGTAGAGCTTGTCAAGAGCTTCATTTTGATCGGAGTAAAACATCGTTTCTCATCCGTCGACTTTTGGGCTTTTCTTCCTTCTCCCTCTTCAAAGCTTGAGGTAAGGACTTTCTATACTCTTGCATGATTTTTAACTTGGGTATTTGATGATATTGCAAATAAAGGTTGGGATTTGGGTGATTTTAGACAGACCTAGGGTTTTGATTTTGAATCAAAAAAAGAGGTTTTCAAAGTAAGGGGTTGTTTATGATGACCTAAATAAGTGTATTTTTTGTGTTTTTACGAAAAGATGTGCAGAAAAGTAGAGAGGTGATGTGATGAAAAAAGATAAAAAGATAGATTATTTTTGGGTTGCCAAACTTGGCCTAAATGTGTTGAAATGTTTATGGGTATGGATATGAGGTTGGGTTGTATCAAACTTGTGGATTTTGGCAAACGGGTTGTATTTGGGAGGAAATGGGGTGTTGCCCTAAAATGTTTCAAATGATTATTTTGTATAAATCATGGAATTGGTTCAATAAAGGTGAAATTAGTTAGATGTGTGTGTTAATGGTGGAGTTGGAAAATTGTCATTTCTTGTCGATGGACATATGGATAATTTATCTATTGTAAAGTTTGTATAACTGCTTAGAAATATTTGTTTTGGACTATCGGTGGAGGATAGTTATGATTGTTGTAGAAATTGCATGTAGATTAGGTGAATTGAAATTAATTTTTGTTGGTTGTCTTTGAATATGACTATGTTTATATACATTGTATATGTATGATTATTTGGGAAGAGAAAGGGGATGTACTCCATGTGTGCTTATGTGTTTATATACATTGTATATGTATGAATGATTTTTTGGGAGGAAAAAGGAGATGGACTCCATTATAATTAAGTTGGCTTGAGTGTCTTGGGTGAAAGTCCCGAAATTATACATAGGTGCCTAGCCTACGGGCGAAATATCCGTAAAATGGAAATTGTAGCACTTGTATAGCCTATGTTTACATGGGTTCCGTTTGACGGCTGCCCGTGGACGAAATATCCGTGAAATGGAAGTTTTAAGTGTTTATGTGTATGTGTTGTATGATTTGAAAACCATTGAACTGTAACCTCAGTTTGGTTGTTGAGAAATAATGAAATCGACTCATGTATTGGAATGGATTGAAGGGAAATGAAATGAAATGTAACTTGGTGTTCTATGACTATATAAAATGTGATCATTTTACTTCCGGTATTGTAAAAGCACATTGCCTTTATACCATTGTTAAACCTCATATACTGTATTAGATTATTCTTGCTGGGTTGTGGCTCACTCTACTTGGGAAAAATATTTTCAGGTAGTGGTGATATGCCTTCGTCCAGGACTTAGCTTGGGAGGATTGTGGAGTTGAGAGCCCACATTTGTTTATTTGTATTTATTTGCCTAGGGCTTTATCTGTATTGAGCCTCTGACTCTTTTTTGTTGTAACCAAGCATCGTCTTGAAAAGTTGAAAGCCTGTAGGGCATGTTTATCTATTTATATTTCTTCCTCTCTTTTGATTGGAAACATATGCTATAGATTTAGGGTTAGGCTTTATGAATGTATGATATATATGCTTCTCTTTTGTATATCATATTGAATTAATGGAAGATAACTTTATTATTGTTGTTGACATATAATGCTTAGTAGATGGATCTGTCACGACCCAAACCCGTCCCTAAGGGTTTAGCATCGTAATCGGCCAGTAATTTGTGATTACCAAAGGCCTGCTTAATAGTAATAACAACAATACAATATAAAGGGGGCTGGCGGAAGCCAATCAGTAATAAAAAGATGTCCAATGAGCTGTGGAAACCTGAATGAAAAAAAAGACTTTTATGGGCAACCACCTTCAAAGCCATATATATATATATACATATCAAAACACATATACAACATAGCATATAGGTTAGGGACCTGTTTCCCTCACCATAACTGTACAATCAAGTCTTAAACATTCATACATTAGCAGAGACAAAAAGGGTGAATCTGAAACACCCTAAAACAGCCTTGACTCGAGCAGACTCGAAACCCCGAAGTGAGGCACAATGGTTGGCTTGACAAAACATGAGCTTAATTCGACGCTTCTAGCTTTGGTCCGGTGCCTGGCTACCTACATACATATATAAACTGTGAGCTAAAGCCCAGTGAATAACACATGTGTAAAGGGTTTTAGAATGAATGCCCTTTTAGTATTTGAAATAGTCAATTACATCAGTAGATCAGTCATTTAGTTGGTGCCACATATTTCATGTCATATCAGTCATTTAGAAATCATAGCAATTATACGCAGTACATCCAATAGTAAAACAGTACAGTAGGTCTGAATAGACCGAACAGTCAGTTGATAGCCATCGAAATAGTAAACAGTAGTAGTTCCAAACATTGGAACTGACAGAGATCTCTGTAACAGTAGTAGTAACAGTAACAGTATAGTAGCAGTAGCAGTAACAGTAACAGTAAGTTGCTATGGATGCCACGAGTACAGTTTATAAAATAGGACAAACATTCATTCGGTAAACAATGTCACTTTAGAAAGCAGTACAGTTAATCGTTCAGAAAATAATTATAATTGAATATATCTTTACAACATTGTTACTCACAAATTACTAGGCTATAAGCGGCTAAACAGCTTCCTTGGGTGCTAGACCTACACAGTTGCAGAATGAACACACACTAAATTACACACTCGGGATTAATAACTTAGCCCCTAACTTGATTTGGTGTGGTTCTATAACATTATCCTCATTATAATGCCTTAAACATGGCTTAGGAATGCCTAGGATGGAATGAGGATGCAAAAATGTACTTAAAAACATTTTTCAAAACTTGTTGAAAACAGGGGTCTCGCTCGAGCGTAGACTCCTTCGCTCGAGCGAGCTTACTGAATGAGAGAGGTCGCTCGAGCATAGACTCTCTTGCTCGAGCGATCTGCAAAAATGTGAAAAGTACTGGTTGCTGAAATTCTCCGCTCGATGCTCGCTCGAGTGTGAGACACAGTTCCTCGCTCGAGCGTGCGTCTGCACACGCAAAAACCTGAGAGCTTGTAATTTACGCTCCAGCCAGCATTCCGTCGCTCGAGCGAAAGTCTGAAAACAAAGGTAGTCGCTCGAGCGTGGAATCCTTCGCTCGAGCGAGGAAGCCGAATTCTGGGTTTTCCAGATTTGTTCCCAAGCTTCAAACCATGAACCAAACATTCCAAAACACATCCTCTTAGGCCAAATTTTCTGAAAAACACATAAAAACTCATAATACAACATGTTTTAAAAATCATTTCATAAAATTCAAGCCCAAAAGTGTGCCAATTGTACCAATTCCCAACTCAAAATCCAAGAACATGATTTAATTATGCCATGCATGCACTCATTCGAATTCAAAGCTCCCAACACATGATCACAAGAGGAATCTTACTCTAAAACTTGATGAATTCCTAGATTACAACCATAACGTGGACATGCATGAGGAAATTTCATGAAAACAAACCTCAACTTCAATGATATGAGCATGCATGCATGAATTAATACCTCTTAAGCTAAAATCCCTTAATTTATAGGTCAATTCACTAAAATTCAAAATGATTCAAGTTAAATTCAAGATTAGGGACTTGACTCCTTACCTTAGATGTTCAATTGGGCTTAAGACACTATAAATCTTGAGCTAGATGAACTAATCTCCAAAGATTTCCTCAATTCCTCTCAATTCCAAGCAATTGCCTAGTTGAATCCAATTCCTTCCTATTCTCTCTCTCTCTCTCACGGTTTAGCACAAGGAGGTGGAAGATAGATGATGTGTCAAACATATGTGAATTAAGACTAAAACAATGGTCTTGAAGGTAGCCCACCCAATGGCAAATGTGTAAATAACTCTAGCTAAAGTAATTTAACATTATTTGCTCTAATTTAATCATTCCCAATTAAATTTCAATTAAACCTACCATAAAATTATATAATTCTTAATTAGCATATAAATCCAGTCAATTTCTACATCAATTGCCGATAAGGCTGTCAATTTGCAAATTGAAATCAAAACGTGAACAGGTCATTCTCTACATCAAACTGATAAGGATGCAATTAAAACAACACACTCACATAATCAATTTGGGATTTCATCGTAATCATTTACTTATTGTGCTAAACTACGAATTAACGCTAATCAGAGGTGAGGGTTGTCAAAGGATCATTGTATTATTTTTGGGGCGTAACATTGCATACCAGGTATTGTTGACTTTTATTTGTTTTTATTTTTATTTTTATAAGTATTTAGTAGTTTGGATTGCTTGATTTGAAGCTTTAAAATTTCAGTTTATGCATGGATTTCAGTCCCCTGAAATGAAACTTAATTTATTAATATTTTTGAAGTAAAGTCTCATGCTAATCAATATATGTATATGTATATATATATATATTGATCAACATCAGGGACTGTTTTGTTTATCAAAAAAAATAAAAAATAAATCAGGGACGGTTCTGACTAGTTAGAGAAAAAAATAGGGGTTATTTACACTTTGCCACTTCAACTATCACTGAATATCATTTTACCCCTCTTAACTTTAAAGCCATACTTTTAGACCCCTCAACGATAAAAAAAAAAACCCGTCCCATCGTGGACAAAAAAAACCCCTCAACGAGAGACCTGTGAAAGAAAATGGGACTCGAATCGGGTTCCCGGTTTAGGAGTTAGAGTTGGATTTCGGTTTAGGCAAACTAGTTCTTTAAGAAACTTAGAATTCAAGGTGTTGACACCCCAAAATCACCAAACAGCGTCAGATTAGCACGAAACTTGGCACACACGACCGTATTGGCATGAGAGACTTGTGGGAGAAAATGGGACTCAAATTGGGTTCCCAGTTTGGGAGTTAAAGCCGAATTTCGGTCTAGGCAAACTAGTTCCTTAAGAAACTCAGAATTCAAGGTGTTGACGCCTTAAAATCACCAAACGGAGTCGGATTAGCACGAAACATGGCACACACGACCGCTATGGCATGAGAGACTTGTGGGAGAAAACGGGACTTGAATCGGGTTCCCGGTTTGGGAGTTAAAGTCAGATTTCGGTTTAGGCAAACTAATTTCTTAAAAAACTTAGAATTCGAGGTGTTGACACCCTAAAATCACTAAATGGATTCAGATTAGCACGAAACTTGGCACACACGACCGCCTTGGCACGAGAGACTTGTGGGAGAAGACATGACTCAAATCGGGTTCTCGATTTGGGAGTTAGAGTTGAATTTCAGTCTAGGCAAAATTATTTACTTAATTATCTTTGTAATTGTATAGTAGTTAGATTTTTATGTTTTTTTTTTGTTATTAACATATTAATACATAATTATATTGTCATTAATTATTTTTGTTTTTTGTTTTCAAATATTTCCCGTGTAGGAGTTTTCTTCTTGTGGAATGTATGCCTGTGAAGAATACGACTAACTTTTGTTTTTGTTATCCACGGAAAATGATGAGAAAAACTTTTATTTTTTGTTATGTTCTTTTGAATTGTGAACAACATTATGTATTTAAACATTATATATGTATTATGCAATATTATATAGTGGGGTAATTTTGCTAATGTGTAGTTATGAATATAAGAATATTTTTATTATGGAGAAATTATTATTTCTATACAAGACTTATTATTATTATTATTATGCAATTATTGGTTTCCTTTTCAATTTTTTTCGTTTAATAAAGGTAATTTGAATATTTTTATAATTCTATTGCAGTTTTTTTTATTTTATTTTTTGCGACGGCACCACACTATCACAAAAAATAGTAGAGCTAAAATTTAATTTTTTTGGCAACACAGGCAATGCCGTCGCAAAAAATTTTTTAGCAACAGAGGTCATCCCGTCGCAAAACAAACATATCGCGACAACATTGTGTTGCTGTCTCAAATAAAAATTTTAGTGACGATACAACACTACTGTCATAAAAGGTCTCATTTTTTTACATATTATAGGCGATAGTAAAATGGCATCGCAAAAGACCACATTTGCTGTCGCAAAAAAAAAGGTGACGGCATCATGTCGTCACTAAAACGTTTTAGCAACACCCTCTGTTGTAACTCCCCTTTGTTGTCGCTAAAAGTCATTTGTCGTTTCTAAAAGTTTTTTGAGACAGCATTAGGAATGTCGTCGCAAAAAACTGAAATTTTTGTAGTGTAATATAGATATAGATAGATATATCAAGAATCTTCTGAAGGTCTCTTTTGAGTAGAGGATTAAAAGTTTTTTTTTTTTTTTGTGTGTGTCTTTTAATCTATTTTAAGTTATATAACTTTTTTATTTTTTTTTAAAAAAATCAAAATAAATTTTTAACCAACTTTTTAAAACAAGCTAAGGCCTATTTTGAAAAATAAATTAAAAAAATCACTTTTAAACTTTTAACTAAACTTTTCACTCTCATAAAAAAAAAAATAAATAAATAAAAATAACTTTTAACCATTTTTTTAAAACACTCAAGTGATCTCAATTGTGACCTCAAACATTTTAATTACCAAAACTCATCAAACAAAATAAAATCACACCGAAAAATGCTCTTTCTAGTTTATTCTCCTTACTTCGTACGTTTCTCAATTGGACAATACTCTATACTTCCCCATACTAGAAAACAGATACACTCGCATCGATAAACTTCCCGTGACTAAACTGCACAAATCATATACTTCCACGTGGATAATCACCCATACATACTGCGAGTATCATATATCTAAACATACTCGCGAAGTACGTATACGATTTTGGCCCATCGCATACGATGCAAACGCTTTCTTCACTTCCATCCCATTCCACGTTTGTCTACTTCTCCCTCTCTTGATAGACTCCTACTCTCTCTCTCTCTCTCTCTCTCTCTCTTATAATACTCTGTTGCTTTTCAGAGAGTGAATGCTTGCATCAATGGCGTCTAGGGTTTGGATCTGCTTGTTCTTGTTCGTTTTCTCTCAAATCGCTTCGTCATTTGCCTCTGAAAGCGACGAAGCACAATCGAAGGAGTTCGTTCTCACTCTTGATAACTCTAACTTCTCTGATACTGTTGGCAAACACGACTTCGTCGTCGTCGAGTTCTACGCTCCATGGTAATTTTTCATTATTATTATTATTCAATTCTCTTCCTTTTTAATTCTTTGTTTTTCGTCATGCTTTTTTTTTTTTTTGTTTTTTTGTTTTTTGGTAGTTTAATTTAGTTGTTTGGTATATCAAGTGAATTCATACAATGTACCTGTTGTGTTGATTGGCAGAGACTTTCATATTGAAATCTGGATTCGAACATGAGGCTTATACTTTGTATACCTTCTTTCTATATGAAGGGGTAATTAATTAAGGATTCGATCTAAATATGGAACATAAATGTGAAACAGTCCGTGTTGGGTTGATTGGGCATATGATATTATCAATTTGAGACTACAAAATATTTGTAATTTACAGTCGGTGATTGGGGGGTAAAATCAATTCTCTCCTACCCAAACAAGTTAAAGAAGTGAAATGGAAAAGGGAGAGAAACCACAACTTGAAAATCACTTTTTGATTCTCTTCAAAAGTGGAGAGATTTACGGAGAAAATGAATGAGGGTTGACAAACTGATGTGGCACCTATCATATTAGTCAACTAGGTCCCATTTCACCTTCCAAAAATGTTTTATCACTGAATGGCACATTCCTTTGTAAACAATCTTAGTAAAAAAATGTGTGGTTATATAGCATTTTCCAATTTTAAATATCAATCATATGTCATGCACATGAATATCACAATAAAGAAGGGAAGTTAATAGACACAAATTACAATGACATACATGGAAAGTAGTTGGGAATAAAATTGCAGGCCACCTTGCCAAATCCGCTAACTAGCATCACCTACTTGAGCATGCCTCTTTTAGCTTCTCTGCTTGAGCGCACACACCCACCCTTGTTTCAAATTGTTTTCAACTACAAGGTCTACGTGACTAAGTGTAGGTCATCCTTGGCTGATTTTGTGACATAAAAATCACACATGTTCTAAACTAATGCATTATTCTCATGCAGTTATTCCTGAGATTAGATCAGACTGGATCAGATCACACTTTGTATTGTCTCTGATGATCTTTATTCTTGAACACTTGGACACTTTCATACATCTAACTTGCACATCTAGCATTTGTTTGTCAAAACACTAAATCCTAAATCCTGGGGCAACTTTTGCTTGGTTTTCAGGTTCGTGTCACTTGGCATTGGTCATTCTTGATTGAAAAGAGGTCTTATGCTCTGTTATTTAATTGGTATATGCTGTCAATTTTTTTTAGGTTAGTCTCCCTTCGTTACTGAGGACAAGTGTATGAGATAGTAGATGTCGGAGAAGAAAAGGCCACTAGCGTTTCCTCCCTAGTTTCTTTTCCCTGCGCACAACACAGCTGTTGTGCAGTAGCCGAACCAACAGCCCCTGTTTCCTCTTTTCTTTCTCTCTCCGTACACCATGTTTTTGTATTCTGCAACATTGCTGGCTATGGTGAGAGGTCAGTTTTGTATTCTGTAACTCAAGCTTGTGTTAACAAACTTGAGCATAGAAACATTTGAAGCATGAGCTTATACAAATAATACATCTGAACTTTCATTTTTATTCTTTACCCTTAAAAATCAATCAACTGTAACTAAATTAAATGGGTAAAATGGATATCATGTTAGGATAATTTCATCATTTCAAAAAGTTTACACAACATCAAATATAGAGTTCACACCAACTTGGGCTCTCCTTTTATAGATAGATTAAATTAGATGATCTAATTTGAAGAGTCAAATCAGCTACCCTCTTGCCCTGAATTAGTGTAGGACTTAATAAATTCATTTGAATGATTACTTTGATGCCTTTTACATATTTGGCCAGGAATTGGAATCAGTGGGTCTTGGAGTTGTAGAGTGTTGCATGGTGATGTGCATGCATGTGCTTGTACTTTGAAAACATTTGTTGTGAATTATGAATGATTTCTTTTCTAGATGCAAATTGAGTTTGTCTTTTGGTCAAGTCCTAAGTAGTTCAGTGTCAATACACAAGTTTGCATTGTATGAGTTTCCTTGCTAACCACCTGCTTGTAGGCTTACTGAGTTAACTCTGTTTGCGTGTGTTTCTTCCTCCCCATTGAAGATAAATGATACCTAGGAATGCACTTAAGCCCTTTGTACCTTAATAAACAGCTTATTATGTGCAGCTGTTCCTTGAACTTTATATCAAGATACCAGAATAAACATAACATGCCATCTACGTTTACTTCTCTGATTGCTATTAAATTGTCTATGTTTTCATGGATGTGATTACAATTACATTTTCATGTTGAATATTATGGAAAGTACTTTTCAACAAATTTACAGTTTATCTTGTTTTTATGCTTATTTTGTGTTCTGTAACAGGTGTGGTCATTGCAAAAAGCTTGCTCCGGAGGTAATGAAACTATCCAATTTCAGAGATTTAGCTAGAAATTTCATCAAGCTTTGGATTGTATTTTAGAGGATAATATAGGGGTATTTGGGGTGATCTAAATAAGTAAAATTTTTGACTTTTTACGAAAAAACATGAAATATGGGTTGGGTTTGAAGTGATGTAGTAGAGAGGTGATATGACCCAAATAAGATAAAGACCCCTATATATGCTGATACGGTATATCTATATTGATTTGCAGTATGAGAAAGCTGCATCTGCATTGAGCAGTCATGACCCTCCCATCATTCTAGCAAAAGTTGATGCTAATGAAGAAAAGAACAAAGGGCTTGCAGGTGAATTTGAGATTAAGGGTTTCCCCACACTTAAGATCTTGAGAAATGGAGGGAAGAATATTCAAGATTACAAAGGTCCTCGGGATGCTGAAGGTATTGTTGCTTATTTGAAGAAGCAAAGTGGTCCTGCATCTGGTGAAATAAAATCTGTGGAGGACGCTAGTGCTCTTATTGATGGCAGTAAGATTGTCGTTGTAAGTGCCTTATACTTTCTTGTTTTCTATTCCCATATGTACCCCTTTCATGATTTTGGAGATTAAAGGCATTTTACATTCTTACAGGTTGGGGTGTTCCCGGAATTTTCTGGAGAGAAGTATGAGAATTTCACAGCTGTAGCTGAAAAATTGCGTTCTGAATATGAGTTTGGTCACACTTTGGATGCAAAGCTCCTGCCACGTGGAGAATCATCAGTTACTGGGCCAGTAGTTAGGTTGTTCAAGCCATTTGATGAACTTCTTGTTGATTTCAAGGTATCAGACTATTGGTACATGTTAAACGTTATGCATTTTATAATTTGTATTGATTTTATCATAATCTCTTTATACACACACACACACACACAACTACTCTATTCCTTACAGGAGGATACAATGTATCTAAATCATGTTGTATGCTTGCAGGATTTTGATACGAATGCTTTAGAGGAGTTTGTTGAAGAAGCTAGCACTCCTGTTGTGACTCTCTTTAACAAAGACCCTAGCAATCATCCCTTTGTTATTAAATTCTTCAACAGTCCCAATGCCAAGGTGAACAACTGAACCATACTTTTTCAGTCTGCCTAACAGAATTATATTTAGAAATACTTGACATTTCCACCACTTCACTGATGTTGGTTGGTTGTTGTAAAACTGAATATTATTTATCATGTTCTTTCTCTTCCAAATTTTGAACATGTTGCCTTGACTTTTACTTTTCCATCTCACTGAAAATTTGAATTTTGAACATGTTGAATTTTGTTATTTTGAATTTTAATAGCCTTTCTCTGGTTGTAAACATTGGCTCATAAATAGTTTCCTTTTCCTGCATCTGTCTTTTCATATCGTTCAAAGCAAAATGCCTGTATCAGTTGTTTTTACTTTGTTGCTTGCCTTCAAATTCAGGTTTTGGTAGAACAGTCATTATTTGGAAGTTTCCTGGTTTTGTGGATCAGATGGTTGGTTATTTTATTGGAGACTACCATTTCTGGCATACCATTGTACCCATCTCGATATGACCTCATATTGCTTAGCATAATAGCATTTTGAGGATTATGCTCTGTTCTTTGACATGTTCCTTCTTGTAGACCTGCTTTAAAGAAGTATATCGCTTTTATTTTTGTTTATTTTCCTTTGTTAAATATATATTATTTTTTTCTAATGAAAAATTTTGGAATGGCTAGGCTATGTTGTTTCTGAATTTTAGCAGTGGGCTTGTTGATGCTTTTAAATCAAAATATCGTGATGTCGCTGAGCAATACAAAGGACAGGGCATAAGTTTTCTGCTGGGTGATGTTGAGGCTAGTCAAGGTGCATTCCAGGTTAGTATCTTTTGGTCTGTAGATTGCATAGTTATTTGATATATCTCATTGACTTGTTGATTATAACCATCAGTTTCAATGAACAGTATTTTGGGCTCAAAGACGATCAGGTGCCTCTCATCGTCATACAAACCAATGATGGGTTGAAATATCTTAAACCGAATGTGGAGCCTGAACAAATTTCATCATGGGTGAAGGAATACAAGGTGGTGATTGCTGCTTTGAGAAATCGATGATTTGTTCAATAGCAATGATCTTTTAGAAATTTGTATTGGACAAATCGCTTTTCTTTGATAACTTTCTCTTCTTGAGTAATCTATTTCATATTTATTTATTTATTTTGGTCCTGTTAATGAAGGATCCCATCAAAAAATGATAAAGATTGTTTAGTTTTAAACTTTTAACGTCGCCTTCCATCAGGAACTAACTATAGTAAATAATTACAGGAGGGCAATGTGCTTCCATACAGAAAGTCTGAACCCATACCTGAAGTTAACGATGAATCTGTTAAGGTGGTGGTTGCTGACAGCCTCCACGACGTGGTTTTCAATTCTGGGAAAAATGGTGCGTATTAACAGTAATTTGCTCAGCATTTTATTTGTAACTTGGGATTAGTGTCTTATTTATTTATTTATTAATTTTTTTGTGTGGTCCTTATGTCAATTAGAATTGCAGGTCTTTTAGCTTGAGCTTTCTAAGTTTAGTTCAGGGCTCTTCCCATGCGATACGTTCAAGTGAAAAAAAACACAGAAAAAAATAACAGAACTTTCTTATTCTATGCCTTGGGTATGGATAATCTCTAAAGTTGTCATTTTTTTCCCTCCCCTAAAAACATGGCTTGAGGAACAATGCAATTCTTTTGTTGCCGATCACAAACAAACACACACACACACACACACACACACACACACACAAAAGAAGAGAGAGAAAGAAAGAAAGAAAAGGAACAACGCCATAAAGAAACGGTGTTATTGTCTATGATGTATAATACCAATTGATTTTGCATAATCAATTTGGATGTGGATGATGATTGGTTTGGAGTTCAGAAAACCAAGAAAAAAGTGATAGACATTCACATGATATTTTATTTATAATTGATATGTCTGGTCATGTTTGTTCTGCAGTTCTGTTGGAATTTTATGCACCCTGGTGTGGTCACTGCAAAAAGTTGGCTCCAATATTGGATGAAGTTGCTGGTTCATTCCAAAGTGATGGTGATGTTATCATTGCAAAGATTGTAAGATTTATAACCCAAACCAGCTAAACAATTAACTTCTTGAAGGAATATATTGCTTTGTCAGTGTAGTTGTTTAATTTCTGCAAATAGTGTGCTCATATGCAGGGGTGGAGGGAGGGGGTCTTAAGGGAGGCCTTGGCCCCTCCTACATTTTGATAAATCCCACTTTTATATGTTTGTATTTTTTTAGAAATTTTTGTATCCCATATAATGCCCCCTCCCAAACTTAATTTGGCACCCCCCAAAATTTTAAAAATCTCACTTTTTATTGGAGTTGTTTTTCAAAATGTCTCATATAATGACCCTCCAAAAATTTATTTGGCGAATATAGTCTATTTGATTGTTGTGATTTATGACCCTCCAAAAATTTATTTGGATAATGTAGTCTATTTTATTGTTGTGAAATCACATTAAAAAAAAAATTTCCTTAATTTTTGGTGGAGAGAATTGGTTTCTTATGTGGATTCCTATTTTATTTATTTATTTTTTAAATTTTGGTTCTGGCCCTGCTCGTATGTTCCAATATTAGGCATGAAGTACCTTCGATTTGACGCTGTACTGTTCATCAAAGGCTTCTAAATTTGAACAATAAAATTCTTTTGCATTTGCAATATTAAAATTAATTTTGTATGTTAACACTAGTTCAATTTGTTGTCTCATCTATGGTGATTGTTTTTTGAATTATCATCTGTTAGTCTTCTGTCTGCTTGATATGTGTTTCTCCCATGTATCTGCTGTTACAATTTTTCTGCATTGGTTTGATTTTGACTTGCTGGCTTCATCTGTGTAAATGTTGATCCTTTATTTGATTGTTACTAATTTTATTCCTAAATTTAGCTCACAAAGAAGAGCAGGGGAGCATTGATGTATCTTATTTATAATGAGACTTGGTAGCTTTTATTTTATCTATTTGGAATTCATATGTTTTGAGTGGTCTTGTTCCAGTTGAAACTGTGATTCTATCCCAACAGGAATGTGGTTCTAACGAGATTCTTATTGTTTTGAACCATGGAATCGCAGTTCTAGAGCGGCAGCGTCGCCCCCTTTAGGAGATTTATGCAATTATGTTCCTGAATCGCTTCCACTATTTTGTACTTTGTAGGATGCCACTGCAAATGATATCCCGGTTGATATGTTCGACGTGAAAGGTTATCCAACGTTGTACTTCAGGTCAGCAAGTGGAAATCTGTTGCAGTATGATGGGGATCGTACCAAAGAAGATATAATTGACTTTATTAAGAAGAATAAGGATAAAACTACCCAGCAAGATCAGCAAGATCTTCGAAAATCTGAGCTGTAATGAAGGTAATGTTTCTTCATTACAAAGTTACAATTGTCTCTTCATTTAAGGCAACGGTTTCAGATCGTAGTCTGATCTGATTTAATTATAAAATATTTTTATTTGCCCCATTTTTTTGGTGGAAATGGAAATCTTTGCCAGCCTAATTAAATAACTACACACCCAAAAATTTGTTAGTTGTGCAAATGATACATTCTGATAACATTATGAAGGTTAATTATTTAACAATACTGGTGTCTGCACCATCAGTAGTATATCTTGTGAACACTACTTTGGCAATTAATTATATTCTTTTGGGTTCTGTCTTCTGTTGTTATGGAGTTTTGCATAATAGAGTATACGTGGTCTGAGCTTGTGGAATAATTGATTTTATAAAAGTAACAAGGTTGCTGCTTGAGGTTTATTGTTTGTCTTTATACTGACGATATATATTTTTGTATATTTCTGTTGATTAAATTCTGGGGAAAATAGAGTAATAGGAAACAGGACAAAATTTGTGAACATGAACACGATTTTTGTTTGGAAAGTGGTTCTTGAAAAGTTTTTAGTGAGAAAATATAGCGTCGCATTTTTATTTTTCCTAGTTTGCCGATAAAGGCAAAAAAGGATTCATTTAGCTGACCCTGTGGGAGACAAGATTTGTTCGGTTTGGTTCTTTTGTGTTATTTTGTTTGCAGGGGGCAATCGTCATTTTCGCAGTTGCTAATTGACATGCATGCGTAGGGTTCCTTTGGATGGATGTGAATTTGAAATGCATGGATTTGACATTAATCATTTATGGAGAATTACTCAAATTTAGATTTAATATAAATCTCAAAATTAAATTAAATTATTTTATCATGATGGATTTGAAATAATTATGTAAAAGTATTTATTTGAAATCATGCTTAAGATCCTTTTCTAGCTACAAAAATCCTACTAAAAATCCTCACTTGTCATATTCTATAGTTTTTCTACCCACCTTTAGTATCAGTCAAAGAGGACAGCCAACTCTTGTTTTTGGTAGAAAGAGAGAGATTTTATAATAATCTTTAGGCTTGGTTTGGATCATCGATTTGGGTTAGGGATTTGGAAAGGGAAAAAAAAAAAGTAAGTGAAATGTGAATGAAATATAATTATATTCCACCCACCTTGCCTTTTTTTTTTTTTTTCTCCTTTCTAAATCCTTACCCAAACCGAAAAGAATACTTCCTTTTTTTCAAATACTTCCTTACCCAAACTGAAATATAATTATATTTCCTTTTTTTTGCACATGTGCACATTTGTTCGGTGGTACCTTTAAAATAATACTTCTGACATAAACCTGAAGTGAGCTCTTCAAATTCACACACATTAAAGCTAAAATTTTGTAAGAGCCTCTATTATGTACAAATTTGCATTGTGTTACAAACTAAAAAAACTTGTCATTATTATTTGCTTTAATTCCAGTTGATGCATTACGTATTCTTTTAGATGAAAGGTTCTCTTGTTATATGGTGAACCTTTTTGTGGACCAGTTTAAGATGTTTTAGCTGATGGACATTGACAATTGACGAACTTTGAAATTTATTGATATATCCTCATTTTGCAGGAAGAGCTTTCCCATCTGTAATGGAACATGCAGAGATGAGCATAGTTGGATACATGTTAGGCGGCAACTGTACTTTAAACTATGTTAGCGAGGAAGCACTGCATGATCTCCCTCCATGTGATATCCTCATATCCCTTTCTTATCCGCTTTTAATCAGAAAAATCCTTAACCCGAATAAAATGGGAGTTCTTTTCGCTTGTGTAGTTGCAGCAAATTTTAGTTTTGGGGATTGCACAGTTCAGAACGTAACAGTTTTTTTTGTTTTGTTTTGTGTGCGCTTTTGGCTATATAGGAATGTGTGCTACTATAGATTAAGAAAAGCATGTTTTGGGGTACTTAAATTTTGTCGTATGGAAGTATTTATTTTTTGCTTACAAGCTGCTTTTGAGTTCTGACACTTGAAGATCTTGGTAATGGCTTATTTTTTAATCCCTCCATTTCTCCCTCCCATTCTGGTTAGATTCTTAGGCTGTGTTTGAATATTTAATTTGTGAAGAAAAAATTAGGACGGAGCAAAGAATTTGTGAAATCCGTAATCCGATCCAGTTCAATCCAATTCGATAGGTTTGGATTGATTTTTTGAATCTGTGGTCCGGTTCCGGATTGAAGAATTAAAAATCCGTAGTCCACGGATTGGTTCCGGATTGAACTCCACGGTTCCGAATTGGAACCGATCCGGACCGTATATAAATAGTCTATATTTTTATTATACATCCTCCCCCATAGTATTCTCTTATTCCATATAAAACTAAACTCAAACCTAAACTCGCATTATATCTTCTTTTATTACTTTTGTTTGTTAGTTTTTAATTTTAATTTGTAATGGTCTAAATACTTATGGTGAAATCAATTTTTTTATGGTTGTTTAAATTCTAGAGCAGTATTTCGTTATTATAGAAAGACATGTTTCTATTGTGGAACTAATATGGTGCTATGTTTATGTTTTTATGAAATTAAAGTGTTATATATATATTTTTTTGTTATTTAATTATATGAATCCGTGGTCTTAAACCGATCTAATCCGTATTTAAATGGATTGGTTCAGATTGGTTTCATGATTTAAACGGATTGGATTGGTTCCAATTTTTCAGGAACCGTAAATAACGGATTGGTCCTGGTTTTATCCCAATCCAGTTCAATCCGGATCATGCTCACCCCTAGAAAAAACAGTGAACTTGAAGTAATTTTTTTTCCTTAATTCTTGTTCTTATTTTATTTTTGACAAATTGAAGGTGCAACACTGCAATGCGTGAAATTTTAGCTGTATAGAGTTAGATTTCTGTTCGCTTTTTTAATTTATTTTTATAAATATTTTAGTCTATTTGTTTTATTTTTTAAGGCACAAAAAAATTGATTAAAATCTGAAAAAAATCATTAAAAATAAATGAAAATTTATCTAAAAATAGTTTTTGAAAAATCAAACTAATCTATATATATATATATATTTTGTAATACAAAATCAAATTATTTATATTGTCAACTTTGTATTGATTTCTTATATATTAATATTCATAATAAATCTCATCAACAGAGAATTTTACTCTTTTACAAAAATGCTATGTTGCATTCTAATAATAATATTTACACACTTTCAAAACCTGAGAAGATGGTACGTTGCATTTCATTTTAGGAAAGTTTTTGTCTTTCTCAGTAAAAAAACCTAGACTACACAGAAGATGGTTATGATTTTTCCCTCTTACTAGAGTGAATTATGTCCTATAAGAATGTGTTTAGATCTAGAATTTATGAAACAAAATAAAAATAAAAACTTTAATTTATTCATTGTCTCGTTCTTCAATCTTGGAAACAATAACGTTGTGTTTGGTTGGAGGATTTTGGGAGTGATTTGAAAAGGGAAAGAGAATTTTGGGAGTGATTTGAAAAGGGAAAGAGAAAAGGTGTGTGAAATTAGGTAAAATATAAGTATGTTTTATTCACATTTCACTTACAATTTCTATTTTCCTTTTCAAATCTCCCAATCAAATACAAAATAACTGAGTTGTTTCTAGTTGAGAAAAGGATACATGATTACATCCCCTTCCCTTGATAGCATTTAGGGATGTGAAGGTGAGTGCATGCCTTTTCCTTTGTTTGGAAATTTATAATCACATGATATGTCTAGGGGAATTCGTGATTGTCCATTTTAGAGACATTAACAAATATACTTGTCTTAAAAATTAAATGGTTTACATTCAAAACTATACTTACTATTTAATTTTTTCAATAATGGATGATATACACATGATTTTTAGAATTTTAGAAGCGGTGGCACACATGTTCGTATGATCATCTTGTTTCAAAAAAACAAAATTATAAATTGTAGGATTGAATTTAAAATCTGATAATTGAATGACTTCGAAAAAATCAGAAGTTGAGATTAAAAAAAAAAAAAACAGAAACTTAAATTTAGGGCATAAATGCCAATGTAATTGTTATAAAGGTGTATCTCAAAAAGTGTGTTTGGGCATGGTAGACTTATTTTGGGGTCAATTAGTACTCGTTGAGTTGAATATTGATGTAAAAAATTAATAAGATCGGATATCAAGTTATATGTTTGAATCAGTATTATAAAAAATAGATAACTATTCTTGAAATTATAATTGTCGTCCATTTTTGTAAAACAAATTTGATTCAAACTTATAACTACCGATGTTCAATCTCTTAATTTTTTGTATGATTATGCTATTCAACAAGTTCTAAAAATTAAACGATTTGAATAATTGAAGTTGGTCTTAATACGAGTCTACTAAGTCCAAATGCTCTCTAAAGCTAGATGGCTAACTTGAGAGAATCCAATCCCTTTTGGAACTCAAAAAATGAGACATAAACACTAACTTCAGCCTTCTCTTTATAATTTATTAGAAGTGGCGTTACACACAATGCATGCAAAAATGATCATTTTGTTTTAGAAAATAAGATTATAAAGTGTATAAACACCCTATCAAGTCTTTGCTTTATAATAGTATAAATAGATAGATTATTCAAATTATGGTGGGTTCATCAAACCAAAGTTGTAATTTTTTATTTTTTTAAAAAAAATTTATGCTTTATATTTTTCTTCTTCCTTTATTTCTTGTGGTAATGAATTGATAATTTTTTTTGGATAGGGTAAGATATTGAAATTGAACTCATTAATTCCCTTCCATCATGCATTGAATTATTATTATTACATCCATGTCATTTATCTCTGTCTCTATCTCTATCTATCACACACAGAGCAAAGACAATGTCAATGCCTAAAGAGTAAGGGCAATGTCTCAACTCGTAGTCCGCAGGTAACAACAGGCACGTTCACATGCATGCCAAGTACTCTTGTGACCAAAATATTTATAAGAATTTATTTATACCAACCATCATCATTTATTGATATATACTATCCCTATATATAGCCCCACTAGTCTAGTCTCTTACATTGCACAATCATATCACTATTGCTTGTCACGAGCAAAACAATGATAAATTTCTCATATATTTATTATCCATATATAAGAGAATAATATCTTGTGTGTCAAACGTGATATCACTTTAGAAATTGACATCTACCAAACTATATACCAATTCAATCAAGAAAAATGCTACTATCCATGTCATTATTATTATAAAATTTTTTTTTTTTGGGGGGTAAAGTTATGAATTTACAAAATTATAGTTTGCACTCTCAAAGTGAAAAATTATCAATTATTGTGATTATATTATGAACATTATAATATAAACGTTATGAATTTTTAAACAAAAAGAAATATATATGGGTTTATTACACTTTTTATTTCTAAATTATCGTCAAATTATCTATTTAGTCAATAAAGTATATAAATCAAAGTCTATTTAGTTCTTAAACTATCAATTAAATCTATTAATTTCAAACTTATTTAGTCCCTAAAAAGATCACAAAAATAAAATATATGGCCCATGCATATTATAAATTAGTAAAAAACCCTCTCCAATTAAGATTTTATTACAGAAAAATGTTTTAATTTTTTTTTTGTGTGTGTCTTTAAAGGGTATTTTATTTCATTGTGTGCTTAAATTAATATTAGAGTATGAGTCTTACCAATACATCATATGAATATTAGATATATTAAAGAAGTATAATTAGATAATTTAAATAATAATACTTCTCTACAAATAGTAATAGAACAAAAAATAATACATTAATTAAGTAATAAAAATAACTAAGAGAAAAACTTAAAAATAATCAATTAGAACTTATAAACGAAATCTGACATATAATACTAGATAAAGGCAAGTACGTATACATTGTAGAAGATAAGTAAGAAAATACTATAGATAATTACCTTTATTCTTATAAAGGAAATTCAATAAATGGATTGCTGCCCACTTTTCAAAGACAAAATAAAAATTTAAGGTTTTTTTGAAATAAATTTTAACTAAATAGGATCTTTTACTAATTTGTAATATTTAAGGGCTTATATTTTATTTTTATAATTCTTGTAAGGACTAAAATAAGTTTAAATTAAATACTTTAGAAACTTAATGGATTTAATCGATAGTTTAAAAACTAAATAGATTTTGATTTGTATATTTTAGGATCTAATAGATAC
Source organism: Camellia granthamiana (assembly GCA_036172215.1). Taxonomy (NCBI): domain Eukaryota; kingdom Viridiplantae; phylum Streptophyta; class Magnoliopsida; order Ericales; family Theaceae; genus Camellia; species Camellia granthamiana. The sequence continues at coordinate 103,237,183 of CM069905.1, read as the reverse complement.
AATCAATAGTTCATGAACTAAATATATAATGAGAGGGTAATTTATGCAGATAAATTGGGCCGAGCTAGTTTTTGGGCCGCACTATGGACCGTGTTAAGAAGACTTAGAAGATGGGCCGCGGACAAGTGGTAGTTCGGTCCGAAGTAAATTTTGCCACCGGAGGAAGTAAGTGGGTTTAGTTCGGTCTCCGTTATTGGAGGGTTAGCTCGGTCGTGCTGTTCAGAACCGAGGTGTGAAATCCGTTCTAAGACTTGATTGAAGATTAGCTCGGCTTGGTCCTTCTATGGATAGCTTGGCCTTGCATGTGAAGCCGAGATAGAAGAAAAGAAATGAAGGCCGAGGTAATGGTTAGATCGGTCGTGACATGTTAGCCCGGTCTAACCACACCACATGTTGTACGTGAGAAGCTGAGGTATGCTAAGTCCTCTCAAGGACTTGGGTCTGAAGATAGTTCGGCTCAACTCTCTTATGGCTCAACTCTCTTATGGATGGCTCGGTTTTAGCATGGGAGAACCGAGGTAAGGGAAATAAAAGTAAGGGCCGAACTAACAGTTACTTCGGTCATATGGAAGTCCGGCCATGGGAAAAACCATCTCACTTAGTTTAAGCAGTGAGGGGGGTGTTGAAGGATAAGCGTTATCTTTCAGGAGTATGAATCCTAAGAGGACTCTACGTGGAGGAGTAAGAGTCCTACTAGGATTGTGTCACACGAAACCTATAAAAGCTCACCAATATCACATTTGGAGAGGTAATGCAACTTTACTCCCTGAATACATAGAGCTTTTGTCTATTTGTCTTGTTGACTGACTTAGGCATCGGAGAGGTTTCCGGCACACACCCGCCGGCTAGTTCACGTTTGTGTTTTCAGGTAGTGGAACGACGTCGTACGGAAGAGCGCAGACTTGATCAACAGGATTATACGATAAGGTGTATTTCTTTCCCGTACATATAATTTAACAATAGTTTAAAGGTATAATGTGTAATAAACCCTTATATATATATATATATTTAAGTCTTTGAATGAGGATTTTTCTTTAAGGCAGCACTATTGAGAGCTTTTTGATGATTTATTTTATTTTATTTATATATATATTTTGTGCCTTTTCTTGGCATTTGGATATAAGTAGGGAATTTTTTTTCTTGCTGTATTTTCTTACAAATAAATTTATTCTACTATTATTATTATGCTTTTGATGAGGGTTTATTATTTTTTTTATTTTAATTAAGAATTTAGAAATTTGAGAATTTTGTGAAAAGGCGGAGCCCGAAGACATCAAGCTCAATGGTCGGCTAGGATTTGGAAAAATAACCCCAAATTCTAGGAGCATTTAGACAGTTTTTTTGCTAGGCCTTTGAATAAAAATGATTTTTTTTTTTTTTAAAAAAATTACTATTAAGGGACTTTAGATAACGATAATTTTCATCAACCCTTACTATTAGGGACCTTTAGAGAAAAAAGAGTTTTTTCCCCTTATTTTTTGACTTTAGATAAGTAGGGGTTTCATTTTACTATGCCTTTTTGACAACAAAAAAAAAAAAAAAAAAAAAAATTTGTTACTAATATTATTATTAAGAATGATATTTTTTTGTTTCTTGTTTAAGCAAGTACGGACTAGTAAATGACTCAAAATTTTGCCCAATAACAACTTACATTCTGATTTTATTTTTATTACAAAAAAATCTCATGATATATTCTCTTTCTCTCCATTAATACATATAATTTTCTATCTTAATCATATATTTAACACATTAAATCATAAATTAACCTAAACACTCTAATTTATTACTATAAAATTATCTTAATCTAATTTTAAATTTTTAACCCAATTTCTTATTTAATAACATTATAAATTAAACATATATATAATTAAACTACAAATTAACCTAAACAACTTAATTTGTTACCACAAAATTAAATCATCAAATTAATTTAATCTAATTTTAACCCAATTTTCTATTAATAACATTTTAAAATAAACACATGTATACCAAATTAAATCATAAATTAACCTAATTAACTTAATTTATGGCCATAAAATTAAATAATAAAAGTACCTTAACCTAATTTTTAATTTTTAACCCAATTTATTATTTAATAACCTTTTAAATTACATATGTACGTATATATATACATATATATTTAACAAATCAAATCATAAATTAACTTAAATACCCTAATTTATTACCAAAAAAATAATCTTAATATAGCTTTTAATTTTTAACATAATTTCTCATTTAATAACATTTTAAATTAAATTAAATTATATTGTTAATAGAAGAGAACATTTAGGGTTAGGGTTAAGGTTTGGTTAGGAATAATATTTAGGGTTATTTACACGAGGACCTCCTAACCTATTGAGAAGTATTATTTTGTCCTCCAAATTATAAAAGCGTATAAATATATCCCTAAATTATAAAAACATACAAATTGGACCCCCGAACAGAGGGGGTGCTAATAGTTTAGGGATTCCATCGGTATGTTTTTATAGTTTAGAGGGTAAAGTAATACTTGTCAATAGTGTAGGGGATCCATTTGGTATGTTTTTATAGTTTAGGGGCTAAAGTGATACTTGTCAATAGTGTAGGGGATCCATTTGTATGTTTTTGTAGTTTAGGAGATCAAAGTGATATTTTTAAATAGTTTAGGGGTCTCCATGTAAATAACTCTAATATTTAATTCGGAGAAGCAAATGAAGATAAGTGTATTTTTGACATTTGATTCAATTTTTGACTTTAATTTGGGATATTTACATTGCTCACTCTCAATTTGAGAGAGTGTGGCTCACCTTTCGTTACTTTTAACGAAAAAAGTGATGGTAGCAGTTTAGTCCAAAATTATAAGGGAGTTTTCTACATATTTTTGAATCATAGGGGGTGTAAAGTATTTCGAGACGAAACCACAAAGAGATAAAATAAACTTTGTCCATATTTTCATATGGGATGTGATTATCACTAGTCTACTGTATATATTTTTTGATCAGTAAAAAAAAACCTTTTATTGATGCAAAAACATAATACAAATGATCTACATCAATAATTTGTATGGTTAGGGTTGGAGATGTACGGTTTTTGGGTTTCATTTCTGTTATGACCCAAACCCCGTCCTTATAGATTTGGCATCGTAATCGACCAGTAATCTGAAGATTACCAAAGACCTTTGAACAGATTAGCAAAAATAAGGGGCCAGCGGAAGCAAATAACAAATGTACAATGTCCATAGAGCTGTGCAAACTTATATGTGATAGAAAATTAAAACTTATATTTACATATAATATGACGTCAGCCTTACATACAGAAGAAACATAAACTCGTTCAAACAAAATAAAGAAAATAAAGCTTAAAACTTGTTCATAAACATGACCACAAAAACTTGAACACAAGGACTTCCAGAACCTCCTCGAGAGGCGCGCTAGTTGGTTGACACTAATGGATCCAGACTGGAAGTCTCAAGCTTGGTCACGAGTCTGATCACCTACATACATAATATAAATAATGAGCTGGAGTCCAATGAATAACAACAGAGTAAATGTTTTATGAATGATGTCCATAACAGATTCAGAAATCAGAATTCAGATCAGAAACAGATTCTTATTAGAAGTGGATTCTTACATGTATTCAGATTTGTAAACAGTTATACAGTTATACGTGGTATACCCATTAGTGCTAACAGATCAAATTGGTCATAAAGACCCATATACACATGAGGTAGTCATAAAGACCCTTATACATATGAGGTGGTCATAAAGATCCACTTGTAGATCATATAGTTGAGTATGCATAATCAGTTCCATGAATGAAACCTACTTGCAACCTTGGTACCAGGTAACATATAACATATAGGATGCCATGATACATTTCAGAAATAGGACAATTATTCATCTATATTGTAACAAGCCTGCAGGGGACCTCGCTACAGCTCGGACTCGATTTGTGTCACGGTTCTAAATCTTGAACCAAAGAGTCCAAATCGGGCAAATCGTTTTGAGAAAACAGATTTTTTGAAAGAAGTGCCAAACATGGACTGCTTTGCCAGATACAGAGTCACCACCTAAATATTTTATTTTTGGGGAAAATTTAGAAAACCTTGACTCGTTGCCTAAGGCCACGTGTCTGTCATCACCAAAGTTGCCTCGGCTCGGGAACTTGGGTACGATTAGGGAAGGTCACTTCGTGAGCACCCCCGCTCGCCCCGATCAAAGATCGGCCTCTACTAACCATGATATCGAGTTTTGAAAACATTATGCGTTCTTATTCCGGTTATTAGCCTAGATTTACTATGTGATGCGCACAGCATACAAGTATAGACTGGATCGCCTGAATTGGAACAAAATATTTCATGCTTGTTTTTTGAAAGATGGTTTGCTACTCGCAAGTAGGCTTAAAATGCAGATTTTGCCACCCTCGGGTGGGCTTTAGGAAAGACGGTTTTGCCACTATCTAGTGGGCTTAAAACTCTCAGTCAATGCATTGTTACAATCCAAATAACCCAACCTTCACCCACAGGCATTCAAGCAGTTATATCACATAAGCACGTAGCCTCATGGTAAGCATGCTATCATGGCAGTCACTCACACACATGCAAGGATGCTAAAGCATAAAACTTACCGAGTACTCCAAGCCAAAACAGAAGCTAATTAGAAATCCATGCATGATCCTAATTATACAGAAATGCCTAATGCAACACATGTAAAAATGCAACTATAGCAGGCTCGGCTATTCTAAACATGGCATATGAGATGCAACAGTTAACAAGTATTCAATTTGGAATTGAAATACAGATGCAGTTAGTATGGTGCGCCGAGCCCGGTGCATGCAAGACAGATGAATGAATGCAGACATGCTATCATACTGTATGCTAATTGAAACATGCCCTAATCTAACCATCATAAGCTGGTAAATAAAAGGGAGAAAGACGTGGGGTTGGAAGACATACATCACACGCACGCACACTTATTACAACATTGCCCTCACTCGGAGGGTCTGAATAAATAATATACCGTCCCAAATAAATAATTACAGTCCGAATAAATACAAAATCCTAATTAATTAATAAATTAAACTAGGTAAGCTGTAAACTAGCATGCAAGCTAGGGACTGCCTCAACTCTGCTTTGGATGATGAATGATGCATGTTCGGGTTGCTTGGCGTGGAAATCCGTTACGATACCCCGATCAGCCTCTGTTTGCAATTGATGGCGGAATGTTGTGCAAGGCTTTTGAAAGCTGCTGATTTCTGATTTGCTGCAACAGAGAGCAGGAAAAGGGCATAGCAATGTATTTTCACGTATGTATGCATGCCTCGATCCTCGTGCCACCAATCATGCATCTCGATGCATGATGGTCGAGGAGTCGAATTGCACAACTCAATATGAAATGAATGCACATGAAAACACAACAAGACCAAGACTCCATCATGGATGATCCGGAGTGTCGGTGACCGGGAATTGAGACACGTTTCGTCACTCGGAGTACGAAACGTCCCTCGTTTCCCGTGCTCGGGCTAACTCCTATCCCAAACACAATGCAATATGCATGACATGGATGAATGCAACTAACATACACCCTAGCATGCACAATGCTATGAGATGGCATACACGATGCACGAGGTAACATGGCATACGCAATGCGCTAACATACAACCTAGCATACACAACGCTATGAAATGAAATGGTATACACAATGCATAAATGGACTTACACTAACACAAGTTGGCCTCAGCCACACTCACATAAGAGGCCATCAGATGGAAATGAGACACTCGAGATATGTGCACACGTGCACGCAAACCGAGGACCGATCCTAGGGCATGAATGCCACTCTAACAAGGCATGACAAGGCATGGAGTATGGCATACAAACATGCAAATTTCGGTGCTAAAATATGATGCTAAACAGCCCCGAAACATGGAAACATGGTACCCGATGCATGAGATAAACCCCGAAACTCAAAACTATGCACGTGGAATGACTTATAGCTATACAAAGCATGCATTATTTGATCATGAAGCATGAAGACAGAAGCGAGGCAGTCCCAAAACATGAACTTTTCCAGTTCAAAGCATGGCCAAAAGATGCTAGCAAGATGACTTAAAATAGCATGCAACTTTGACTAGCTAACATGATTTACATGGCAAGTATATGATGCACATGGAATCTCACCAAACCACCAAAAATCAATGAATAAAACATGTGAAAATAGGCCCAAATAACCACTGATATACAACCATGGCATGCAAAAATGATGAGTTACTTTAGAGGGCCATGCAAGGGATTCTTAAGCACATACAAGATAGACATATGGCAGCACCAAACCAACTCTGAAAATAAAATATGGTAGTCCCAAAACTCACCAAATTGGCCCTGAAAAGTGGCTAAGAAGCATGCAAGATAGGGCCTCTTTGGAAGGCCAAAATGACCACCAAACTAGTCAAGGTGAGAGGCGGTCACCCCCCTCTGATTTGGAGGCTCAAAATTACATCAAAGCCACTGGAAATCCACTAGATTCCAGTGGCTAGAAGACCAAACAAGGCATGCAACAAGAGCTTAGGTGCGAGGCTCAAAACAATGGACAATCAAGCATACAAAGAAGAATGAGACCTCAAATAATAAAATGCCCTTAATAAAACATGAAGATGATGTCAAAACAAGCCTTTTTCCAGTTTATGAAAACTCTCAAAAATGAACACAAGTAGGGCTAATCTATCATGCAAAAATGGCCCTAAAAGAGAGAATAGAGACAAGGGACAGCAGCTGACCCCAAATGGCAAAGAGCCCTTCAAAAAAGTTTAAGAGGGGCTCAAAAAAAGGCACTTCACAGTTTATAGCAAGCCACAAAAATGAACACAAGTAAGCCTAAACTATCATGCAAGAAAAGGGCCTAAAAGAGGGATAAAGGGACAAGTGGTAGTAGATTGCCTCAAACAGAGGAGAGGACTTCAAGAAAGTTGAAGAAGGGCTCAAAACAAGCCACTTTACAGTTTGTGACCAAGTCAAAAACAGCTCACAAATTAGCCTAAAATATCATGCAAAAATAGGCCTAAAAGAGGGCTAAAGAGGCAAGTGATAGTAGGAGACCTCAAACAGTAAGAGGTCCTTGATCAAACATGAAAAGGAGCTCAAAATATGACTATTTACAGTTTGGCTCGGAGCCCAGAAATGCTCAAAAACAAGGCTAATATATCATGCAAGATTAGGCCTTAAAAGAGGGATAAAAGGAAAGGGATAGTAGATGACCTTAAACAGAGAAAGGTCCTTAATAAAAAATGGAGATAAGCTCAAAATAAGACTATTTTCAGTTTGGGTCGGAGCCCAGAAATGCTTGCAAGTATGGCTTATAGATGAAGCAAGAAAAAACTAGAAAAGGGAAGAAAAGGACTCACCCTTGTAGAACCAAACTTCAACAACTTTTGGACCAGGTTTGGGAGCTCTCAACCTCTGGAAATCAACTTCAAAGGGCTGGAATGGAGTATAGAGGTGTGGTGCTATGGGTTGGTGTAGAAATGGCCAAGAACCAAGGGTGTTTTAAGAGTTGGAATAGAGAGAGAGGGAGTTTTAATGCAAGAGCTCCAAACAATTTTTGTTAATCCTCCAAAATGCAGCTGGAGCTGCTGGTTTTATAGAGGGAGAGAAGGGAAAAAAGGGGGGGAAAATGGGGGGGAAAACCAATTCAAGTTTCCCCCCAAAAATAGGCCTAAAAGAGAGATAAAGAGGTAAGTGGTAGCTGTTGGCTTCAAACCGAAGAGAGCCCTTCAACAAAGTTGAAGAGGGGCTCAAAACAAGACATTTTACAATTTACATCAAGCCACGAAACAGCTCACAAATAAGCCTAAAATACCATGCAAAAATAGGCCTAAAAGAGAGTTAAAGAGGCAAGGGATAGTAGGACACCTCAAACAGAAAAAGGTCCTTAATCAAACATGAAAAGGAGCTCAAAATATGACTATTTACAGTTTGGGTCGGAGCCCAAAAATGCTTTCAAGCAAGGCTTAGATATAGAGCAAGATAGGAACAAAAAAGAGGGAAAAAAAGCTTACCCTTGAAGACCAATGGACTAGCAGCTCTTGTCTGAGAAATGGTGCTCCTAAGCTCTGAAAAACAGCTCCAAGTTGTTGGAATGGATGGTGGTGGGGTGTATACCCAAAACCGGGGCAAACGGAGGTGGTTAGGCGGTCCCGAACCGAGGCATACGGCCGTCGGCTCCGAAAAATCGAAAACCGGGCTCCAAACGGGAAAAATGGCCTACGACCACGAAGTGTAGCCTACGGCCACTGAGAGATGATCTACGAGACCTCTCCCTCCCTTCGGGAAGAGAAAACAGAGAAAACGGAGCCTGGTTCGCAAACCGAGGCAAGACACGAAAGAGCCCGGAAGTCCGGAGGCAAGGTTGGCAGCCGAGACTCTGAAACTTCTGAACGAGCACAATATGCAATATCACCGAGCGCTCAATCAGTGACGTCTGAGTCTTAAGGTCGGTCAAAAATGGGGTGTCTACAGTTGCCCCTCTTTGACAGAACTCGAAAGTCATAAGTGACGGGAGTGAATGTCAAAGCCCAGAGACGACTCATTTTTGACAAAGCCGAAGACTTGGACAAACAAACAAAATATAGATAAATAAATGGTTGTGCCCGTAAGCTGCCTACGTATCCTTTTTGCAAGGAATCAAACCAGCATAGTTCAGGGGCAGGATGCAAAATGATATGCAGGAAGATTTTGATGATTGGACTTATACGCTACGCGAAGCCGGTTTGAAGATTGAGGATTTATGCAATGCACTGTAATGAAGCAATACAAATGATATGCAATGTAATAAACATAATATGATGCAATAGATAGGAAGTGGAGGTACCTTACAAGGGTAATTGGCAATGACCTGCCCCAGCAATGTCTTACCTCATGCTGATGTGGGAATCTTCCGCTTCTTCTTGGTTGAACTGCAGGTACTACTTTTCTCCCTGACTATGGTTGCAGCTTTCCTTATTCTCCAACAGGGTGACAGACTAGGTTGGATCAGTATCCAGAATTGAGGTGCATACAGATGCTATCTCAATCTATGGGGTTGCCATACAGATTTCAAGCCGAGGATATACCCCTGGGTATTTAAACCAGACTTTAGTCTCGGAAATCCCGAACCTTTGCGTTCTAGGCATAAGCCATTCGAACTCTAGTTTCCACCGTCTCAGTTGGTCTCCTAGGAACTCACCGCAAACACAGGCATGTGGCTATACCAGACCACCGGAAGTCGTTCGGGCACGACGAACACCAAAGGAATTGCACCTTTAGAGGATTTAAGGTCTCCTAGACCAGAGAGTGCACGAGACAGTGCGATGAAATGCAAGTAAAATGCAAGTACGATGCGCAAAACAGCGCGCATGATAATGCAGGATTTAAGGTCTCCTTAGACCGGAGGATTTAAGATCTCCCAGACCATACAATAAAACAGATACGATGCAATGGATATAATAGATGTGATGCAATAGATAATAGATGCGATGCAACAGAGAGTACAATAGATGCAAAATGGTGACATACGCCAACCACGCTGGACTCGTGAGTGGAGGAAGAACAAAGAAAATCAATCAGGAGCACGTTCCACGCAACCTAAGATAAATTCCAAACATGCTGAAATCGTGTGAGGAAGGGGGAGGCTCCAATCACGCTGAAATCGTAAGAAGAGGTCCAAAAACAACCGCTCAAGTGCGCGCACAACGCAACCTGAGATAAGATCCAAACACGCTGAAATCGTGTGAGGAAAAGAACGCTCTAACCACGCTGAAATCGTGAGAGGAGGTCCAAAACAACCCGCCCAGCGCGTCTACAATGCAACTTGGGATAAATTCCAAACACGCTGAAATCGTGTGAGGAAAAGAATACTCTAACCACATTGAAATCGTGAGAAGAGGTCCGAAACAACCCGCCCAGCGCGTCTACTACGCAACCTGGGATAAATTCCAAACACGCTGAAATCGTGTGAGGAAAAGAACACTCTAACCACGCTGAAATCGTGAGAGGAGGTCCAAAACAACCCGCCCAGCGCGTCTACAATGCAACCGGGGATAAATTCCAAACACGCTGAAATCGTGTGAGGAAAAGAACACTCTAACCACGCTGAAATCGTGAGAAGAGGTCCGAAACAACCCGCCCAGCGCGTCTACAACGCAACCTGGGATAAATTCCAAACACGCTGAAGTCGTGTGAGGAAGAGAACACTCTAACCACGCTGAAATCGTGAGAAGAGGTCCAAAAACAACCGCTCAAGTGCGCGCACGACGTAACCTAAGATAAAATCCAAACACGCTGAAATCGTGTGAGGAAAAGAACACTCTAACCACGTTGAAATCGTGAGAAGAGGTCCAAAAACAACCGCTCAAGTGCGCGCACAACGCAACCTGAGAAAGGATCCAAACACGCTGAAATCGTGTGAGGAAAAGGACACTCAAACCACGCTGAAATCGTGAGAAGAGGTCCTAAAACAACCCGCCCAGCGCATCTACAACGCAACCTGGGATAAAATCCAAACACGCTGAACTCGTGTGAGGAAAAGAACACTCTAACCACGCTGAAATCGTGAGAAGAGGTCAAAAAACAACCGCTCAAGTGCGCGCACAACGCAACCTGAGAAAGGATCCAAACACGCTGAAATCGTGTGAGGAAAAGGACACTCAAACCATGCTGAAATCGTGAGAAGAGGTCTGAAAACAACCGCTCAAGTGCGTACACAACGCAACCTGAGAAACTCCCAGAGGACAATGATCCCAAACGCCGCTCAGCGTAAAAGGATAAATGGTAGAAGATAACACAAGATGCAAATAAATGCAAGTATGGTGTGCATGACAATACAAGTGGAAAAACGCATAACAATGCGGGTAGAAGGGTGCATAACTTTGAAGCAGGCTTGATCTTGCGCTTGAGGTAGAGGCACACTCATACTTCGGAGCATTGACAAGGCTTGAAAAGGTACGTCCGGAATACAATCACAGAATTTTCTGAAGTTAAAGCACACTCAGATGCTTCAATTTTCCCTCTTTTTCTTTTGCTTTGCAGTCTGGAACCCATGTAGCTTCAGATAGGTCCTGGTTTTACTGTTCTCACGTGACCTAGGTTGAACTCTGCGGTTTTTGAAAGAACAAAATCTTGTTTTGCACAAACACGGAGAACGGCACGGCACTCTGAGCACAAAACGATTTTTTGAAAGTGAGAGGAGTTCTCAATTGGGTATCGAGCCTACAACTGACCACAGTCAAAACGACTCAGCAACGAAAAACAAAAGGTAGACAACCTAAACACAAACATAGACACTTGAAACGACTCAAAACAAGAATCGAAACAAACAAAAAAACAAGAGGCACGACACATAGACGTGCTACAAAGATGAGAGACCTCTCAGTTCGTGAGGAGCCAGTTTCTCCGGGTATTGCTTCCCACCCTTTCTTATTTGTGATTCTCACATCACTCGGCCCTCAGGCTCGACTTTTCTCACAAAACCCTTTTCCTCACTTTTTTTTTTCAACACACATCTCTCTATTCTTCAATCTCTCATTTTTCATCCCTCCCCTGGGTGGTTGATAGATAAACAAGAAATTGCGGGCTCATGCCCCTAGCATTCTGCTAGATCCTTCTTCTTTTGCGCGCAGCTAGTGAGTTTCTCCCACAGGGGGTGTACTACAATTGGGTGTGTAGCAAATCTGCAGCCGACATCGGTTGATGATGCTCTGCTGGGGAGTTTGGACGTGATCAGATCTGTCCAGATGAGGGAGTGGAATATCTTGATCCATTCCAGTTCGCGTTTTGCACTTGGCTCGACACCTTGTTGCTCGGAGGGTGTGAGAGCTTTTCAGCCCTTTTGTGGTTAGCTTCAGTGGTGCCCTTTTTCGGTAGGTATGATGCCCTTTCGGCAAATGCATTGACAATAGGGAAAAGACAGGAAGCCTGACTCAACTGTGCCCCTAGCTCATCATTTTGACCATTTTTTGTTGTGATTTTCTACTAAAACAATTTTGATCAGCATAAGAGTTTGATTAACATGCTTGTTCAGTTTTTTATTTGAAATCATGCAAGTCTGGCTATGAGCACTGAAAATTTTCCTTTTTTGGGTCCAAGAAATGGTCCAGTTTTTGGAAAAGATGGAACAATTTTCGAGAAAATTAGTCAACTTCAGTAAAAATTTTCAAAAACTATTTTTGCAAACGGCCACTTACTCAACGAGCATGAAACCTACTCCTGAGATGCACAACCTCAGATCCAAAGGAAAACTGCCCCGTGCTTGAAGAGAGCTGCATGGCAACGGAAAGTTGCCCCTTGTTCGAACGGCACCGCGGCGCATTGAATGGCAACGGAAAGTTGCCCCTTGTTTGGATGACACCGCAGCGCATTGTAGGCAGTCCTCAGAGTGACGAACACAACCAAATCCTCAGATACAGAGAAGACAAAGATGACCAGAACCATCGCATGGACACAATCGAATTTGAACTGTTTTACGGCTGGACTTCAGAATAAAGTTGCCTACGTATCCCAAAGATGGGAATCAAGCCTTACGTAGTTCGGGGTTAAGGTACACTCGGATATTAACCTCTCCTTTTTAGGCTCTAACTTTTGCCAAGGCGCCCGTCGTGGGTTTTCGACCTTGCGAGCTTTGTTCTTCTTTCTTTCTCTTTTTTTTTTTTTTTTTTATATTCTTTTCATTCCTTTTTCTTCTTCTTTTTTTGCATTTTTCTTTTTCTTTTCTTTTTGCATTTTTTGTATATATTTTTTTTGTCTCGCTCTAACTTTTGCCTGGGTCGCCCTTCTGGGTTTTCAACCCAGCGAGCCTCTCAAAGGGTAAAAGTGTAGCTTGGTCCATGCCAAATGGTTGTAGGGTTTTGAAGTCATCCGTATCCAGGAGAGTGGCTGTTGATTTGCAAGAGGACTCATCTTCGGCTCTTCGAGCACATCTGACATCTTTGCCCCTAGTTCGAAGGGTGCTTCCAACCTAGCTTCGCAAGCTGTTTTTGGTGACATCTGGTCTTCTTGATCTGATTTTCTTGCCGCTAATTCATGGGCTGCTTCGAATCTGGCCACATAGGCCTCACATTGTAGTTGACCGTTGAACATTCTGAATTCAAGTTCAAGGTTTGGAAGCAAAGGGGTTGAGTCTTGAGGCTGAGAGCGATCCTAGGCTGCACAATCTCAAGAGCGATTCCACACAGGTCTTCGCAGGACCGCGCAAAACATTTTGTTTTTGAAAATTTTTAAGAAAGCGACAAGTCGCTCGCGCTGAGGATAGTGTGAAACCAGTCTGGATCAAGCCAGGATCCTTCTCAGTACTCACGCTAACAAGCATGATTTCATTCATTAAGGGCTTAGCACGCCTCTTTTTCTCTCAAATGATCAAAGTTTTGCAAATCCCGAGGAATTCCTTCCTCTTCGTTTTCACCGCAGTGTTCAAAAAAAGTTTTGAAAAACTTAGGTCGATGTAATGAATTCAAGGCACAGAAAAGACACAGCTTCTAGTCAAATACTGCCATCTCATTTGGAATTTTTTGTACAACTGGCACACGGCAGAAACAAACACAAAAGCATGAAAAACCACTGCTATTCATTCAAATCTGTTGGCGTTACTGGCTCCAAGGCAGAAACAGACTCAAAACAAAACGAAAAGACAAACACAAAACAAAATGGTGACGCCCGATGTAACACCCCCCAGAATCACCCGACTCCTATATAACAGGACTGACTCGATACAACAAGACAGACCCAAAACAAAAGAGACTAACTCAAAACAAAAAGATAGACCCAAAACAAAACAACAAGACCTACCCAATACCCAAGTCAGAAAGCACAAAAGCTAGCATTCGCAAATGCTCAAAACAGTGCATGTCATCCACCATATCTGGAGTAAACTGAGCGCTGCCCGCAGGTGGTTCATCCCCCGATCACATCACATTATCCCCCAAGTTCACCGATCCAGTGCCGATAGACTTTGCAGGACCTGACGCGAAGATGACCTTTTTATCAATCAGATCTTGTATTTCATCGTGAAGACGAAGACACATGTCAGTGTCATGACCAGCTTGCTGATGAAAGACACAGTACTTCGCCGGGTCGTGGGAGAGAGAAAGTTTATTCAGTAATGGCCGCGGCTCCAGGGGCTTCAGATGCCCCTTTTCGATCAGGACCCTCAGGGCCGTTGACAGAGACATGTCCAGTGGGGTGAACACCCTTTGGCCCCGAGGTGGGTATTTGGCAGGTTGTGAGCTGGTTGTGTTGGATGTACCGACGAAAGGGTCGGTAGGTGTTGACTTTTGATGATCTCTTCCGAGTATAGGATTGGAGCTGAAAGGGGTGTTTCTGGTACAACATCTCTTGTCTCGGCTTGCCCCTTGATTCAGACTACCCCCAACTTGAGTGGCGAAAGTATCATCCACAGTTTTTGCAACCACTACAAGCACTTGCTGTTTATTCAGCCTTTCGGCTTTCAAAGCCTCAACAGCCAACAGAAGATGTTCATGGGGATCCATGTTCGCCCTTATCTTGTTCTTTCCACTCGCCTCCACTTTGCTAAGAGATTTGTCTTCTTCCAATGCAGCCCGTCCCAAGATTGGGGAGCCTTTTGTCGTGAAACTCCTAGCATGTGCTGTGGTCGATGATGGAGCCAATGTCCGAGAGGCTAGATCTGTCACAGTTCTTTGAAGATTTTCGATCATTCTCTTTAGCTCAGAAGTAGTGGGCTCACGGGTTTGAGACGATTGGAGTCCAGGTGCATCCATCATGCATAAGTCCATGCTTTCTGGAATGAACACCTCAGGTTTGGGTAGATGGGCTGGGGTGATGTATATGCTGGGGTCGAAGGTGGACGGCAGTATATGGATGAGGTTGAGATGTAGAGGTGACGGGTCAGTACTAGTCTGAGGTCCTTTTGGTGGAGCTAGGGTCTCTTCGTCGATAAGATCCTAAATCTTATGACGGAGGCGGATGCAACGGTTCGTATCATGACCGTGCTGTTGATGGTAGGCACAGTATCTAGCTGGGTTGTATCTTGGTGGAAGAGGGTTTGGAAGGGGTTGGGGTTCTAGAAGTTCTAGATGCCCTTCTTCTCGCAGCTTTTTCAAAGCTTGAGAGAGACTCATGTAAAGAGGATGGAATTTTCGGGCTTGGGGCCGAGTTGAAGTGGTTGGTTTTTGGCCATTGAGGGAAGTGGTGATAGTGTCTACTTCTGAGCATTTCGCAGCTGTGCTACCATCAGTAGTAGCATTGGAACTGTGAGCAACATTCCTCTTCAAAGGCTCATTATCTTCTGTAAAGATCCCTTGTCTAATGGCATCCTCGATTTGAACCCCCATTTCATGAAGGGCTGGAAAGGTAGACAGAGGTAGAACAACCATCTTTTGCAGCAACTTGCCATGCAGATTCTGAACAATCATCATGATCTGATCTTTGTCGGAAGGCCTTGTAGTCATCATTGAGGCCTTTGCTCTCCATCTTGTCACGAATTCTGAGAAACTCTCCTTAGGTTCTTGGCGGGTGACTTCAAGATCACGAGTTGTGATCTCGATCTGTGTGTTGTAGGAGTATTGAGCAATAAAGGCCTCAGCTAGCTCTTCCCAGTTCCATTTCACAGAGTTCTCCAATTTTGCATACCAGATTGCGGCTATCCCAGACAGGGTTCGGCCGAATAGTGACAATTTCTGGGCTGTGGTCAAACCCATTGGCCTTAAGATATCAGAAAACAGTTGGAGGTGTACCATTAGGTCTTCGGAGCCATCGAATGGATCGATATGTGGCATCTTGAACCGATCCGGTAATGTCACCACTGAGTCGGTATAACCATCCTCTATATCAGGAATAAAGTGGGCCCCTTGAGACTTTTTGAACAATTTCTCAAGCTTGCTCACTTTCAATGCTGTGGGGTCCATCTTGAACTCAAAGGGGGAGTCTGGTAGGTTGGTGGGTGTTTTAGATAGTTGGGGTAGAACCGGGGGCGGAGCTGGCCCGCCTGGAATGTCCGTATCATCCTGGACGTGGGTTGCCTCCCCGAGTATGGGAACTCTTGGTGGGGGAGGAACCTGGTGTGAAGTAGATACTCCAGTTTGCTTCTCTAACCTGGCAATTGTCTCTGCCTGTTGGGCTATGACCACGGCCTGTTGCTTGGCTAATTCCACTTGACGGACAGCGTCTTGCTGCATGGCTTTCATACTATCCTGGAGCTGGCGCACCATCTCTTCTAAGCCTGACATACTGTCCTGATCTGATTGAACCACCAGTATATCTATCTCTGCAGTAGACTTGGAAATCTCAACCTGGCTGTGCAAAGACCACTGAGCTGGTAGCTACTGTACTGGGGGTCTGTGCCTGACCGACCTTTTCACCCTGCCTCTGGTAAAGGAACACTGATTGCCCTTGAACTGAATCTCTGACCCGGCAAAGTCTATCAACACAAGTTCGGTGTACCCGGGGGATATTGGAGCCTTCTGAAGCTATAGTTCCGAGACTACCTAGCAAAAGAGAAAACCGACAGCATCTCAGCCTGATTTCACCATAACCAATATGAGCAAAGCTGAATGAGTGTGCTCTCTACTGAATTCTGCCCAAAATTCTGCCTGTAAACTGATACCCTCAGGTAAAACTGATTCCCCAAAACACTAACGCTGATGTCCGCAGGCCTGATGCCCAAACTTGCAAACAGATACATGCATTCTTGTAGAGACGCACTCTAAAAGCACATAACAGATAAGTGAGAGCCAAAACACCCCTATGTTGGGGTAGGGTTCCCTGTCCTATTTTGTCAGGAGCTAAGGTTTCACTATGCACGCAGCGGTTTCAAACAACCTATATCGGGTAAGCAACCTGTCCTAGTTTGAAATGGTCACTATGGATTTCGATATGCACTAGGTCGAATGGTCAAAAAGGGTGCCCCGGTAAAATCGGGGTTTGTGTTCCCATACTGGCAGAGACCACAACCGGTCAGCCTTATGGTCATGCCTTGACAAGACAAGCCTCCGGCAAACCGTTCAGGAATAGCAGATGGCAAACACGGTGTCCTAGGCGCACTAATACAAATGCAATGCAAAGAAACACACAAGTGTAATCAAAACCAGATATCATGAGTTCGAGTCAAGTTCTCTAAATCCCCAGAGAGTCGCCAGAAACTGTAACAAGCCCGCGGGGGACCTCGCTACAGCTCGAACTCGATTTGTGTCATGGTTCTAAATCTTGAACCAAAGAGTCCAAATCCGGCAAATCGTTTTGAGAAAACAGATTTTTTGAAAGAAGTGCTAAACATGGACTGCTTTGCCAGATACAGAGTCGCCACCTAAATATTTTATTTTTGGGGAAATTTAGGAAACCTTGACTCGTTGCCTAAGGCCACATGTCCGTCATCACCAAAGTTGCCTCTGCTCGGGAACTTGGGTAAGATTGGGGAAGGTCGCTTCGTGAGCACCCCCGCTCGCCCGATCAAAGATCGGCCTCTACTAACCATGATATCGAGTTTTAAAAACATTATGCGTTCTTATTCCGGTTATTAGCCTAGATTTACTATGTGATGCGCACAGCATACAAGTATAGACTGGATCGCCTGAATTGGAACAAAACATTTCATGTTTGTTTTTTTGAAAGATGGTTTGCTACTCGCAAGTAGGCTTACAATGCAGATTTTGCCATCCTCAGGTGGGCTTTAGGAAAGATGGTTTTGCCACTATCTAGTGGGCTTAAAACTCTCAGTCAATGCATTGTTACAATCCAAATAACCCAACCTTCACCCACAGGCATTCAAGCAGTTATATCACATAAGCACGTAGCCTCATGGTAAGCATGCTATCATGGCAGTCACTCACACACATGCAAGGATGCTAAAGCATAAAACTTACCGAGTACTCCAAGCCAAAACAGAAGCTAATTAGAAATCTATGCATGATCCTAATTATACAGAAATGCCTAATGTAACACATGCAAAAATGCAACTATAGCAGGCTCGGCTATTCTAAACATGGCATATGAGATGCAACAGTTAACAAGTATTCAATTTGGAATTGAAATACAGATGCAGTTAGTATGGTGCGCCGAGCCCGGTGCATGCAAGACAGATGAATGAATGCAGACATATTATCATACTGTATGCTAATTGAAACATGCCCTAATCTAACCATCATAAGCTGGTAAATAAAAGGGAGAAAGACGTGGGGTTGGAAGACATACATCACACGCACGCACACTTATTACAACATTGCCCTCGCTCGAAGGGTCCGAATAAATAATATACAGTCCCAAATAAATAATTACAGTCCGAATAAATACAAAATCCTAATTAATTAATAAATTAAACTAGGTAAGCTGTAAACTAGCATGCAAGCTAGGGACTGCCTCACCTCTGCTTTGGATGATGAATGATGCATGTTCGGGTTGCTTGGCGCGGAAATCCGTTGCGATGCCCTGATCAGCCTCTGTTTGCAATTGATGGCGGAATGTTGTGCAAGGCTTTTGAAAGCTGCTGATTTCTGATTTGCTGCAACAGAGAGCAGGAAAAGGGCATAGCAATGTATTTTTACGTATGTATGCATACCTCGATCCTCGTGCCACCAATCATGCATCTCGATGCATGATGGTCGAGGAGTCGAATTGCACAACTCAATATGAAATGAATGCACATGAAAACACAACAAGACCAAGACTCCATCATGGATGATCCGGAGTGTCGGTGACCGGAAATTGAGACACGTTTCGTCACTCGGAGTACGAAATGTCCCTCGTTTCCCGTGCTCGGGCTAACTCCTATCCCAAACACAATGCAATATGCATGACATGCATGAATGCAACTAACATACACCCTAGCATGCACAATGCTATGAGATGGCATACACGATGCACGAGGTAACATGGCATACGCAATGCGCTAACATACAACCTAGCATACACAACGCTATGAAATGAAATGGTATACATAATGCATAAATGGACTTACACTAACACAAGTTGGCCTCAGCCACACTCACATAAGAGGCCATCAGATGGAAATGAGACACTCGAGATATGTGCACACGTGCACCGCAAACCGAGGACCGATCCTAGGGCATGAATGCCACTCTAACAAGGCATGACAAGGCATGGAGTATGGCATACAAACATGCAAATTTCGGTGCTAAAATATGATGCTAAACAGCCCCGAAACATGGAAACATGGTACCCGATGCATGAGATAAACCCCGAAACTCAAAACTATGCACGTGGAATGACTTATAGCTATACAAAGCATGCATTATTTGATCATGAAGCATGAAGACAGAAGTGAGGCAGTCCCAAAACATGAACTTTTCCAGTTCAAAGCATGGCCAAAAGATGCTAGCAAGATGCCTTAAAATAGCATGCAACTTTGACTAGCTAACATGATTTACATGGCAAGTATATGATGCACATGGAATCTCACCAAACCACCAAAAATCAATGAATAAAACATGTGAAAATAGGCCCAAATAACCACTGATATACAACCATGGCATGCAAAAATGATGAGTTACTTTAGAGGGCCATGCAAGGGATTCTTAAGCACATACAAGATAGACATATGGCAGCACCAAACCAACTCTGAAAATAAAATATGGTAGTCCCAAAACTCACCAAATTGGTCCTGAAAAGTGGCTAAGAAGCATGCAAGATAGGGCTTATTTGGAAGGCCAAAATGACCACCAAACTAGTCAAGGTGAGAGGCGGTCACCCCCCTCTGATTTGGAGGCTCAAAATTACATCAAAGCCACTGGAAATCCACTAGATTCCAGTGGCTAGAAGACCAAACAAGGCATGCAACAAGAGCTTAGGTGCGAGGCTCAAAACAAGGGACAATCAAGCATACAAAGAAGAATGAGACCTCAAATAATAAAATGCCCTTAATAAAACATGAAGATGATGTCAAAACAAGCCTTTTTCCAGTTTATGAAAACTCTCAAAAATGAACACAAGTAGGGCTAATCTATCATGCAAAAATGGCCCTAAAAGAGAGAATAGAGACAAGGGACAGCAGCTGACCCCAAATGGAAAAGATTCCTTCAACAAAGTTGAAGAGAGGCTCAAAAAAAGGCACTTCACATTTTAGAGAAATCCACGAAAATGAACAAAAGTAAGCCTAAACTATCATGCAAGAAAAGGGCCTAAAAGAGGGATAAAGGGACAAGTGGCAGTAGATGGCCTCAAACAGAGGAGAGGCCTTCAATAAAGTTGAAGAATGGCTCAAAAAAAGCCACTTTACAGTTTATGACCAAGTCAAAAACAGCTCACAAATTAGCCTAAAATATCATGCAAAAATAGGCCTAAAAGAGGGCTAAAGAGGCAAGTGATAGTAGGAGACCTCAAACAGTAAGAGGTCCTTGATTAAACATGAAAAGGAGCTCAAAATATGACTATTTACAGTTTGGCTCGGAGCCCAAAAATGCTCAAAAACAAGGCTAATATATCATGCAAGATTAGGCCTTAAAAGAGGGATAAAAGGAAAGGGATAGTAGATGACCTTAAACAGAGAAATGTCCTTAATAAAAAATGGAGATAAGCTCAAAATAAGACCATTTTCAGTTTGGGTCGGAGCCCAGAAATGCTTGCAAGTATGGCTTATAGATGAAGCAAGAAAAGACTAGAAAAGGGAAGAAAAGGACTCACCCTTGTAGAACCAAACTTCAACAACTTTTGGACCAGGTTTGGGAGCTCTCAACCTCTGGAAATCAACTTCAAAGGGCTGGAATGGAGTATAGAGGTGTGGTGCTATGGGTTGGTGTAGAAATGGCCAAGAACCAAGGGTGTTTTAAGAGTTGGAATAGAGAGAGAGGGAGTTTTAATGCAAGAGCTCCAAACAATTTTTGTTAACCCTCCAAAATGCAGCTGGAGCTGCTGGTTTTATAGAGGGAGAGAAGGGAAAAAAGGGAGGAAAAATGGGGGGGAAAACCAATTCAAGTTTCCCCCAAAAAATAGGCCTAAAAGAGAGATAAAGAGGCAAGTGGTAGCTGTTGGCTTCAAACCGAAGAGAGCCCTTCAACAAAGTTGAAGAGGGGCTCAAAACAAGACATTTTACAGTTGACATCAAGCCACGAAACAGCTCACAAATAAGCCTAAAATACCATGCAAAAATAGGCCTAAAAGAGAGTTAAAGAGGCAAGTGATAGTAGGAGACCTCAAACAGCAAAAGGTCCTTAATCAAACATGAAAAGGAGCTCAAAATATGACTATTTACAGTTTGGGTCGGAGCCCAAAAATGCTTGCAAGCAAGGCTTAGATATAGAGCAAGATAGGAACAAAAAAGAGGGAAAAGAAGTTTACCCTTGAAGACCAATGGACTAGCAGCTCTTGGTCTGAGAAATGGTGCTCCTAAGCTCTGAAAAACAGCTCCAAGTTGTTGGAATGGATGGTGGTGGGGTGTATACCAAAAACCGGGGCAAACGGAGGTGGTTAGGCGGTCCCGAACCGAGGCATACGGCCGTCGGCTCCGAAAAACCGAAAACCGGGCTCCAAACGGGAAAAATGGCCTACGACCACGAAGTGTAGCCTACGGCCACTGAGAGATGATCTACGAGACCTCTCCCTCCCTGCGGGAAGAGAAAACAGAGAAAACGGAGCCTGGTTCGCAAACCGAGGCAAGACACGAAAGAGCCCGGAAGTCCGGAGGCAAGGCTCGCAGCCGAGACTCTGAAACTTCTGAACGAGCACAATATGCAATATCACCGAGCGCTCAATCAGTGACGTCTGAGTCTTAAGGTCGGTCAAAAATGGGGTGTCTACATATATAGAAAATATTATTCCAGAAAACAGAACTTATCATATCATTTCATTTAAAAAATACTTATAGTCAAACATAGCTTTACAGAGTTGTTACTCACAGATAGTTTCAGAAGCAAAATAGACAACGTAGACAGATCGGTCGGATAATGGCGCGTGAGCTACACACAAACACGTGACAAATACATATTGAAACACACACTCCGAAAACACTTAACTTATTGCATTTCTTTTTACTGTATTTCTAATTCATATCCTCATTAATATGGCCTAAACCATGGCTTAAGAATGCCTAAGATGGAATGAGGATGCAATTATGCACATTGAAACACTTTGCAAAATTTTTGAAAACAGGGCAGTTTGCTCGAGCGAAGCTTTGGTCCCTTGAGCAGTCTGCAAAGTCTACAAAAAGTTCTGGAAGCTTTTATTTCACGCTCGAGTCAACATCTTGGTCGCTCGAGCCAAGATAAAAAATAAAGGGTGGTCGCTTGAGCGATCTTTCGGTGGCTCAAGCCAACCATCAAACTCTGCAAAATTTCTGAGAGCTCGAAATGTACACTCGAGCGATGGTTTGTCGCTCGAGCAATGCGACCAAATTCTAGAATTTTCATATTTTAGTTCCAAGTTTGAAACCAATTTCAAAGCTTTCAATCTTGTTTATTTGGGCCAAAACTTGAAGAAACACTTGAAAACTTTTAGTAAAACCTGAAATGAAGACCAATTCACAAAAGCAAGGCTCAAAAACTTGACAATTCTTCAAAATCAAATCAAAACTATGCTCTTCTATACATGGTATGAACATGCATGTAATCATCTAAGTTCTTCACTTTGAAACATGATCAAGTAAGACAAAATGACATGGAACATGATGAATTTCCAAAACCAAGTTGAATATTGACATGCAAAAAAGAATTCTTGGAAATCAACTTCAAAACATGGTGACTTATGCATGCATGCATAATATGATCTCATTTCTACATTCCAAGCTCAATTTTCATGCTTAATCATCAATTTCACTTGAATTCTTACACTAAACCATTCAATTATATGATCAAAGGGCTGAATCTCTACCTTAAGTCTTGAATCCACAAATTGAGTGACTTAATTCTTCCAAAGTTGAGCAAAATTTTGACTTCCCCCTCAATTTCCTTCACTCTCTCTCTAAAGTGTTGAATTCTCTCTCAAGCTCTCACCCTCTCTCTCTATCTCACATTTTTTTTTTGGTCTTTAAAATGATAGAATGAGAAGTCCAAACACTCATATTAGCCTTATTTAGGCTCAATTAGGCTCAATTAGCTTAGTCTAATTAGCTATGATTAGAACTAAATGAATTCAACTTAATAATTAATTTGTTTTAATTATTTGATTTTGAATTGAATTCTAATTATGCCTACCATAAAATTCTAAAAATCCCAAATAACATGTAAACCTAAGCAATTTTATGTTTGGATGCCGATAAGGTCTTCAATTTTCATATCGAAATAGAATTTTAGACATATATTTTTATGGCTAATAGATAAGAATGCAAAACACATACAAAATGCACAATGAATACATAATCTCATTCTTAAAACTTAATTTGCATTCTTAATTACGGATTATGGGATAATTACGGATTGGGATTGTTACAACTTCGATCATTTGAATTCTTCATTCTATGAGCTTTCTAATGTAGATCATTTATAAATAAAAAATGAATAAATTAATTTTATAATTATAGTCACATGATTTAAGAAGAAAAAAAATTAATGAGAATAATGACGTTGTAAATATGGTTCTTTAAAAATGTTTTTATTAAAGAGGGGTTAGACAATGTCGACCTCGAGCTCTCTCTTTCTCTTTCTCCATCGCAATCGATGTTAAAAACAATATCCTAAGCCCGCTGATTTGCTTTTCCCAGGCAAGAAAATTTCATGCAACTTGTTGTCAAATAAGGTTACTACTAATAAGATATCAATCGAGAATGAGCTCCATATAACTAAGTCTGAGTCTAAACCATTAGACCAATCTTAGTAACAGTCTCAGCAGCAACAACAGATAGCACAGGCTCAACATCCACACAGGGCTAAATGCACTCCTCTAGAGCAGTTGCAGTCTCCTAGAGCAGAGCAGTGCAAAGCATCCAAGGCAGCTCATCTTGTGTGCTTGACTGCCATTTATAATGTCTCACAAACTTGTAAAGTTAGTAACTCACCAAGTGGAGTTTGTTAGGTTTGTTAGTTTGTTAGAATTAGAGATTTAGTTACATATTGTTGTATAAATAAATAATACATCTTCTTGAATAAAAAAAAAAAAAAAATCTTTTAGTTTATATCTTTCTTCTTGGTATCAAAGCTTTTAGAGCTCTCACGAGCATTCATCAATGGCTGATCAATCATCTTTTTCTCTTCCATCAAACTTGAGTCTTCTCATTTCTAATTTCACTTCTCTAGTCATAGTCAAGTTAGATTCAAGCAATTTTTTGATATGGAAAAGTTAGATGCAAAATGTGTTGCGAGCTACTAATCTCTTGGGGTTTGTAACTGGTACATATCCATGTCCTTCGTCAGAAATCATCAATTCCACTGTAAATACAATATCTAATCCAGACTTCATCAAATGGCAGAAAATTGATGCACATTTTCTAAGTTATCTGACTGCAACTTTTTCTCCTTAGATTTATTCTTCAATTTTACATCTTCAACATAGCTCAGAGGTCTGGACAGTGTTAAACAAGAAGTTTACATCTCTATCTCGATTGCAAATTCATCAATTAAAATATCAAACTCCAAACAATATCAAAGAAATCTTCATCCGTAGAAGAATATCTTTATCAAATTAAAGATAATTCAGATCAACTAGCTTTGGCTTTTTCACGAATAAAAGATGAGGATTTGATCTTGCTTACACTAAATGGACTTCCTGAAGAATATGATACCTTCAAAACTGCCATTCGTGCTAAATCAGATGTGATCTCTATGGAAGAACTCTATGCTTTGCTTTGCTCATAATCAATTCATGTTGAGAACAAGATCAAGCATAATCATGATTTAACTGTGGCCTATGTAGCCACCAAAGGATCATCTGGATCTTTTGGTTTTGAAACTCGGTTCTCTTCTTCTTAACTTGTAGACACCCCATTTTTGACCGACCTTAAGACTCAGACGTCACCGGTTGAGCGCTCGGTGATGTTGCATACTGTGCTCGTTCAGAAGTCTCAGAGTCGCGGCCGCGTGTCCTGCCTCCGGACTTCCGAACCATCTTTTCTACCTTGTCTCGGTTTGCGAACCAGGTTCGGTTTTCTCTGTTTTCTTTCCTGAGGGAAGGGAGTGGTCCCGCAGATTATCTCCCGGTGGCCGTGAGCTACTTTTTGTGGCCGTAGGCCATTTTGCCCATTTCGGAGCCCGGTTCCCGGTTTTCGGAGCTGTTAGGCCGTGTGCCTCGGCTCGGGACCGCCCAACCATCTCCGACTTCTCCGGTTTTTGGCGGAGACCTCTGTTTTAATATTCCGAGGAACACTGGGTTCTCAGAAACCCACTTCGTGGCCGTATGCCGCTTTCGGTGCTCATAGCCGGTTTTCGGGACCCCAAACTGCCCGGTTTTGGTCCCGGGCATTCATCTTGCATCGGTTTTCTCTGATTTTTGGCAGGGACCTCTGTTTTGTCATTCCGAGGGACACTGGGGTCGCAGATACCCACTTCGCTGCTGAACACCACTTCCGGCACCCGCAGCTCATTTTCGGGATCCCGAATTGCTCGGTTTTGGCTCCGAGCGTTCATTTCTCATTAGTTTTTGTTCAAACTTGGCAGGTGCCTCTGTTTCAACATCAGGAAGATCACTGGGGGGTGAGAAGCCAGCAATTATCCCAGATAACCAGTTTCCCTCCTCCGGAGCCCGTTTTGCTCACTTCCGGGCCAATGTTGAACACCCTAGGGGTATTTTCTTCCAACCAAAGCTACATATCTGTGATGAGGGCATCTAGGAGGACCCTAAGGGTTGGTGGTCGGCCAGAAACTGTGGGTTTCATTTTTGGGCCTCTCCTTCAAGCTCTATGTTGTGGCTCCTGCTTCAGTGTTGCCAATTTCCGACCTTGGAACCTTGTTCTACACATCTTGGAGGACACTTTGGTATGGTGGTCGGCCAGCAATGGTTGGTTTCATTTTTGGGCCTCTCCTTCAAGCTCTATGTTGTGGCTCCTGCTTCAGTGTTGCCAATTTCCGACCTTGGAACCTTGTTCTACACATCTTGGAGGACACTTTGGTATGGTGGTCGGCCAGAGATTTTACTGTTCATTTTTTGGGGGTGGCCGGCCGGCCATGGTGAGTGGCTGGCCGACCAGGTGGGGTGGCCGGCCGGCCACCTCCCACAAATTTACCTGGCCGGCCAGCTTCTTGCTTTCCAGCCTGTCCCAGCTGTCCGGATATTTTCCAGCATATCCCGGGGCATCCGGGGGATATTTCGGGAGGGAAAGATTGGGTGCTTTCCCTCCCCTTTTACACCCTATTTCTTGTCTATTTAAAGGGCCCTCCCTCTCCTTCTTCAAGGTTGGAAAACTTGTCTTCAAGAACACTTCTCCAAAAACCTCCATTTCCTTAGCTTAAAACCTCAAAAAAGCTTCTAAGTCCCTAGGTCTTCTCTTCATCAACACCTAGCCTCACCATCCCTACTACCACTCCAGCAGCTAGGAAGTGAATTTCAGAGGTTGAGAAGCCACAAATCAAAGCCAAGAATCAAAGAAAGACAAGTCTTCAAGGGTAAGTCTTCAAAACCAACTTTTAGGGCTTTTTCTTGGTTCATTTTTACACTCTAATTGGTTGAGAATTGGGGCTCCGACCCCTACTGATTTTGTGCTTGTTTTGAGCCCCTCTACAACTTTGTAGAAGGGCTCAACTCCATTTGATGCTTCTATGATATACTTGTTTCAATACCTAGCTTTTATGCCATTATCTTGCATGCTAGTTTAGGCCTATTTCCTTTTGTTTTTAGGGGTCCGACCCCTACTGGTTTTGTGCTCATTTTGAGCCCCTCTACAACTTTGTAGAAGGGCTCAACCTCATTTGGCCACTGTATATACCACTTCCTTCAAATTTCATCAAGTGTGCCATATTTTGTATGCAATTTTTGACCTATTTCTATTTGTTTTTGGGACTTCGACCCCTACTGACTTTGGTCTTATTTTGACCCCCTTTACACATTTCATGAAGAAAATTTTGTCATTTGGTGCTTTTTTTGCATGACTCTTGTTATAGCCTCTTTTGAGCTTCATTTTTGCATGGAATTGTTAGCATGATTTTATTCTGATTTTGAGGATGTCATCTTCTGAAATTGTGCTTATTTTTAGCTCATCTTCAATGTTGTAGAAGAAAGTTTGTCCATTTGGGGTTTGCATATGTCACTTGTCTCAATACTCCTCTTTTGGCCACTAACTTTGCATGCTATTGTTGATCTATCTATGCTTGCATCTTGGCCAAGTTTGTTACTGAAATATGCCATATTTGGGACTGCCTTGCTACTGTTCTTGCTGCCATGATCATATTTTGCATGTATAGCATGGCTATAGGCCATTTCGGGGCTTAATTTCACATTTTCGGGATGAATGCATGCTTCGAGTGTCATTTCGAATTGTTTCGGGACTGTTTTCCCCTTTATTTAAGTGCTGAAATTCCATTGCCATGCTTGCATATCATTTCCCATGCCATTTGTATTATTTTTGCATTGCCTCGGTTTGCGTGCCAATGGGCACGCACTTCGAGGCACCTCATTTTTATCATTCCGGCAGCCTTTGTGAGCGTGGCTGAGGCTATCTCATGATTGGCGTAAGCCCAATTTGCATTTTCATGTTTCTACATCATTGCCTCGATTTGCGTGTCCGCGGACACGCGTTTCGAGGCAGCTTTGTTTTTATCCGACGGCCTCCTATGTGAGTGAGCTGAGGCTCTCCCATGTTGGTGTAAGCCCATCGTTGCATTCTGTATGCCATTTCGTCTCATTTTATCATTGCCTCGGTTTGCGTGCCTGTGGGTGCGCATTTCGAGGCACTTCGGTTTTATCTGATTTTCCATCGCATATCATTGCCTCGGTTTGCGTGCTTGTGGGCGCGCATTTCGAGGCACTTCAGTTTTATCCGATTTTCCATCGCATATCATTGCCTCGGTTTGCGTGCCTGTGGGCGCGCATTTCGAGGCACTTCGGTTTTATCCGATTTTGCATCGCATATCATCGCCTCGGTTTGCGTGCTTGTGGGCGCGTATTTCGAGGCACTTCGATTTTATCCGATTTTACATCGCATATCATCGCCTCGGTTTGCGTGCCTGTGGGCCCGCATTTCGAGGCACTTCGGTTTTATCCGATTTTCTCATTTTATCATCGCCTCGGTTTGCGCGCCTATGGGCACGCACTCCGAGGCACTTCATTTTATCCGATCTTGCATCGCATATCTCTGCCTCGGTTTGCGCGCCTGTGGGCACGCACTTCGAGGCGCTTCAGTTTTATCCGACTTTCTCATTTCATCTCTGCCTCGGTTTGCGTGCCCGTGTGCACGCATTTCGAGGCACTCTGCTTTATCCGGTTTGCATTGCACATCATCGCCTCGGTTTGCGTGCCCGCGTGCACGCATTTCGAGGCATCTCATTTTCATAGCATCGTACATGCTAGGATTGTATGTTAGTTGCATTTCATGCATATCATGCATATTGCACGGGAAACGAGGCGCGTTTCGTATTCCGAGTGACGGAACGGATCTCAATTCCCAAGTCACCGACACTCCGGATTACCCATGATGGAGTTAGGTTTTGTTGTAGCATTCATGTACATTCATCCCATATTGAGTTGTGCGATCCGACTCTTCGGCCATCATGCATCGAGATGCGTGATTGGTGGCACGAGGATCGAGGCATGCATATATTTGTGAAATACATTGCTATGCCCTTTTCCTGCTCTCTGTTGCAGCAAAATCAAGAGTCAACAGCTTTTCAGAATCTGGCACGCATTTCGAGAAAAATTACAAACAGAGGCGAATTGGGGCATCTCAGTGGATTTCCGCGCCAGGCAGCCCAGCATGCATCATCCATCAGAAGCAAGGCAGTCCCTGGCTTGCATGCCAGTTTTACTTCTTTTGTAATTAATTTGTTAATTAATTAGAATTTTGTAATATTCGGACTGTATATATTTCGGACTGTACTATTCTTTCATTTGGGACTGTATTATTATTTATTCGGACCCTCTGCGCGAGGGCAAAATTGTAATAAGGGTGGGTGAGTGTGATGTATGTCTTCCAACCCCCATTTCTTTCTCCCTTTTATTTACCCGCTTTGGATGGTTAGATATAGGGCATATTTCAATTAGCATACAGTATGACAGCATGTTTGCATCATTCATCTGTTTTGCACGCACCGGGCTCGGCACATCATACAAACTGCATCGTATTTCAATTACAAGATGAATACATGTTAGTTGTTGCATTTCACATGCCATATTTAGAATAGCCGAGCCTGCTATTAGTTTGCATTTTTGCATGCGTTGCATTAGGCATTACAGTATACTTAGGATCATGCATTGATTTCTAATCAGTTTTCTGTTTTGGCTTGGAGTACTCGGTGAGTTTTATGCTTTAGCATCCTTGCATGCGTGTAAGTGTTGCCATGATAGCATGCTTGCCATGAGGCTATTTGCTTATGTGATATAACTGCCTTGAATGCCTGTGGGTGGAGGTTGAGTTATCTGAATTGGGACAATTCATCAACTGTTTGTTTTAAGCCCACTAGATTGTGGCAAAATCTGTTTAAGCCTACCTGCGGGTAGCAAACCATCTTTCACAAACAAACATGAGATGTTTAATTCCAATTCAGACGGCCCAGTCTATACTTGTTTACTGCGAGCATCACATAGTAACCTAGGCTAATAACCGGAATAAGAACTCACAATGTTTTCAAAAACAGATATCATGGTTAGTAGAGGCCGGTCTTTGACCGGGCGAGAGGGGGTGCTCACGATGTGACCTTCCCTAATCGTACCCAAGTTCCCGAGCCAACTTTGGTGATGACGGACACGTGGCCTTTGGCACCGAGTCAGGGTTTCCTAAATTTCCCATTTAAAAAATATTTAGGTGGCGACTCTGTTATCTGGCAAAGCAGTCCATGTTTGGCACTTCTTTCAAAAAATCTGTTTTTCTCAAAAACGATTTGCCGGATTTGGACTCTTTGGTTCAAGATTTGGAACCGCAACAAAAATCGAGTCCGAACTGTAGCGAGGTCCCCCGCGGGCGTTGTTACAGGTTCCTATAGAGGTGTTTCATTACAATCTAGAGGTCAAAATTCTTACAGAGGTAGAAGAAGTAGATATATGAGTTAGAGAGGAAGATACAATCACAGAGGTCGAGGCAGATATCAATTCTCATATCAACAATCATCATCCAATGGTTGTTAGATCTGTGCAGAACTTAGTCACACAGCTTTTGATTGTTGGTATCGCATGAATCCACAAATTGGTAAAGTCTATCTAGGCATGTCTTATTTAATGAAACATGCTTTCCTTTTTATAACACTTCATCTGTTCCTGTCCTCTCGTCACCTTCACCATCTCTTAGCTCTTTCTTTTGGTCCTCAGTTTCTCCTCATTCTTCTGTATCTATGTTATCATCTTCCTCATTGCCTTCCTCTCTTCGTGAGTTTGTCTCTCCTCCACCTTATTGTATTCCTATTACCTCTATTAGTATTGATCTCCCATTTTTCAGTCTAATCCACCTTTAGCACCTTCCACTATTCCTTTTTCCTCCACACTTAACTTTCATTCCATGACTACCAGGTTCAAAGCCAGAAATTTTGTTTGTCTTTAGGTTTCCATCACTGATCTTTCTTCTAAATTGCTTCTTACTAAGCCAGTTATTGTCAAATAAGCTCTTCAATCTCATGTCTAGGTTACTGCCATGACAAATGAATTTAAAGCTCTTCAAGCTTAAGATACTTGGAATTTAGTTGCTCAGTCCTCTTCTAAACTGGCTATTGGCTGTAAGTGGGTCTTTCGTATTAAGAAGAACTCCGATGGTAGTATTGCTAGATACAAAGCCATGTTGGTTGCTAAGAGGTATTTGCAGCAAGAAGGTATTGATTTTCAAGAAACCTTTAGCCCAGTGGCTAAACAACCCACAATTTGGATTTTTCTCTGTTTGGCTCTTCATTATAATTGGTCTATCAAACAGTTAGATATCTCAAATGCCTTTCTTTATGGCAAACTCGAAGAGGAGGTGTACATAGTACAACCTCAGGGGTTTGTTGATTCCACATCTCCTTCACATGTTTGCAGACTAAACAATTTCCTTTATGGTTTTAAACAAGCTCCAAGAGCTTGGTACTCAACTTTTTCATCATTTTTTCTTTCTCAAGGTTTTACTAATAGTTTCTCAGATACTTCTCTTTTTATTCACTAGACTTCTTCCAGTCTCACTATACTTCTCATCTATGTAGATGATATTCTTTTAACTAGTAGTGATTCTACTTTCATTGCTCATCTTCTTCATCAAATGTATTCAATTTTTTCCATGAAAGAGCTGGGTGCTATTTCTTATTTTTTGGGCCTTTTTGTTACAAAAGACCTCACAAGGTATTTTCTTTCCCAACATAAGTATGCTTCAAAACTTCTATTGAATGCTGGTTTGACTAATTGTAAGCCTTGTTCCACTCCTATGTCCATGAAGCCTTTTGTGTCCTCATTAGATGCCTTTCCTTTTCCCAACCATCTCTTTATAGAAGCATTGTAGATGGCCTTCAATATTTTACCATAATCAGACCTGATTTGTCCTTGGCAGTCAATCAAGCTTGTCAATACATGCATGCCCTAACAAATGCTCATTTTCAAGCTGTCAAACGCCTTTTGAGATATGTTAAAGGTACTCTGTCTCATGGTCTTAGTTTCACTCCTGGACCCTTCACTCTTTATGCTTTTTTAGATTCTAATTGGGTTGGTGACACAATAGATAGAAGGTCTACTTCTGGGTAGTGCATTTTTCTTGGTCCCAATTTAATCTCTTGGTTAGCTAAGAAACAACCAACAGTTTCCAGGTCATTCACCGAGGTTGAATACAGATCTTTGGCCAACACTGCTGCTGAACTTACTTGGCTTCAACATTTGTTGACTGATTTTTCTATTTCTACCTCTTCTGTTCCTATTCTTTGATGTGATAATCTTTCTGCTATGGCTCTTGCGTCTAATCTTGTCTTTCATTCATGGTCCAAGCATATCGAAATTGATTGTCATTTTGTCAGGGAAAGAGTTGTTGCTAAGAAGATTGCTCTTCAACACATCCTTACCACTGATCGACTTGCAGATTTGTTTACCAAGCCTTTATCTGCTTCTAGGTTTTATTATCTGAAGGACAAACTTATGCTACTTCCAGTTTCCATAAGCTTGAGGGGGAGATGATAAGATCAATCAAGAATGTGCTCTACATAGCTAAGTCTGAGTTTAAACCATCAGACTAGTCTCAGTAGCAGTCTCAGCAACAGATAGCACAGGCTCAACATCAACACAAGGCTAGACTCACTCCTCTAGAGTAGCTGTAGTCTCCTAGAGTAGAGCAGTGCAAAGCATCCAAGGCAGCTCATCCCATGTGCTTGACTGTCATGCATAATGTCTCACAGACTTATAAAGTTAGTAACTCACCAAGTGGAGTTGGTTAGGTTTGTTGTTCTATTAGAATTAGAGAGTTAGTTACATATTGTTGTATAAATAAACAATATTTGTTTATTTTCTCATTCATGTATGTATTAGACAGAAATAAATGTGACTTACATATTAGAGAGTGCATTTATTTATGACTTAGGTAGAGAAAATGGTTGGACATGAAGTGGGAAAGAGAATAAAAATACATAGTAGAGAGTGACCCCACAGTATTTTCTTTAGTAATATTAGGTACCTAAAATTTTAATCAAAAACATCAGTGTGGTTTAGATTTTTCAATGTAAGGATCTCCTAGTACACCAACTCAATCTTAGCCACATGTCAAAATTCTGGACACTCTTTCTAAAAGTGTAGTCTAGTTAAAGGGTCTCAGTTTTGCGTGTGTGTGTGCATGTGTAATTTCTCAAAAAAAGTAAATAAATAAATAAATAAATGACAAGCTATTTGTTGTTCATGAAGACAAGGAAAGGAAGGGTAATTGTTAGTTTGTGCTAAAATATTTTCACTCAACAGATCAAAATCTTCAAACTTCCATATTTACATAGTAATATTTTGATATAAAGAACCATTGTTGGTCACCTGGTTTATAACTAAAAAACATTGAATTTGTATGCATATATAGATTGACACAAATTCTATGGATAAATTAGAGGCTTAATTTGCAAACAAAATATTAGTGTTAATCAAGTTAAACAAAATATGGTAAGCCATGTATGCATATCATATACTCTCTCCAAAAAAAAAATCTAAAAAATGTTAGATTAGTTATATTAAACCACAGCTAATTCTTTCATTTTGGGCCTTCTCTCTGAGGAGCACTCTGGGGACATTGCTTTCCTTTTGTTAAGGTTATTGTTGTTGCTCTTGTCACTGTTATTGTTGTTGTCACTGTTGTTGTGATCGCTACTATCGACCAAATTCATATCGAGATCTTCACATGAATGGGTCAGGGGCTTCAAAAGGTAAGATTGAAGCTTCCTTAAATCCGATAACTGAACCGGTTTTAGTAGGAACTCCTCTGCTCCTCCTTCCAAGCACCTACAAATTAATTAAGATAATCAAACATATACATTATAAGAGTCATATGTATACAATGACATGAACCAAAGTTCTGTAAATAGTGATATCAGAAGCTGAATCAAGTAAGGCATATCGGGAACTAAGTGACATGATTGTGGATTTTTTAAAATTATCAACCGTGAGAGAGGAGCTTTACACTAGCCCAGTTGGCCGTATTGACTGTGAACAGGTCATACCAGTTGTGAATCGACTATTAACTGATACACATCGCAAACCAGTTTTATTTATTTAAAAGCATGAGTTGGGACAAGTTTAGAGAAGAGAAGCATACATATTGATTCTGGAAGGTACATTTTCTGATGACATCACGACAACTGGTATATCTTTCCAAGAAGACCCCTGCAGGTTCAAGCATCCCCCATGAGAAAGAAAAATATATAAAGTAGAAAATAAATAAAGAAGCTAGTTTCAATAGCACTTTGGAACAATCAATTATTTTTTCTTTCAATTAAGATCAAGAAATGAATTAAACTACACAAGCTACAAATACAATTATGATATGCTAAAATCTAATTTATAAGCAATGTTAGTTGTTGTGGTTATTAGCTTAGGTGATGTGGATATGGGACAATTTTTATTTTTTATTTTTTTTGACTAGATACCAAATAGCTAATTGAAGTAACTAAAGATATAATTGAATGTTGGTTGGGGTGGCTGACCTTCACTCTTCTTAGCAAATCATAGCCGCTCATTCCCGGCATGCTATAATCTGTGATGATTAAATTGACTTTTGATCCCTGCACCTGATTTCATATTAAAAATCTTCAATATTTAGTGTTAAAGAGAAAATAAATAAGTAAATAAATAAGACAAAAACACATGGAATAATGAAAAAAATTAAGAAACATGATCATGTGCATTTGAAAGAATTTCAAATTATGCAAAGTGTAACTGGAATGGAATACTAATATACACACTTCAAATCCTTAGTAAATTAGTTGTGTACTTTATAAATAACTATAAAAAATAAAAAATAAAAAGTTATAATCAAAATTGGTGTATAAGTATGTGTCTAATGTATCACAGTTGTGATAGTGTATCTGTGTTACTTTGTATTTACCTACATTCTCTACAACTAGCAAAATGCAAAAATATATAGTTTTTTATTTTTTTTTTTAAAAATGTAGAATTTTATTTAATTATATATATCTTAAAAGTGATTCTGGTGTAGTTAAACATATGTGATCAATTGGTATCTACATAAGGGGTTCTAACTATAGGATTTTGGGCATCCACCCTCAAAAAAAACAAAAAAAAAAACTGTAGGATTTTGGTAGGACACTCACATCTATTTGACAGCAATAGTACAAAGAGGGTAGGCTTAAATGCTTGTCTTTTAGTTATGATATGCTACAATTCATTTAGCAATGCATGTGCCCTTTGAACTATTTGTGTGGAGACCTTTGCATGAAATTAAAGCCCCCTCCATGGAAGGAACACCTACATATATGCAACATTAATTTTGGATCTAAATTGTCATCAAACCTCTTTAACCTCCAAACAAATAGCATTTGAAATTTGAGACTTTTTTTTTTTAATTTTTATTTTTATTGAGTATATATATGTATATATAGAAAAACACACCCGCAATGAATAGAATTCGAAGCTTTTTCTTTGATACATCGGACTGTAATTTATGTAGGAACCTTGCACGCGACAAGAATTGAACCCTCCATGCAACTATTCTGACCAACTAAATTAACCTAGTTAGCTAAAAACTGAAATTTTATTGCCTTTGTGGTTTTTATTTTTTTCAAATTGGAGGCCCCAGAAAGTAATGTTTTCACCAGTTTGATGGGGGAGTCAGGTGCTTAAAGGACAAAGTATTTGTGGTGAAAAGTGGGAAAAGAAAGTGAAAAAGATCCATTTAGGATTTTTATTTATTTTTTGTACAACAAACAACCAGAAAATAAGGAAACAAAGAAAAATGAAATTTAAGATATATCATAGAACTGTCACCTCTTGTTGGGATAAAGATGTACAAGAACAAGAAGAAGAAAGAGTAGTAGTAGTAGAGCTTGTGGAATCAATGTTGTCTTTGTCATCAAGCAAACCCAGGTATTCCAAAGCTTTGTTTCCAGAATCCACACAAGTCACTACACAAACATTGAGAGAGAGAGAGAGAGAGAGAGTTATACATGGACCTCAAATTGCAATACATGATATTGAGTTAAAATATGAACCACAATGGTTCGACTTTTGTCACAGACAAGACTCCCAACCCAACCAATCCACAGGCTATACACCAGGCTACGGGCTCTGTACAGCCAAAAAAATAAAAAACACCTAATTGTATTTCCTTTTCCATGCAACGGTCTGCGATTAAGAAAAAAAAAAAGAAAAGAAAAGAAGAAGAAAAAAAACTAGGTATGTGGGTATACCATACCTTGGTAGGAAGAGACGGTGAGAAGCCTCTCCAAGAGCTTTCTGTCAATGAGACTATCATCCACTGCTAACACATGAAGATGTTGTCCTTCTTCTTCTTCTTCTTCTTCTTCTTCTTCTTGATGGATTTTTGGTTTCAAATCCATTTGTTCACTAAATTGTGCAAAGATCCCTTCAGATTTGCAGTTGCTACTACCAGTACTGTGCATTAGTATATGCCTTATATATATCTATATATATATCTATATATATATGAGAGAGAGAGAGAGAGAGAGAGAGAGAGAGGCGTGCTATGGGAATGGGATGGGAATGGAGATTGGGGAGGTGGGGTATTATCTTGGTAGGATTTTATTGAGTAGTTGGGAAGCAATCTGTGTCTTGCAGGAAAATGTTTGTGTGTGTGTGTGTTGTTTTTTTATTTTTTATTTTTATTTTTTTATTTTTAATTTATATATATATATATATAAGTAAATTCATTGTTAGTCTTTATAAATTTTATTTTGTTTTCTATAATTTTAATTGAATCAATTTTGATTTTGAAATTTTTATTCTGTTTTCAATTGGTCTAATTATTTTCAATTGTTAATATTTTTTATGGCAAATCTGTACATAAGTGGCCTACGTCATATTTTTAGAAATAAAATTATAAATTCGATTAACTCAATAACTTAATTTCAATTAATTTCATAAGTTTTTTTTTTTTGTTAAAAACTCTAGAAACATTATCAATAGGATTAAATTGACGCAAAATTAAAAATTAAAAATTAAATTTAAATCAATTAAAATTATAAGAATTGAAATAACATATATAATTTATTTATTTATTCTTAAATTGTTTTGGGGGGGTTTTACCAGTTTGTGATCTCCCCCTAGATTCTCTTACTTAGACTAGACACCCTGTTGGTACAACCACTGATGCCATCC
Organism: Camellia granthamiana; assembly: GCA_036172215.1. NCBI lineage: Eukaryota > Viridiplantae > Streptophyta > Magnoliopsida > Ericales > Theaceae > Camellia > Camellia granthamiana. The sequence goes on along the minus strand of CM069905.1, from coordinate 103,200,420 downwards.
TTACCTCTACCCTCCTGCCTTGTGGGGTCCCCCCTCTCTACCCTGCTTTCTCTCTCTAAAAGACTTCTCTCTCATCTATTTTTTCCTTTTTTGCTCTTTTTTCTTTGTTTTGGATTTTTGGGTTGATTGCCAAAGGATTTTAGGATTGATTGCCAAGGAAAATCTAGATATCTTTGTTCTCACTTTGTCAACATAATCTGGAGTTGATTTTGGAGGGTGGATTGGATAGAAGACTTTGAAAAAGTGATTATTAACTGATTTGAATACTCTTGTTTTAGATTAGATTATATCTCTCCTCTCATCATCTTTTTACTGTTTAGTCCTTATATTGTATACTTTTTATTCACACACTTCATGCTCTTGCTGTAGCATGCTAAAGCTGGCTTGGAGGAGGAGCTTTGTCTCAAAAACAGTTGACATATAAGCAAGATGAAGATTCATTATGTGGTGGATTTCTAACCTAATGTCCAAAAAAAAAGAAGAAGAGAACAGCTGTATATCTTCTCAATATATTACCAAATTTTTTTATTTTTTATGTAGCTTCTCATATGGCTTGATAAATGTTATATTATTTTTAAAATATGAAAGCTAATCTCAAAGGTTTGGCTTGGTGGATGAGGTCTGAGATTTGAGAGTTCACTCCTTCTAAGATCTCAAGTTTGACTCGTTTCTCTAGCCAAAATTCTTGGATCCACGGACCGCACAAGCTGGTATAAGATACCTCCCATATCAATATCTATATAAGGTTTTTTTTTTTTTTTTTTTTTTTTTTTTTTTTTTTTTTTTAAAACTATACTCAATACATCCTCTTACAAATTTTGCTTAAAAAAAACAAAGCAACAATTAATGCTTTATATCTTGACAAGAGTATTTAAAAAGTGCTTAAAATTTAATGTGTAATATAAATTCTATGACATAAATTTAAGGGTTAATTACACTAGTAGTCCCTATAGTTTGAGACTTGTATCATTTTGGTCCATGACTTTTCAATTGTGACACATTTGACCTTGAATTTTGAATCTTGTTCCAAATAAGGACAATTGAAAATATCATTAGATTTTTCAAGGGTAAAATCGTCAATTTGATAAAATATAAACTAATTTGACAAAAATAAATGTCAAAAAAATATTTTTAATTTTTTTTTAAAATTATTTTTATCCACCAATGATAAAATTATGTAAAATTAATAAAAATTACATGATTAATTTTTTAAAATTAATTTTACATGATCATCATCCAAACATATAATAAAAATTAATTTGGTAAAAATAAATAAATAAATGTCTAAAAAATTTATCAATTTTACATAATTTTATTTTTAGTAGGTAGAAATAATTTTTAAAAATTCAAAAATATTTGTTTGACATTTATTTTTGTTAAATTAGTTTATATTTTATCAAATTGACAATTTTACCCTTGAAAAATCTAATTATATATTCAATTGTTCTTATTTGGAACAAGATTCAAAATTCAGGGTCAAATGTGTCATAATTGAAAAGTCAGGGACCAAAGTGACACAAGTCCCAAACTATAGAGACTATTTGTATAATTTGCCCTAAATTTAAATTCTAAATATTTTTCTGACTATTATTTTTAGATACATAACATTTCTAAAATGCAACCCATTAATACTAGTAGTAATACACTGTATATGTCTATATATATAATTAGTCTATGATTCAAATTCTATGATTATCATTTCACTATTAAAAAAAAAAACTATTCACTCATCCAAAAAAAAAAAAAAGTTATGTCACGTGTCAATTTACTTAAATTTATGATAGATTCTTTTTTTATTTTAATTTTTATTCTATTTTATAGGTTTGAATTAAGGAGTGTACACTAGAGAGCTTGCGTGAAAGTGAGGTGTAAGTGATGATCTTATCATCCTAAGCTAGTAGGTTTTAGATATATAGAATCCATAGAAAAATGAGAAATGTGAAATGAAAGGGGACGGTTAACTATGAAGGAGTTTAGAATAATAATTAGAAACTAATTTTTTTTTTATCACATTCTTTTAGATCTGGACTTGTGACCAATGTATAAAAAGTGATCTAAACACGACACAAATGAACTTAAGTAGACTGACAACTAACACGTAAAAATTCTTAACATTAACATAAATTTATTCGTCTAAAGTTCAAAAAAAAATGACAAAAACACCATATGTCATTGCCCTTTGTCTTTGATGAAGAATATGACAAATTAAAATTTTATAAAAAGTTGACTTAGCCCAATAATAAAAGATTTGTTGTTAGTATCCTTGTGGTTCAAATTTGAATAACGAAAATATTTTTTCCAAAAAATAGAATAATCATGGCTGCCTATATGTTATCCCCTCTCTAATTGTAAAAATGATTGTTTTTGGTATAGGTTAGTTTTCAATTTTTCTTTCTCCATTATGCATGGAAGCATCAAAACCTAAAACCTAAAACCTAAAGCCTAAGGATGCATTGAAGAGATAGTTTGATTGATTTAATTGGTGAATAGGCAGTGACTTTCATGTAGATCTTGTAAAATTTTTATTCTTCCATTCTATGAAAGTCATAAGATGATGGAAAGTTCTCAATTTCCTGAAGATGACAGGATCCTACAAATAACTTTTCTAAATCCATTGGCCTAAATTGTCTTATTAGCTCTCAATTTATGTTTATTTTCCTTTGAATGCAAGCATCGAATATAAGTTGCAATAGCTCTTTCATGTGGTTATTTTCATAAGGGTATTGTTATGGTGTGCAACTTACGCCTTACGCTTACGCCTTTCTGTGTTCAGTCCTACTTTTTGTTTTCACCTTCCACTTACACTTTTTGTGTAAGTGGCACATGGTATGCAACCTTGAGGGTTGCACACTTAAGAAAAGTCCTTTTCATAATATAAGGATACAATGCTATAGAAACAAAATTTGGGAACCTCATTAGATACTACTGAAGTATTATGTTGCATTGTTTACGTGGTATTTTTAACTAATCAAAAATTGCAACACACGCTATTAAGTGAGTTATTTTTGTCTATTATCTAACAAAAATGAGTTAACATGTCCTTGCCTGTAAATTTTTTTCTACATGATTAGTTTAGAGTATCATATAGGTTATGTCACATAGTGCTTGGAGACTATTGGATAATTATTAAAAAATTTATACAAAATGATGTGTCTCATTTATATTCAAAACAATATCATAGTTTATAATTGTGTTAGAAATCAAAAAGTCATCATCAAAGTTCATAATTACAAATTTGACCACATCATTTTGTATTATTTATTTATTTTATTTTGTGTGTGTGTGTGTGTGTGTAAAAAGGTTGTAAAAATCATTAAAGAAAATAGGACTGAAAAAAAATTGGATTTTACCTTGTTATATTATCAAAATGGTGATAAAGAAATTTGAAATGTCACCGACATCTTCCATATCAGGTCCTAGGGTACGAAAATTAAGCCACTAATTGAAGCTAGTCGCTATTAGTGTCCCTATCAACTATCCAATTACATGAAATCAAGTTGGAGAAAATTCAACCATAAATTCATCAAAACCAACAAACAAAAATCTTTCATTTTCACATGCTTTACCAATTCAAGAAAATATCTAAAAGAATTCATGTTAAGATATCACAATCATCCAAAATATATAAACGTTAGCAATATTTTTAGCTTCCTCACACAATGACAACTAGGCCTCGTTTGGTTTGTCTTAAAATCCAATCCTTTAATTTTTTTTTCTTATGGTAATTTTTTCTGATTGACATTCATTTTTCTACTTGTTGGGGCCTTTTAAGATGGATTTTGTATTTTTGTGCATTTTTTTAGATGAAAAAAAGAAAGATAAAAATAAATCTGATTGAGGCCAAAATGTACACTATTGAGGCCACTAATTGAGATGCCTTAACCCATTTCTCGATATAACTTGGTATACTTCACAAACAATTGATCTGAACCAGGCTGGATGCTCCAAAAGTGAAAAACGAGCCAGAAAGCGAAGTTTTTAAGTAAAGTAAACTTTATTGCATGTGTGGCCAACATTTCCCTCACGCGCAACTTGCCTCGGTTTGCGTACACGTCTTTTTGAATCTATTTCTTGCGCCTCCAAAGTATAAAAGAAGGGAGAAAAAACTAGAGAAGAATTCGAGTATTTTTGAAAGAAAGAGAGAGGCTAGGGTTTTGAGATAAAAAGCTTTAGAACTTCAAGATTGTTTTCTATAATGAATTCATCCTCTACCTCTTTCCATTTCTCCATGAGTGGTTAGTTCTCATTTTTCTAAGGTTTTGATAAAACCCTAGCCATGTAAATAGAGTTTTAACTAGGCTTTGATTGTTTGACTGGTTTGAGCGAGTGGCATCAATTTTTTTAAAAAATTTTAATTAATATCATGCCTTTCTATCTTTTTTAGTATTCTTCTTTTCATACAATGGTTTACTTTGTGTTGTATTAAAAGTATGAGAGACGAGTCATGTTGCGAGAGACGAGTCGTGTTGCTACTTTAATTTAGAGCGAATAACTCGTACTACTTGAAATGATTCGTGTCTATACGTTGAATGCAACAATCTTCTTAATCAATATTTCAAACTTGTAGTTATGAAACACTGGGTAGTTTAAACCGGATTGTAATTATTTGCTAATATTAAACCCTATTGGGTAAATTACACTGACAACCCTTGAGGTTTGTCTTTAATACAAATATTTCCCTCACGTTCTAAAAATTGCATCCCCCTCCCTAAGGTTTAAACTTTCATTACAATTTAATCATTCCATTACTCAACTGTTAAGTAAACTAACGAAAAAAACTAATATAAGAAATTAATTTTTTTAAATGCCTATTTTACTCTTATTAAAAAAAATTAAATTTTTTGTTTTTTACTAGATGAGTTAAGAAAATTTGCAGGGAATTATAAAAATTCATTCAATACATATATTATTATACTATTAAACATTTAGGTAATTCTATGGTACACAAGCTTTTGTGGTGTTAATTATTAGGGTGAATTATACTAATGGTCCTTATAGTTTGGAGCTTGTATCATTTTGGTCCCTGACTTTTCAATTGTGACACATTTGACCCTAAATTTTGAATCTTGTTCTAAATAAGGACAATTGTAAATACTATTGGATTTTTCAAGGGCAAAATCGTCAATTTGATAAAATATAAATTAATTTGACATTAATAAATGTCAAAAAATTATTTTTTAAAATTTTAAAAATTATTTCTAGCTACTAAAGATAAAATTATATAAAATTGATAAATCTTTTAGACATTTGCAGGGAATTATAAAAATTCATTCAATACATATATTATTATACGATTAAACATTTAGGTAATTCTATGATACACAAGCTTTTGTGGTGTTAATTATTACAAATATTATAATTAGATCATTTTCAATCATAACTAAAAAAAAAAAATAGTTATAACCAAATATCGTATAAGGTATAACCAAATGAATCATAATCAAAATAATTTTATAATCAATAGTTATAACTAATACCATAATAGGTCATAAACAAAAAGCAAGATTGGGGCATATAAAATTTTTCGAAGTAGTAAATTGTTTGTCAATTTTATATATGCAAACAAGGGTAAAATTGACATTTTAAAAAATTAATTTATTATATTAGTTTTTCCGTTAGTTGACTTAACAATTGACTAACGGAAGGATTAAATTGTAATGGAAGTTTAAACTTCAGGGAGGGAGATGTAATTTTCAGAATGTGAGGAAATACTTGTATTAAAGACAAATCTCAAGGGGTGTCAGTGTAATTTACCCAACCCTATTTATGCGACTAGTGGTGCATTCATTACCCTAAGATTTTCTCCAAATCAATTTCACAAACCCTAATAGTTATTGCTAATTTAATTTCGTATGTTCATTTTAATTCTCATCAACAATTTCCATCTAGTTAATTTAAGAATCTTGCAATTCAAATAGTTTAATTTCACATTAGTCCATGTGAATCGATACTTAGATTTGCCATTGTTCTACGAAATTTAAGTATAATTTAATTCTTTATTTTTGGTGTGAAAAATCTTTAAAAAATAGTTCGCAAATTAGGCAAGAAAAAATTAAAACCCTGATTCTAAACAATGACTTGATTTGTGGGTAGGTTAAAAAAGAGTAATAAAATAAAAAGTGGTCAATTCTACAATTGAAGAAGAAATTGGAGTCACAACTATAATAATGGTAGTGCTTGTTCTGGTTAAGCAAACTGATTAAAATCCACAGAGCGCCCAGCATAATAATTAAAATTTTGAGGACTAAAAAGAGAAAAATGGGGACCACTCAAATAGGAGTTTTGATGAGGTGAGAACATGGAAATATATTGGGAATCAATCTTTTGTAATTATAGTGACAGAGACATGAAATAAGTAAAAGGTTTGGGAAGGGGACCATGGGCCCACTTGCAAATATTTTGAAATCTTTGTGGGTCCATTCAAATAAAATCCTCAGTGAGTCCCACTTTTAAATTTTCTTTATTTGCCTTTTCAGTCCTTCTGCTATAAATATGGGGTCTCTCGAATCTGTCCCCATCGAGGGTGTCTAAAAGCAGAAATCAGAAAAGTTATTTCAGACTGTTTTTTTTTAAATTATTTTTTTAACAATTTAGTGTCGGGTCCCACAACTTGTCTGCCACGTGTTGCTTGATCTACATATTATCATGAGGCTGACGAACAGGGTGCCATGTCAATTCATCACATGAACCGTCCGATCAAAAAATCAATATGATATGTTCCTCAAAGCTCATTCTCTGTGTGATTGTTTGGGAAGGACTTTTCCAAGGCAACAGTGTGTGCCTCCCTCTCTAGCGGGTTGGTGGCTAAAGCTAATTAGTCCTAAATGAGAGGAAGATTATTAGGTGCTTATTCAAATACTATCAAATATCAATTATTAAAGTGATACGGTTTTATGTTTACAAAAAAATATATATGAGTGTCAAAAACTTACGGAAAAGGAGTGGTTAATAGGAAGCCATAGCTAAAAATAATTGTCGATAATTGAAAATAGAGATAAGAAGTGATCATTAATTATCAAAAGTGGTGATCAAAAGTGATTATTGATTGTGTGAGGTGATGACTAAAAGTGATTATCACATATTGGAGATAGTACTGACCATTGAAGATGGTGGCTAATAATGGTGATTATTAGAGCTGGGTGGCAGTTGTAGGAGATTGAGAAGAAAGAGGGAATTATAATTAGTGTGTTTGGTTTGAATTTTTTGGATTGAGTTTTTTAAAAACTGAGTTTTTTAGTTTTCGTATTTTTTTTATTTTTAGTAAATATTTTTAAAATTTTAAATATTTTTTTTACTTTTTTAGATGCATCTTACTTAGATATATCTAAAAAATAAAAAATTTGTGAAAAAATATTTTAAAACATTAATAAATATATAAAAATACAAAAAATGTACTGAATTCTCTTTTTTTTTTTTGTATTTTTGGTATTTAGTGAATTTTTAAAAGGTTTTTTTTCACAATTTTTTTACTTTTTAGGTATATTTATGTTAGATATGTATAAAAATAAAAAATAAAAATTGCTTAAAATATTAAAAAAATTCAGTAAAAACAAAAAAATATGAAAAATAAGAAAGTAGAATTTTTTGAAAAGTATTTTTGGGAAAGAGGAACCAAACAACTTTTTTTCTTTTCTAAACAAGTGACAATTGTAATTACAAAATTTTTTTAAAATTTATAAACTATTTACAAAATTTAAAACATGTAAATGTCAGACGAAGTTTTTTTTAACCATTTTTAAAACTTTTGTAAATATAAATAAAAAATTATAAATATAAACGTTATTAAATACAATAAGTCTGGAAACCTAGATTTATCCATTCAAATTTTTCTAGGTGGGTAATTGTATGATGAAAATTAAATTTATGTAATATGGAGTTCATATGTTGAATAAATTTGAACCACAATATGATATTTCTAGATAATTTCTGGATAATTAATTTTTGGGTTTGTAGTATTACTATATTAAATATGTCCTAATAGACATGTTTTATGCTATTTTTAGAAGGGAAATTTGACCATAAACCTCTCCTAACTTTCCTTTCTTGTTAAAAGGATAAAAAAAAATTTAGTACTTTCAAAACTCCCTCATAATTATAAAGTCATGTATGAATGATAAAATTTGTTATTTGAATATTTTATTTGCTATTACCAACTTATTTATACAAATTAATTAATTTTATATTAAAAAGTACTCATATTTTTAAAAGTTGATCATTTGTGCATCATAATTATATTATTTTAATGAGTCTCATTCTAAGTACTAAAATTATAGTATTACATGTAACGAATACAAAATAATATGCAACATATGTATACTTATATATGGCGTAGGAATTAGGGCTAATTTATCATTACATTTTTTATTTTATTTTTTTGCATTGTCTCCTTACAATTCATAGTTTCACTCATGAAATTTCCTTTTAAAATAAAGGGACAACTATAAAAACAACCTTAGAGTTTGAGCTTTATAATAAAATATACTCTGCGTTTTTAATTTTATCAAATTAAATTCTTTTTTTAATCTAAATCATTTGCATATTTTCATTAAGTAAAATTGATTTAAAAATAGATATTTTAATCATTAAACTTAATGAAAAATATATTTTAGACATTTTATGTATACCTATATTGAGTTTAATTATTAAAATACTTTTTTTTTTTTTTCCGTTAGTTTTACTTAACAAAAATAAGCGAATAGTTTAAATTGAAAATAAATCAAAAGAATATGATTTACATTGATAACATTAAAAATTTAATATTTATTTTATTACAAAATCCAAACCCTAAGGTTTTATTTGTAATTGTCCCTAAAATAAATTAGGCGCATGTTAATAGAGGGTTTCCACTGCTCATTGGATATTAATTTCACATGGAAGAACACTATTGATAACAATGAAAAAATTTATTCATTTTATTTTCAAATATTGGTAGGATATGTTTCATGTAGTTTAGTAAACTATTTTTTTTATTACTAAAATAAAATAAGAATAAAAAAATGCAGCGTAGTTTTCAATCTTTTGTGGGGGAATGGTGCATTTTCAACAAGTTATTTTGAACAGTTTATCACGTTTTCAAATAAATCAACTTCATGGAAAATTTTACCTTAAAAATATTCTTCTAAACCTTTTTAAAATCTAAAGGTAAATTCTAAAAACTAAAATGGTACCAAACAAAGCCTTAGCGTATTTCAATTATTCAAAACTTGAGACATCAATGCCTCCAAGCCAACTTCTTTTTATTATTTTTATTTATAAAAAAACACGAGACTTAATATATTATACATCTGATAATAAATTGTTTAATAAAATATATCAAAATATAAAATAGATTTCAAAAGAAATAAAGAACCTTCACACATAAAAGAGAATACGAGCCTCACATCATAAATAAATAAATAAAAATTCTCTACCTAAAGAGGATAAAACTTCCTTGAAATGAAAAAACCTTTACACAAAGCGGCAATGCCTCCAAGTCAAACTTGAACGTGTTAAAATTTTAAATTCATGGCTCCTATTTTCAATTAATTATACTATGTGTGATTGAGTAGTCTAATTATAATTTGATATGCATCTTTATTTTATTTTTTTTGACATGCATCTTTATTTTAGAGAATGCCTTTTATCAATCAAACTCCATCCAATTAACACGAATTAGAATGATTGTGTTCTCTATATAAAACTTCTTATATTTATTATTATTATTATTATTCCCTAACTAATAATAAAAGGCAACTTAAACTCTTGTAATCACAAAACCATCCTCTGTAAACCCTAAAACTCTCTTCCTTTTTTCTTTAGATTTTTCTTCAAGGGAGAGAGAAACGGCAATGGTTCTTCGACATCTTCGATCTCCGTTTCTTCTTCCTCTTTTCGATCTGATGTTTGCTTCACTAATTCGGTTATCACCGCTTTACCTTCTCCACCCTCGAATCCAAAACTTTAAGATTCAATTTCAAATCTTCTCATAGTCCGAAGGCTGATGTTGGATAACGCGGCAATCATCTCAACCTCAATGTTCTATCTTGACCAATGGATACGGGGTCTCCAGATTTGTTGAAGGCTACGGAGTAGTTGAATTTTGGATGAGTTTGGCGACGACTTGAATTTGGTTTTTTTTATAATTTATATATATATATATATTTTTTTTTAATTTTTAGTTTATTGATGTAATAATCTTTTTTGTGTGGATGTTTATTTCCCTCCATTGTGAGGGTCTTTTTTCCTCCTCTATGGAGGCTAAGATCCTTCATTCTATGTAGGTTTTTATCTCATTTTGAGATCTTATGATATTGATGTACCAAATTAGTCCGATCTTTTATTGATTTTGCAATAAAGATTTTTTCCAAATCTAAAAAGAAAACTAATAATAAAAGGCTTACTCTATACGATTTGGTCCACACACTAATTTCTTTCAGTACACATACTTAGGCTAAGTTTGGGAAGACTAAATAAGTGCACTTTTTGTCTTTTTTGACTAAAAAATTGAGGTTGAAAATATATATGTTTGGGTTAACTTTTTGACTTTTTATGGAAAAATGTGTAATAAAAAATTGTGAAAATTGGTTTTTAGAGGAAAATTTGAATTGGGAGTTGTGCAGCCGTAATTGTTGACTTTTGGTGAATAGTGTTAACTTTTTAACTTTTTGAGTAACTTTTTGGCTTTTTGGATTATTTGGGAGTACCCAAACAAGGCCTTAATGAAAATCTTCTCAATACACACATCAAAATAAAATTCTCAGTACACATATCTTTGTTCCAATAAGACCATCATTTTCAATTTTACTCAATACACACATCAAAAAAATAAAATTGTCAGTACACATATCTTTGTTCCAATAAGACCATCATCTTCAATTTTAATACCCTAAGGCTATGATTGGTTTCAGTTTGTGAATTAGTTTTTTGAAATTTTTATGAAAAAATCTATATTAGTTTGAGAAAAATAAATATCAAAAACAATATTTTTAATTATTTTTTGCCACCAAAAAAGATAAAATCATATGAAAATAATGAGCTTATTTATTTATTATTATTTTTATTAAATTATTTTTTAATTTTTTTAAAAACATATATTCTAAAACCAAACCAAACATGGCTTAATATTTCTTCCATTCACACACTCCTCCTTTGCTGTTGTTCAACCCTCCATCACCACTACCACCGCTACTCCCAGCTCATTATTTTCCATCCTAGACCTCTGCAATCAATCTTGAAAGTGGGTGATTCGTGGCGGGGAGCTTACGAGAGTGTAAGGTTCATGGCGGAAATTGGTTGCCAATGGAGAGGGAAAAGACGACGGAAGGGGATGGAAGATGAGAGAGGTGGCACTGGTGATGGAGGATGGTTGTGGTATTTTAGAATTAGGGTTTTAGTGTAAGAAGATAAGGGTATTATGATTTTTTTTTTTTTTAGGACAAAATTATATTAAGGAAAATTTTTATTAACTGTATGAACTGAGAAGAATTGATACGTGGAAATAGAATTACCTTAAAAATTATGCACATTAATTTAGTAATCACTAACTTATTAGAATTAACACATTTCAAAAATGGAAAGAGAAGATATTTGCAAAATTATCCCTTAGAACTAATGTGTGAGTGATTTCCTGATCACACTGCCTATCTTAGTGATTCAGCTGTAGAACACAAGCAGAATAGATGGCACAAATAACAACACAAAGAGATTAACGTGGTTCGGCAAAAATGCCTACGTCCACGGAAGGCCGAGGTAATTCACTATATCAAATGAACAGTAAGAATTACAATTCACTCTCAGTAATTCTCTTTCTCTCTTTGTTCTCTAAGTTTGTAATTGTAAATTTTACAATTAGCTTGTTGTCTCTCAATGTCTGTCCAAGAGTCCCCCTCCAAATGTTATCCTCCATCTCCATATATACACCGGAATAGAGATGGAGAGGTTACCAGCTTTTGAGCTGGTTTGCCAGCCCACTGTTGCACTTTTGGCAGCTTTCCAGGTAAAAGCTCTTTATTACTTCACATGGCTTCTAGTGGCCTCATGGCCATCTCACATGGCCTCAAGGCCAGCTAGTATGTGAGATGATGGCCTCATGACTTTCTTCACATGGCTGGACATCCATCTGATCAAGATAATATTTTATATAGGCAGGTATGGTCGATCTAGCAATAACCTCGGCTTTATTCTTCTGCGGGTAGCTCGGCCTTTGCACGTTAAGCCGAGGATGGAGACTTTTATCCCGAATTAAGATGTCTTCGGAACTCACCTCAGCAATTACTAGAGTACCTTGGCAGAACTTTACTGTGACACGTGGCACCTCGGCTGACACGTCGGCGTCACCTTGCCACGTGTTGATACTCAGAAATATAACCCCACAACTAACATATTTAATATTGCTCCCCAAAAGTGTTTGTTTTCAAATGTGAATTAACACTGTGTCCATATACATGTATACAAAAGGCCTTGATTGTTTTTTAGATACCCCATGAGACCTCCCAATATAAGTGTTGATAATAAATAATACTTTCTCTTTTCAACTAAATACTGGATGTGATTATTTACATAATAAAATAATTTTAAAATAAAATAATTCGAAAGAACATAACTTTTTATCCAACTGGGCAGGAATACGCGGCCAATTAAGATCTTTTTTAGCCACCTTTTTTTTTTTTTTTTTTTTTTTTTTTTTTTTTTTTTTTTTTTTTAATGGATTTTTAGCCACTTAAATTAAGATTGTTCATGTAATCTAACTTTTACACAAAAACAAAAAAGCTTGACCCATTCTCTCTTTCTCTTAGATTGACAAATATGCTTGGTCTATAAACCTATATATGTTGTTGTTTAGTTATTCGACTTTGGAGGCAATTTTGGGACCATATCTCACCGTAAATAAGAATATCTCATCAATTTGACCAAACTTTTCTCAATTGGTCATCCAAAAATCAATTGAGATTTCAAGGAGATCTAAGCTAGTGGGGACCTCATCTAGACCAAAAAGAAAAAATGACTAACAAGTCTTCTGTCTCGCAAGTTTTTGAGAAATTTCCTAATTATGTTTGGCCCACCAACTTTTGTACATACCTTCCTTCATCTTATGGGGGCCATTCTACTAAATTTTAGGGTAAACTACCAATAGGTCCTATTTTGAAAATTTATTACCCATTAAGTCCTATTGATAAATTTATTAAGTGATAAAGATAAATTTATCAGTCTTTTATTTTTATGAATAAATTTATAGTGATAAATTTATCAGTCTCTTTATTTTTATGAATAAATTTATAGTGATAAATTTATCAATCTCTTATTTTTTTAGTGTTAAATTTATTAGTTAGGACCTGTAGGTAAATAAGTCTAGTTAATAGGACCTACACGTAAATACCCCTAATTTTTATGGTTTTGTTTGGGTTATAATTTTGTTGAGATAATTGTTAAAAAAAACAAAACAAAACAAAACAAAACAAAACAGAAAAAAAAGTAAATGACACTGATCTCAGGTTCGGAATACATTAAGACTTAGATTTTTTTTTTGTATAATTATACTAGTTTTTATTTTAGTAAAGTTAAAAGACTAGAACTAATATAGATGATGCGTAGACACAAGATAAATAAGATCAAATAAACATGTCAGTGTAAAGAAGATGACAATATTATTTTTCTATGAGTAATTCTACTTACACAACTAATTTACTTCTTTACACCCATCTCATTACACCACTAAAAAAAAAATGTGACTCTCATTACACCCATTATACTACCAAAACTAATCCTAAACTAAAAACTCTTCAAAACTCCTTCAGTTTTGTCTCTTTACACAGACAACTTTTAGTAATACAATGCTAAATAATTTGAATTACTCCAGTGTCATGTTACCAAACAAATTAATTTTTTTTAGCCATTTTTTATCGTTTCATTGGATGATTTTACTTTACTTTAACAAGAAATTAGTTAGAGCCCATTTGTGAAGTGCATGGTCGGTGACACATTGCTATACAAATTAGATTACTCCAGTGTCATGTTACCGAACTAAAATAAATTTGTGCAGTCACCTGTCGCTTTACGTGCATTGTAGATGGTCTTCATTATTGTCACATTAAAGGCATTCCTTCATTTCAGTTTAATCAATATTTTTTTTGGTCGTACCATACTCTTTGCTGATCAAAAAACTAAGAAGGATATTTCCTTCTCAAATAATCTACCAGTAAATGAGTACCATTTAAGATGCTCAGCAACCGGATGATTGTATTTGCATTGTTGTAATGAATGGAGGTATAATCCTTCCAAGCAAAATATATATATATATATATAAATGCACGGTAATGAGTAACCGAATAATTTAAAAACGTTCGGCCTTGAGTTACTAAAAATATATCTTTTATTCGGCAGTGGATTACTGGGCATATATTTTTTGTTCGACAATGTGATTCCAAACTATTTTATTTTGTTCGATTTTGACACACAGAATAAAAGTCGAATAACTCTGTAAAAAAAAAAAAAACAAAAACCTGCCAAACAAATAAAAAGCTCACTATTTCACTTTTTTTTATGGTTCTTCACCACCGTTTCTTCATTCATTACTTTCTTCTATGATCAAAACACTATGGTTCTTAATTTTGAAAAAAGATATGTAACAGAAGAAAAACTGAGAAGGAAAAAAACAGTAGTAGGGATTAAAAAGTAATGGGTGGAAGGAGATAATAAAATATATTTAATTTTAGTCTTTTGTCCTGAAAAGTAATTTTACACATAGATAAAATTGGAAAAAAAAAATCTCATATAGAGGCTGTAAAGAGGTAAAATAGTGATGTAAGTAGAATTACTCTTTTCTATTCATATAACTAACGAATTTATGATGAAAATGGAGTTAAGGGTAATATGAATTAAAACATTAAGGAAATCCAATATAATTATATCAAATTTATAAGATTTATTGTATTTTATTCAAATCTCATGACCAATAATATAATTTGTTTAATTTTATTTATCTTTCTTTTTTCACGCCCTTTATAGCCTAGTTTTGGCAAATGTTATTGGCTTTTAAAAGTGTGACAAAAACGCTGATGCGTTTGACAATTTAACAAATAAATAATTTTTAATGGATTTAAAATAAAAAAAATAAAAATAATAATAATAAACACCCATACCAAATTCCTTTCAATTTGGGTGTGCGCGCCCGCGCGCGTGTGGAGTTGTTTGAGCTAGAAAAATTATACTAAAAAATCTTTGCCAAACATGGTCTAATCACTACAAAATATTAAGGTTTTAGAGACTAAATTTTAGGGACAAAATTATTTTTTAGGAACCAAATATTTTGTTGCAAAAACTGTCGTTATTATATTTTTAGTAGTGAAAATTGGACATTAGTGATGAATTATTATCTTTTTAGTATCAAATTTTTTGTCTAAAAAAAAAATTATTTTGAGACTAAAATTATTTTGTCTCTAAAAGTGTATTTATTAGTAACGTTTTCAAAATTTTGTCACTAAAAGTTTTATTTTTGACTTTTCGGGACGACTTTTTAGTTACTATCCTCACGACGATATAAATTGGTCCATAATGTCTTTTGCAACAAAATTTACTCCCATATGTTGTAGTGAATATCCAATCAGAACATAAAGGTATTGAATTATCTTAAATGTGGGCCTTTATTAATATAATATATTTTCAGTAAAAAATTAGAGTCATTCATTTAAATAATATATTTTATTTATATATATATATGTGTGTGGGGGGGGGGGGAATGGAGGGGAGGGAGGGGGGAGTATTTTGTGAATGACGTCACATAGCCAAGATAGCTCCGAGATGTCGGCTAAGGTGTCACGTAGATGAGTCATGTTTGCCGAGGTGATCATGGCATTGCCAAGATGTTTTGCGGTAATGCTAGAATCCCGAGATATTCGGATAAGGGACAAGAGTCCTAGATCAAAAAAGGCTCTCGGTCTGGATAAGGATAAGGCTCTTGAGAAGTTCATCCCTATCTAGCCAAGAGTCCGAGATGAGCATTGAGCTTGAGTCCTATGAAGTGAGACTTCTAGGGGACTAGGTCACTGCTAGTTATAAAAGTGAGACACTCTCGTGGGTCTAAGGTATGCTTTTACTTGGGAGTTCAAGTATTGTTTTGATATCTGTGAGAGATAAGATTTACTAACTTAATCATCGGAGTGCCCCCGGGTAGATGCATCACCGCGGTATTCACATTGTCTTGTGTACAGGTTGTTAGTTCAATCTATTCTGTCGGTGCTCTCCAGCTAAGTTCCCTATTTGGTTGTGATGTCAAAAATCAACACTCATAATTTGGCGCCGTTTGTGGGAACTTAGTAAGGATATATGGCCAACAACGGACATGAAGTGAGAATTAGGGACGACATCCACAGTGAGGAAGAGGAACATATGGATCCTAACACTAGAGAAGGGAACAATAATGAAGAGGGACAAGGGGTCGACCCTGGGGCCAACAATGCGGGTAAGGGCCGAGGCATAAACAAGAAGGGTAGCTGAGATGAATACTACAATGAGAGCGATCTCCAGGTATGAAATGATAGATGCTTGAGAAGGGACGAGGAGATGAAGGACATAGAAAACAAGTTGACAGACTTGGAGACAGTGATCAACTTCATGATGCAAAACAACGTGATACAACCATCATTTCCATTGCAAGACACGTCGGCACCAGTAGTCAAAACTAATGCCTTGAAAAGAGGACAGAAGACAGTCCCAGTTTTTCCACCGTATGGCAAGGGACAGGGAAACTCACATCATCCATCACGGGATGCCGAGCGAATAGAGTCAGTACGAGGCGAGTCACAGAGGACACCGCGGACCAAGGAGACCTATGTCAGGGGATCTTGGCAGATCCAAAGGCAAGGCCTCTATTTTGACGATGCAATGGACGAAAGGAAGTCCAAGAGAACGCACAATTACACCAGAAGCAGTGCACCGAAAAGGCTGAAGTCTACTGATAGCTGAGCCCCCAAACAAACAAAAGAGGGCCTAAGACATTACTACCAGAGAAAAAGGCATAATGCCGAGATCACATCCAACGCCAAGCCGAAGATGCCATACTCAGTGGAGTTGGATGCGTTCGAGGCGCCGAAGAGGTTTAGCATACCGAGGTTTCATGTTTATGATGGTAAGTCCGAATCGAACTTTCATGTCGACTTATATTTAAATTCAATGGCTTTGTGGAGTAGAAACGAGCAACTGTTGTGCAAAGTATTCCCGTCGTCGTTCGGGGAAATAGCATCAAATTGGTTCCATAAACTGCCAAAAGGGAGTGTAAAGAGTTTGGAAGGCCTAGCCGAGATGTTTGTGGCTAAGTTTGTTACAAACAAGTCGCAGCCATTGAGGATAGACTCCTTGTTGGCTTTAAAGATTAGCGATGGTGAAGGCCTCAAGGCTTACTCCAACAGATACTATGAGGTTTACAACCGGATCCCAGCTTGTAACTAGGAGTTGGCAGTCGTTTCTTTCAAGAATAGCCTGGATGATGATTTCCTGCTTCGACAATCACTTGCAATAACCCTATCGAAGAGCATGGAAGAGCTCATGGAATGGATTGAGAAGTATGCCAAAGTAGAGGAAGACACGAAAGGGAAGAAGGCACCAAAACAAGAAAGGAGAAATGGCTCGCTGAAGCGAGGCCGAGGAAATATTGGCATTGATAGGCCAAAAATAGGAATGAGGGCTATGTAGGCAGTCAGCACAGTATTCAGGATTTCAATCTATAAGGTTTTGGAGAGGATCATGAAACAGCCATACTACAGAGCACCGGAGAAGGTTTATGGCAAGTACATGGATAGGAGCACTAGGAAGCATTGTACCTACCATAACGAGGATGGGCACATAACTCAGGGATGCAGCGCTCTGAAGTCACACTTAGAGGATCTGGTCAGACAGGAACACCTGAGAGACCCAGTAGATGAGGCGAAGATAATAGAAGAGCACGCGGGGCTGCCCTAGGTACCAGTAGCACCACCTCTACCACCACCACCGCAGCAGGCAGATAGACCTCGGGTATCAATGTGATTCACTAGAAAGTCAATGAGAATGAAGTTTGAGGGGAGAACCCGAGAGTAAGGCACCTGCAGCATGTATATCAGGTCTAATAGAAAAAAGCCTAGAACAATTGAACATCAGAGACCGATGATCTCTTTTACTGAGGCGAACTTGGATATGGCGCAGCATCCGCATAATGATGCCTTGGTGGTAACTTTGTAGATTAGAGATTGTTAGGTGAGGCACATATTAATTGATCAGGGCAGCTCTTGTGATATCATGTATGTCAGATGTTATAAGGAGCTTGGCCTTCACAAGGATAATCTAGAGCAATCTGACAGCCCTATGGTCAGATTCAATGGAACACCGACGTGGCCTCTAAGAGCCACGAGTCTAGAGATGCAAGCAAGGAACAATAAGGAAGTAATAGAATTTTACTATGATAAATACTCCCTCCCATACAATATCATTTTGGAAAGACCTTAGTTGCATGTAATGAAGGTTGTTCCCTCAACGTTACACCAACTGTTGCGATTCCTAACCGAACAGAGGATTGAAAAAGTAAAAGGAGATCAAGTCTAGGCAAAAAATTGCTCCATGGTAGCAATGAAATATACCTGCAACATAAGAGAAGCAGAGAGTGTAGAGATTAAAAGCAAAGGCCACGAAGTCCTGGATGATGTCGGCAAAGAACCCGTCAACAAGAGTGAAGAATCCTTGAAAAAGGTTCTTGTACAAGAAGAAAATGATGAGCGATTCTTTCTTCTCGGCGCTGGCTTAGCCGAGGAAGAAGAAAGAAAACTAGAGGCTTTCTTGAGAAAGAACATAGAAGTGTTTGCCTGGACACCCTATGAGATGCCAAGAATCAGCCCCGAGGTCACCAATCACAGACTTAACGTGGACAGGTCAACTAAACCTGTCATTCAGAGAGCAAGGAAGCCGACATCAGTACATGTATAGACAGTTGAAGAAGAAGGAGAGAAGCTACTAGAGGCACATACCATCCGAGAAGTGAACTATCCTACCTAGTTGTCTAATACAGTGGTAGTAAAGAAGAAGAATGGCAAATAGAGAGCCTACGTAGACTTCACAAGCTTAAACAAGGCTTGCCGCAAAGACAGCTTCCCACCGCCCAAGATTGATCAGCTAGTGGATGCCACATTGGGGCATGGGAGGATGAGTTTTCTAGATGCATACAGAGGATATCACCAGATAACAATGTATGCCCTAGGTAAAGAAAAGACAGCATTCATCACCCCCAAAGGACTCTATTGTTACAGAGTAATGCCTTTTGGACTAAAGAATGCAGGAGTGATATACCAAATACTAGTCACCAAGATCTTCAAATATCTAATTGGAAGGACAGTGGAGGTCTACATTGATGATATGGTTGTCAAAACCAAGGAACTTGGGAATCATCTAGCCGACCTGAAAGAGGTCATTAACATATTGAAAACATATCAGCTTTGACTTAATGCCTCGAAGTGCAAATTTGCAGTTAGATCCGGTAAATTCCTAGGATATTTGGTAACCAGAAGGGGAATTAAAACGAGCTTAGATCAGATCAAGGCCATCCTTGATTTGAAGAGCTCGACAACAGTGAAACAGATCCAGATTTTGACCGACAAGGCAGCGGCCCTGAATAGGTTCATCAACTGAAGTTCAGATAAATGCAAACCATTTTTTCAATTATTGAAGAAAGCCACAGACTTTCTGTGGATAGAAGAACACGAAGTCTCGCTGGCTGGCTTGAAGAAATACCAGACAATCCCACCACTGTTGTCGAACTCGGTACCAGGAGAGGAATTGTTCTTGTACCTGGCAGTTTTAGATCACGCCGTGAGTGTCGTAGTCATTCGAGAAGGAGAAGGAGAGTAGAAGGCAGTGTACTATGTGAGCAAAACCCAGGCAAATGCAGAAACCCGATACCTGCTCTAGAAAAGTTAACATTGGCTCCGGTAATGGCCTTGAAAAAACTGAACCACTACTTTCAAGCCCACAAAATTGTGGTGCTAATTGAGCATCCACTAAAGTCCCTGTTGCATCATGGAGACCTAACAGATAGAGTAGCTCGATAGCTTATAGTTCTAGGTCAGTTTGACTTAGAATTCAGGTCGAGAACAACAATCAAGGGCCAAGTTTTGGCCGACTTTGTGGTAGACTTATCTCCTGGTGTGATCCCAAGATGGGCACCAATAAGTTACGGCCTAGGATGCCTAGGAGAGTAAAAAGAAAACCAACTAGGGCCATGGAACCCCAAGCCGACAGAACAAAAGAAAGGAGAAGAAAGACTAAAACCCTACGACATTTACATTGGCGACTCCTTCCGCCTCTTTGCCGATGGTAGTTCAAACCAACAAGGAGCGGGGGCAGGATTGGTCCTGGTGTCGCTGGATGGGTGAATGATAGAACAGTCCATCCGTTTAGGGTTTAAAGCCTCAAATAATGAAGTAGAATACGAAGCACTGATTGCTGAACTGAAACTAGCAACAACTATGGAAGCCGACGAAGTGGTAGTCTTCTGTGACTCCTTACGCATTGTAAATCAAGCGATGGGTGAGTACACAGCCCGAGATGAAAGGATGATAACCTATGTCAAAGAGGTTGTCAAGTTGCTAACACAGTTCCAAAGTTGCCAGCTGCAGCAAGTTAGCCGAGATGATAACAACCACGCCGACGGCCTAGCAAACCTTGCTAGTACTATAAAGTCAGGCGAACCGAGAACAATAATGGTGGACCTATCAGGCCCTAGTATAGAGCCCCTAATAACAAAGTATGAAGCAATGTGTGTGGAGATGGATCCAAGCTGGATAGACGCTATAGTTGTGTTCCTTAAAGATAATAGGTTACCAGCACACAGAAAGGAAGCACATAAGATCTGACTGAAGTCGGCCAGGTTCTACCTGTTAGTAGAAGGCCATCTGTATAGGAGATCCTTCACTGGAACCCTTATGCGATATGTGCACCCATCCCAAGTAGAGGACTTTTCTGTACGAGATCTATAAGGGAGTATGTGGAAGCCATGTTGGGGATAGATCACTTGCTCACAAGGCCATATCTCACGGATACTAGTTGCCCTATATACAGAAGAACACTGAAGCCTATGTAAGGAAATGCGAGACATGCCAAAAGTTTACACCTTTGATATACTATCAAGCTGTAGATCTGAATCCGATGTCCAGTCCTTGGCCATTTGCCAGTAGGGCATGGATCTGGTTGGGCAACTGCCCCAAGCAACTAGATAGAGGAAGTTCTTGCCAGTAGCAACTGATTACTTCATGAAGTGGGTAGAGGCCAAACCCCTAGCCAAAATACGAGATATGGACGTGAAGAATTTCATCTAGAAAAACATAATCACCAGATTCGGAATCTCAAGAGCCATTGTGGCAGATAATGGCACCTAATTTGACAGTAAGCAGATTAAAAACTTTTGTGCAAAGAACAAGATCAAGAATTACTACTCTACTCCTAGTTTTCCCCATAGTAATGGTTAAGTCGATGCGTCCAACAAGACCATCCTAGATGAAATCAAGAAAAGGCTGGAAGTAGCCAAGGGCAAGTGGGTTGAGGAATTGCCCAATGTCCTATGGGCATATCGGACTAGGCCGAGAAGATCTACTAGAGAATCTTCTTTTGCTATGGCATATGGCACCAAAGCAGTCATTCCACTGGAGATCAGCATCCCAAGAATCAGAAAACAAGGAGTGGAGAATGGAACAAATGAGGCATTCATTGCCCGAGGTCATGATTTGATAGAAGAAATAAGAGAAAGAGCAACAATTCGGCATGAGGCATACCAGCAACAACTTGCTAGGGCATATAACAAAAAGGTCAATCCTAGGGAATTTCAAATTGGAGACCTCGTCCTAAGAAAGGTTGTCAGCAATAAGAAAGATCCTATAGAGGGTAAGCTTGGCCCAAATTGGGACGGATTATATCGCATCATCTCGGTCACAAGCAATGGCACTTACTATCTTGAAGACACTAATGGTAAGGAGTTGCCAAGACCCTGGAACACCAGCAATTTGAAGTTTTTCTACCATTAATTTCTGTTTTTCAAGTTTCTTTTGTGTAATAGATTATTAGCCAAAGTATTAATGAAATACTAGCTTGATTTTGTTTTATGAAAATGTTGTTGAAATTTGTGCAATAAGACTAAAATATCTTAAGGCGGTGTTCCTACGGTGAACATGACGATTAACTTAGACTTGTCATGATGGTATAGTTGAACTAAGTCAACGATGTTTCAGTATGAAACATGACGATTAACTTAGATTTGCCATGATGGTAGAGTTGAACTAAGTCAACGATGTTTCAAAATGAAACATGAAGATTAACTTAGACTTGCCATGATGGTAGAGTTGAACTAAGTCTGCAATGTTTCATCATGAAACAAGATGATTAACTTAGTCTTGCCATGACGGTAAAGTTAAACTAAGTTAGTGATGTTTTGGCACAAAACAAGGCGAAGTTGGCTATGACTTGGTCAGTTTGTAAGAAAAGCCGAGGTAATTAGTACTCTTGGTGCACTAAAGTTAAGCCTTAAGTGCTTCGTTTGAGCGAGCCAAACATGGTGACCTCGGCTAGAAGTGTCTAATTAAGACTTAGGCGATAACCAGGTGATGCGTCTTTAATGTGAACATAAGTGGTACTTAGGTTCATATTAAGGGGCAGGAAGTAGGAATGAGCATAACACTTGTGAAAATTTTTGAAAAAATTTTAAAGTTAAAGTTATCCGAGATAATTGAATGAAGGGATACCCGAGGTATACCCGCGATAACCAACCAGGTTGTTAGACTTTAAGGGATGAATTCTTGCTAGAAGACAGTAAATACAAGTAACGACACTCGTAAGAAGTTTTTTGAAAAATTTTCTTTAAGTAAGAGTTGGCCAACATAATTGACATGAGTTGTTATCTAGTTCTAATCCGAGATGTGGAAGTATTCGAGGTATTGTGGTCCGATATGAGGAGCCAAAATTGTAGACTTGGAAAGATAAGAGAAGTTCTAGATATAAAAAGCATACATGAAAGCAACATTCAATACTTAGAAGAAATGAGAAGACTTGAATTGAAAAGAGGCAGCTTGTTCAAGTACATAAACAGGCACATCGGCCCGACAAAACAAATACTGTTCAAAAGAAAGGTTACAAACTATTCAAAACAGAAAAGAAGAAATACAACTACAAAGAAAAAGTACAATGGAAAAAAAAATTCTAAGTACTAGGATCTTGTGCATTGATCTCAGACTGTTCAACCTTGACTGTTGGCATTGTTTCGGCCTCGGTAGATAGCTGAGCAGACTTCTCGGTCGCGATTTCAATGTCGATTTCCAAAAGAATCTGGTCTAGGCTTTTGTAGCAGCAGAGATCTCGGTCTCAAAAGTGTCGGCCTTCTTTGGCAAAGTGCTCTTGGAGACTTCTTCTCCATCCTCCTCAATTAAGTTTAGGACTTGATCATTTAGAGTAGGAGACTTGGCCCCAGCAGCAACTTCAGATTCTTTCTCCGCAACCTGGACTTCGGCCTCTTCATTGTTTTTAGCCTCCTCATCGTCAGCCTCTTCTACTTCCTTAGCCTCATCCTTAAATTGGTTAGAAGAGGGAGGGAAAAGGACATTAAGCTAGTCGTTGTCACGGAGGAGTAAGTCCTCGGGAACAGACAGCTTTCTGAGGGATTCCATCCAGCCGAGATAGTAGCCTTTTGTTGTAGGCCATGTTGACTTGTTTTTTGTACGCATCCCACACATCAGCCTGCCCCTCTACATAGGTCTTTTCATCAACCGCCTTGATCTCGGCCTTTTTGGTCTCCAAGACCGCCTTGAGCTCAGCCTCAGCTTTTTCTGCCTTGACTTCGACGGCCTTTGCTTCGGCCTTGGCAACCTTGGCAATAGTCTCGGCAGCTTCAGCTTTGGCTTCAGCCTTGCTTTAGGCGGTTTGGGCAGCTTTGGTTTTGTCTATCAGATTGCGAATGCGAGCCTCGGCTTTGTTCAATGAAGAAAAAAGACCAATAGCTTCCTGTGTTTTCTTCATCAACTCTTTCTTCACCATCTCGACCTTGACTGCATGAGAATGCGCGTGCTAGATAGCCTGCAAGGGAAGAAACAAATCAAGAAAAATTTGACTAAGTACAAATGATTGAGATGAAAATTGAATGGAAAGACAGAAGAATTAAGAGACTTACCAAGACTGAGTACCACATTATCATAGCGAAGTTTTCATACTGATTAAAGTCGGCCATATGATTCATGTCAGCCAATAGAAGTACGGCCGCAGATAAAATGACATCAACTTCCAGACTCTCAATAGCGTTATTACTAGCTTTGAGAGGCCGGTCTCTAACCAAGACCTTGGTTGCCCAATTATCCTCGGGATAGAAACTGCTCCCACCCTTCGGGCCCTCGAACCTTGGCTTCTTGGGCTGCAACGTATCAAATGACTCAGCCTCAACAGGCCTCTTTTCGACCTCGGCCAATTTCGAGATGGGCAGAGTGTCTTCTGAGTTAGAGGCGATGGTGGTGACCTTGGCTTTTGCCTTAGCCTTTTTCACTCTTTTTTGTTTGGGTTTTGCTGGGATTGAGAAGGGAAAGACTAGACTGTCACGATGCTAGGAATGTCGAAAAGGAGATCCTTAGCAACAGCTGGTTTCTGGCCCATCTCCTCGGCGGTCGTAGCAACGGTAACTCTGGTGTTGAAGTTGATGGTAGGTAGAGCAATGTGAGGATTGGCGGGATTGTAAGTCGGCACTTCTGAATCTCGGTGCCTTCTGCTGCGCATTTTACCGGCAGGAGCATTGGGAGGTCGATAATGGCGTTGGCACTGTGATGGTGAAAGATATTGAGCGGGAACCGATGTGGATGGCTCGTTGGCTAGATCAGATGTTGATGTCTGATCTGACCTTGGCAAGGAAGCGGCTGGTTGAGAGCATGCTAATGTCTTCCTCCTCCCTAGGACGTCGGAAAGCGGAGAATGATACGTCGGCACGTAGTTTAGGAGAACGAGTGCCTTACGTTTCTTGATGGGCAGGTCCAAGAGCCTTTTCAGATCTTGGCTCGGGACGTAGGACTATCAAAATGATTTGCTTGGCTGAAGAAGAGCTGCAAAAACCAGAGGAAAACGTAAGAACATATATAAGAGATGAATGCATAAAGTGCAACAAAATGAGATTCTGACTAAGTTCTTACCCTTGTCCTCTCTAAAAACTCCTCGGCGCGGAGGATAAAGATGAAGATCATCATCAGACGCAAACTCCCAATTGCCCGAGATAATCATGTAGTTATCTCCAGCGCCCTTGTTGGAGTTTGGGAGATCGACTATGAGTTTGAAAGCTGTAGAGCAAGGTTTGAGGTAGTAAGTATAACCACTGGTGGACTTGAGGCCACACATGGTATAATAGAACTGGATGACGGCGAGGTTGATCCTAGTGTTTTCTCGGCGTACCAACTCGGGAATACCATTGATGACTCTAAATGTGTTTATGGCTAGTTGCATAGGGTTGAGTTTGTAGAAGTGTAAAACCTCTCGGAAAAGAATGTCAAAGGGGAATCTGATTCCGCCCTCGATGATGGAAATACGAGGAATGACATATAGTCTTCTCTAGGCATAATCTCTCTGTTTGGTGTAACTGTTAAAACAGATTATAGATGATAACTTAACGGATTATAGGTTATGACTTTAATTAAAAACTGTTAATCTGTTTGGTGTAACTGTTAGATTATAAATTTAAGTTACTGAGTAGTGTTTATTAAATAAGCTGTGAAATAACTTTTTGAATTAACTTTTATTTTTTGTTATTCACTACTTGTCTACATTTCTCATAAAAAAAAATAATAATTCATAGTCCATTTGGGCCTTTTTCTATTTTTTAAAAATAAAAAATAAAAAAATCTAAGAGTATAACATTAAATTAACATGTCTACAACAGAAGCTAATAATCAAAAGTAAGGAATGAGCAGCTTCTCAGAATCAGTTTTTTTGAGTTAAAATAAGTTAGTAGAATCAAAAGCTGTTTGAAATAAGTTTAACCAAACAATCCAAAATAGCTTTTTTAAAGCTAGAATCTATAAGTTGGCCAAAATAAGCCACACCAAACACCCCCAATGGAGTCCTCTTTCCCAGCCAACCTGAGTTGAACATCGGTTGGAATGGAGAACTCCTGGCGAAAGTATTGTCGTTTACTAGGCGAGTCTACCCTTCACTTAAACATACCCATGATCTCGGCTAAAAGAGTTTGGTAAAATTTATTACTGGAAAAGGGGACTGTGTGGGTTGAAAAACCTCGGCGAGACCCTAATGAACGCTAGGGCAGGGAATTTAGAGATCTAAGGGAGGCTTGTTTCAATTTTTCTTAAGTGTACGATTTCTAAGCCAAGTCCCAAACCTAAATCTATGAAGATGAACAAGATTCGAAGACAGAATCTAGAAACAAGCAAGAAAAATAAAATAAACAAAATTCAAAATCTAAACAGTAACAAAAATGCAAGAAAAGACACGGGTATGAACAGTACAGTGGTGTGAATTCAGAATAGCATTCAAGCCATGGAATCATTGCAAGTTCAAGAACATAGAAGAAAACGAAGGCATGTTCAAAACATTTGACATATCCTGAGTGCAAGAAAACAAGTATGAGTACAAAGAACACGAAAACCACAGTATGCGTCAAAGCAAACAAAGGCATGAAGAACAATGAGATTTGAATATAAATGCAACGTGGTAATACAGATTCAAATACGGGTACAGTGCGAGATGTGTTTAAATAGTACAAAAAATGAATGTATTGTAGAAAAGTAAGAAACAAAAATTAAAAAGAAGGAATTTGAACATTTACAGGGAGATGCCGAGAAAATGAACACCAGATTTGAGTTCACCGGAGATAGACGGCAAATGAATGCTTTGCCAAAAATAGTAAAACAGAGCACAGTTGTAGAGCTTCGAGAGGTCAGAAAATGGCAACAAAGATTTCTAGAGAGAGAAAGTTTGAGAAGGGAAGGAAATTATGATTGCAAAAGTGAAGAGATAAAGAGAGAAAAGGGAAAGTTTTGTCAAAAGATGAAAAGGTGGCAGAAATTGATATAACTGCCTTGGACGACGTGCCTGCCAGGCGGCGTGGGCAAACTCGATGTGACTTAGTGGCGCGTGACAAGTACGAACCAGTAAAGCGACGACACGTAGAAGAAACAGTTGGAATAATGGTGCGTAACAGCTCATGCGCAATGGAGATTTTTGAAATTCTTGGGCTGTTGGGGTAATGACCTCGGCTAGAGAAACAGTCTCAGTTGAGATGGTGATCTTGGTTGAGATGCTTAAAGAACTTGGTTCTTGGTTCTTGATTTTTGAGAAAGTGGGCAACTGAATCCTGGTTACTTGAATCCAACGAGTCATGATCTTGGTCAGAGTGGTGCCTGCGTTTTGGCTAACATGTAGGGTGGACAAACGATGTGGGTTCCGTCACCTCAAATTGCCAAGGTAATAAAACCTAAGGGCAATTGTTGGGAAGTATTTTGCGAATGATGCCACGTGGCTAAGATAACTCCGAGATGTCAACTAAGGTGCCACGTGGATGAGTCATGTTTACCGAGGTGACTATGACATTGCCAAGATGTTTTGCGGTGATGCCGGAATTCTGAGATATTCGGATAAGGGACAAGAATCCTAAATCAGAGGAGACTCTCGGTCTGGATAAGGATAAAGCTCTTAAGGAGTTTATCCCTATCTAGCCAAGAGTCCGAGATGAGCATTGAGTTTGAGTCCAATGAAGTGAGACTTCTAGGGGACTAGGTCACTACTGTTTATAAAAGTGAGGCACCCTCGTTGGTCTACGGTATACTTTTACTTGGGAGTTTAAGTACTGTTTTGATATCTGTGAGAGATAAGATTTACTGACTTGATCATCGGAATACCCCCGAGTGGACAAACCACTGCGGTATTCACATTGTCTTGTTGGCTGGTTGTTGGTTCAATCTATTCTGCCGGTGCTCTCCAACTCAGTTTCCTATTTAGTTGTGAGGTCAAAAATCAACAGCCACAATATATATATATGTGTGTGTGTGTGTGAAGTTTGCATTTTCACTCTCATCCATGGAAATTCAATTCAAGCCACTGCACATTTTCGACTGTCGGTTACTTTTATTTCACTTTTTTTTTTTCTTTTGGGTTTATTAAATTTGTTTAGCTGATCCCCATCTCAAGTATTTTGGTGTTTTGTACTTGTTGATCTTTCTTTTCTTTTTTTTTTTTATATATAAAAGAAAAGAAAAATGAAACGTAAATGAAATATTTCATATTCAAATTTTTTTTTATGGGTAAACAAATAAAGAAAATGATTTTTTTTTTTTTGTGTGTGTGGTAATTATGTTTTTCATTTATTTATTTAGTTGAAAAACGAATTTATTACTCTTACCCAAAATGTATTTCCTAAGTCCTAATCCAATAACTTCATATATATGTGTGTATTTTCCCTTACACAAATCTAACGTTTAAACATAGCATAAACTCAAATGAAATACAAAGCATGTAAAAAACAAAAAATTATAAAAAAAATACCATGCTTGATGAGAACTCCTTAGAATGCCCTAAACAAAAAATAGCAACAAATGCTTTTTTTATTTTTTATTTTTTATTTTAACATCAAAATCCAAGCAACAAAGGATTTGAAATTTGAATGCTTTGGTACATCAAATGATGCATTTGGTAGCAAAGGTTCTGCTTGAAGATTTTATAGGACAATAATATATAGCCATGTCCTTTTCACAGAATATTTATGGGATAAAATTTTGGATGTCATTATTAGCAAGAGAGGACACTCCATGACTCCTATTGAAACTCTTCCATAGATCCATTTAGTAACACTTCTAAATTAAAATAATGGTCCGAAATATTTTATTTTTAAGATTTCTGTCATCCATACATTTTTCATTCCAGGATGAGACATCTTTTAAATTAAAAAATAATTACTATTTCATATCTGAGCATGAAAATAAGAAACAAGAACTTTCAAAACAAATGATCTCGTGTCCTATATTGCACCTATTAATTAACACACCAAAGTCCTTAATTGGATGGGTCCGACATAATTAGGGTACTGAGAAAGTTAAGAATGAATGACAATTTATATCTAATCAACATCTCCTACCTTAATATGATCATACTTAAATTCCATTTTTTTAATATTAATTTTTCTTTAAAAATGTCATTGTGTCAAACTAGAAGCTTAACATAAGCCAAAAGAAATCAATAGATTGACAATAATTTAACAAAAACATATTAATCAATTAAGGAGGACAAAAGTTGGATAATGGGTCACCTTATTAATTTGAGAGTTAATATCAGTAGCCATTTTAACCAAACGGGATTAGTCCGATTAGCCAGTCCTGCATTCCACTAGACAGTCAGTAGTTTGAATCTCTCCACATGCTTGTGGGTCTGATTTCTCGTGTATTAAATTGGGACTTTCTTTCCCACATTAAGAATTTCTTTATAAAAGTTTGTATTGTATTTGATCTTCACTATTATAATTGTAATTTATTGAGTTTTATTGTAATATCTTATATGCATCGAATATATATATATATATGTATATAAGTAGCCATTTTGAAGACGCTTGTAAGTTTTATTATCCATACCTAACTACCATCTCAATCAAAGTCACATGTGTTTGTTTCTCGCATTTGGATTTGTTCAAAAATCCATTATAATTCTATATATACTAACAATTTTATTAAAAATATAAGAGGTCAAATATAATTGATTGTCAAAAACATAATGACATTTAATCATCCAATAATATTTGAACATGTATATTTTGAATAAAATTATTACTAAAAATTTAAATAAATATAACATTGCTCATCCGAAAAACATCAACTCTCAATTTCTCTCTAGTTTCTCAAACTTTCTCTGCCATGTGCTTTGAAGAAAGTTTGGCAAGCATGCTTTGAATAGATTTTGAGTTAAGCCCAATGATATTTCACGTTTTCCATCATTTTTTTGTTCTTTTCTTTCTCACTTGCTTTTCCACCAATCAAGGACCCACTTTTTTTTTTTATTTTTCAGATTAGGATCTTCTTTGATCTTTCTAGTTGATTTAGCTTTCACAATGTTGTCCATGATTATCATAATTGTCAAAGACTTCAGGCTTAAAAGGATCAATATACATATGAATATGGTTATAAATATAGCCACGAGTACAAATATAAGACATGATTATTTTATTTTAAATTGAGATATATTTTTATTTATTATGTATATAAATTTAGAATATAGATATATGAGGCATTAATATATATGTAGATGTATTTTTATTTTATTTATTTTATTTTATTTTTATCTTATTTTTTTATATTTTATTTTAACCATTTAAAATTTTAAAAAAAATATTATGAGTTATATCTAAACGCAAAACACTCCAGTCTTCTCAAAATGTCTAATAAAAAATAATGATTAAAAAATTAACATATCATATGATATGTTTGATGTATAGATTTGCGTGTCTTGACATGATGTATTTGACACGGATTTGACATCTCATTTTAAAGCATGATAGATTTCATGCATAAATTATATATATATATTTTTAATTTTAGCATAGCATGAATTTTTTTATTTTTTATATTTATGCATAGCACAGTATGAAAATCCAACAGTGCAAGATAATTGTACTAGGTATGGTCCCACAAAACCAAACCGACTCACGGGGTTGTAAATTCGGCTGGGTTGGGTCCCATCAACTTATGGCCCGTTCCAAATTTACAAAACCCTTGGTCCAGGTCGAACCCGAGCCCTATGAAGTCTATTAACCTGGGCCTCAAGCCTAGGCTAGATTTTGGGCTGAGCCATGCTTTTAGTTTTCATTTCTGAATTTTTAAAAATTGGGTCGAGATTGAGATGGGAGCCCAGTCGTCCTTCAGTTTCCCAAGCCCAGATTTTACGAGGGAATTCGAGATGGTTGGGACCTGGCTTAGGCCCAATGGGCTTGGGCCAATTTTATACTCATTATTTGTTTATGATTATTGATGCCATAAGTCTTATTTTACTGTGATTTGGGATGATCTAAATAAGTGCACTTTTTGACTTTTTATGAAATATGGGTTGGATATGGGTTGAGTTTGAAGTGATGTGTTAGAGAGATAATGTGACTTAAATAAGATGATGTGACTTAAATAGAATAGTGACTTTTTGAATTTTTGACTTTTTTAGATCATGCCAAACAAAATATTTAATTATTATAATTGCATGTAATGCAGTTCCTATTTCTACCAAAAAAAAACAATTATTTTAATTATTATAATTGCATGTAATGCAATTCCTATCAGGCCTTCGAGTTTGGATGGAGGATGCTTCCTCGTCCCTTTTCAGCTCCAATGGCTTTAGAAGCTTGTAGTGTCAGCTGGTTTTTCTAGTTCTATTTAGGCTCTTTGTGCTCTGTTGCTTGGCAATTGCTTTCTTATTATTTGTTTTCCAGTCTTTTCCCATCTAAAAAAACATAGAGACGATGAAAGGGCATGAATTTGTGCAAGTGGTCATTTGAGATTTTTTTTTTTTTTTTTTTTTTTTTTTTGGTGATTTTTTAAATTTTTTTAAGAGTTATAAAAGTTAGGGCAGTCGAGTTCAAAAAAATTAATTACAAAAAATTATAAATATTAATAATTATAATTATAATTTTTTTTATTAATGCATAATAATTTTTATAGATTTCCACTTAACGATAATTTTTCTTAAAAAATTAATGTATCATAAAAGTTGTTAAATTTTATTTGTGTGCATAAAAAAATGATATGACATTTTAATTTTTTAATTGATGACAAATTAATTTTTTACTTTTTTAAAAAAAAATCTTTTTTTAAGTTAAACAATCACATTCTGAACAGATCTAACTGCTTTCACATTCCATCCACTATCAAATTTTAAGATATTTTTTTGTAATTTTTTAAAATAACAATAAATATAGGAGAATTTTTTTTTTTAAGGTCATTAGTATTAAGATTTTATAAGATAAATGACATGCAATATTTTTATAGTGGTTGGAGTTTCTCAACATTTTTCTAGTTTGAAATTTCTCTGGTTTGCGAAATTTCTCTAATTTTCTCTATATTTTGAAATTTCTTTGGGTCAAATTTTATTTGGTTGGCTCATAATTTTGTTTTTTGTGATTTGCTCACAATTTTCTCTATATATTTGACCATTTTTCTCTTATTTGCTCATAATTTTCTCTGTGTTTTAACCAAATTAGAGAAAATTGTGTCTTTTCACAAAGAAATTTCAGGCAACCTTCAACAAACACATACACAAAAAGAAATTGAGGATTGAAAATGCTCTTAGTCAAATTTATACTTGAATCTGAGTTCATCCATTGTAGTAGTCAAATTGAGTATAATAACAAACTTATATGAACAAATATATATATATGACATAACTTTGGTAGTATCACCATCCAATAGATATAAAGATGAATATGATTTTTGCTCTGTTTTGATGATGGTTCCGTTTCTCACCGAATCCTAGCTTTCTTCGCCGCTATCGAATCTAACTCAGATCTCAGACAAAGGTGTTGATCGGAGCAAAAATCACAATGATTTGAGTGCTCAAGAGATTTTCAGGTCACAAAATCGAATCTGACTCATATCTCAATCGTTAAGAATGGTCTCTTATGATAGATTCCTAAAGGTTGGCGATGCCCTGAAGATCGACTACCTCGCTTTCGATCAGAGGTTCTAAACCTTTGTTCATCCATAGAGCCGTTGTTGTTTTGATTTTGCTTTGCTTTGCTATACACAAAGAAAAAGAGAGGATGATGATGAGAATGGAAGAGAGGGAGAGGGAGAGAGAGAGAGAGAGAGAGAGAGAGTTCAGAAGAAATTTGATGTCTGTAATTATGGGTGATGGATCAGAGGACCTTAGATTACAAATATATATATATATTGTGGACCTCTCCCATTAACAAAAGTTGGAGAGAGATATTAGACTAATTTTTCCATAAATATATAAAATCGCCGACCTTCCATTACTAGATTTGGCAGATCATGATCAAACTTGTCAATTGGTTTGTTGTTAGAAAACGCTCTCTTTGCACCTTTTCTCTTTTTGTAAAAAAAAAAAAAAGGAAATAACTTTTATTATTAAAAGAGTAAATTGATAATAAATTCAATTTAAAAAGAGTATAAAATATTAGATTCGGTGGATATTTTTTTGTTAGTGAGAGATCTATCATTTGTGAAATAGTTTAGTGAAAAGCCTTTTTGTTAATTCTAAAAGACGTTTTGTTTTTAATTTTACCCCTTAATTTATCTGTTAACTTTTTTTTATCTGTTGACTTTTTTGTCTATCTGTTCAAGTGTATATCTATCTGTTCAAATTTTTTGACTACCTGTTCAATTTTTTCCCCTTATCTATTTAAAATTATGTTATCTGTTGAATTTTTACACCTCTTTTTATTTCTGTTGAAATTCTCATTTTTAACTTATCTGTTCAAATTCTCATTTTGAACAGATTATATCCACTGTTCAAAAAAATTATCTGTTCAATTTTTTTTTATATCTATTAAAAATATATGTTCATGAATCCACTAACTGGTGGAATTCTTCTCTATTGTTGAAAATCCATCTGTTCAAATTCAACAACAAAAACAAACAAAAATATTTTTATCTAATTGAAACCAAACAACACCAAGTAAGATTTGAGAAAAATCAAGTCGCTTCTAGTATGGAGGATAGATTGTGGCTCTGTGACATGACTTGCACACAAAGGGAATGTCAAGTAGTGATTCAATTCCAACTCTCCCAAACACATTCACCAAGCAATCCATATTCAAATCCTCCAATTTTTCTCCTTCTATTTACACCAACAAATAAATAAATACTATTATGTACCAACAGAGTATAAAATTAATCAACACAATCAAAAGAAATAGAATAAAGTTTGAACAGTCAAATCATTTTTTTGGTGACCCTGGGTTTGCTTATGTAGAAACAACAACTGAGCTCCATTGGATTGTGATCTGTGTTAGGGTTTTAGAGATTGAGTTTCATATCTACGAATGAACTTGAAAAATGAACAGATCGGAGATTGTGTGTATACATGTATATAAATATTTATGTGTTTATCGATGGTGAAGGCTTTGATCATGCTGGTACGGCAACCCTTGAAATCACTAAAAACATCATCAAATGTTCGAGGGTGGTATAGTGTTCTTCCTTCTATGCTGTACACAAACACAAACATAGAAAGAGAAAGGGAAAGAGAAAGAGAGTAAGAGTGAGAGTGAGAGTGAGAGCTTCACAGTTCACAGTAGAGAGAGAGAGAGAGAGAGAGACAGAGAGAGACAAAGATAGATAGACAGACAGACAGAGGGAGTTGAGGAGAGGAGGAAGACGGCGATGAGGCGGCAAAGTGTTGTGCTTAGTGTCGTCATCTTCACTTTGATTCTTTCTTTTCTAGGAGGCGAGCCATAGATTTGATCACAAACATAGCGGCAGTTGAATCGACGGCGGCGGAACTAATGTGCTAATCCTCAATCAGGGGCTTGTGGTGCCACCGCCCGCGCGATGGTGGAGCTGGTTGCGATTATGGTAGAGAGAGAGAGAGAGAGAGAGAGAGAGAGAGGATTTCTTAGGGTTTTGAGGATAAAGAGAGGGAAAGAGAAAATGGTTTTCAACATATAAGACCATCTCTGGTTACTCAAACATTTCATCAAATTTGAATTTGATGAAAATTGAGTCGTTTTATTGCTCTAACAATTGTATCAAATAAGTATTAAATTGAGGATTTTACTTTTTTGTCATCAAACTGAGGACTAATGTGTCTTTCATCAAATCATAGTTCATTACCGTTGCCGGACATCCCCCGAATATCCTCTCAGATGACCACCTCAAGGCAAAAATTTATGAAAAAATTGCACTAGTCAAGTCGACTGCTCGGTCGACCACCTCAAGGCAAAAAAAATAAATAAATAAATTTACATTGGCGATTGACTGGCCGAACATCCACCTGGTCGTCTGCCTGATTGATCGGTGTTTTGATGAAATTCCAAAATCCTCCGTTAGAGCACGTGATATCAAAGAAAGCTTTTAAAAATTGATGCAACGTTGGAAATGCTCTAAGAGAGTATTTGGTTAGGGTTTGATTTGGTTGGGAAACAATATATATATTTGGAGTAGTTTGGTCATTTTGCATAATCATATGACATACTAATTTTGTGGGAAATTCTATTTCTATACATTACTTTCTCTTTTTCAACATCTTTTCTCAATACACATACTAAATAAATTTAAATTATCAACTTTCACTCAATACACATCCTCCCATATCAAAAATACCCTTACCATCTTCATCCTCCAAACCCTAACCCTAAGAAGCCACCATCGCTTTTATTTTTTCAAGGTAACTGGTATTGAGTTTCATCATCTGCGGATGACATAAATATTTTTTTTGTTACATCTATGCAAATTGGCAATACCTCTTACAGTTGAAACAAATTGAAATCTACATAACCATTCAAAAATCTTGAGCCATGAGCTAATTGTAAATGTATGTATGCAAGAATCTTGACTTGTACTCAATATAATAAGAAGAAGTTTTCTTATATTTGCATTTCTACCTTATATTCTTCTACAATTCCCTTCCTAGCTTGCCCAAATTCTTATCAAATATACCTTGTCACCCCCAATATTAACCAGATTGCAAACCTGGTGATGATAAGCTCCTGCAACTCATGCAACTTTACTTGAATACTTTCAAAAAGACATTCATTCCTGGTACAACAGTTTCACAGGAACTGTTATAAAATCTATTTCTCTTAATTACCTAAACCTCCCATTGAGGGAGGTCTCTCAATCCAACATTAATAACAACCATTATAATGTGTTTTTCTTATACTTGATTCATGGTTTTAAAAGTATAATTTATTGGATAACATATTTAATGTATTCAAAGTTATTAAACACACACCAGCAAAACATTATAAAAAAAAAAAAGAAGTGATTAAACACACTAATCACCCCAACTATATATATAAATATATGTGCTGTTAAAACTGTAGAAATTACAAAAGTTTATGCGAGTTTGATCTAGGCAATATATGAGGCAAGACGTTACAAAGTAACTATCCATATTCCTATTTCGTCTCTCATTATCTATGCCATTAACTAAATAGAGAGAAGAGTGAAAAGCAATAACTTAATAGAACATAATAGTTTATGCACTAAGTGGAATGAATTTATGTGGTTACAAATTACAATTATCAGATTAATTTTAAAAAATAATAAAATAAAAACAAATGTGATAAAATCATATACTACAATTATTGAATTAATTTAATGTTCTGTTTTTACTTTTATGAATAATCTACCCACGAAAACTTTTAAAATCAATGGAAACTTTAAAAATCAATAGATCAGATTACTAAAATAAGCCCCTATGGTCCACGAAACCATACTGGATCGTGACCAGCCCACAAAGATTTTTTTTTTTTTTTTTTTATTAGCCAAAGAGAAATCCATTGATGAAAGAAATGTACAATGAGAGGATTATATCAACAGATATGAGAAAGTACAAAGAGCATCACAATAGGCCAGCACCATCCCAACTAAGTTGGCACCGTGAGGACTATCCAATCATCTGCTAGCACAGTCCCAAGTTGGTGAGAGACCAACAAACAAACAAAACACCATTTGAGCTACACCACAACAGAACACCAATAGATAGGAGCTCCTGACTCAGAGCAACCTATAAGCAGCTTCACCTGACTCAAAACACCAAAGCTCATCCCAGGCACAGCCTAATCTGACTCAGATTAAAGACAAAATTATTAATTGAAAAATTAAAGTTCTTCAGGTGTGGACTCAACCATAGGCCTATCCTGGTTTTGATCAACTCACACAACTCACCCCTGTTTAGAATAGAAGAGTTGAAAATACAATCATTTCTAAGTTTCCAAATTGATCACAATACATCCAGTCAAATAGCCCTCCAAATTTTCCTTTCCAGCTTCGTCATCTTCCCTCCTACCCACCATAATAGCAGCTGGTCCACAGAGCCTTGTAATGCCCCTTGCATCTTCCACCAATTCAGCATATCAGCCCATACACTCCACACAAAGGGACAACAGACTAAGATATGATTTGCAGATTCAATATCAGTCCTACAAAAGACACAAAGATTAGAACCATTCACATTTAGCACACCTACTCTTTGTAGGAACTCCAATGCCTTAATTCTCTTTTTCCGAGCTAACCATCCAAAAACTTGAACCTTAGGAGGAATATACTTTAACCAGACCAACTTACTAATCCTGAGGGATGGACCAAGATTGCCAATAACAGACTTGTACATTGCTGCTACAGAATACTCACTTGAGTTAGATGTAAACCAAACAGGTCTGTCTATCTATTCTGGTCTTAACATAGAGCTTGTTGCTAGATGGTTGAGTAGGTTCTGCAGTTCCAACATCTCCCACTCATACAAATTTCTTCTGAAAGATAGGTTCCAGACACCAAATGCATCTTTCCTACCACATATATCTCTCAATGTATCACTTTCCTCTGTAGATAATCTATAAAGACTTGGGAACTCATTCTTCAATGAAAGGTATTGATACCATCTATCAGTCTAGAAGGTGATTCTTCTTCCATCTCCCACATTCAGCTGACAGTTGTTTAAATAGAACTGATGTAGGCTATTACTTTGCTCATCAGTAGCTATGATTCCTTTCCAGATTGCTGAATGGTTGCTACTTGTACTAATAGATGGCAGGCAGCTGTAACAGGCCCGCGGGGGGACCTCGCTACAGCTCGGACTCGATTTTTGTCACGGTTCTAAATCTTGAACCAAAGAGTCCAAATCCAGCAAATCGTTTTGAGAAAACTGATTTTTTTGAAAGAAGTGCCAAACATGGACTGCTTTGCCAGATACAGAGTCGCCACCTAAATATTTTATTTTTGGGAAATTTAGGAAACCCTAACTCGTTGCCTAAGGCCACGTGTCCGTCATCACCAAAGTTGCCTCGGCTCGGGAAGTTGGGTACGATTGGGGAAGGTCACTTCGTGAGCACCCCCGCTCGCCCGATCAAAGATCGGCCTCTACTAACCATGATATCTAGTTTTGAAAACATTATGCGTCCTTATTCCGGTTATTAGCCTAGGATTACTACGTGATGCGCACAACATACAAGTAT
The DNA here is from genome assembly GCA_036172215.1 of Camellia granthamiana. Lineage (NCBI taxonomy): Eukaryota > Viridiplantae > Streptophyta > Magnoliopsida > Ericales > Theaceae > Camellia > Camellia granthamiana. The sequence continues at coordinate 103,162,295 of CM069905.1, read as the reverse complement.
AGACTGGGTCGCCTGAATTGGAACAAAACATTTCATGTTTGTTTTTGAAAGATGGTTTGCTACTCGCAAGTAGGCTTAAAATGCAGATTTTGCCACCCTCAGGTGGGCTTAGAAAATATGGTTTTACCACTATCTAGTGGGCTTAAAACTCACAGTCAATGATTTTGTTCCAATCCAAATAACTCAACCTCCACCCACAGGCATTCAGGCAGTTATATCACATAAGCATATAGTCTCATGGTAAGCATGTTATCATGGCAGTCACTCACACACATGCAAGGATGCTAAAGCATAACCAGTTACCGAGTACTCCAAGCCAAAACAGAAGCTAATTAGAAATCCATGCATGTTCCTAATTATACAGAAATGCCTAATGCAACACATGCAAAATGCAACTATAGCAGGCTCGGCTATTCTAAACATGGCATATGGAATGCTACAGCTAACATGTATTCAACTTGGAATTGAAATACAGATGCAGTTAGTATGATGCGCCGAGCCTGGTGCATGCAACACAGATGAATGAATGCAAACATGCTATCATACTGTATGCTAATTGAAATATGCCCTAGTCTAACCATCATAAGCAGGTAAATAAAAGGGAAGAAAGACGTGGGGTTGGAAGACATACATCACACTCACGCACACTTATTACAACATTGCCCTCACACAGAGGGTCCGAATAAATAATATACAGTCCCAAATGAATAAATAATACAGTCCCGAATAAATACAAAAATCCTAATTAATTTACAAATTAATCTAGGAAAGCTATAAACTGGCATGCAAGCCAGGGACTGCCTTGACTCTTCTCCATATGATGAATGATGCATGTCCGGGCTGCCTTGCGCGGAAATCCACTAGGATGCCCCAATTAGCCTCTGTTTTGCAATTATCCTTGGAAAGCGCGCTAAGCTACGGAAGGCTGCTAATTCTTGATTTGCTGCAACAGAGAGCAGAAAAGGGGCATAGCAATGTATTTTCACATATGTATGCACGTCTCGATCCTCGTGCCACCAATCACGCATCTCAATGCATAATGGCCGAGGAGTCGAATTGCATGACTCAATATGAAATGAATGCATATGAAAACACAACAAGACCAAGACTCCATCATGGATAATCTGGAGTGTCGGTGACTGGGAATTGAGACACGTTCCGTCACTCGGAGTACGAAACGCACCTCGTTTCCCGTGCTCGGGCTAACCCCTATCCCAAACACGATGCACTATGCATGACATGCATGAATGCAACTAAGATACAACCTAACATACACAATGCTATGGAATGGCATACACGATGCACGAGGTAACATGGCATACACAATGCGCTAATATACAACCTAGCATACGCAATGCTATGAAATAGAATGGCATACACAATGCATAATGGGCTTACACCAACACAAGTGGACCTCAGCCACACTCACATAAGAGGCCATAAGATGAAAATGAGACACTCGAGATGCGTGCACGCGTGCACGCAAACCGAGGACCGAACCTAAGGCACGAATGCCACTCTAACAAGGCATGGCAAAGCATGGAACATGGCATGCAAACAAGAAAATTTCAGTAGCAAAATATGATGCAAAACAGCCCCGAATCATGGAAACATGGCACCCGATGCATGGAATGGTCCCGAAATGCAAAACTAGGTACATGGAATGGCTTACAGCTATACAAAGCATGCATTATTTGAACATGAGACCTAAAGACAGAATCAAGGAAGTCCCAAAATAAGCATATTTACAGTTTTAAGCAAGGCCAAACAGTGAGCACAAATAGGCCTAAGTTAGCATGCAAAAATGGGCCAAAAGGGGACAAAGAAGCAAGTAGCAGCTGCTGACTTCAAACACAAGAGGGCCCTTCAACAATGTTGAAGAGGGGCCCAAAATATGGCATTTTACAGTTGATTATCAAAACCACAACAGTGCACAAGCATGCTCAAAATACTATGCAAAATAAGGCCAAAAGAGGGTATAAACACAAAGTATAAAAAGGATGCCTCAATAAGTAAAAAACCCTTAATGAAACATGAAGAGGGGGTCAAAATAAGGCCATTTATAGTTCGGACCAGAGCCCAAAAATAGAAGTACAAGAGGCTAACAAAGCATGCAAAAAAGAGGCCAAGAGAGGGGTAAAGAGGTAAGTGACATATGGAGGCCCCAAACAGTGATGAGCCCTTCAACAATGTTGAAGAAGGGCTCAAAATAAGCTACATTACAGTTTACAACAGAGCTCAAAACAGTTTACATATAGGCCAAAAATGCTATGCAAGAAAGAGGGATACAAGAGGGGTAATGAAGCAAGTGCCAAAGGGAAGCCTCAAACAGTGAGAGGACCTTAAACAAACATGAAGAAGAGTTAAAAAAAATTCTATTTTCAGTTAGGGTCGGAGCCCCAACATGCAAGCACAAAGAGCTAAGATATGAACCAAGAAAAGGGTCAAAAAGGGGAGAAGAGGACTTACCCTTGAAGACTAATCTTTGACAGCCTTTTGGACCAAGAAATGCTGCCTCCTAAGCTCTGAGAAGACCCTCCAAGCTGCTGGAATGGAGTGGTGGTGTGGTGCTAGGTGATGGTGAGGAAATGGTGTAAGGATCAAAGGGTTTTTTTAAGGCTTAGAGTAGAGAGAGAGAGAGATTTAATGTATGAGCTCCAAACCAAAACTTTCTAACCCCTAAAACACAGCTGGGGGGTCTGTTATATAGACACAAGAGGGTGGAAAAGAGGGGGGAAAAATGGGGGGGAAATGAAATTCAAATTTCCCCCCAAAATTGGCCTAAAGGGAGATAAAGGGGCAAGTGATAGTAGGAGATCTCAAACCGAAGAGAGACCTTCAACAAAGTTGAAGAGGGGCTCAAAATAAAACATTTTGTAGTTTATGGCAAGCCACGAAAATAAATACAAGTAGGCCTAAACTATCATGCAAGAAGAGAGATAAAAGAGGGGTAAAGAAGCAAGTGGCAGTAGGAGATCTCAAACAGCAAAAGGTCCTTAATCAAATATGAAAAGGACCTCAAAATATGACTATCTCAAGTTCGGGTTGGAGCCCAAAAATGTAGAATGAAGGTTCGGGAGCCAAAACACGCAGTTCGGGGCCCCGAAAGTGGGCTGTTAGGCACCGGAAGTGGTGTCCGACCACGAAGTTGGTCTCTCAGACCACAGTGTCTCTCAAAAGGGAGTAAATAAGATGTATGCCAAAAACCGGAGCAAATGGAGGTGGTTAGGCGGTCTCGAACTGAGGCACTCGGCCTGATAGTTCCGAAAACCGGGAATCGGGCTTCGAAATGGAAAAAATAGCCTACGACCATGAAACGTAGCCTACGGCCATTGAGAGATGATCTACGAGACCTCTCCTTCCCTTCGGAAAGAGAAAATAGAGAAAACAGGGCCTGGCTCGCAAACCGAAGCAAAGCACAAAAGAGTCCGGAAGTCCGGAGGCAAGGCTCGCAGCTAGGACTCCGCAACCTCAGAACGAGCACAATATGCAACATCACCAAGTGCTCAATCGGTGACATCTGAGTCTTAAGGTCGGTCAAAAATGGGGTGTCTACACCAGCTTCCAACCTCTATTTTATATCTGCTGCATATAACCCTTTTCCACAGAGCTCCATTTTCACTACCAAACCTCCAGCACCATTTTAATAATAAGCATTTATTAACTTCTTTCACCTTCCTTATACCTAACCCTCCATGCTTCACACTTTTACCTAAATCCTCTCATCTAATCATGTGGATCTTCCTCTTTAAGTCTAACCCACCCCACAAGAATGAAGCTTGAAGCCTCTCAAATTCTTTAGCAATCCCTTCAGGTATTCTAAACAGAGACAAAAAATACACAGGTAATGAAGATGTCATAGCTTTAACAAGTGTTAATCTGCCAGCAAAAGACAACAACCTTCTTTTCCATCCAGCCAACCTACTTCTGTCTTTATCCAAAACAGGTTTCGATGTGGCTTTCTTCATTGGATTAGCCCCTAGGGAAAGCCCTAGGTATGTAAGCAGCAATGATTTCATCTTGCAATTCAGCAATGAGGCAAAACCAAGCAAAATGTCTTCTGATAACCCCACCCCACATACAACACTTTTATGATAATTAATTCTCAAACCAGAAAAAATGTCAAAGCATCTTAGCACTCTTTTCACAGTTCTCACCTCCTCCACTTCTGCTTCATAGAATAAGATGGAATCATCTGTGTAGACATCCCCGAACGCCCCCGGGAGGTATGGAGTCCCCCCGTTCGTTCGTTTTGGGCTCACTACAGTTCAGGACTCAATGTCATGGTTCGTAATCTGAACCAAAGAGTCCAAATCCGGCAAATCGTTTTGAGAAAACAGATTTTTAGAAAGAAGTGCCAAACATAGACTGCTTTGCCAGATACAGAGTCGCCACCTAAATATTTTATTTTGGGAAATTTAAGAAACCCTGACTCGTTGCCTAAGGCCACGTGTCCGTCATCACCAAAGTTGCCTCGGCTTGGGAACTTGGGTACGATTGGGGAAGGTCACTTCGTGAGCACCCCCGCTCGCCCGATCAAAGATCGGCCTCTACTAACTATGATATCGAGTTTTGAAAACATTATGTGTTCTTATTCCGGTTATTAGCCTAGATTTACTAAGTGATGCGCACAGCATACAAGTATAGACTGGATCGCCTGAATTGGAGCAAAACATTTCATGTTTGTTTATTTGAAAATGGTTTGATGGTGCTACTCGCAAGTAGGCTAAGACGTGGATTTGCCACCCTCGGGTGGGCTTAGAAAACATGATTTTGCCACTATCTAGTGGGCTTTAAAAAACACATTTTAACGAATTGTTCCAATCCAAATAACCCAACCTTCACCCACAGGCATTCAGGCAGTTATATCACATAAGCATTTAGCCTCATGGCAAACATGCTATCATGGCAGTCACTCACACGCATGCAAGGATGCTAAAGCATAAAAACTTACCGAGTACTCCAAGCCAAAACAGAAGCTAATTAGAAATCCATGCATGATCCTAATTATACAGAAATGCTTAATGCAACACATGCAAAAATGTAACTATAGCAGGCTCGGCTATTCTAAAGATGGCATATGATGATGCTACAACTAACATGTATTCAACTTGGAATTGAAATACAAATGCAGTTAGTATGATGCGCCGAGCCCGGTGCATGCAAGACAGATGAATGAATGTAAACTTGCCATCATATTGTATGCTAATTGAAACATGCCCTAATCTAACCATCATAAGCTGGTAAATAAAAAGGAGAAAGACGTGGGGTTGGAAGACATACATCACACGCACGCACACTTATTACAGTTGTGCCCTCGCTCGGAGGGTCCGAATAAATAATATACAGTCCCGAATAAATAGTACAGTTCCGAATAAATACAAAACCCTAATTAATTAACAAATTTAACTAGGAAAGCAATGAATTGGTATGCAAGCTAGGGACTGCCTCAACTCTGATCCGGATGATGAATGATGCATGCTCGGGTTGCTTTGTGCGGAGAATCCCTCGCAATGCCCGGTTTGCCTCTGTTTGCAATTGTTCTTGGAATGCGTGCTAGACTCCAGAAGGCTGCTGATTCTTGATTTGCTGCAACAGAGAGCAACAAAGGGGCATGGCAAAGTATTTTCACATATGTATGCATGACTACTCTTCGGGGAGTGTAGTCCTCAATCCTCGTGCCACCAATCACGCATCTCGATGCATGATGGCCGAGGAGCCGAATTGCACGACTCACTATGAAATGAATGCACATATGGACACAACAAGGCCTAGACTCCATCATGGGTAATCCGGAGTGTCGACGACTAGGGAATTGAGACACGTTCCGTCACTCGGAGTATGAAACGTACCTCGTTTCATGTGCTCGAGCTAACTCCTATCCCGAACACAATGCAATATGCATGACATGCGTGAATGCAACTAAGATACAACCTAACATGCACGATGCTATGAAATGACATACACGATGTACGAGGTAACACGGCATACACAATGCGCTAACATACAACCTAGCATACGCAATGCTATGAAATGAAATGGCATACACAATGCACAATGGACTTACACCAACATGAGTGGACCTCAGCCACACTCACATCAGTAGCCATAAGATGAAAATGAGACTCTCGAGATGCGTGCACGCATGCACGCGAACCGAGGACCGAACCTAAGGCACGAATGCCACTCTACCAAAGCATGGTAAGGCATGGAACATGATATGCAAACAAGCAAATTTCAGCACTGAAATATGATACAAAACAGCCCCGAAACATGGAAACATGGTACCCGATGCATGAGATGAACCCCAAAACTCAAAACTAGGCACATAAAATGACTTATAGCTATACAAAACATGCATTATTTGATCATGAAGTATGAAGAAAGAGCCAAGGCAGTCCCAAAATATGAATATTTCTAGTTCAAAGTATGGCCAAAAGATGCTAGCAAGATGGACTAAAATAGCATGCAATTTCGACTAGCAAATATAGTTTACATGGCAAGTATATGATGCACATGGAATCTGACCAAACCATCAAAAATCAGTGAATAAATTACATGAAAATAGGCCCAAATAACCACTGATATGCAACCATGGCATGCAAAAATGATGAGTTAATTTAGAGGGCCATACAAGGAGTTATTAAGCACATACAAGATAGACATGAAGCATGGCACAAACAACTCTGAAAATCAAATATGATAGTCCCAAAACTCACCAAATTGACCCTAGAAAGTGACTCCAAAGCATGCAAGATAGGGTCTCTTTGGAAGGCCAATAAGGCCACCAAACAAGTGAAGGACAGAGGGGGTCACCCCCTCTGATTTGGAGGCTCAAAATAGTGTCTTAGCTACTAAAAATACATTGAATTTCAGCGGCTAGAAGGCCAAACAAAGTATGCAATTGAAGCTTAGATGTAAGGCTCAAAACAAGAGGCAATTAAGCATACGAGAAAGCATATGACCTCAAACAAAAATGGAACCTTAAACAAACTTGAAGATGAGATTAAAACAAGATATTTTTCAGTTTATGACAACTCTCAAAAATGAACACAAATGGGGCCAAACTATCATGCAAAAGTGGGCCTAAAAGAGGGATAAAGAGGCAAGAGGTAGCTGCTGGCCCCAAATGGCAAAGAGCCCTTCAACAAAGTTGAAGAGGGGCTCAAAAAAAGGCATTTTACAGTTTACATCAAGTATCGAATATGCTTACAAGTAAGGATACAATATGATATAAAAATGACCCTAAAAGAGAGATAGAAAGCAAGAGGAAGTAGCTGGCCTCAAACAGTGAAGAGCCCTTCAACAAAGTTGAAGAGGGGCTCAAAATGAAGCACTTTACAGTTTGGATCGAAGCCCAGAAATGCTTAAAAATAGGGCTAACATATCATGCAAGAAATAGCCATCAAAGAGGGATAAAGGGAAAGGGGTAGCAGGTGGCTTCAAACAGAGAAAAACCCTTGATCAAACATGAAGATGAGCTCAAAAAATGACTATTTATAGTTCGGGTCGGAGCCCAAAAATGCTAGAAAAAGGAGCTAAAATATAGCAACAAAATAATGTGAAAAAGGGGGGAATAGGAGCTTACCCTTGTAGAGCCAACTTCCAGCAGCTTTTGGACTAGGTTTGTGAGCTCTCAACCTCTGGAAATCAGCTTCAAAGGACTGGAATGGAGTGTGGGGTTGTGGTGCTATGGGTTGTAGGGTAAATAGTGCAAGAAGCTTAGGGTTTTAGAGCTTGGATGAGAGAGAGAGAGAGGGGATTGTATGTAAAAAGCTCTAAACAAATTTTGTAACCCCTGAAAATGAGCTTGGGGGGGGCTGGTTTTATAGAGGAGAGGAGTGGAGAAAAAGGGAGGGAAAATCAAATTCAAATTTCCCCCAAAAAATAGGCCTAAAAGAGAGATAAAGAGGCAAGTGGTAGCTGCTGGCCTCAAACCGAAGAGAGCCCTTCAACAAAGTTGAAGAGGGGCTCAAAACAAGACATTTTACAGTTTACATCAAGCCACGAAACAGCTCACAAATAAGCCTAAAATACCATGCAAAAATAGGCCTAAAAGAGAGTTAAAGAGGCAAGCGATAGTAAGAGACCTCAAACAGCAAAAGGTCCTTAATTAAACATAAAAAGGAGCTCAAAATATGACTAGAAGAGAGAGAGAGAGAGAGAGTTAATGGCGTGTGAGCAGAGAAAGATCAAAGTTTTCATGTTCCCATGGCTAGCACATGGACACATCTCACCTTTCCTAGAGCTAGCCAAGACACTTTCAAGCAGAAACTTCATGGTATACTTGTGTTCAACAGTGGTGAATCTTAGTTGCATTAAGAGAAGACTCACAGAGAAGGATGCAAATTCCATACAACTAGTGGAACTCCATGTTCCGACCTTGCCTGGTCTTCCTCTAAATTGCCACACAACCAAGAACCTCCCACCCCATCTCATGCCTACCCTCAAAAAGGCCTTTGATTGGTCAAGCCACAACTTCTTCACAATGCTAAAAACCCTAAAACCAGACCTTATCTATGATACTATTCAACCATGGGCCCCGATTATCACTTCCAAGCATGATATCCCGGCTGTGGTTTTCATAAGCACCAGTGCTACAATGACTTCCTACATGTTTGATCGCTACGACAATTCAGGTACAGACTTTGTTATTCGCTATGAGCATGTGTAAATCTAATTGAGAAATGATATTTTAATAGTGAAAAGTACTTTTTTTCTGAGTTAATAAAATCTTTTTTGTCAATCAAAAAAAGGATCCAGGTACGGACTTCTCTTTTCTAGAGTTATATCTTAATGATTATGAGGATGATAAATTCATTCATTTGATTCAATCTTCTGAAAATTACTATAAAGAGAAAAACCGCTTCTTTGAAACCCTTAAAGAATCATCGAGCATAATTTTGATCAAGAGTTCGAGAGAGATTGAAGGAAAATACATCGATCACCTCTCCCTTTTAGCTGGAAAGAAAATTGTACCGGTTGGTCCACTTGTCCAAGCCTCTGTCAATGACGACGAGCACTTGCACATCACCGAGTGGCTCAACAAGAAGGACCAAGGCTCGACCGTGTTTGTTTCCTTTGGAAGCGAGTATTTTCTCACCAAGGTAGAGATGGAAGAGATGGCTCATGGGTTAGAACTTAGCAATGTCAATTTCATATGGTTGTTAGGTTTCCGGTGGGACAAAAAACTAGGGTTGAAGAGGCACTCCCAAAAGGGTTTCTTGAGAGGGTAGGGGGGAGAGGATTGGTCATCCAAGGGTGGGCCCCACAAGTAAAAATTTTGGAGCGTCCAAACGTTTGTGGCTTTGTGAGCCACTGTGGGTGGAGCTCAGTAATGGAGGGGATCAAGTTTGGAGTCCCTATAATATTTGTGCCTATGCACCTTGATCAGCCAATCAATGTTAGGCTCTTGACTGAAATTGGTGTTGGTGTGGAGATCATGAGAGATGAGAATGGGAAGATTTTAAGAGAAGAAGTGGCTAAAGTGATCAAACAGGTTGTGGTGGAGAAAAGTGGTGAGGCTGTGAAGAAGAAAGAGAGAGAATTGAGTGATGAAATAAGGATGAGAGAGAAGGAGGTGGTGGATGGGGTGGTGGAGGAGTTGGTGAAGCTTTGTAAGAAGAGGAAGAAGAGGCAATTGAATGGTCTGTCTGCTATAGTTGCATAATGTGGGGCTGAGATGACTTTGACATGTTCATTTTCCCCTCAACTAGAGGCATGTTGCTATGGACTTACTATGAGCTCATATTGCAGTTGAAATTTTGTTCTAACTGCTTTTGTTTTTTTGTGTTTTTTTTGGGTTTGGTTTCATGTCCTAACTGGTTCTAGTTTTTACAGAACTTACAAACTGAGTTTGTCAATTCCTTCTAAGGTAATGAGAATTGAAAACATGCTTCAGTTTTACTTCATAGCATTTTATGTGTTTTAATTACTTTTCTGTTTTTCAGTTTTATATCATTTTGGAATGCAAAAATGCTTTAGACCACTAATTAGTGGTGGCTCTAATGATGTGGCAGTGGGTCCATATGTTTTGTGCCTTGTTTGTTTTTTTTTTTCTTTTTTTTTTTCAATTGCCACCTCACTAGTGGTGGGATTAGTGATGGCAATTTAGTGATCTATAGCATTGCTCTTTTGGAATGTGCATTGTTGGGAAGGACTGACTTACTAAATATTTTTCGTAGCTCGTTTTTGTTTGAGAACTATTATATATCACTAGATAATTTCAGCATTTTTTTTCACCTTCTACAAAGATAATGCAATAAATGTTATATGTACATGTAGGACATTAATATTCTTATTTCCTTTTTTGTTTTATTCATATATCCCAACTGTTTCTAGTCTATAATAACTTAGAAGCTGATTTTATAAACTTCCTATTAATGTGGGTGTTCAGTAAGTTGTTATCTTAGTAGGCTATTTCAGTTTTTGACTATTTTAATAGACTAAATTTTTTATATTTGGAAAGATAGATGAATTTTTTTGTAATTAGATATGATATTTATGAGAAAAAAAAGTGAAATGATTATAGTTTAATGTGACATTTTGGGGGTGTTTGGCAAAGGCTATTTTTTTATTTTTTGGGCTAAAATCTACAAAATGGCAAAATAGACTAAAATAGTTAATAAGACAAAATATCACATCAAATTCATAATCATTTCACTTTTTCTCTCACAAGCATCACATCTAATTACAAAAAAAATCTAATCATCTTCCCAATGAGAAAAATAAAATAATAATAATAAATTATGAGATGAATCACAGACTCACAAAGATGATTTGAGAGAGTTAGAGTTAGGATTTTGGGAAATGAATATTTTGGTAATTTAATTTAAAGATAAAAATATAATAAAAAAAATCATTAAGTATATGGAAAGAGAGGAAGTAATGTGTGGAAATAGAATTTTCCTAATTTTGTGCGTGGACGGTTAGATAAAAAGAATCCAAATTTGAATTTTTGACTTGAGCGCCCTTATTAAAATTACAATAGTAAAAAAAAAGTTCTAGAATAATAGTAAAAGTTATAAATTTTAATTATTGAAGATAGAATTTTTTTAAGTAATGGTTTTAAAAAATTGCTTGACTTTTTTTAAATTGTCATCTCCATTTGAGAGAGTATTTGAGCTTGATATGTTTATTTTTTAACCGATCGCTTATTTTTAAGACTCATTGAGTAGAATATTCATATAAAAAATAAGATAATTAAACATAAATAACCATATGTTTAAATCATATTTATATTAAAAAAATAGACGATAAATATAATTTTAAAAATAATTATTTATTTTTTATAATATAAATTTAATTTAAATATATAATTATCGATATTAAATTATTTAATTTTTTATAATTATTTTATTTAACAAATTTTACAAATTGCATAGAATCAATATAAAAATAGATCCACGGGCAAATTACCTACACCTCCCTTGAGGTTTAGCTAAATTACATCCCACCTCCCGAGATTTATATTCGCATAACAATTTAACCTCTACCGTTAATTAAACGTTAAAAATGGTTTGCTGATATCATTAAAATATAAATTGATAGATGATATTGTCCATGCTAAAATCCCTTTGATAAATCAACAAAATTTACAAAAGATTTACGTTGGGTGGAAAAAAAATTAAATTTTTGGAACCATGTTTGATTTGTTGTTTAGAAAAAAAAAATTCAGAATTAAAAAAAAAAAAACTAATTTAATAAAAATAAATATGAAAAAATATATTAAATTTGTAAAAATTATTTCTAACCACTCAAAAATAAAATTATATAAAAATAATAATAATTTTTTATTTTTTATTTCTTAACCAAATTAATTTTTAATTTTTTTTAAAAAAAAAATTTTAAAAATAAATTTCTAAAAATCAAACCAAACATATTCTAAGAATTTTTTGACAAGCTATTTCTTATATTTTTAACTTATTTAATTATTTGTTGATTTTATGATATTTTTACTATCTGACACTACAACATATAAGAGTTTTAGAGATCAATTTTTTTGATCTTTAAAAATGAAAATTTTGTTACAAAAGACATTTATGGACTCATTTCTATCGTCATGAGGTAGTCGCTAAAAGATCGCCATAAAAAGTCAAAAATAAGACTTTCAGGGATAAAATTTCAAAAATATCAATAATAAATAGATTTTTAAGGATAAAATAATTTGGTCACAAAATGATTTATTTTTTGAGATAATAAATTTGATACCAAAAAGATAATAACTACTCACTAATGTTCAATTTTCGTTGCTAAAAATATAATAACGACACTTTTCGCAATAAAAATATTTGGTGTCTTAAAATAATTTAGTCTCTAAATTTTAGTCTCCAAAACTTTAATTTTTTGTAGTGTAATAAGTGTTTTACCATTTTAATTTTGTATATTTTATAACTTATTTAAAAATGATAATTTAGATAAACCACAGAAAAATCTATAATTTAACTAAACCTGTAGATAATTTAACCTTATTTGTCAAAAAGATATTTTAATTAATTTTTAATATCCGTTAACCACGTTAATTACGGAATATAATTTTTGGAACTTCGGAAAGATTCTGTAACTTCGTGATAGTAATTTGCCCTTGATCCACTACGAATTTGGATCATCGGCAGCCCTACTCGGCAGCCCCCCAAAACGACGTCGTTTTGGTGTTTTTTTTTTTTTTTTTTTTTTTTTTTTCTTTTTCTTTCTTCTTCTGCGTTCTTGCTTTCTCTCTTCTTCTTCGAACAGAAACCCTAGAAACCAGAGGGGGAGGGGAGGGGGGGAAGAGGGAGGAGGGAGGGGGAGGAGCGAGCTCGCCGTCTCGCCGCCGACCGTCGAGCAGTCCGATCGTCGCCCGATCCAGACCGCCGCACCGCCGTCTCCTCCGCTGCACCGCTGCAGTCCACCGCTGCACCGCCGCCTCCGCCTCCTCCTCCTCCTCCCCCACTGGTTATGGCCCCCTCCAGTCCGGCCCACCCCTCCCCTTCCTCTCTCTTCTTCCCCTCCCCTCCCCCTCTCTCTCTTCTTCCCCTCCCTCCCCCTGGTTCTGTCGAGCTCGACGAGGAAGAAGAAAAGAAAAAAATTCAAAAAAAATCAAAAAACCCCCAAAACGACGTCGTTTTGGGGGGCTGATGGAACGGCTGCCCAAAAAGGGCGGCCGAGGATCCTTACTCGATCCACTAAGCCCAAACTCTCTCTCCAATTGACATGAAAATTGAGAAGCCAAAACCTTTAAAAATTACATCTGATTTATTATTTTCAAAAAAAAAAAAAAAAAAAAAAAACTTTCGCCCTTGTCATAACTCTCCAGATAACCCTCTCTCTCTCTCTCTCTCTCTCTCTCAATTGCAAATCTTGTTCACATTTCACATCCAATGTAAGTTTCTGATCTCGCTTTCCTCAATTTATTGCTTTGAAGAGTACTTATGATGAACTGAAATTGATAATTGAGTTGTTCTGTTCATGAATTCGTACTAATATGACCTTCCTTTTGAATCACTTCACAGAATTTGGTTCAATTTCTGTGCAGACATTGTAGGGTACATGGCTTCGACTGTGGTTAATTTTTCTTGTAATGTTGGATCATTCAAGGGTTTGGATTGTGCATACTATGTGTATGTGGGTTTGAAACCCTCCGTGAATCAGAATTTTGTATGTGTGAGGCCATTAAACAAGGCATGTACTCGTCGTATGTTTGTTGTGAGAGCGAGCGAAACACGTGAAGGACCAATGAAAAAGATGGGTTTAAGTGACTAGGAATGCGAAGCTGCCGTGGTAGCTGGGAATGTGCCCGAAGCTCCTCTGGTGCCCCCTATGCCCGCGGCACCAGTTGGAACCCCTGTGGTCTCTTCACTTGTTGTGAGTATGGAGTATTTTATGTAGTACATGTGATGAAACTTTAATTGGACTAAGTATAATTTTGATCTCCATTAAGTTTAGTGCCTCTTGATAAATGCCAAGTGTTGTGCCAATGGAAAAACTTACCAAACTAGTGATAAATTGAGGGTGTTGTGCCATTTCTTTGAGCATCTTGGTTTTGAGTACAATTTTCTTTTTTTTAGTTTACTCTATACTAGTTAGTTTTTTTGTTTTAAATCATGTGGCCTTATGGATGCCTGTGCCCCATGTTGGTTGGTATCAGCCGCTTAATAGGCGCCCTTGTCGTAATAGGAAATCACCGGCATTGAGAGCAGCATTTCAAGAAACAAGCTTAACACCTGCTAATTTTGTATATCCACTTTTCATTCATGAAGGTTCGTGTTACTCTTGACCAACAAAAATCTTACCATACTGTCTCTCTCCCATTCTTTCCTCTCTCTCCAAAAACACACACACACACACACACACACACACACTCACTGCATCTTCCTCAGTCTATTTGATACTTTTGTCTCATGTTACTGGATTTGCAGGTGAAGAGGACACACCTATTGGGGCTATGCCTGGATGTTATAGGCTTGGTTGGAGACATGGACTTATGGAAGAGGTCAGTAAGCCCAGTTAATTGTGTCATGCAAAAAGGCAAGTGTTGCTTGTTACCCACCATATTATGGGCCCTAGTTAAAAATTTATAGTCTTAGATAACTGATTTGAAGACTTTCTCATATATGTTATGAATTCATTTCCATTTTTAAATAATTTGTTTCAATTTGATACTTGAAGTATATCCAAGTTCCAAGCCTTAAACCTCAATCGCTTAGGATTGGCTATGTATCCTTTTTGCCATTCTATCTAGGGGTCGTTACCTTTGTAAAATGTGCAATTATGTCTGTTCTCACAGCATGAAACAATTTTGTCTTTTTTGCCTCTGCAACTATGTTATTTATGTCCTTGTAGCAATTGCCAAATTCCCGTAACCTTTGGCAATGTTTACTGTTCAAGGTATTAGTTTGTATACTACACCTTTTATTTTTGATAATCAAGAAAAAGTTCTTAAAGAAACAAATAAGGTGGTTCATAACTTATTTTGTCGTCTTTTAACATATAAAAAGGTTTAGTTTGCTATGTATGAACATCTCATTGTGTTATTGCTTCCATTGTATGAGGCTAATCTATTTATTAATGTCTCACAAAATAATCTCTTAGAAAACTTTTTCTGGTGCAGGCTTCAAAGCCCCGGGATGTTGGTGTTAATAGTGTTGTGCTCTTCCCAAAAGTTCCTGATGCCTTAAAGGTCTGTATTTACCATCTAAATTTCACTTTAGATCTCGTTTGGCAACATCACTTGTTAGCCTAAAAGCCAAAAAGTCACTAAAAAAATCAAAAAGCCAATAATCTATACCAAAAAGTCAAAGATTCCTTTTTCTCTTTACTTTTTGCACATCTTTTCGTAAAAAATTAAAAAGTCATTCAAAACATACTAGTTTTTATTTTTATTTTTATTATATATATATATATCTATATATCATATGTTAGCCAAAAAGTCAAAAAGTTACCAAAAAAACCTGTTCTCAAATGAGGCCTTAGTCTTATAGGTTGATGAGTTGATCTGATTTAACGTGTTTATGCCCCTCCAGTCTCCCACTGGAGATGAAGCGTATAATGGGGGTGTTTGTTTCAGCTTTTTAGAGCCAACTTATGGCTTTTAGCTTTGAAAAAGTTATTTTGGACTGTTTGGTTAAACTTATTTCAAACAGCTTCTGATTCTAACAGCTTATTTTAACTCAAAAAAGCTGATTCTGAGAAGCTGGTCACCCCTTGCTTCTGATTATCAGCTTCTGCTGTGGACATGTTAATTTATTGTTATACTCTTAAATTTTTTCATTTTTTATTTTTTTAAAAATAGAAAAAGATTCAAATGGACTAGATTATTATTATTATTTTTTATGAGAAATGTAGACAAACAAAAAATAAAAATTAATTGAAAAAGCTATTTCACAGCTTATTTAACAAACACTACTCGGCAACTTAAATCTATAATCCAACAGCTACACCAAACAGATTAACAACTTCTGATTAAAGTCATAATCTATAATCTGTTAAGTTATAATCTATAAGCTGTTTTAACAGCTACACCAAACGGGGCCAATGACAATGGATTAGTGCCACGAGCCATAAGGTTACTCAAAGACAAGTATCCTGATCTTGTAAGCTCTTATTTCACAATTAATTTCCTCGGTTGGGAAGGTTAGGGGAATTTGGGAACAACTCTGATGCATTTAATGTTTTATTGTAGTAGGTTATCTACACTGATGTTGCTTTAGATCCATATTCCTCTGATGGGCATGATGGCATTGTCAGAGAAGATGGTAAGAAATACTTTTACAACTCTGACATGACCAAGGCTAGTTTTTGGGTTCAACATTTTCCTGTGTCATGTGAGAATATTTTTGGAAGCATATATGAAGTCTGAACAAAGAGACATGAAAAAAACAAAATACCCTAAAAAGAAATAAAACAAGAAGGAAAGGAAAATGTTAGTTCTATTTTCTAGAATCGATGCCATGCACCTCTTTAAGTGTAAAAGGGCAATTTGGCCCAATGTTAAGGCTTGTCATTAGTGTCTTTAGTAGCGTGGGTTCAGATCATGAAAACATCTCCAGAAATGGAGGTAAGGTTTCGTACATCTTGCCCTCCGTAGACCCTGCTTTACCGGGAGTGTTGTGCACTGGATCACCCTTTTTACACATCTATTTAAGTGCAGGGGATGGTTAGACATTGTATTTGAAATGCCAACAGTTTCTTATGATCAATTCTCCACAGAACTTAACTTTAGTTACTATCACTGTTGGTTTCTTATTCCAAATATCCCTTGTGCTATTTTATTTTTTCTCCCTGTGTGTGTGTGTGTGTGTGAGAGAGAGAGAGAGAGAGAGAGAGAGGAAAACAAGAAAGCCCATGCTAAAAGAAAAAAAGTGTAAACTTTTTCAGTTTGTTATCTAATGTAGCTAAAAGGATGTATACCCTAATTTTATGAGCTCTCATGTAGAACTCTGGAAACAAATCCTAGAAGAGTTCTTGAAAGAAGCTGTTCTATAATTCTTTCATTCATTAACCAGCATTAAATCTGGCAAAAGTATTTTTCATCCTTTTTATCACTGCAATGAGGTCTGGTTTTACGTAACAAGCCCAATATTTCTGATTTAAGAAAATAAATCCCAATTATTATTATTTGTTCCTCATTCAACTCAATAAAGACTATGCAAAACACTCTGTGTTGGTTACATTATCCCTCTCTTCATTTTGTTTCCTCGTTTTTTGTTCCAACAGTTCAGTGCTATCTTCAGGCGGTTTCTTTTGTTTGGTAAAAAAGAGGAAAAGAAATTAACACCAAAAGTGCATTGGTTAGAAATGTTTCTGAAATCTGCTTTTGAAGAAATTTCCTGAAAAGAGCCTCTTTTCAGGAAATTATCTCAAATTGGTTTTCTCAGTTAGCCAACTTGAACCCATCAAGTTGGAGGGTCACGCTATGCTTTTAAGTTATATTTTGTCCCAGCATCCTATGATTAAAGAGCTACTTGCTTAACTTTCTATTTCATGTAATATGCACTTCTTTAGTTCAAGCTTGCAAAATTTTGTCACTGATTGTGTTTAATATCTTTGATACCATGTAGGAGTTATCATGAATGACGAGACTGTGCATCAGTTATGTAAACAGGCTGTCTCGCAGGTAGTTGCAGATCTTATGGTGATGTAAACTGTATATACATTTAGCACGCATGTAATTCTCCTCAAGTTGTCTTACAATAGTATTTCCACTGACTAGTAGATTCATATTTGAAATGGGTTAAAACATGTTTTCAGTGGCTTACAAAGGAAATCTAAACCCCATGGAGGAATAATTTTTTGTAGAGTTTCCATACACATTTAGAAACTGCATTGGAGAGTTGTAATAATTATCTAACAACTTCTATGGCTCATATTGTACATTTTTTTTGGGGGGTTTACATTGGAGGCCTTGGGGGGAGGGGAGTCTTGCCTAGCAAGATTTGAACCCTTACCTCCTGGTGAGGTCAGAAATGCAAGGATTTTGGCCAACCAAGCTAGCCCTAGTTGAGTCATATTTTACATTTGATTCTACTAATTAAAACTAAGAAGCATGGGCACAGACATGTGACATGACACCGATATGCCGACACTTCAATTTTCAAAAAATGCAAGACACGACATGTGGGGGACATGCATGAAATATGTAATTTTATATATTTATTATATGTCATATATAAGAATATATCCTTCAAAGATAATAAAAAAAAATGCAATATAACACTTATTAGTTTTATGAATTTATGTTTTTTTTTTTTTTTTGATTTTATTATTGTATCTTAAGTTATTTAGTTCGGACTTAATATATATATATAAAATAAATGTAAATTAAATATTTTTTTATTATATATTATGCATTTCATGCATTTAAATTAGTGTTTTGGAACAAAAGTTTACCATGTTTAGTAACATGTGTCCAAAAGGGCATTAATATTTTCTAGGAAATATAATTCCTACTGAAGTTTTAAGGATCAGAAAAAAGAAAAGAAAAGAGAGAACGAAATGAAGTTGAGACTACCTGATATGCCGCAATTGGCAAAGGGGAGCTATCACGTAAGTGCCTAATGATATCCAAGTAAGGAAGGCCTGGTTTTACCTGCAACCCAATTAAAGTAAACTTCTGCAGAACAAGCGGTTCCACAACTAACTACATGATCAAAAGAAGAAGAAAAAAAACACCAACCAGAAGGATATCAGCTCCTTCAGACTCGTCTTCACGGGCCTCAACCAAAGCCTCTCTATAATTGGCCGGGTTCATCTGATAACTTTTGAATACAAGGCATATGCAAAAGTGAGCAGTAGCAATAATAGAGTACAATATACTGAAATAACACCCCAAAAAAGATTTAAACTCTTAAATTTGATGAGCCACGTACGTCTTCTTGTCCCCACATCGTGGATTTGAGTCTAGTGCTTCACGAAATGGACCATAAAACGAACTTGCATACCTGTAGTCAACATAATTCAAACTCTCATATAAAATACAGAAACTAAGACAGGACTGCACTTATTAGGTACTTTAAATATAAAATTAAAATTAAAAAAAAAAAAACACACACACACTAATATTGACCAAAATTACTCAAAACAAATGACTAACCAAGTGGGTTCAAAAAAAAAAAAAAATGACTAACCAAGTCGTCGTGTGTGGATCCGAACAGTTGGTAAAGAGAAGCTAGAAAAATAGAAATCCAGAATATAAATGTTTGATTTCATTTTCAGATTTTTTTTTTTTTTTGGAAAAATAGAAATTAGTTTCACAAAAAATAAACACCTAAAAGATATTTTCAAAATTTATACAAATTATTCTGCACCCCAAAAAGATAAAACAACATGAAAATGATGAGTATTTTTTTATTTATTTTTCATTTTTTACACCATGTGCTATATAAGTGTACTTTTTGACTTTTTAGCTAAAAAAATAGAGAAAAAAATATGTATGTTTGGGATAACTTTTTAACTTTTTATAAAAAAATGTGTAATAAAATATTGTAGCAAATATCAAAATTATCGTTCTACCCTTCCTGACACATGCAGCAGCATTGTTTTCATTCTATGCATTTCAATTTTTTTTTTTAATGGGAGTTCGTGGCTTACATTGTGCCACGTCACTGCATTTGGGAAAATGTAGATGCAAAGTAATCTGCAACACTGAGCTGTACTGTTGGGCTGTTGAATTCAAAAAGCAAAATTGTAATTTTACCCTCTAGGCTTCCCTCACACGCTTCCCCCAAATAGTAGGGACTTTTTGACTTTTTTAATAACTTTTTGACTTTTTGTACTATCATAGATTATGCCAAACAAGGCTTTTAGTTTTTCATAAAATTTTCAGATTACTGATTCTGAAAACCAAACCAAACCAAACCAAACCAAACCAAACTTGAGTCTACCTACACAGCCAATGCTAGTGTGCCAAAGATGTGAAGACCAAACAATCGTTCATGAAAACGGAATTGTTCCTTATTTTCTTTAAAGTGAAGTGTGGAGATGGATCAGGAGCCATAATTTTCAGCCATTTCCAATTGTTGTTCCCCTCCCAAGGCCAGGTACTTACATGTTACTCACCTTCCAAGAGCTCAGATCGAATCAGTATTATTATTATTATTATTATTATTATTATTATTATTATTATTATTTTTTGTACTTAATTGGGGAAAGCATAACTGAACTTGCCAACTTGGAAATAGAAAATGACAATGACAATGCTCTTATAATCTCTAAGTGGAGTGCTACCTATAAGATGGAGCAACAATAATTTAATTAAACAGAAAGCGGACTAAATTTGTTCCCGGTTTGAGGTATATTGTGAGAAGTAGACAAAAAGAATGCACGCCTGTAACCACTATGAACAAGGCAGCAGTTTGTTGGCCCTAGCCAACGTCAGACCTTCATTTAACAGTGCAGTCTCACGTAATAGAAGTTCTTCATTTAGCCCAATAAATATAATAATATAGATTCCATTAGCTGCTAAATCAGGGTGCCTAGAAGATTCTGGTCTGATAAGGCCCTACATGACCAAAACCCAAGACTAAAGTGTGCCAAAAGCATAGTTATTAGAATCCCAATCCAGATCATAAGATCTAAAGATCCTACGACTCTAGTTGAGCTAAATTATCCGAATCACACTAGAATCTTAAATTTAGTAGAATCTTAAAGTGACTATAATCCTAGTCATAAAATCGTGTAGAATCACACTACGATCTCGATTCTACTACAATCTTGATCCTATCTAAAAAAAAACTTACTATTTATTTCTTATATATGAATGTATATATGTATATATATATAAGAAATTTGATTATAAATTCTTTCTATAAACATTTTTTCTAATTTATGATAACATAAAAGATGCATTATATCAAATTAATCATTTTTCTTTAGTGATTTTACTTTTCCCTTCCATTTACTTTTTTCTCCATAAATCCTTAATCCAATTACAGTGTTGAGCTTCAAATAACAGTAATATTAAATCTGTGAAAAAGAATGCATTAGGTTTTGAGAAGAAAGAAAATAGATGATATACATGATTTGATGGATCCAATATACAAATGGAGCAAATAAAAGATACACGGGGTTGTTCTTTCCTCCCTAAATGTGTCTTTCAGTTTCCTTTCCTACCCTTTGATTTGGTTTTGTTTTCCATTTTCATTTTCTTGGATCCAGGTTTCGGGTGAATACTCGATGATTAAAGCTGGTGGGGTTCTGAAAATGATTGATGAGGAAAAGGTCATGATGGAGTCGCTGATGTGCCTCCGTAGGGCTGGCGCTGACATCATCCTCACATATTTTGCTCTACAAGCTGCTAGATGTTTATGTGGTGAGAAAAGGTGAGGCTGAATGATAGAAATTGCATTTTGCTTAGTTTGTTGGCTTCAACAGAAATTTAACCTCATATACTTGATGTATATTTGACCTAGAATCGGGGGTAAAGTTTCCAATAAAATGCTTGTCAATTTCTTATGATCAGCTTGTTGTATCACTGTAGGTAGTACACGTATGTCCTAAGGTAACAAAAGTTGTTTGATGAAGGGGGAAAAAAAAAAAAGAGAGGTGAAAATGAAATTGTTCTCACTTTGTGTGACATGGATATATTTTTTGTTCACAAATTGAAACTGTGATTGTTTTATTGTTGTTACTTTCGTGCCACTGTTGTTATATAGTTATTTACTCAATATGATGAATTTGGATATTCCAACTCTTTTTTTCAACGGGATATTCCAACTCTGAAGTATAGCCTTAATCCTCTGAATTCAATTTGCTATTCAAGCACGGTAGGTAACGGTATCAGATGTTTTCCTGTTGGAGTTGGACTTAAAAGTCATGAATGCTGGGAAAAAGTTCTCTCTCTCTCTCTCTCTCTCTCGGGATGACGGAGATCTCCAACTGACCCATCTTATCATTCGGTGTGAAAGGCCTTTTGGGAGCACATGAAATGACCCGTGCAACATGTGGTCTGCCATTTATGGATTGAGGAGAATTATTGAAGCTCTGGAACAATCTGGTTTTGAAGCAGTAACCATTAAATGTGAACGGTTAATTGAATTGTTTGCAAGTATGTTTTATTTGATGTATTCGAAAACGTGAACATTTGGATTATCAAAATAGGTTCCCAAATGGGTCCATTTGGTTACATAACAGTAACTGCTGTGCATCCCGCACAGCAGCCACTCCAAATCCCATTTTTTTTTTCTCTCTTTACACTTATTGGACCCAACTGGACAACTACCACTCACCAACATTGTCTCTTGTCTCCGTGTATCTCAAACTGCATCGCTGTTGACCACAATCAGAAGTCTTTGCAGTTGTCAGAGTAGTTGATCAAACTCAACAAGTAATTTTGCTCCATTGACGACCAGATGTCTCTCTCTCTCTTTCTGAGCATCAAATTGTGACTAGCAATTGAAAATTAAAATAATTTGGTTGGAGGGGTAGTAATGGTGGTGGTGGTGCACAAACACAAAACAAGAAGGAACAAATAGAGATTAAATTTTGGTAATGCTATTCGCTATTTGCTTATGAAGTTTGAACACCCATCTCTTTTAAGACCATTTGCACAACATTTTTAAAACTGAGAGTCAGCTTAGAATAGAAGCAACCATCCATAGGGAACTACTATCCCTTCAAACATTTGGCCCAAAAAAAGATTCATACATTTACACTTCTGAGTACTTTACATATACATAATTAAATCACAAAAAAATATTAAAATTATTTACGCTAACCCAATGGGACCACTTTAGATGAAATACTGAGGATACCTCTAGTGGTCTCATTGTGTTAACATGTACATTTTAAAATATTTTTACCAGATAGAAAAGGCAATAGGGGGCAATCAGCCCGTGACAACTGCTCAAAAGAGCCACTACCCGTTGGAAAGTCGAACAAGAGAAGCCTATACCAACTTAGTAACGTAGGGATCTACAGGTGCTCCTTCAAGAAGAACTTGAATCATAGCAGGACTCTGCTCCCACCAAAAAACATAATAGCAAACATTTGGTGGTCAAGATTAATAGTCAAGAGTCTCGCACCCGAACGTCATCCCAAGAGACTCAATCCCCATATCCTCTGAAAATTGATACTTTTCTGTAATTTAATTCTATATTATGCAAAACTAACTACTCTTTGCACTAGTGAAATGAAAGTTCTTTAGTTTTTTTTTTTTAACCATCCCCTTAACACAATTCTCGTTTGGGAACAAACTAGTTTAGTAATTTTTTGACTTTTTACGAAAAGATGTGCAGAAAAGTAGAGAGAGTGATGCGATAATTTATAGTGATTTTTTGACTTTTTGGTTAAAATGTATATTTGACAAACAAGGCCTCCGTGGTATAAAAAAAACAACCTTAGGGTTGGTACGTAGTTCATCTTCAATTCATCATCATCATCTGTGCTCATTGAGATATCTTTCGGCAATGGCAGCATGAGTTGCAGCACCTACTGGTAGAGCATCTTCATCGATCATGAAGTGAGGGGAGTGACCGGAGTGTACTGACCCCAACGTTTCGTTCCTTATCCCAATATAGAAGAAGGCTGCAGGGACAACCTCTGAGTAAAAGGAAAAGTCCTCTGCACCCATCATTGGCGGAACCACCCTGAAATTCTTTCTTCCCACCAAATCCACTGCCACCTTCCTCACATGCTCGTACATCTTCTCATCGTTCACCGTGGGAGGATAAATTGTGTACTCTTTCTCAAAGAAATCAATTGTCGCTGAGCACCTGAAAACACCGGCTTGTTCTACGATTACCTATTTAGTGATGTTTTTCAACAAGGGGTTAGAAAAAGGAAAGAACAACACTGCAAGTAAAGGTTGTTTTTAGGCACGTATAGTGGATACATAGATATGGTACCTCCTCTATTCTTTTCAGAAGTTGGTAAAAGCTTGTGTTGGAGAAAGCTCGAAAAGTGCCGCCGATGACGACAGTATCCGGTATTGCGTCGAGATTGTCACCTCCATTGAAGGAAGTCACTGATACCACCTGATAGTCAAAAAAGATCAAAGTGGAACTCAATCAGCAAGGTATTGACCATGTATTGAAATTTTTGAGTGAGAATGAGAGTAATCTAGTTGCCTAAAGTTGAATCTCCCTAGTAATATGGATAATTATTTGGTACTTTACGCCTTATTTGATGCAGTTTATGGGCTGCTTATAAATTTTTCTTTTTTTATTATTTTATTTTTAAAATTTATGCCATAATATTTTGTGCAGTTTCTACTTACAGCTTATAAAATAGAAATAATTTAAATAAGTTGAAAAAATAATCATTTAGGCCTCGTTTGGCAAGTGACTTTTTTAGCTAAAAAGATAAAAAAAAGTCACTAAAAAAATCAAAAAGCCAACAATCTATACCAAAAAGTCAAAGATTATCTTTTCTTTCTATTTTTTACACATCTTTTCGTAAAAAGCCAAAAAGTCATCCCAAACATACTAATTTTTTTTACATTACATTTTAGTTAAAAAATTAAAAAGTTACTAAAAAAGCCTGTTCCCAAACGAGGCCTAAAGCAGGGAATGAGTGCTTTTTCTTTGCTTTTAATTATTAGATTTTAGCTTGTAAGAAGTTGCACGAAGCAGGCATTTAATTAGACTATTTCACTTAGGGATGTAATTGGTTCGAAACGGTCGGTGTTTAGGTGAAATTTTGCACTGAGCTGATAATATCGGTTTTAATAAATTGAGAACAGACATAAGCTGAATTTTTCACCAAACCGCACCGATTCAAATGGTTTGATTCAGTGCAATTTAATCGGTTTAAATACTTTCAAAATTAAGTTATTTCTTAAATTTGTAATATAATAAATAATTTATAAAAAAATATTAAATTATAAATTTGTACACAATTTCAACCATATCCAATCTAACCATTCACAAAAATACAAACAAAAAGAATTAATATATATTAAGACTTGAAACTTTTACTGAATTAGAATTAAAAAAAAAATTATAATCTGAGATCCAAAATTTGGACATCAAAACAAACCAAAACTTAAAACCATCATCTCATAAATCTAAACCACAAGTTTGTCACGTAGAGTCAAAACAAAAAATTAAACATAACATAGCTATGTAGGCAGTGTAGTAGATTGGCACATAAAATTGAACATAACACAGCTAGCTTGGCACTGTTATTCATTATATATTCAATGTATATTATATGTAAAATTTGCGGTTGATTTCGGTAGAAATCGGTGTATAACATGTCTAAATCGGTACCGAACCGAAAATCAAAAAAATTTAATTTTCAAAATCGCATTGGGATTCATATTAAAAAATCGATCAAATATGACCGATTCGATCTAGTTCAATCGATTTGATTGATTTTTTCAGTTTTCCGTATATCCATAGTTTCACTCAATATTTGTTTGCTTTCTCGGCCCCATTTATGTCCAATCATCTTTATTATAGACTAAAAAATACTCAAAACTGTTACATCGTCATCGCTATCATTTTGAAAGTCATGAGAGGGAGCGGGGGAGAATCATCACTTGTTTCTGCATCTTTCTATCTTCCTAATCATGCTGCTTTTTAATTATCTATAGTAGTCAATGTGATCACTCATTCTCGGTTCCATTAACATCCAATCTTCCTATAGTACCGGTACTTGGTGCTTCTTAGTGAAAATAACAGTTAAAAACCGAAGGAATAATTGACATGAAAAATTGAATCACAGGTTCACCTGAGAGTCAAGCGGATTGGCCTCACGAGACACAATCCCTTGTAAGCTGATTACAGAAGCCGAGGCAGCCAAAACAGGGTCAACAGAGCGGTGTGGATTTCCTGCACTGCCCTGTTTCCCCCTGATCACAGCTCTGAAAAAACCACAACCTGCTAGCAAAGGACCAGGCCTCGACCCAATCACAGCAGTTGGGTGCTGATGGGATACATGAACTGCAAATATAGCCTCCACATTTTCGAGAGCTCCATCTCTTATCATCCGTTTTGCTCCATTCCCTGCTTCTTCTGCTGGCTGGAACAGCAATATCACTGTTCCCTGCAGTACCAATAGTGCTGATTATGTTGGAAAACTACCTAAGGCTTCGTTTGGGAAGTGGGTTAGCTTTTTGACTTTTTTGACTATTTTAGCTTGGGCTAAAAAGCTTAGTTTGGAAAGGGTTTTTTGGCTTTTTTGATTTTTTTTGTAAGAGAAGAGTGCAATGATTATGGGTTGTATGTGATGTTTTGTTTCTTGTGGCTAAAATAGCCAATTTTGTCTTTTGTGGCTAAAATAGCCAAAAAAGCCCATAAACCATCTTCCCAAACGGAGCTTAAAGTGGGATCATATAGGAACTTTTAAAAAAAAAATAAAAATAAAATAAAATAAAAAATAATTATCAGATTTGTGAAGCATAAACTCTTCTTCCCATAGTACAATTAACATTACAGTCGCAATAAAAATGTTATGGAAGAAATAGTCATGTGTCAAGTTATCAAACTTAACCAAAGTAAGGCAGGAACATTGACAATAGGTCTTTCCAGGCAGTTACGAACAGTCTACAAATGTTCTTGATACTAATTCCACCTTACTTCACTCAAACTGCTGTTTGTTGCAGCAGCAACACTAAGCACCAAAAAAAAAAAAAAAAAACTGAAAATGAAAAGTGTGGATAAGATTTAGTATGGGTGTGAATCTACGGCATATGCTTGTTTGTTTTTAAGCACTTTTTCTGGGTACATAACTTCTTTTCCGTACTGGCAATCTGATTCACCTTCCTTCGTTTATTCTTTTCTATTTTGATTCAATATTAGCATATTAGGAATCCACTCCATTCATGCTCTGAAAGTCACCATCTGGTTTAGCAAGGTATCTAAAACCCATCCCCTGCTCTTTCACAAAATCAATTTGAACGAAAGATGTAACAGATTAGTCCAAAATCACGAAGGGTAGTATTCAAAAATTATATTTTTAAATCAAGGATTGATCCACTAGTAGCCCATATGAAAGCTTTAAAAGTCACCATCTAGGTTAACAATGAATCTAGAGCCCATCCCCTACTGTCCATAAAATCAGAATACCCTTATGACATGCAACAATCCTAAAGTACAAAAACAAAAATACAAAAAGCAAAAAATAGGCATAAAGTTTACAAGGTTTCATGATCCTAGCTCTTTTCAGTAATACTACGAATCCAGACTTAACAATCTAGAAATTACCTATAATTATCATCTTGTGGTTCAGATTTATTCTACATATGGATCCCATACTACATAAATTTAATCTTCACCACGCAACTACCCACTCAGAATAATTTGGGTGGATAAGTCTGGGGCAGTAGACTTTTTCTTTTCACAATCTTAGAAAGCTAGGGCTCAAATCTTGGAGTTTCTTCCCTTCTCACCCTTGAAAACGTACCCTAATTTTCACGTCTCCTAAAACCTGACTCCTCTATGAAAAGGTAGTAATTGGTGTTTGGAGTGCACATGGTGCCATGGGCCACCATGTATGTGATCAGTCAACATCAAAATACTAAGCCAAAGGCATAACACAACCTTAAAGAATTGAAAGATGAAATGAATTTTTTCCCCGATTTTCTTTTTCCCATCACTCTCAGAGCCTTAGCACCCGTTTGAAATTTAGCGTTTTCTATTTTCATTTATTCAAATACACATAAAACTTCTTTGGCCAATTATTTTCGAAACATTTAAAAAATAAAAATAAAAACAGCTAATATTGTGATTGTGATAGGTGTTTTCCAACTTTTTACAATTTGTTTCGGAGAACACAAGAAAACAAAGATACAAATGAGGCAATTGTTTAATGGTTGTGATTGTGATTTTAATGCAAATCTTCATCAAAAAGGGAAATGATGTATACAATTCTGAATCAGACGGCACAGAGAGATGACGATGATACAACAGGGGTCATGTTGGGCATTATATGTTGTTGGATGACCACACTATAATGTGACCCATTTGCCCAGCAACGCTTGAATTCAACAAGAAGAGCCTAAATGCTAACCAAAACTAGGCAGAAAGAAAAGCATAGGCAATTGGTAGCTGTATATACAAATATAGGGAGTTAGGAAAAGTCTAGGACCACATAATGCATAAATGTGACATACATGTTCGTATATTCACAATTATAAATGTGAACATTTTTTATATCACATTTGTGTATTATTTAGAACGTTTTGTGCTCTTACCATAACCCAAGAAGTTATGCAAGCTCCCACGCTTTTTCCCAATAATAATTACAAAATGTTTCCAATACGAAAAGGTTTCCATAACAACTTGGACAATATCCCTTACCTTTTTCCCACAAAAAGTGGAATTCTGTTGCAATTATGATTGATTTGTATCAGTAAAATAGTGTAGGATTCTCCATGTTTTCCCAATGCTTTGATAAGTATAATGTTTACCTTTAATATTATAATAAATAAACAAAAACATATAGAATATTTGAATAAAATGATGAAGTTGCATTGTGGGCCATCAATTGAACACCAAGAACCTATACAAACATGAAAAAGCATACCAAAAATTTATATAAATCGATATGGTTGCGTTGCGACCCATCATTTTAAAACAAAAGATTTGAAAAGATGTCTATTAATTATAAAAATATCACTGTCATATTATTTTAGTGAAATAATCCGTTTGAAATTTTTTTTGTAAAAATAGCTTTTTCCCATATAAAATAAATGTAAACTCTACTCACCCAAAAAATTTATTCCCCAAAATGAAAAAAAAAAAATGATTGAGATTTTAATTAATATATTATGAGAATAAATCTGTGTCATATATTAATGTATTAGGTAATACTTTAGATATGTAAGAATTACTGTAAAATGAACACTACAGGTTCAGTGTCAACAAATATGTGAAGAGTTTTCTGAAAAAATCAAATATGTTAAGTTGTGCAACTTTTCTTTTCCCAAAATAATCTTTACCAAAACTGATAATCCAGCCAAGATGAACAACCGAAAGGCAATAATGTATATAATATTCTATTAATTTAAAATCATTGAATATGTCCTCATCTCAGAAAACTCTTTTCTTGAATTATCAGTTTCTTCCCTCATAAATCAGAACATGGGTAGTTTAAGGGGAGGGAAAGATTATCGTGCACACTTCTCAAAGGATGTGCACCATATACATCTTATAATTAAATAAAAAAATAATATAATTTCATATTTTTTGAGTTGTAACTAAAAAGGAAAAAAAAAAATATTACCAAACACTATATTAGGCATAGCATAACCAAAGATTTTAAAATAATGTTATAATTAAAAAAAAATTGATCATAATAAAAAAGAAAATGATATAACTAAAAATGCGATGCGTATGATAGAACATGATGTAGTGTCCTTTTATTAGTATATTCATAAGCAAACAAAAACACAAAACATATATATAGATGCAACAAAATGGGCTTTAACTTCCAAAGCTCAATACTATCACAATTTATTATCTTCAATGACATATAGCTAATCACATAAAAAAGTAGTAGTGAGTAGGTAACATAAGAGACAAAAGTAACAAGAGGTAGTAGTAATTCCCCAAAAAACAAAAAACAGTTAAAAAAATAAAAAATCGGATCAAAAGAAAAGCATTTGCAGATGAGTTGGTGGGAAATTAAAACCTTCAAATGATGTTCACGAGTTTTCAAAATTTTGGCTGCCCCAATGAGCATGGCCACGTGGGCGTCGTGGCCACAAGCGTGCATTTTTCCGGCGACTTTGCTTTTGTGCTCCCATTCGACCGCTTCCTGCAACAACCAATCCATAACCAATTTTCACTCACAAAAAGTAATACTAAAACATTCAAATCACCAATATGTGTAGATTTTAAATTTTTAGACAGTTTAATGGAAGAAATATATGTTATATTTTAAAAACTATTTAGCCAATAGATATTAGAATTTAACTTTTATGTTTGGATAGGAATTTAAAAACAGAATCAGAAAAAATGTATAAAATGTGCATTTCAAATTTTTTTTTTTTTTCAAATCACTATTCGAATTCATAATTTAAATAGAGAAAATAACAAATCAATAATCTTTTTTTAAAATAATTATAGATTTATGATAAATTTCAATGATTAAAACCAAATACTTTTTCATAAATCTATAATTTTTGTGAAAAACTATCACTGTCTTGCGATTTCCCCATTTAAATATAGAGCTATTTTGGCAACATAGTTAAAAGTCAGCTTTTCACTGTTAACTCGTTTTAAGTCACATCATTTTTCACATTTTTTATTAAAGTCAAAAAAATCAAAAAATTAACTTTTAATCAACTTCCCAAAACACCCGCATAATCTTTTTGAAAATAATAAAAGTGTGACAAAGCATCAAGTTCTATCGTGTGCTACTAGAAAGCTTATACATGCACTGTGTATAAAAATCTATATCATATTATTGGAAGTGTGCACGTTAGTGTAGATATGTCATTTTTATTTTTATTTTTAAAAATACCATAGGAACAATAGCGATGCCATAGATTCAACTTTTTCTTTAAAAGTAAAAAATAAAAAGGAAAATGAGTGGAAGCACTAATTAGTGCCATCACTAATGATGTGGCAGTGAGTCTCACCCATTTCACAATGTTGTTGTGTCTATATATATATATTTTTCTGAAAAAATGGGTGCCACATCATTAGTGGTTGTTTTAAAACATCACTTTTAGTGGTCTCTAGTATTGCCTAAATAAAAAATATGTCAAACTGTTTAGGAATTGTTTGATATGGGCTCCTTTAATATATCTTTCTTTCTTTCTTTTTTTTTTTTTAAACTTTATTTAAATTACATCATCTATTTATTATATTATAAAATTTTTCATATAAAATTAAAAAATATATTTATTTAAATCAATCCAAATAACTTTATAATTTCATACCCATGTCAATTACAGACGCTAGGGTATTTGTTGTTCTAGAAAAATATAATATTTAAGAAGAAAAAAAATGAATGTTAGAAAAATGTTGAGCAAAACCATCTTGAAGTTGTGGTAAGACGTGGTGTTTTTGAAAGAAAGTAAAAAATTGATTTTTTAAACTTTTTTAATATAAAAAAATAAAGAAATAATGTGACTAAAAAGTCACAAATCAAAAAAATTAATTTTTTATAAGCTTGCCAAAAAGAAAGTTTAGGATCGACTGACCGGTGGACTCGTAATGTTTTTTGTATGGTTTTTGAGAATTTTTTTTTGTGATCAGGAAAAAGATTAAAGAAAACAAAATTTAAATAAACAAGTTAGACGGTTACAAAAGAACAACTAAAGAATGAGACAAGTTTGGCAAATAAACTATGCACTTTATATAATATAATAATATAATAATTATTATATACACTTACAGATATGTATGCAATCAATTAAGTGAGGTCAGGACCTGGATTGGGAGGGCGTCCATGTCGGCTCTGAGAGCGACGAAAGGCGGTTCGCCGGTGCCGATGGTGGCTCGGATTCCGGTTCCGGCCATCGGAAACCGGTAAGCAACCTCCATTCCATCCAGTTCTTGGCGGATTAGACGACTCGTCTCGAATTCCTCGAAAGCGAGTTCCGGATTCGCGTGGATTATCCGCCTGAGATCCTTCATCCACCGGACATTCTCGGGCCGCCTCGCGAGATTCAGTACCTCTTCCGAGCAAGCCTCGCTCCAGACCGTGCAGTCCAACTCCGGCGTCTCAAGACTCAGCATCTCCGCCGATCGCCGCCGCGGACTGGTTTGGTTCTTGCGGTTGTTCTCCTCCGCCGCCGCCGACTTGGAGAGGCAACTTCGTTCCAAATATGAGAAGTCATTGCCGGCGGAGGAAACTGGTTTGGCTTCGATTACTGAGATTGTACAAGTGATCAGAATAAGTGTTGAAACGATTGAGATTGAAGAGAGGAGAGATAAAATGCGAGGATTCATTTTTATTTTTAGAGAGAGAGAGAGAGGGGTGACGGAAGTGTGAGGAGGAGAGGAAAAATTATTGATCAGGTCGTGAGATATTATATGGTCATATTGTAAGTTCATTAAAAAAATTTCATATTTTTTTTTATATTTTTAATGATTCGATATAAAATTATAAATTCTATTCTCTTTATTAATTATTATGAGTTATATTTTTAATAATTCAATATAAAATTATAAATTCTATTCTCTTTATTAATTATTATGAATGTGAAGCATTACATAATTGTCTCTGAATTGATAATGGCTTTGATTACGATTTTTTTTTATACTAAAATGGTACTAAAAAAATAAAATAAATTAAAATAATTAATAAAATAAAATATCATATTAAATTTTTAAATATTTTTTTTATAAATATCACATTTAATTATAAAAAAAATTAATTTTCTTTTTAAATATAATTATTTTAATTAAATTAAAATAAAAAAATTAAATAATTTATTAAAATAGTCAACAGTCAAACGAGATCAATTCTTTTCGGAGAGAGAGGAGAACGGAAGAGAAGTGAGAGAGAGAGAGAGAGAGAGAGAGAGAGGGGGAATGGAATATGAACACGTGGGGGATAAAATAAGGGGGAGACCCATAACGAGCACGTGGGGGAATTTGTTTGCCATATCGTATACGGAGAAGAGAGAGAAGGTTTTGGGCTTAAATTAAGCGTCGAATCGCAGCAGGTGGGGACCACCACTTCTACGGTGGTATACCAGTCTTCGGATTAGACTAAAGACACTGACCTCCATCTAGCCTTATGATTTTTATTTTTATTTTTATTATTTTTTTTGGGGTAAAACATTTAAATAGTACAATGGTAAAATATAGACTGTTTTCCGTAATTTCTTTTCAGTTTGAAATTAAATTAAATTATAATGTATTGTTGGACTTTAGGGGTATAAATCTGACCGAGTCTGACTCAGTCGGGCTCGGCTTATGTTGGGTCTCGTGAGTTCTTGCCAAAATTCAAATCGGGCCAGATCGGCCCATGGGTAAAAAATTAAGTCTAAGCCTAGTCTTAGGCCCAGGGGTATCCAAGTCTTGGGTGGGCCAGCCCGATGGGCCTGGCCTAGCCTCGAGCTTAGGTGGGCTTGATCATTGTTTTTTATTTTTTAAAGTTTTTTTATCAAATTTTTTTATTTTTTCACTAAAAAGGACACTAAGCTTCGAACAGGCCGGGCCTTAAGTGGGTCTTAAGTGGGCCGATAGGCTGGGCCATGGGCTGGCCCGGATTTCAAAATGATGGCCTAGGTCTAGGCCTAGGGGACTTAGACTGGGCTTGGGTCGAAACGAGTCTAAAAGGGTTGGGCCCACCCTGGGCCGTGGGCGGGTTTCGAGCCGCCTACGGACCTTTGGCCATTTTTACACTCATATTGGATTCTATAAGTTTATTACGGAATTCATATCAATGATTTAAACTATTCAATGTATACGACTTGTATAGTAATTTATTCTTGTAAAAAAATTACATTGATCACATATCGATATCTACTTGATTAGATCAAATTTATATCAATAGTAAGTATGATTTTAGAAATAAATTGATGACACAAATATAATTTGATCAAGTACTTTGATGTCCGATCAACATGATTTTTTTATAAGAATAAATTATTTAACGAATCCTATACATTGAACGATATGGATCATCGAGACGGACCCAAAATAGGTCGGACTGGACCGTCCAGTCGAAATACCCAACTAGAGACATTCCAAACCCTTTCAAAAATTGCATCCTCTAAGTTTTTAATTGCATAACAAATTACCTTTTTATTAATAGATTATCAGGTTAATTAACAGTTTTTATTAATGTCTAAAATATATTTTAATTAACAATTCATGTAATTTTATTATGTATAAGAAAATAGTTACAAATTTTATTTTTTTTGTTAATTCTGTTCAATAAAAAATTATTACAATGTGGTATTTCTAATTTCAAAAATAAGGGATAATTCATATTTTAAGTAAATTTTAAGGGGTACATTTGTATTTTATCTTTTTTTTTTTCTTTCCCTTGTAGTTCTCATTATTTTATGAGTAAATTATAATTTGAATAATTTTTAGAAAATTGAATTTTTTATTTTTTGTAAATATTTTAAATAAGTTATTTATTTATTTTTACTTTTTAAATTCACCTAATCTAAATACACTTAAAAAATATATTATTTGTGAAAAAATATTTAAAAAATCACTATATATATATAAAATTTCAATATATTTTCGTATTGTGTATTGAAATTTTAAAATAGTTTACTTTTTAAGTACATTTAAAAAGTAAAAAAATTTCTTAAAATATTAAAAACAATTCACTAAAAATAAAAATACACGAAAAGTAAAAAAATAATTTTTAGAAAATCAGCCTAAACCAAACAGGATAAATAATAATTTTTCTTTTTAATATTTGTTAAAATACAATAAACTTTTTAAATTTAGTATAATTACTATAATTACATTGAGTTGTTTTAATATTTTAATTTATCTAATATTTAAATTTTTTATTAGAAATTTGTTAGTCATATAGATAACAAAATAATTTGTCATATCTTCTATTTTTATGTCTTTGCACCATGTGTATTAGTTTGAATCCCTTAAACTTTATTAAAATGGAAGTTAGTGTAATTATGTAAACCGATAACTGTATTAAATATTATAGAATTTATTATATTTTTTTCAAACTTTAAAAAATGTTAGCGTAATTTATTCTTATTCTATTAACATCCTGATGTGTAAAGAAGATACAAATTAGAAAAGGGTGATTCTATATACACATCACAAATCCTCTCACTATATACCATTTAAAATTTTTTTTCTTCTTATTACATCTTTGTCTCTTTAGTCAATTACATTTTTAACCTTTACACTAATGTCTCAATCCACTCTCCACCACACCACACCACCTCCATCAGTCCTAACCCTAAACTTAACCCAAGTCGCCGCTATTCGCCACTTGTAGCCCATCATCGTCGCCATTTGGCGAATCTCGCCAACAGCCTCACCTCCATCTGCGACCAACCCGATTACCTAACCGTGCCATCTCAATCCAGAACTCCATCGTGACCTAAACATCTTCCATTGCAGAGAGATAGAAAGAAGCCTAGGGTTGCGACTTGCAGCAGCGGCCGTGGTGTTTGAGCTCTACAGCAAGGCCATCGTGGATAACGGCGTAGCTTCCACACTAGCCTAGGAAATCTATCATTACCTTCGATAGCTGTGTGGTTTTTTTATCCCATTTTCGATAACTTTAGAAGATTATGATTGGTGGTGAGGTGGAAGCACAGGGGTAAGACGCAAGTGGATAGAGAAGTGACTAGAGAGAAGCAATGCCAGCTATGATAGTCATGGGCCAGCGAGAGGGTGTGTTATGACCCAAATGCGCTTCTATAGGTTTAGCATTATGACCGGCCAATAATCCTAAGATTACTTACAGATAAACAAAATCAATCTCAATATAATTTACGAGGCTTAGCAGAAGCAATATGAAACATAAAGATGAACCATTGAGCTGTGAATACATGAAAAACCTCATATGATAGCCGTGCAACCACTCTTACAGATGTACATTTATACAACATGGTAAATCTTTAGCACTTAGTATATAAGTCAAATGTCCATAGTTTTAAGTTCAAAATAACCCCCAAATAACAAAACAGAAAGTGTATCACAATAGGGTTTTGACTTGCTTGGCTCCACTCAAGCCCAAGCTTACTCCAACCAAGGAGCTTTTAAAACGGCTGACACAGGGGTAGGCTCTAAGGCTTCTCTATCATTCATGCTCAGTTTGCTTACTCACATATACATATAAATAATGAGCTAGGGCCCAGTGAGTAATAACAGAATAAAGGAGGTAAATGAATGAAGTTCGATAATGTTTTAATATAATTCTCATTTCAGTTCAATTCACAATGATCCAATAATAGCACAATGGCAATAGTCATTTCAATTGATACATCCAATAGAGTAAAAATATTTCGATATCAATAAGACCACAAAGGTCGATCAATGGGACCACAAGGGTTAATTAATGTTCCATATTCAATGTGACACGAAGGTCTAACATCAGAGATCTCTATGTTTCAATTATCCAATGGGCCACGGTATTGTTTCTCCCGGGTGAGGGCCAATGGGCCATGGTATTGTTTCCCCCAGGCAAGGGCCTCACTATTGGATGCCACGAACACAATTCAAAGAAGAACTTCATTCATTAAAGGAAAACAACATTCCAATAAAACCAATCATATAACAATTTCAAAAGTAAATATAGTTTGAACATATTTTTATTAAGTTATTACTTATAGTGGGTTAAATTGACGCTAGGCCTCGGACGTTCACCTATACAAAATACATGGCAAAAACACATTGAGATTCCAAATCGATTTAACGTTTAGTTCTCAATTCAATTCACTTCTTATATGTTTCTATATCAATTCCTTATTATTGATGTCTTAATCAATGTCTAAGAATGCTCTAATAAGTATGAGGATGTAATGATGCACTTATGAAAGCTTTTTGAAAGTTGCTGAAAACAGGGTGTTCGCTTGAGCGCACACTTTGTCACTCAAGCGGTCCATTAATATGCAAAGGGTTCGCTCGAGCGCACACTTTGTCACTTGAGCTGTCTGTAAAGACTGTAAAGACTGCAAAAGTACTGGATGCTCGATTTTTACGCTCGACGGTTGCTCGATAGTTGCTCAAGTCAAGTACTGAGTAAAACTGTGTTCGCTCGAGCGTACATTTGGTTGCTTGAGCCATTGTTTAATTGTCTGCAAAACTATTGGGAGCTTGAAATGTACGTTCGAGCAACACTTCCATCACTCGAGTGAACTGCTCGAATTATGGAATTTTCAAAATTGTGTTTGAAGTTCAAACTTGTAATTTCATGGTTCAAACTTTGCATGGTTGGTACAAAAACATGGTAAATCATTTTAGAACATGAAAACATAGTCAATTTGAAACCAATTGCTCAAAATCATGCTCCAAATTCCAAATTCAAACTTAAATCATGAAGTTGAAACCATGGATAACATGAATTGCACTCTTTTCATTTCAAAACTCCCATGTATGAGATGAGAAGTGTTAGAACTATGAAAAATCTTCAAAAATGTCAAATATAGCTTCAGGCATGTGGAAAATTTCATGGAATTCAAACTCAAGTTGGTGATTCATGCATGCATGTATACAATCATGCTCAATTCTTCTATGACTAAGATGATCCTAGCATATTCTTTCTAAATTCATGCAAATGGTCTTATAGCTTGGTGAATTCACTTCCTATATAGATTATCTACATGAATTGAGTGTGATTTCCATACCAAGAATTGAAGTCAAGTGCAATCCTAGCTCAATTCTTTAAGTCTTCTTCAAATTCTCTACAAATCTTCATTCTCTCTCTCTCTATAGTTGAGTTCTCCCTCTCTTTCTCTCTAAAATCTCAGCTCATTTGGTGTAGAAATGAATTCATAAACTTGATTAAGGCCTTATATATGAGTTGATTAGGTTAGACTAATCAAGATTGATTAAGGTTAAGTAATTATAATCGACTCTAATTAATTCTAATCAATTCTAATTAATTTATTCTAATTATTTTGATACGAATCAATTTTCAATTAAAGTTGCCGTATGATTCTAAATATTCTAATTACCCTATTGGGTTAATCAATTTTGGTTTCTGAAGCCGTTAAGGCTCTCAATTTCTGTCTATAAGTCGACAATTCTAACAGGTTATTCATAAACAAACAGATATTCCCACTTCAGCGAATAATTAAGCAATTAAACTCACACAAATAATATATAAAAATAATGTACACGTTGGGGTCGTCATAGGGTGTGAGCTGCATTGGTGCCTAGAAATAAGGGGGCTGCGATGGCGATTTCTGGTGATGCTAGGGTTTGAAGAGGAGGAATAGAAGAAGAAAAAAAAGAAGGAAAAGAAGAAGAAGAGGATATGGGGTGGAGATGCAGGGATAACGGCGATGGCGATTTCTAGTGATGACGACTGTTGATGGCGTGACAACGGCGGCGATGGTGATGGTGATGGTGGTGGTGGATTAGGGTTAGGGTTAGGGTTTAGATTTGAGGTTGGAGAAGATGTGGGTATTTTGATATTATTGAAAAATATATGGTGTGTATAAAGAGAAAATGAAAGAATTTAAATTGAATGTGGTGTGAACTAAGAGAATGG
Organism: Camellia granthamiana; assembly: GCA_036172215.1. NCBI lineage: Eukaryota > Viridiplantae > Streptophyta > Magnoliopsida > Ericales > Theaceae > Camellia > Camellia granthamiana. Next base: position 103,124,261 of record CM069905.1, on the reverse strand, counting down.
TGCATAATGAAAGGATAAGTGTTGTGCCAATAAAATTACCCATTAGAAAAATTACACATTCCACTCCTCCATTAACATAAACGATATTAATAAAAATAGAAAATTACATTTTAACCCCTAAACATTTTGCATTTTAAATATAAATCAATTTCAATTGACAAAGTCGTCCTCTTTTCTAATTGATTAATTTACTTAATTATCCTTCATTTTCTCCATTAATTTCTTTCTCCAATTTGATTTCATCAAGCCATCGTACTCACCATAACCCAACCTTTCTTCTCATTGACAAGTGACAATCAAATATCTTTCTTTTTTATTTTATTTTTCAGTTATGCCATGTAGATTGAATCTGCCCTTCCCTGAATCCCCCCGAAATCAAAACGACGTCGTTTCGTCGTTTTGATATATATATATATATATATTTTCAGAAGAAGAAAATCAAAAAAGAAGAAGGAAGAAGAAGAAGAAGAGAAGAGAGAGAGAGAGACCGAGACCAAGAAGAAGAAAAAGAAGAAGAAGAAGAAGAGAGAGAGAGAGACCGAGACCAACATCAACCATTCATCTTCATCATCAACATCATCATCAGATCTAGAAGAAAAAAAGAAAAAAAAATTTCAGATCCAGAAAAAAAAAAAAAAAAAAATCATCATCAACATCTTTATCAACATCACCATCTTCATCAACATCACCAATCATCTTTATTTTTATTTTTTTTCCCTTCATTTCAGATCCAGGAAAAAAAAAAAACAAAATCGGGCTGGGCTGCGACGGCCTCGACCCTCGATCGGCGGAGGCGGAGGGGGCGGCGATCGACGACGGCCCTCGATCGGCGACGCCCTCAACCCTCTCTCTCTCCATTATCTTTTCCCCTCTCTTCTCTTTCTCTCTTTTTCTTTCTCTCTCTCTCTCCCTCTTTCTCTTCTGGATCTGCGTTTCAGACATAAAGAAAAAAAAAAAGAAAAAAAAGAAAATTGCCCAAAATGATGTCGTTTTGTGCAGTCGAGGGATTCGGGGAAGAAAAATTCAGGGGGACAATCATTTTCCTTTATCTTTACCCTATTTTCATTGGTCAATTTAGTATGCGAATCTAAATTTTATGTGAGAATGACGTCATTTTATCAAACTAAAGAGGTGAACTATAATAAGTTCAAACCACAGTGTAATTTTTCTTTAATTATTTTCTTATTTTCATCATTTTATTTGGGCCAACACAGTACAAATATATATATATATATATATATATTTGGGTATATCCGAAATAAACAAAGCAAAAAGGGGGCTAATAAGGGGCAGCCTAATCCTCATTGGGTTTAAGGAAAAATCTCAATTACATGCCTTTTTTATATTACAATTTTATATTGTAAAATTTGGGACTATTCTATTAAAAGTGTTTTATTTTATTTTATTTTTAATTTGGGACTATTTTATAACCCTCAATGGGATTTTTGAAAATGTGTGTGTGTTTGTGTGTTTTATTTTATTTTATTTTCAAAGAGGGTCTTTGAGAAGAATATTTTATTTTTGATGGACCTTTAGATAAAGAGTATTCTTTTGAGTATTTATTAGGAAGGCTCTTTGGGCAAAGTCTTTTTTATTTTTTATTTTTTTCCCCAGATTTTACTATTAGCTGTCTTTAAAATAAATTAAGTTACTTAAGTGTAACTCATATTCAATTAATTAAATGTTTGTTGTATGTGGATTCATTATATAAATAAGACCTACTTAAATACATTTTAAATTTATTAAATTTTCATGCCAAACTTGTACTATTACTTGGCTCAATATAAGTTTATACACATTATAAAAACAAAATTAATTGAGTTTTTAAGATCAACTTTAAAAAGTAAACAAATTAAAGTTAAATACATTTTAAAAACTTAAATTTTAAATTACTGCAGCACGAAAATACAATATATATATATATATCATATGGGTAATTGCATTCAACAGACAGAAAAATGGGAATTTTTTTATATTTTTTATAAAGAGGTTCAACTCCAGGGCCTTGTTTGGTTTGTTTTTGAGAAATTTTAATTTTTTTTTATAAAAAAAATAGAAACTAATTTGATAAAAATAATTATTAAAAAAATATTCTTTAATTTTTAAAAATCATTTTTAACCTCTCAAAATATAAAAATTATGTAACAATGATAAATATTTTATTTTTATTTTTATTTTTATTTTTTATTAAATTATTTTTTTCTTTAAAAAAATTCTAAAATAAAATTTTGAAAATCAAGCCATGGCTCAGATGCCATTGGGCATGAGGATGGCAATTTGATATTTACTTCTCAGTGGTGTCAATTTCTTTTAGAGGTTGACAAGTCAAGTCGGCAAAAAACCCTTTTTTATTACGATTTTTTTTTTAAAATAATAAAAGGGATATAAATGAGTTAGTTGGAAGAAGAAAGTTAAAATTTGGGACCAAATGACATATATTTTGAAGATTTTTTAAAAATACAAATTATTTTATGTGATTTTGAAAATTATATTTCATCTCTTTAAATTTATAATGGCATAACAAATGACACTTTTTATTAATAAATTATTAAATTAATTAACAATTTTTAATAGTGTCAAAAATATATTTCAATTAATAATTTTAATAATTTTTGTTATATAGGAGAGTAGTTAGGATTTATTTATTTATCATTTCTATTAAATAAAAATTTCTAACAAAAGGACATTTGTAATTTTCAAGTAATTTTTATTTTAGGCAAATCTTAAAAGGTGTATTTGTAATTTGTCCTTAAATTTATTGGTCCAATAATGTAACGATTCCGATTTAGACTTGACCCATTTCATACTCTTGAATCTGGGATTCCATGTCTTTAGTTGTTGTTCATGCCTTTTTACATATTGTTGGCAATTGGGTTGAGTGTTGGTTGTGTTTGAAACATGTTGAGAGTTAGTTTTTCAATAAAGTTGTTATCCAGTTTTCTTCTTGTTCGCTCGAGAGGTGTTTTGGTCGCTTGAGTGATCTTTGAGATCTTCCAGTATTTTACAGGTTTGCAAAATTTCTAGGAGTAGGGTAATCTTCACTCAAGCGATATTTCTTGCGCTTAAGCGGTCTTCTGCAGTTTGCAAAACTTCTGAGAGGGGTCATTGTGTGCTTGAGTGGTGTCACTTATTGTGTCTGACGCTCGAGCGATGTTTTGATTACTCGAGCGGTCTGTGTGTATATCAGATCAGGAAAAGAGAAATTTTAATCACTTTTTCATTCCTCTCTATCTCTAAAATACCTTTAACCCTAATTTCTTCACTTTCTCTCTCTCTAGTTCTCACCTTAAAACTTAAAATACACCATCACCCATTGATTTCTCTACCATAGCTCTTTGGAGAAAAATGTGGAGCTCATCAAAAACTTCATTCTAATTTGAGAGGATCTTGTTTTCGGCTCCGTCAAAGTTTTATCCTTGCTCTTTTCCTTTTCTACTCTTGAGGTAGGAATTTCTTCAACCTTTGGTATGATTCTTAGCCTAGTTATTTTCTCTTTAAAAAGGTTTAGTGATTTGAAGATTTTGGGTTAAACCTAAGGTTTTATTTTAAAATGTAAAAGAGGGGTTCGCAAATGGGTTCTTGAGAAAGGTTGTGGGGATGTGTTTATGGTTGAGATGTGTTGAAATGTTAGAAATCCTTGCTTTAAAAGTGTTTTCTTGAAGAAGAGGGTATGTGATTTGAAAATTATAAATGTTTGATTTATGAAAGAAAAATGAATGATGTCGGGTTTTTGAAAGGATGAAATGAATGTGTATGTTGATAACGAGAATGTAGTTGGATATATGTATCACTTCCATTTTGAAAATGATGAGATTATATCTATTGTTGGAAAATTATCTGTTGAGTAGAAATATCTGTTTTGGGCTATCGGTGATGGATAGCTTTGATTGTTGTAGAAATTGCATGAGGATTATGTAAATTGAAACTATTTACTCATACATCTTGCATTGCTTCATACTTGAGCATTGAAAATATATTGTTTTAAGAAAAAGGGGTGAATACCTTGGTGAATCTGGTTAGGGAGTGTGATTGTGATTATTATGTTGGCCTGTGTGTCCTTGATGAAAGTCCAGAAACCCGTGCAGTTGGGTGCTAATCTTTTCAGTTAGTACCAGTAAAATGGCTTTGGTAGTGCTTGTATGTCCTACTGGCAGACATGTACCAAGAGATTTTCAGTGTTTTGTATCCACTGCCTTGTTTTCTAATATAAAAAGATATTTCTTTTCATGAATTGATATATAATCTTGGCATTGCATTGTTTTGAGATAGAAATGTAAAACGCTTGACAAATGGCATGCATATGCATTCACCTTATGACTTCGTTAAGTTTTATATATTGTGTTAAAGTATCTCTATTGGGTTTTAGCTCACCTTATGTGGAAAAAAATTTTTAGGTGCTGATGATATGTCTTCACCAAGGACATAGCTTGGAAAGACTTGGAGCCAAGAGCTCCTTTTATTTCTTTTGATGTAATTATTTTTGTTCAAGTCATGGGCTTTAACCATATTGAGTTGAACTCACTTTTGTTGTACCCAAGCATTAACTTGGAAAGATGTAGCTATTAGGGCATAAACTTACCTATATCTCCTTATGTTTCAATTCATTTACACATGTCATATGCTATAGATTCAGAATTTCGGATTTATGAATGTATACACGCATATGTCATCTTTTGTACTATTATGGAGTATCAATGAATGTTAAATATATCACATGTTTTACATTCTACGAAATATTATGTTGTGGGTTGTTGCTATTATTTTGAGGCGTTACAAATAATATTACTATAGCCAAAACTGGTATTCAATTTTGTAATTTGTCCTTAAATTATTTATCACAAAGTTAGTGTTGGTATCAGTGTTGCCTCTCTCTCTTTCTAATCTTTCAGATATGATATTTGGCTTTCGCCCGAACTTTCACCCTTGTGCTCAAAACTTTTAAGATCCAGTTTCAGGTCTTCTCACAATCCGAAAATCGATATTGTTTAATGTGTTCGTTTCATGCTAGGTGACCACCTCAACCTCAATATTCCATCTTGACTAGCAAAGGTGGGATCTTCATATTTCAAGTTGAAGGTTGCGGTGTAATGGAGCTTTGGATGCATTTGGAAACTTCGATCTGGTTGTTTTCGGTATGCCTTTTATTTTTTTATTGTTTGCTGTAATAATCCTCCCGGCTTGGAGGTTGTGTCCCTCCTTTGTGAACATTTTTTCTTCTCCTTTATGAAGGCTAGGATTCTTTCTCCTGTGGAAGTTTGTGATCTCTTTATACGATCTTTTGATATCGCTGTATGAGATTGATCTGATTTTTTTATCGATTTTGCAATGAAAATTTTCTTTCCGATCTAAAAAAATTTACCTTTATTCTAATTAGTCCATAATGTATTCTTATATTCTAATAAGTTTCATTATTTTAGACATTTGATCCACCAAATCCTAATTATCATATTTAAGATATTTTATGGATAATTTTACCTTTACAAATATTTTTTGAACTCTTAGCAACTTGATGATGTGAGGATTCACATTAAATAAATTTGATAGTGTGAATATTCACATTATGAAACATTCACACTGTCAATGTGAATATTAATGCATGCTTCACCCTATTATTATTATTAGGGGTATTTTAGTAATTATGTCATTCATAGGAATTATTGGAACATAAAAAAATAATTTAGATTAACTGAAATATAAGTAAATGAAGAGAAATATACGAATAAATGTCTCTTTAATTTTGATATGGTATTAATACTTCGCATAATATTTAAAAAATTGGGTCATGCGAACAAGTGCATATGATAAAGATTAATTAATTAATAATATTTTATTTCATTTAATGAGTCTTGAAAATTATTAAATTTTAAATAAAATGTTAAAATATAAATTTTTTAATTACATCTAATTTAATTAAAATGTTAAAAATAAAAAGTTACTAAACTCAAGGCAATTAGACTTTGGGTTTGGCCTAGTAGTCATGCAACCACACTTTAGGGTGTGCTGAAGGGACTATCAGAGGTTTGAGTTGATGGATTAACAACGATCTCCTTAGTTATAATCTAACTTTATTACTCCCTCCATCCCAATTTATTTGTCTATTATAAAAATCTAACTTATTAATGAGACATGCAATCATTACATTCTAATTGAAATTTTAAAACATTTTCCCCACCATTGCCCTTTTATTTGAATTTTAAAATGAGTTTATAATGATTTATATGGGGCAATTTTGAAAATTTAGTGTTCCAAAATAGAAAATGGACAATCATTTTGGGATGGACCAAAATGGAAATGTGGACAAATCTTGACCTAAAAAAAAAAAACTCAAGACAATTTAATACGACAAATACATATTAATAAGTTAAAATTCGAAAGTTACTAAAAAAATTATATATCACATTAAATACACTTTATCAAGTGCCTTAGAAACACTTGTTAACATTAACCTTTAAAATTTAAGGGTTGAGTTTTATCTCATATTGGGATCTCAACATGATAGAACTTGAGGGGTTCGTAGGGCCCAACACAGGTCTTGTTTCGCTGATCCAAACCATTCATTTTGTAAGGCCCACCATGTATATCATAACGATTTTGGTTTACACCCGACCCATTTGTTGTTTTGGATCCGGGATTTCTTGTCTTATTTGGTTGTTCGTATCCTTATTCATCTTATTCTTGATTGAATTTGGTTGTTTGGATGTCTTTGTTGTGTTTGAAACAGGTTGGGAGTTTGTTTTTCATAGGAGTCTTTGCCCAGATTTTGGTTAGTTTGCTTGAGCGGTCATTTGGTCGCTCAAGCAGTCTTTGTGAACTTTTAGTACTTCCGCAGGCCTGCAAAAGTACTGGGAGGGTGTTTTTTTTTTGTTCGAGCGGTGTTTTTTTTGCTCTTAAGTGGTCTTGGCTCGAGCGGTTAGTCCTTGTTTGCAAAACTACTGAGAGTTTGATATCTGCATACGAGCAACGCTTCTTGCCCTTAAGCGGTAACTTTGTTCGCTTGAGCGGTCTTACTTATTGTGTCTGGTCGCTTGAGTGATGTTTTGGTTGCTGTAGCTCGTGCCCTCTTCCGGAAGCTCGAACGAAGCCTTACAGTTCGGACTCTCGCGGTTTTGAATCTAATCTCACAAGTGCAATGTGAAATTGATAAACACCAAAGAGTCCAAATCCGGCAAATCTTTTGGAAAATTGATTTTGAATCAAATTATCAAAAATGGACTGCTTTGCCAGATACAGAGTCGCCACCTAAATATTTTATTTTTGGGAAAATTTAGGAAACCCATGACTCGTGCCAAAGGTCACGTGTCCGTCATCACCAAAGTTTCCTCGGCTAGGGAACTTAGGTACGAGAGCGGAAGGTCATGAATTGAGCACTCCCGCTCACCCGATCAAAGATCGGCCTCTACTAATCATGATAGGATTTTCATGTACATTATATACTCTTGTTCCGGTTATTAAGCTAGCTTAAATATGTGATGCGCACAAACAAGTATAGACTAGTTTGCTCAAGTTGGAACAATTCAAATTCATGTTTGTTTTGTGAAAAGGGTTTGATTTTGCCACCTCAAGTGGGCTTAAAGTTTACGAATTTGCTACTCAACAAAGCGGACTTAAAAACTGTGGATTTGTCACTAGACATAGTGGGCTTAAAACGTACATTTGTTGAATCGTTCCAATTCAAGCAACAAGCTTTCATCCACAGGCATTCAAGTAGTTTAGCAAGTAAGCATTTAGCCTCATGGCAAGCATACTAGTCATGGCAATCACTCACACTCATGCAAGTATGTTAAAGCACTAAAAACTCACCTAGTACTTCAAGCTAAGATAAAACAAATGAGTTAGAAAAATATGCATGATCCCAAACTATACAAGATGCCTAATGCAATACATATAATATGCAATTAAATAGGCTCGGATACTAATATGGTGTATGAATTAATTCAAGACATGCGGTCTAAGCACGTATTCAACGAAGTATTGAAATGACAATGCAGTTAGAATGATGAACTGAGCCTCGGTGCATGCAATACAAGATGAATAGATGCAAGCATAAGGTATGCTAAACAAAATGTGATGCTCCTAATCTAACCATCGTAAGCGGATAAATAAAAGGGAGAAAGACGTGGGGTTATTACATTTTTGCTCTCATGAAAGAGAGTTCGAATGAATGAAGCAAAACTAACTAGCAACAAATTAGGGCTAAGCTAATTAAGCTAATTATTACAAAATAAACGAATAACTAGCTAATTAATTAACTAATTATTACAACACTTTGAATTAACTAACTAGTAAGCTAATTAATTAAGTTACAACACAAATGTAAGCAGACTAAGTAATTAAAGTCTCTAATTACTCTACCACCACTCCACCTCGGGAAATGGAAGATTCACATGCTTGGATACCACTCGAAAACACCTATGTTTTTCTCTTGAAAGCCTCTGTTTGCACAATTGAATACTTCCAGAACCACTTTGCTCCACCTTACCAACATTCTGTTAAGGTTTGCATCAGTGGCCAGCCGGCCACTAGTAAAGACTGCCGGCCACCTGCCGGCCATAGAAGTGGCTTGCCAGCCATCAATGGTGCTCTGCTGGCCACCTGTCGGCCACTGTGCACTGGATCATCATGCTGCTACAGAGAACAAACAGAGCAAAGAAAGGGTATTTCCAAGGATTGTCTGCACAATTCACCCCTTCTTTTCATAAACAAGTCTAAGGAGTTGTGAACTTAAGCCACAAACCACCAATCCAAGCAATTTGATTGCATGATGGCTTGTGATTTAAGATGTGCAAGCTCAATAAATGCAAAACAAAACCCTTAAGAACCATCACCCTATCATGCATGATCAAGGGCAATGGAGACCTAGGAAACTTGACACATTTCATCACTTTGAGTATGAAATGTCCCAATTTTCCTTGTATTCAATTAACGTCCGATTGAACACACAACACACAAGTTATTATCTTGCTCAATTTTAATTCCAAGTTGTTAGTTACTCATTTTAACTTACCAACCATTCTTTAATCCAATTAAGTCCAAAAGGTGAGTTAAAGTCCTCTAATGGAAAGAAAAGCTCAAGACACAAGTTGCTTTGGGTGCGAAAGAAGTCTCATACTGTTGGTAATGAATCCCTTAAGGGATTAAACCATTAAGTATGAAATCTCAGTTTTACACTTAGGCAAACAAGTGACTTGAAACCACTTTCAAAGAAAAATGAAAAACCAAGAAAGGAGAGAGGTTGCAGAGGTGATTAGTGCCGAAATGAAGTGCAAAATAACACCAAAATATGCAATCAACTCAAACAAGGGGTGTCTAATGGCCTAAAACATCGAGCTTGTGAGGACCTTTACACTACAACTATGCAAAACAAGACTTAACTGACCCAAACAACCCAAAGTAGAGCTAAAGCAGTCTAAAACAAGGGCAAAAACATGCTGGAATATATTACAAAAAGCTAGAAAATCATACTAACATATAGAATTAACTAGGCTAGCAAACAAGACACGAGGAGGGGAGCCTAACCTCTCCAATTTTGGACTTCAAAACATGTTTTTTTTCCACTGAAGTACTCTGAAATTCAATGGTTAAAAGCCCAAAAAAAGTTGGTTTGAAAGTGGAAACCAAAGGTGCAAAAGCCTTTCAAATAGGAAAGAAAGAAGGGTGAAGCACCCCTAACTTAAAATGGTCTCAAGCCATCACTTTTAGTCCACCAAAATAGGTTTTTTTACAGTTCAAAAGCAGCCCAAAGACAGTGGGAAAAGATAGCAAAATGACTATGCAAAACAAAGTGTATAAGACAAGTGCTATACCTCTTGAAGGGAAGAGTAATTCCAGGTAACAAACTAAGCCAAAACCACCTTCTAGAGCTCAAACCAAGCCCATGAACACCTCAGCTCAGAGATTAGGGGATTTGGTTAAGGGTTTATAGGCAAGAGTGTAGAAATTGTAGGTAAAAGTATAGGAAATTTGTATAGAGAAAGAGCGAGAGAGAGAGAGAGAGAGAGAGAGAGAGAGAGAGAATTATAAAGAGAGAGGAAAATTTTGGGTGTAAAACTTTCTAACCTTAAAACATGAGAGAGGGGGTCCCTATATATAGAAAACATGAAATCTATACAAGGAGATCCAGCCCTCCACGTGTGGACAGATGCAAACATCTATGCAAACAGCTGGCATAAAATATCTGCAGAAAACACTGGTGGTCGGCTGGCCATCAGTGATGGCTAGCAAGGCATCATTGATGGCCGGCAAGGCACATCAATGGCGGGGAGACAAGAAGTGATGGCCGGCAGCCTCCAGGGATGGCCGGTAGGCCACCAGAGATTGCAGGCTGGAAAGACCAAGGCATGGTCCAAAAATAAGACAAAATAGATGTAGGGTTTGAAAAGGTTCAAAGTTGTGGCATTTCGCTGAGGACTTCAAGCGCTCGGCGAGAAAATAGGCTTGTCATCGGATGTACTTGCAAGAACATCCAAGTCTTGAAGGGCCGTAAAAAATGGAGTGTCTACAGTTGCCCCTCTTTGATAGAACTCGGAGTCATGAAATGACGTGAATGAATGTGAAAGCCCATAGATGATCCATTTTGACAAGGCCGTAAGACTTGTACAAACAATCACAACAGAAATAAATGGTTGTGGCTGCAGGCTGCCTACATATCCCTTTGTAAGGAATCAAACCAGTGTAGTTCTGGGCTAAAATGCAAATGATATACTTGATGCAAGAACATAACTTATAATCATGCAATGAGGCTGTACAATGAAACATTTAAATACAAATGCAACACAAAGAAATGCCACAGTGAAACAAACTGAAACAAGACACAGCAATTCCAATCACGAAAAGAAAACCACGTGCCACACGTGAGAAACACAAACCCACACTACATTTCATGTAGAAAGGATGTAAGAAAATTATGCAAGCTTGATTATGCGTCACGCAGGGAAGGTGAAAGGTGACGTAACCGTCGGGCACACCCGATACCTCAACAGAGATCCTAACACGTTGCACGCGGAAGGAGAAAAAGGATGATGTGAACACCGAGCGCACCCAAATGTTTTTAACCGATGCAAACAATCCTAACTGTCTCACGCGATAGGAGGAAATGTGATGTGAATACCGAGATGTACCCGAATGTTTTTAACCGAAGGGGCGGTGTGAACACCAGGACGCACCTAAATGTTTTTAACTGAAGGGGGTGGTGTGAACATCGAGACGCACTTGAATGTTTTTAACCGAGAGGGGTGGTGTGAACACTGGGACGCACCCGAATGTTTTTAATCGAGAGGGGTGGTGCGAACATCAGGACGCACCCGAATGTTTTTAACCAAGAGGGGTTGGTGTGAACATTGGGACGCACTCGAATGTTTTTAACTGAAGGGGGTGGTGTGAACACCGAGACGCACCCGAATGTTTTTAATTGAAGGGGGTGGTGTGAACACCGGGACGCACTCGAATGTTTTTAACCGAAGGGGGTGGTGGGAACACCGAGAGACACCCAAATGTTTTTAATCGAAAGGTATGGTGTGAACACCGGGACGCACCCGAATGTTTTTAACCGAAGGGGGTGGTGTGAACACCGGGACGCACCCAAATGTTTTTAACTGAAGGGGGTGGTGTGACCACCGAGACTCACCCGAATGTTTTTAACCTAAGGGGGTGGTGTGAACACCGGGATGCACCCAAATGTTTTTAACTGAAAGGGGTGGAGTGAACACCGGGACGCACCCGATTGTTTTTAACCGAAGGGGGTGGTGTGAACATCGGGACGCACTCGAATGTTTTTAATAGTGTGAACACCGGGACACACCCGAATGTTTTTAACTGAAAGGGGTGGTGTGAACACCAGGACGCACCTCGAATATTTTTAACCAAAGGGGTGGTGTAAACACCGGGATGCACCAGAATGTTTTTAACCGGAGAGGGGGGACAGGATGCGATTCGAAGGGCACAAATGATTTAACCTAGAACTCCTTTGAATAAACCGTACATACAATATCGTGCATTTCCTCGAATGAACCGTACATACAATATCATGCATTTGTAAGAAAGAAACCTAACTAGTGCGATACGGTAAGAATGCATGTTCTATGCAAAAGAAACATGCGAGATACAATGTTAATGGCATGTTCTATGTGAGAAACAAAAGTATAAGCATATTCTATGCATAATTCATAACAGGAGCATATTCTATGCGTAAGAGCGGATGTAGATTCCATGCATGATTCAAGAGTGAATGCAAGATGCACATGCAATTCCCGTGAGATGCACATCTTACAACAACATATGTGAAATGTATATTCTATGCCACAAAGTGAAGTGCATGTTCCATGCAACAACGAATAAGAAATGACTGATCCATGCAATATATCAAAGCATGATTTGACGAAAGCGAACTCAGTAGCAACTTTCGATTCACCTCTCGGAAGAGTTACAATGTATTTAATGGATACACCTCGTTCATGTTGACAAGTGACGAACATCACGCATCGAAAACACAGTTTTGAGCTTCCGTAGAGACATTCTGAACTCAGCAGTGGACTACACCTACACTTCTTGGGAACCAAGGATACAAAACATCATCAAGAACCCAAAGGAAGCTGCCAGCCACCTGCTGGCCACAAGGGAAGGCTGCCGGCTAGGTGCTGGCCAATGATAAGCCTTGCCGGCCATCAATGGTAGATCAAGGGTTTTTCGCTCATTTCGGTTCGGGTCTTTAAGTATGAGCCACTAGGGCTCATTTCCTCACTCACCTAAGTCCGAAATCTTCCTCCCTCTCTTTCTAGACACTTCTTCTCTCTAGATTTGCACTTTCTACTCGTTTTCTAACGCCCCACGTGAATTTGATTCTCTAAACCCTCTTTATTTCCTTTACTTTGAACCAATTGAAACTTGATTTCGGTGCTTCCTTCCTCATTTCCACCATTCTAGGCTTATTCCCCTCGATTTTCTCTTGAGTTTTGTGCACTTTTCCTGGCTTTGACTTTTTCCTCCATTTTCTCTCTCATAGGGTTTGACCTTTTCCAAGTTTACCCCTTTTCTTCATTTTGCTTCACTTTTCACCCACTTCACACCCATTTTCAGATAGCGGACAGGATTCCTCATGGCGGGGCTCCTCCAGAGGTTCCCCAGTAGTTCCACATGTGCCAGAGGTAGAGGAGCCGATGGCTGACCTTGAGGCCAACCTGGAGATGGAGTTTGAGCCAGAGCCAGAGCTAGAGCCAGAGCCGCTACCATTGAGGGTATGGCCTTTTGATCTGGCGAGATATCACCCATAGACACACATATTGCTTACTTCCGGAGGCATCAGATGCTTCACCGAGTTTGCTCGCGGTGCACCAAAGGACCTCCTACTGAGGGAGCTAGATTCTCACCTGTCAGCCATTGCCGTTGAGGTATGAACTCTATTTTCATGTATTTTACCTTTCATTATTTGCATTTCCTGCACTGCCTTATATCAGATTCACCTGACTGTAATTCATGCACTACCTTGTATCTGACCGCATTTCATGCATTATCTTCATCTGATTGCATTTCATGCACTGCCTTCATCTGATTGTATTTCATGCATTGTCTTCATCTGGTTGCATTTCATGCATTGTCTTCATCTGATTGCATTTCATGCACTATCTTCATCTGATGCATTTCATGCATTGTCTTCATCTGATGCATTTCATGCACTGCCTTCATCTGATGCATTTGTTTTCTGCCACAGGGTAAGTCTCGCGCCTTCAGAGGCTATGGTGCTACGACCGCTTGAGATTGATATGATGAGCTCCCAACTGGAGTTCGAGACATCATTGACGAGGCGAGCTTTGGCCTCTTCTGCTCTGGCTTGACTCGGGTCACCGCGAGCCGTCCCCTCTTAGGAGCGTTGGTGGAGAGGTGATGGGATACCACCAACTCCTTCCATTTTTCCATCGCAGGGGAGATGACGATGACTCCTTACGACTATGCCATGATCACCAGCTTAAAAGTAGGGGGCGATCTGATCCCTATCGATACAGATATGGAAGAGTGAGAGGTAGCCTGGTTTGAGCTGCTGGGGGTATACCCACCCATATACCAGATGGGGATGGTCAGATACACTTGGTTTGCTAAGCGATTCAGAGGGATCGAGCTCGAGACGATAGAGGAGATCGAGCAGTACGCCAGGGGCTTCCTGATGTTCATTTTCGGTACCACATTGTTTTCGAACATGTGGAATACCGTAGGCCTATATTTGCTGAGTGCCCTAGTAACCCTTTCTTGGGTTCGTTTCTACGACTGGGGCGGAGTTGGCCTCACCACACTGTACGGATATATGAGCTCTACCTCTCGTCTGCGAGGAGATTTGATTGGAGGCTACTGGCGAGACTAGGAGGTACACATCTCAGTTCCCTCTTTGTACTTTATATTTTCTTTACAATTTCTGCTTTACATCTATCTGAATACATGCTTTCTGCTTCGCATTTCTGTATCTGCTCAAACATTGTTCATACACTATGCTTTCTATTTTGGACTTTTTGCACCTGCTCGATACTATACTGATCACATACCGTTGCATTTTCCCTGTAGCTATGGGTATACACATACTTTCTGACTCTCGCCTCAGAGCCTGTAGAGGAGCTTCCGTTGACAGTCTTCTATTTGCGGGTATATGACGGTCAGCTTTGCCGTAGGACCCGTGAGCCTTTCACATTCTTCAGGCAGTACTTCGACACGATAGCGGCCTATGAGGTAATCCGAAGCACAGTCATTTTTGCTTTGAAATTGTTCTTCTTCACACATTTAGCAACTGATAGCAACTAATAACTTGTACAACTTCTGTTTGCAGATCCTGTGGCAGCCATGGGCCTTGATGCCAGGGGGGTCTGGGACCAGTTTATTAGCGCCTGTGCCATCTCTCGTTACCGCGTTCTGCTTGAGGACCTGGTCTGCCGGGCTTGGTTCTTGGGTGAGCGCTTCGTACGCCAGATTATGGGCCTGTCCGACCCGATCGTCTCGTTGGTTCCATCGGAGTCCATGCGGTCCACAGAGAGCCTATCTATTGAGGAGGTCATTCAGTTCATGGTGGGTCTAGATGCCGACTTCTTCCAAGCGGAGGGCGATTATGCAGCTTTCATCCAGACACACTTGATGCCGTCTCTGACCGGTGTTTATGGAGCTGAAGAGACGAGAGCTCTTGCCGCGAGAGCGAGGCCTAGAGTGACTCGAGTGAGCAGGGCTCGTGGCAGAGGGGCTTTCTGAGCAGGGCAGAGGCTGATTGGCCAGAGCTTCCTACAACGCTAACTTGCTGGCGACACACCGGGGATGCCTACTAGGTCCCGATTGAGCCCGCAACGGCTGGTCATGAGCTTGTCGGGATCCGAGGCCCGGCTCCGGTATGAACCACACTTTAGCACTTGCACTCCATGTTTCATTTAAGATATATTCATTTGCAGATACTAATCATTCAAATACATTTGCAGGCATTGATCGAGTACACAGGAGGCGTTCTTGAGCTAATAGCCTCGCTGATGGGGATGGTACAGAGGAAAGAGACACTGCTTAACCTCTACGGTGTTCAGGTAATTTCTTTAGTTTTACATTCTAGGCATCAAATTTCCACTGACACACTGACATTGACATTTCAACTGAAAACTTCCCAATTTGCACTGATACATTGCATCGATAGACCGCATCTAACACACTGCGCTTGCATACTGTATTCACACACTGTATTTGACTTCTACTTATACTAATTCTGTATACTATGCTTGCATCTGATACACATGCTATAACTGATACATAATAATTGTCTTTTTAGATCCCACCCATACCGATGGCACCAGTGGCAGCTGCAGTGCCTGCACTAGTAGTACATTCTCTAGCAGCAGGGAGGAGAGAGAGAGACAGGTTCTAGCATGCGATCGAGGCAGAGCTAGGGGCACCTGAGCTGAGAGTGGTCCTTTAGAGCCTATTTTGAGTGATGATGATGCTGAGATGAGCGACTCTGAGGAGGCAGCGAGTCAGCATTCAGAGTCATCTGAGAGTGGAGGTGGTGATGCTGGCTCGGGTTTCAAGAGTGGAGGCGATGCCGAGGTGAGCTCTAAGGTGGAGAGTGATGATGACACCGGCTCGGGTTCCGATCCAGGTTCAAATAGCGACACTGACGGAGATAGTGCCTTAGAGTCCTTTCCTCTAAGGAAGAGGATGAAGAGGGCTTCTCGAGCCTGAGGCGACCAGCGCTGATTTTTTATATTTTGCTTAGTTTCTTTTTGTTTATAGTTTTAGCACATTGTACAGCTTCAGACATGTTTTATTTGCTTTAAAAACTTGTACTGCACTTTTGTAAAAACAACCATGATTAGAATGAAAACCAGTTTTTCTTTGAAGAAGTGTTGTATTTTGCTTCATGAGCACCACTTAGCATGGAAATGATATTGAATTTGATAATGAAAATCGAACATTTGTATTGGCACAATGTTCTTAATCGAGAAATGAACTGTCCAACAACTGAAATGAAAAACAATATACAACTCAATAAACAACACAACAACAACTCGATTAACAAAACGACGACAACTTGATAAACAGAACAACATACAACTTGATAAGCAAAACAACGCAACAACAAAATAACAAACTTGCTAAGGCCAAAAGGACTCAAAACAAGACCTTAAAATAGACTAAAGACAGAGCAAAACACATGTTTTCAGCATTGTTCAGCACAAAGAGGGACAACAGGTCAAAGTGAGAGACTACCGACCACAAACAAAGGTTGCCGGCCACATGCCGGCCATGAGAGGTGGGTTGCCGGCCATCAATGCCTCTTGCCGACCATCAATGCTACCTACTGGCCATCTGTCGGCCATCAATGTGCAGGACCTCCAGATTGTTGACATCTGGCTTCCACTCACTGCCTTATTTTCTACAAAAGGTTGAGCTTCGTGATTTCTTCATTTTACCTGCAAATCCTTCACAAATGGAGCCATTTTTCATCGAAAAACTCTCGAATTAGATTGTGACTTTGGATGGCTCAGAAAAGGTAAATTTATG
This sequence comes from Camellia granthamiana, assembly GCA_036172215.1. Lineage (NCBI taxonomy): Eukaryota > Viridiplantae > Streptophyta > Magnoliopsida > Ericales > Theaceae > Camellia > Camellia granthamiana. The sequence goes on along the minus strand of CM069905.1, from coordinate 103,107,254 downwards.
AGGTTTCGGCATAAATGCACTTTTCCTGTTGAGTCGTTTTCTGCGCTGTTTCCCGTTCTTTCATGTCGCGTCTAGATATTGGAACCCAATTACACACATCTTTAGCTTCGGAGGACAAGAGATATACCTGACAATCAAAGAATTTCAAGTGCAAATGGAATCCCGGCGTGATGAGGAAATCATACCTCAACCCCGCTTTGGCCACATCGAAGCTTTAGAATGGATGTGCGGACTTACTCTACACGAGGCTCGATATTTTGTTCACAATGGAGAGCTGGATATTCCCAGCTTGATCCATCGATTTCCTGAAGTTGGCGATTGAGGTAATCTTCTTTGGCGGGGTTTTCGGCAACATGCCCTTTGTTTGTGCATGTTGGCTCATTTCCTTGTTGCGCCCAGTTTCGGAGGGTCTAGCATTTGACTCATCGAAGTGGTCCAAGGCTTGAAAGAGGGCAAGAGTTGCATTGGTTTGGTGTTGGTTGAAACTTTGATGGGCTTAGACGCCTTTCATCGACGAGAGACAAGCAAATTCACAAGTGTAGACTCGCCTTTTTCTGCACCCCTTTTCAGAAAGGTGGGAAAGAAAGGCCTCACAGTTCGGACTCCTACGGTTCTGAATCTAGTCTCACAAGTGCAATGTGAAACTGATAAACACCAAAGAGTCCAAATCCGGCAAATCATTTTGGAAAATCAATTTTAAATGAAATAATGCCAAAATTGGACTACTTTGCCAGATACAAAGTCACCACCTAAATATTTTATTTTGGAAAAATTTAGGAAATCCCGACTCGTGCCAAAAGCCACGTGTCCGTCATGACCAAAGTTGCCTGGGCTCAGGAACTTAGGTACAAGAGGGGAAGGTCATGAATTGAGCACTCCCGCTCGTTCGATCAAAGATCGGCCTCTACTAATCATGATATGAGTTTTTATAAACATTATGTGCTCTTGTTCTGATTATTAAACTAGCTTTATTATGTGATGCGCACAAGCAAGTATAGACTAGTTTGCTCAATTTGGAACAATTCAACTCATGTTTGTTTGCGAAAATGGTTTAAATTTGCCACCTCAAGTGGGCTTAAAGTTGCAAATTTTCCACCAAACGTAGTGGGCTTAAAACATGATTTGCCACTCAACAAAGTGGACTGAAAATGCACATTTGTTGAATTGTTCCAATTCAAACAACAAGCCTTCATCCATAGGCATTCAAGAAATTTAGCATTTAAGCACATAGCCTCATAGCAAGCATGCTAATCATGGCAACATTCACATTCATGCAAGTATGCTAAAGCATAAAAACTCACCTAGTACTCCAAGCCAAAACAGAAACTAGTTAGAAAGATGCATGATCCTAACTATACAAGATGACTAATGCAACACATGCAATAATGCAATTAATAGGCTCGGCTACTAGTATGGCATATGAATTGATTTGAACAACATGCGATTAACCACATATTCAAAGAAGTATTGAAAGGACAATGCAGTTTGAATGATGCGCTGAGTCTCGGTGCATGCAAGACAAAATGAATGGATGCAAGCATGCGATATGCTAAACGAAACATGTCCCTAATCTAACTATCGAAAGTGATTAAATAAAAGGGAGAAAGACGTGGGGTTGGAAAACATACACACACGCACACACACTTATTACAACATTACGCCCTCACGAAGGAGGGTCCGAATGAATAAGCTAACCAACTAGCTACACTAATTAAGCTAATTAATTATTACAAACTGAAAACTAATTAACTATTCTAGCTAACTAATTAAACAATTACATCACATCTAGCTAACTACTTAGCTAATTAATGGATTACAAGTCAATTGCAAGTAAAATAAGTAATCAACCACTTAGCCCCGGGAAATGATGGATATGCATGCGCATGCTTGATTCTACACCCAAAAAGCCACTGCTTTGCTGCTGCGAGCTTCTGTTTGCACATTTGACCACTGAAAATTCTGTCAGCTGCCAGAACACCTCTGCTTCATCTTACTATCACATTGTGCAAAAATCACTGATGGCTGACAAGAGGGACAAGGGACCGGTCGGCTACCAATGGTGGCCGGTCGGCCACTGATGGTGGCTATCGGCCACTGCTAGTTCACACTTCCATCACATAGAGAGCAAAACAGAGCAAAATAGTGTATTCTCATAGGTTGTTTGTACTATTTACCCTCCTTATCATCACACAAACTCAAAGGAGAGAAACTCTTGGCCCTCAAACCATCAATCAAGCAATTTCCATGTATGATGGCTAAGGCACCAAGTTTGTACAAGTTCAATAAATGCACAAACAAGACCAAAATGACCACCACCCCATCATGCATGATCAAGGGCAATGATAACCAAGGAAAGTAGCACATTTCATCACTTTTGAGTATGAAATGTCCCATTTTCTTTGTGTTCAAATTAATGTCCGATTTAAACACATGCAATGCAATAATAGAAAGACATGCTTATCTTGCCTCTTTTACTTGTCAATTTTTGTTTACTCATTTTAATTACCAAATCATTCATTAATCCATTAAGTCCATTGGTGAGTGTCCTCTAATGGAAAGAGGGTTCAAACCAAAGGTTGTTTTGGGCATGAAAGAGTCCTCATGCCGTTGGTAATGAACTCCCCAAGGGATTAAACCATTAAGCATTAACATCTCAATTTCATGCTTTAAACAAGCAAAGAGTTTAAACCTCTTTCAAAACAAAAATAAAATCAAGAAATGGGGAAGGTTGCAGATATGATTAGGTGTTGAAATTGAGTACTAAGAGCACTAAAACATGCAACCAAATCAAACCAATGATAGTTAAAGCCTTAAAACACTAAACTAGTGAAGGAATTAACACTACAACTATGCCATACAAGGCTCAAATGAAACAAATAACCAAAAACAGAGGCAAAACAACCCTAAATATGGTCTAAAACATGCTGGACTCAAGACACGAAAAGCCAAAACATTAAGCTAATGCATGGGGTTGCACTACAACTATGCAAAACAAGACTCAAACAAACTAATCAGGCCAAAACAGAGCTAAGACAGGTTATTTTAGAGGCTGAGACATGCTGGACTTGAGCTAAGTTAAGCTAGAAAAACATACTAACATGTGAAGCTAACTAGGCATGCAGACAAGACACAAGAAGAGGAGGCTAACCCCTCAAAATTTGGACACCTCAAAATAAGTTTTTTGCCACTGAAAAACCACTATAATTTAGTGGTTAAAAGGCCCAAACAAGTTGGTTTGAAAGTGATGAACAAAGGCACAAAAACTTTACAAGCAAAGAAGCAAGAAGGGTGAACCACCCCTTAACTGGAAATGGCATCAAACCACCATTTTTAGGTCATAAAAATAGAGTTTTTTACAATTCAAAACCATGGCAAAAACAGTCCAAAAATTGTAGAAGAAGATGGCAAAGCAAGTGTGCAAAACAAGTATAGAATGAGAGTGTTATACCTCTTGAAGGGAAGACACAAATGAGGCAATAAACCAAGCGAAGACCACCTTCTAGAGCTCAAAGAGGGTCTCAAGCAACCTCATCCCAAAGATAAGCAACTTTGGTTAAGGGGTGATAGGCAAACTTGAAGTGTATTTACACTTGTATGCACAAAAGTTCAAGAGAGAGAGAGAGAGAAATCTAGAGAGAGACTCCCAAAATTTTTCCAACCTTGAAAACAATAGAGAAGGTCCTCTATATATAGAAATATATGAGCCTTGGTCAAAAATATCTCAAAATGGATAGCTGGAGTAGTGTAGAACAGTTGGAGAGAAAATATCTGCACAAAAACTGCCTTTTGACACCAGTGGCCAACCGGCCACCACTGGTGGCCGACGACCACCATTGATGGCCGAAAAAAATCAACCTTGGATGACACATGGCTGAAAAAGCCAAATCATGGCCGACACATGGCCGTCAAAGCCCATCCATGGCCAGCAAACTCCACCAGTGGTCGGCCAGAAAAATCTGCTCTCCAGGTCCAACTTCAAATGGGCATATCTTCTTCATCCGGACTCCTTTGCAAATCATTCTTGAGTCTAAATTGAATCCCCAGAAGTCTTCTTTCCAATGGTGGAAGTCTCACATCAAAATTCCAAGTTTACAAAAAGATATACTTATTTTAGTGAAGACTGCTCAGTTTCGGTCCTAACCGGATTCATGCCTAACTTCTCCTCAACTAGTTTTCTTCCCTCCCTTGCTATTTTCTTCAACTCCAAACCTCTAAATAAGGTGTTTTGAAATATTTTTTGAAGACTTCACCTCTCTTTCATTTATTTTCACTTTGTCCTAGCTCGGTTTACCGAAAAGCGTAACATTTAATGAAATGTGAGCCTCGGAACATCGTAAAAAATTTTTCAAAAATATTTTGAAAGAGAGGGTTTTAAGGTCTAAAATCATTTTGGTCAAAAAAATTTTTGGTCCAAAATGGGATGTAAGGTTAGGATTTAGAGCTCTTCTTGTTAAAGAAATCGAACCTTTGCATAGCATAACTTTTGTCACCAAGTAATCAATCAATGGTGCCCAAGTCTGAAGGGCGGTAAAAAATGGGGTGTCTACAGTTGCCCCTCTTTGACAGAGCTCAAAGTCATGAAGTGACGTGAGTGAATGTCAAAGTCCGAAGATGACCTATTTTGACAAGGTCGTAAGACTTGGGCAAACATACAAAATGCAGACGCAATTGGTTGAACCCGAAGGTTGCCTACGTATCCCTTTGCAAGGAATCAAACCAGCGTAGTTCAGGGGCAGAATGCAAAATGATACATAATTGGAATAAAATCATGCAAATGATATACAATGTGACAAAATCATCAAACCACAAGCAGTGCAAAACACACAAATATCTTAAAGGATTGGCGATGCAAGTCAAACTATGTTTTATATAGAAAAGGTGCCAGAGCACTCTAACCACAATTCTTGCGGAATAGGCACATGCATATGTAGAACTATGTTTTTCGTAGAAAGAGAAAGAGTACAAGTAATTGGATGGTATGATATAAGTGTGGAATGATCTGCTGAGGAAAGATCGTGATCGTAAATGCTAAATGCAACAAGACAAAATACGATGCAATGGAAGCAGTGAATGAAGTGAACAAGGCGTAGGCCGAACCATGTCTTACCTAGAAAAGGCATGGACACAAAACAAAGCACGTCCAACATAGAAAAGGTGCCAAAAGCCTCAGACCACAATTTTTGCAGAAGAGGCGTGTACACATGCAGAGCTATGTTTTAACGTGAAATGGTATAGGTACATGCCAAACCAAGCTTAACATGGTAAGGATGCAGACAATAAAATGGTATGATGCAATAGATGTGTGTAATAAATTCTATATGCAATAGAAGTGATAGATGTGATGCAATAGATAATAAATGTGATGTAGTAGCTAGGAAGTGAAAGTACCTTACAGAGGCAATTGGTGCTGACTCACCTTATGCTGTTGGGGATCTTCCTCTTTTTTTGTTGGTTGAACCATAGGTACTACTTTTCTCCCTGGCTATGTTCGCAACTTTCCCTATTCTCCAATAGGGTGATAGACTAGGTTGGGTCAGTATCCAGAATTGAGGCGTATACAAGCTACCTCAACCTATGGGGCTGCCATACAGATTTCAAGCTGAGGATACATCCCTGGGTATTTAAACTAGACTTTAGTCTTGGAAATTTCAAACCTTTGCGTTCTAGGCCTTGGCCATTCGAACTCTAGTTTCCACCGTCTCAGTTGATCTCCTAGGAATTCATATCAAACACAGGCAGGTGGCTATACTAGACCACCGGAAGTCGTTCGGGCACGACAAACACCAAAGGAATTGCGCCTTTAGAGGATTTAAGGTCTCCTAGACCAGGAGTGCACAAAAGAGTGCGATGTACAAGAGAGTGCGAATCAAGATGTAGGATTTAAGGTCTCCTAGACCGAGAGTGCACAAGAGAGTGCGAATCAAGATGGAGGATTTAAGGTCTCCTAGACCGAGAGTGCACAAGAGAGTGTGATGCACAAGATAGTGCGACTGATACAAAAATACAAGGTGCACAGGATAGTGCGAGTGATGGTGAATGAATGCACAAAATAGTGCTATACAAAATGCAATGCACAAAATAGTGTGATGAAATGCACAAGACAATACTATGTAAAGTGAAATGCACAAGATAGTGCGATGTAGGTGCACAAGATAGTGCGAGTGTAAGTGCAGAAAATAGTGCGAGTGTAAGTGCAGAAAATAGTGTGAGTGAAAGTGCACAAAATAGTGCGAGTGAGATACACAAAAAAGTGCAAGTGAAAGTGCACAAAATAGTGTGACGAAATACACAAAATAATGCAAGTAAGATACACAAAATAGTGTGAGTGATATGCACAAAATAGTGCGAGTGAGAGTGCACAAAATAGTGTGATGAAATGCACAAAATAGTGCAAGTAAGATGCACAAAATAGTGCGATGAAATGCATAAGACAGTGCGACGTGAGATGAAATTGTGCAATAGATGCACTGAGTGAGATTATTGTGCGATAGATGCATAGAATGAGATTATTGTGTGATAGATGCACAAAATGAACAAATGAACAAGGCTTACAAATCAATACAGTGACAATGCATGTTCTATGCAAGATAAACAACCGATGCATGATGTTAATTGAAAGCATGTTCTATGCAAGAGACAAGAGCATATTCTATGCAAGAGACGAGCATATTCTATGCAACATTGAAAGCATGTTCTATGCATGAAACAAGAGCATATTCTATGCACCACTGAAAGCATGTTCTATGCATGAAACAAGAGCATATTCTATGCAACATTGAAAGCATTTTCTATGCATGAAACAAGAGCATATTCTATGCAACATTGAAAGCATGTTTTATGCATGAATGAAAGCATATGCTATGCGACTTTGAAAGCATATTCTATGCATGAATCATAAACGATGCAAGGCACGCGTGCAACATAAGTATATGTAAAAATGCACATTCTATGCAACAAAAGAGAACAAATATTTAATTTGACAGAACGACAGATTGAACAAAAGGTGTTGTTCGACGACAACCTCTAATTTATCCCTCGGAGACTTTGCAACATGCTCAAAAAAGGATACATCCTATTCATATTGGCAAGGGGTAACATCTGCATGCCGCTTTGATCGCCATTTTGACTTGAAATAGGCTTGAACTTGGGGTCGAAGGACACTCATACTCCAGAGAAATGGCGAGGCCTGAGAAGGTGCACCTGGAATGCAGTCTCGGAATTTGCTGAAGTTGAAACAAACTCAGATGCTTCAATTTTCCCTCTTTTCTTTTGCTTTGCAGTCCGGAACCTATATAATTGGTCCTGGTTTGGTTGCTCTCTTGATCGGGGTTGAACCCTGCTGTTTATGAAAGAAAGAATTCTGTTTTGTACACTATGTTGGGAATGGCACAACACTCTAAACACAAAATGATTTTTTTTTTTTTTGAAATTAAGATTGAGAATGAGTTTTTGACCGGGTATTAAGCCTACGACTGACCACAGTCAAAACGACTCAACAAAGGGAAAGACAAGGTAAAAACAACACAATTGTTGACAGTTACTAAAATCAAAACAACTCAAAACAAGAATCGAGACAAACAAAAACAACAAACACAACACTCGGATATGTTCCAATGGCGAGAGACCTCTCGGTTTATGGGGAGCCTGTTTTTCCAGGTATTGTTTCCCACCCTTTCTCATCTATGATTCTCACATCACTCTTGCACTCAATCTCTAGTTTTCTGAAATAGCCATTTCCTCACTTTTTCTTTCAGCGCACATCTCTTTATTCTTCAATCTCTCTTATTTTTTTTATCCCTTCCCTGGGTGGTTGATGGATAAGCAGGAAGTTGTGGGCTCTTGCCCCTAGTATTCTACTAGATTCTCATTCTTTCGCTCATAACTAGTGAGCTCTCCCATAGAGGGGTTGTGGTACCACCAGATGCGTAGCAAATCTGCAACTGACATCGGTTGATGACGCCCCTGGCTTAGCTTGACCGAGATGAATTACAGCATGTCCCACCAGCCAAGTATACAATTGAGTGGTCTTACACATTGCGTTTTCTACATCCCCATTCTGGGTCAGATACCAATTGGGGTGTGATAATCCAGATGAGGGAATCGAATATCCAGCTCCATTCCAGTTCGTGCTTTGCACTTGGCTTGATACCTCATTGTTTAGAGGATGAGAAAGCGCTTGGCCCCCTGCTGCTAACTTCAGCTATGCCCTTTCTGGTGAGTACGTTGGTAATGGGGAAAAGACAGAAAACCTGACTTGACTGTGCCCCTAGTTCATCATTTTGACCATTTTTTGTTTTTTGGCTTCTGCTAAAACAATTTTAACCAACATGAGAGTTAAATTAACATGCTTATTCAATTTTTTGATTTGAAATCATGCAAGTCAGGTTGTGAGCACTAAAAATTTTTCTTTTTTGGGTCCAAGAAATGGTCCAGGTTTGGAAAAATGGAATAATTTTCAAGAGAATTAGTCAACCTCATTAAAAATCCTCAAAAACTATTTTTGCAAATGGCCACTGCTCAACTAACGTTGAATTAACTCTTGAGATGCACAACCTCAGATTTGAACTTGAATTATCTTGCAGCTGAATCTTGTAACGGCATAGGACAATCGAATTTGAATGAAGACGAGCCAATTTGCACATGGATAAGATAGCCGAGTTTGAACAAGGATAAGCCAATCAACATAGATGAGCCAAGCAGGTTAAAAATGGTTGGGGCCAAACTTCAGGATGAAGTTGCCTACGTATCCCAAAGATGGGAATCGGGCCGTACGTAGTTCCGGGATTAGGGTTCACTCGGGTGTTGACACTCTCCTTTTGCGCTCTAACTTTTGCCAAAGCAGCCCTTTCAGGTTTTCAACCTTGCGAGCTCTGTTTTTCTTTTCTTTTTATTTCTTTTCCTTTCTTCTTTATTTTTCTTCTTTCTTTCCATTTTTTATTTTTGTTCTTTTTCTTTTTTCTACTCTAACTTTTGCCTGGGTCGCCCTTCCGGGTTTCGGCCCAACGAGCCTCTCAAGGATAGAAAAGTTTAACTTGTCCATGTTGATCAGTCTTAGGATCTCTAAGCCATCTGAATCCAGGAGAATGGCTGTTGTTCACTGATGATGTAGTCTTGATGATGTAAGAGTCCATCCAATTGGGTCTGAATTTGTCCCTACTGTTGTGGATAGGAACTCAATTGTCCTTTCAGCAATAAATTTTCTTTTTTCAAATTCTGGGATTGGGCTTTCTTGCCAGTCTTCATTGGTTCGAGAGATGACCCAATTTTGAATCTTTGAGCACATCTGATTTTTTTTTTTTTGCCCCTAGTTCAAGGGATGCTTCTTATCCAGCTTTGCAAGCTTCCTTTGATGACATCTGACCTTATTGCCCCTAGTTCAAGGGCTGCTTCCAATCCAGCTTTGCAAGCTTCATGTTTTGGTTGATCGTTGAACATTCTAAATCAAAGTTTGAGGTTTGAAAGCAAAGGGGTCGAGTCTCGAGGCCGAGAGTGATCTTATGATGTACAATCCCGAGAGCAATTCCACACATGTCTTCGTAGGACCACGCAAAACATTTTTTGAAATCTTTTAATAAAGTGACTAGCCACTCAAACTCCTCTGAAGACAATGCAGAACCAATCTGGATCAAGCCAAGATCCTTCTCAGTACTCACATTAACAAACATGATCTCATTCATTAAGGGCTTAACATGCCTCTCGTTCTCTCAGTTGATCAAATTTTTGTAAATCGCGAGGAATTCCTTCCTCTTTGTTTTCATCATAGTTTTAGAAAAGTTTTGAAAAACTTAGGTCAATGTAATGATTTCAAGGCACATAAAAGTAGGTGAAAATCTTTGCCATTTTATTCAAATCTTCTGGCAGAATTGGACCAATGGTAGAAACAGATGCAAAAGAAAGAGTGGAAAAGACAAACACAAAACAAGAAAGTGATGTCTGAGGTAACACCCCTGAAATCACCTGACTCCAACACAATAGGATTGACTCGATACAACAAGACAGACTTGATACAACATAGCAAAATTGACTCAATACCTAAGTCAGAAAGTACAATAAACAGCATTTCAAATTACTCAAAACAGTGTGTGCCATCCACCACATCTGGAGTAAAATGAGCACCATCAGCAGGTGGTTCATCCCCTGATCACATAGTCACATTATCCTCCCAGTTCATTGATCCAGTGTCGATAGACTTTGTAGGACCTGGTGTGGCGATGACCTTGTTGTCAATCCGATCTTGAACTTCATGGCGAAGGTGAAAGCAATTGTCAGTGTCATGACCGGTTTGTTGATGGAAAGCACAGTACTTGGCAGCATTATGCCTGGCTGGAAGGGGATCCATGAGAGGTTGAGGATCAAGGGGTTTGAGATGGCTTTGTCCTACGAGGATTTGGAGAGCTTTGGATAAGGTCATGTAAAGCGGGGTGAAGACCCTCTGGCCTCGGGCCTGATGGCTTGAGGTTTGTGAAGTTGTGTTGGATGTACTGGCAAAAGGGTTGGCAGGTGCTAACTGGGTTTGATGATCACTTTCGAGTGTAGAATTGGAGCTAAAAAGGGCATTTCTGGTACGACATCCTTTTTTCGGCTTGCCCCTTGATTCATAATGCTCTCATCTTGAGTGGCAAAAGTGTCATCTACAGTCTTTGTAACAACTGCGAGCACTTGCTGTTTGTTCAGTCCTTCAGCCTTCAAAGCCTCAACAGTCCACTGAAGATGTTCATAGGGACCAATGCCTGCCCCTACCTTGTTCTTGCCATTTGCCTCCACTTTTCCAAGGGATTGGCCTTCTTCCAATGCAGCCCGTCCCAAGATTGGGGAGCCTTTTGACATGAAATTCCTGGTATGTGATGTGGTTGATGACGGAGCCAATATCCCAAAGGCTAGATCTGCCACTGTTCTCTGAAGATCTTCAATCATGCTCATCAGCTCAGAAGTAGTGGGTTCATGGGTTTAAGATGATTGGGGTTTGAGTGCATCCATCATGTATAAGTCCGTGCTTTCTGGAATGAACACCTCAGGCTTGGGTAAATGAGTTGGGGTGATGTATACACTGGGGTTGTAGGTAGGAAGTAGTGTATGGATGAGGTTAAGGTGTGGATGAGGTACTTGGTCATTGGGGTCTTGAGGTGGAGCTATCGTCTGGTTGTCGATGAGATTCTGGATCTCATGACGAAGGCGGTAGCAATGATTGGTGCCATGACCACATTGTTGATGGTACACATAGTATTTGGTGGGGTTATGTCTGGCAGGGAGTGGGTCAGGCAGAGGTTAAGGATCAAGGGCTTTGAGATACCCTCTTTTCATCAAGACTTTTAGTGCGCTGGTTAGGCTCATATAGAGGGGGGTGAAAGTTCTGCCTTGAGCTCGGGTTGGGCTAGCTGTTTGTGGGTTGGCATTGGCAGTTTTGGGATTGATGGTGACGGTATTGATTTTAGTGGGTTTGGGAATAGTGCTATTGCCAGCACTGGTACTCCCGAAAATCGCTATCCTTGTTGGTTCACTTGTTCTAGGAATAATCCCCTTGTTGAATGCATTCTCAATCTAAACCCCTAATTCACGTAAATTTTTAAAAGTGAATAGTGGAGCAACTATTAACTTTTGCAGCAATCAGGCTCAAGGTTTTGCACCACTATCCGCACTTGGTCCCTTTCAAAAGGTTGATCTGTCATCTGTGTTTCCTTTGCTCTCCACCTTGCAACAAATTCCACAAAAGGTTCTCCAGGATTCTGGTGGATTACTTCAAATCTTGAATTGTCATTTCAAGTTGGGTATTGTAAGAGTACTGATTGACAAATGCCTAAGCCATCTCTTTCCAATTCTACTTTATTGTATCTGCCAACTTGGCGTACCAAGTGGCTGTTATACTCGACAGGGTTCTTCCATACAGAAAGAGTTTCTGAGGCTTAGTTAGACCCATTGGTTTCAGAACATCCAAGAAAAGCCGGATATGTACCATAGGATCTCCAGACCCGTCGAAACGGTCAATGTATGGCATTTTGAACCTGTTTGGGAGTCTTACGGTAGCCTCAGTGTACGCATTGGCGAAGGAAACATTGGTTTCCCTTGAACTAAATCTCCAACCTGACAAAGTCTATCAGCATGAGTCCAGAGTACCCGGGGGATATCAGAGCTTTCTGAAGCTATGGTTCCAGGACTACCTAGCAAAAGAGAAAACAGACAGCACCTCAGCCTAATTCCACTAGATCGGATATGATCACAGCTGAGTGACTGTGCTCTCTACTGAATTCTGCCCCAAAATAGATACCAACTTGGCAACTGATATGCACATCCCTGTATAGTTTCACTGTAAAGCACATACTAGTTAAGTGAGAACCAAAACACCCTTATGAGGGGGATAAGGTTACCCTATCCTAGTTTCGTCAGGAGCTAGGGTTTCACTATGCACAACAAGTGGCTTTACACAATCCTGCATTCGGGTAAGCAACCTATCATAGTTTGGAACAGTCTCTATGGTTTTCGATATGCAACTAGGCCTATTGGTCAAAAAGGGTACCTCAGCAAGACTACCTAATATACCTCTCACACTTAACACCGAGAAGTGAAAGGAAGATCAATCGGTACAGCGGTAGTCTAGATCCAAGGGTTGTGTTCCCATCATGGCAAAGCCCGCAACTGGTCAGCCTTTTGGCAAGCTTTTCCAAGCGAGCCTCTGGCAAACCGTTCAGGAATAGCAGATGGCAAACACTGTGACTTAGGTGCACCGATGCAAATGCAAATGCAAATGCAAAGAAACACATAAGTGTAGATAAAATGTCATATCATGAGTTCGAGTCAAGTTCTCTAAATCCCCAGCAGAGTCGCCAGAAACTGTGGACTCGCCTTTTTCCATGCCCCCTTTCAAAAAGGTTAGAAAGAAAGGCCTCATAGTTCGGATTCCCGCGGTTCTGAATCTAGTCTCATACGTGCAATGTGAAACTGATGAACACCAAAGAGTCCAAATCCGGCAAATCATTTTGAAAAATCGATTTTAAACCAAATAATGCCAAAAATTGGACTGCTTTGCCAGATACAGAGTCACCACCTAAATATTTTATTTTGGGAAAATTTAGGAAACCCTGACTCGTGCCAAAGGCCACATGTCCGGCATCACCAAAGTTGCCTCGGCTCGGGAACTGAGGTATGAGAGGGGAACGTCATGAATAGAGTACCCCCGCTCGCTCGATCAAAGATCGGCCTCTACTAATCATGATATGAGTTTTTATAAACATTATGTGCTCTTGTTCTGATTATTAAACTAGCTTTACTATGTAACGCGCACAAGCAAGTATAGACTAGTTTGCTCAATTTGGAACAATTCAACTCATGTATGTTTGCGAAAATGGTTTGAATTTACTACCTCAAGTGGGCTTAAAGTTACGAATTTGCCACCAAACGTAGTGGGCTTAAAACATGATTTGCCACTCAACAAAGTGGGCTTAAAACTCACATTTGTTGAATTGCTCCAACTCAAACAACAAGCCTTCATCCACAGGCATTCAAGCAATTTAGCATTTAAGCACATAGCCTCATGGCAAGCATGCTAATCATGGTAACATTCACATTCATGCAAGTATGTTAAAGCATAAAAACTCACCTAGTACTCCAAGCCAAAACAGAAACTAGTTAGAAAGATGCATGATCCTACCTATACAAGATGACTAATGCAACATATGCAATAATGCAATTAATAGGCTCGGCTACGAATATGGCATATGAATTGATTTGAACAACATGTGATTAACCACGTATTCAAAGAAGTATTGAAAGGACAATACAGTTTGAATGATGCGCCGAGTCTCGGTGTATGCAAGACAAATGAATGGAGGCAAGCATGCGATATGCTAATCGAAACATGTCCCTAATCTAACCATCGAAAGCGATTAAATAAAAGGGAGAAAGACGTGGGGTTGGAAGACATACACACAGGCACGCACACTTATTACAATATTATGTTCGCATGAAGGAGGGTTTGAATGAATAAGCTAACCAACTAGCTACACTAATTAAGCTAACTAATTATTACAAACCGAAAACTAATTAACTATTCTAGCTAACTGATTAAATAATTACATCACATCTAACTAACTACTTAGCTAATTAATGGATTACAAGTCAATTGCAAGTAAAATAAGTAATCATGCACTTAGCCCCGGGAAATGATGGATATGCATGCGCATGCTCGATTCTATACCCAAAAAGCCACTGCTTTGCTGCTGCAAGCCTCTGTTTGCACATTTGACCACTGAAAATTCTGCCAACTGCCAGAACACCTCTGCTTCATCTTACAATCACATTGTGAAAAAATCACTGATGGTCGACAAGAGGGACAAGGGGTTGGTCGGCTACCAATGGTGGCCGGTCGGCCACTGATGGTGGCTATCGGCCACTGCTGGTTCACACTTCCATCCTGCAACAGAGAGAAAAACAGAACAAAACAGTGTATTCTCACAGGTTGTTTGTACTATTTACCCTCCTTATCATCACACAAGCTCAAAGGAGAGGAACCCTTGGCCCTCAAATTATCAATCAAGCAATTTCCATGATGATGGCTAATGGACCAAGTTTGTACAAGTTCAATAAATGCACAAACAAGACCAAAATGACCACCACCCCATCATGCATGATCAAGGGCAATGATAACCAAGGAAAGTAGCACATTTCATCACTTTTGAGTATGAAATGTCCCATTTTCTTTGTGTTCAAATTAATGTCCGATTTAAACACATGCAATGCAACAGAAAGAGATGCTTATCTTGCCTCTTTTACTTGTCAATTTTTGTTTACTCATTTTAATTACCAAATCATTCATTAATCCATTAAGTCCATTGGTGAGTGTCCTCTAATGGAAAGAGGGTTCAAACCAAAGGTTGTTTTGGGCATGAAAGAGTCCTCATGCCGTTGGTAATGAACTCCCAAAGGGATTAAACCATTAAGCATTAACATCTCAATTTCATGCTTTAAACAAGCAAAGAGTTTAAACCTCTTTCAAAACAAAAATAAAATCAAGAAATGGGGAAGGTCGCAGATATGATTAGGTGTTGAAATTGAGTACTAAGAGCACTAAAACATGCAACCAAATCAAACCAATGATAGTTAAAGCCTTAAAACACTAAACTAGTGAAGGAATTAACACTACAACTATGCCATACAAGGCTCAAATGAAACAAATAACCAAAAACAGAGGCAAAACAACCCTAAATATGGTCTAAAACTGCTAGACTCAAGACCTGAAAAGCCAAAACATTAAGCTAATGCATGGGGTTGCACTACAACTATGCAAAACAAGACTCAAACAAACTAACCAGCCCAAAATAGAGCTAAAATAGGTTATTTCAGAGGCTAAGACATGCTAGACTTGAGCTAAGTTAAGCTAGAAAAACATACTAACATGTGAAGCTAACTAGGCGTGCAAACAAGACACAAGGGGGGGAGGCTAACCCCTCAAAATTTGGACACCTGAAAATAAGTTTTTTGCCACTGAAAAATCTTTGAAATTTAGTGGTTAAAAGGCCCAAAAAAGTTGGCGTGAAAGTGATGAACAAAGGCACAAAAACTTTACAAGCAAAGAAGCAAGACGGGTGAACCACCCGTTAACTAAAAATGGCCTCAAACCACCATTTTTAGGTCATAAAAACAGAGTCTTTTACAATTCAAAACCAGGCCAAAAATAGTCCAAAAATAGTAGAAGAAGATGGCAAAGCAAGTGTGCAAAACAAGTATAGAAGGAGAGTGTTACACCTCTTGAAGGGAAGACACAAATGAGGCAATAAACCAAGCGAAGACCACCTTCTAGAGCTCAAAGAGGGTCTCAAGCAACCTCAGCCCAAAGATAAGCAACTTTGGTTAAGGGTTAATAGGCAAACTTGAAGTTTATCTATACTTGTATACACAAAATTTCAAGAGAGAGAGAGAGAAATGTAGAGAGAGAGACTCCCAACACTGGTTGTCCCCTAACAAGATCCCCGGATCTGTAAAGTCTCCTTACATGGGTCCAGAGTGCTTGGGGGGTAACAGAACTGTCCAAAGCAATGGTGAGAAACTACGAGTTAAGTGAGAGTCGAAACACCCCTATGATGGGGTAAGGTTACCCTGTCCTAGTTTCGTTAGGAACTAGGGTTAGCTATTCAAGCAAAGTGGTTTCACACAATCCTGCATTCAGGTAAGCAACCTGTCCTAGTTTGGAACAGTCTCTATGGCTTTCGATATGCAACTAGGCCGATTACTCAAAAAAAGGGTACCTCAGCAAGACTACCTAATATACCTCTCACATCTAACACTGAGAAGTGAAAGGAGGATCAAATGGTACAGCGGTAGTCCAGATCCAAGGGCTATGTTCCCATCATGGCAAAGCCCGCAACCGGTCAGCATTTTGGCAAGCTTTTCCAAGCAAGCCTCTAGCAAATCGTTCAGGAATAGTAGATGGCAAACACAGTGACGTAGGCGCACAAATGCAAATGCAAATGCAAAAAAACACATAAGTGTAAATAAAATGTCATATCATGAGTTCGAGTCAAGTTCTCTAAATCTCCAATAGAGTCGCTAGAAACTGTAGCTCAGCTTTTTTGTGCCCCCTTTCAGAAGCTCAAAAGAAGCCCTACAGTTCAGACTCTCGCGGTTTTGAATCTAATCTCACAAGTGCAATGTGAAATTGATAAACACCAAAGAGTTCAAATCTGACAAATCTTTTGGAAAATTGATTTTGAATCAAATTTCCAAAAATGGACTTCTTTTGCAGATATAGAGTTGCCACCTAAATATTTTATTTTTGGGGAAATTTAGGAAACCCATGACTCGTGCCAAAGGCCACGTATTTGTCATCACCAAAGTTGCCTCAGCTCGGGAACTTAGGTACGAGAGAGGAAGGCCATGAATTGAGCACCCCCGCTTGCCCGATCAAAGATCGGCATCTACTAATCATGATATGATTTTTATGTACATTATATGCTCTTGTTTCGGTTATTAAGCTAGCTTTACTATGTGATGCGCACAAGCAAGCACAGACTAGCTTGCTCAAGTTGGAACAATTCAAATTCATATTTGTTTTGTGAAAAGGGTTTGAATTTGCCACATCAAGTGGGCTTAAAGTTTGTGAATTTGTCACTCAACAAAGTGGGCTTAAAACTGTGAATTTGTAACTAGACATAGTGGGCTTAAAATGTACATTTATTGAATCGTTCCAATTCAAGCAACAAGCCTTCATCCATAGGAATTCAAGTAGTTTAGCAAGTAAGCATTTAGCCTCATGGCAAGCATGCTAGTCATGGCAATCACTCACACTCATGCAAGTATGCTAAAGCACTAAAAACTCACCTAGTACTCCAAGTTAAGATAAAACAAGTGAGTTAGAAAAATATGCATGATCCCTAAC
Organism: Camellia granthamiana; assembly: GCA_036172215.1. Lineage (NCBI taxonomy): Eukaryota > Viridiplantae > Streptophyta > Magnoliopsida > Ericales > Theaceae > Camellia > Camellia granthamiana. Next base: position 103,089,889 of record CM069905.1, on the reverse strand, counting down.
TATACAAGATGTCTAATGCAACGCATGCAATATGCAATTAAATAGGCTCGGCTACTAATATGACATATGAATTAATTCAAGACATGCGGTCTAAGCACGTATTCAACGAAGTATTGAAATGACAATGTAGTTAGAATGATGAACCGAGCCTCGGTGCATGCAATACAAGATGAATGGATGCAAGTATAAGGTATGCTATACAAAACATGATGCTCCTAATCTAACCATCATAAGCAGATAAATAAAAAGGAGAAAGACATGGGGTTATTACATTTTTTCTCTCACGAAGGAGAGTCTGAATGAATGAAGCAAAACTAACTAGGAACTAATTAGGGCTAAACTAATTAAGCTGATTATTACAAAACAAATGAATAACTAGCTAATTAATTAACTAATTAATACAACACTTTGAATTAACTAACTAGTAAGCTAATTAATTAAGTTACAACACAAATGTAAGCAAACTAAGTAATTAAAGTCTCTAATTACTCTGTCACAACTCCGCCTCGAGAAATAGAAGATTCACATGCTCGGATACCACCCGAAAAGACCTCCGTTTTGCTCTCGAAAGCCTCTATTTGCATAGTTGAAGACTTCCAGAACCACTTTGCTCCACCTTACCAACATTCTACTGAGGTTTGCACCAGTGGCTTGCCGGCCACCTGCCGGCCCTGGAAGTATCCTGCCGGCCATCAATAGTGCTCTGCTGGCCACCTGCCAGCCATGGATAGTGGCCTGTCAGCCACTGATGTACTAGATCATCATGCTACGACAAAGGACAAACATAGCAAAGAAACGGTATTTCCAAGGATTGTCTACACAATTCACCCCTCATTTTCATGAATAAGTCCGAGGAGTTATGAACTTAAGCCACAAACCACCCATCCAAGCAATTTTATTGCATGATGGCTTATGATTCAAGATGTGCACGCTCAATAAATGCAAAACAAGACCCTCAAGAACCATCACCCTATCATGCATGATGAAGGGCAATGGAAACCTAGGAAACTTGACACATTTCATCACTTTGAGCATGAAATGTCCCAATTTTCCTTGTGTTCAATTAACGTTCGATTGAACACACAACACACAAGTTATTATCTTGCTCAATTTTAGTCCCAAGTTGTTAGTTACTCATTTTAACTTGCCAACCATTCTTTAATCCAATTAAGTCCAAAAGGTGAGTTAAAGTCCTCTAATGGAAAGAAAAGCTCAAGACACAAGTTGTTTTGGGTATGAAAGAAGTCTCATACTGTTGGTAATAAATCCCCTAAGGGATTAAACCATTAAGTATGAAACCTCAATTTCACACTTAGGCAAACAAGTGACTTGAAACCACTTTCAAAGCAAAATGAAAAACCAAGAAAGAAGGGACATTGCAGAGGTGATTAGTGCTGAAATGAAGTGCAAAACAACACCAAAACATGTAATTAACTCAAACAAGGGGTGTCTAATGGCCTAAAACACCGAGCTTGTGAGAACCTTTACACTATAACCATGCAAAAGAAGACTTAACTGACCCAAACAACCCAAAATAGAGCTAAAGCAATCTAAAACAAAGGGAAAAATATGCTGGAATATAGCTACAAAAAGCTAGAAAATCATACTAACATATAGAATTAACTATGCTAGCAAACAAGACACAAGGAGGGAAGGCTAACCCGTTCAATTTTGGACTTCAAAACATGCTTTTTGCCACTAAAATACTTTGAAATTCAGTGGTTAAAAGCCCAAAAAAAGTTGATTTGAATGTGGAAAACAAAGGTGCAAAAGCCTTTCAAATAGGAAAGAAAGAAGGGTGAAGCACCCCTTAACTTAAAATGGTCTCAAACCATCACTTTTAGTCCACCAAAATAGGTTTTTTTTTTTTTTTTTTTTTTTTTTTTTTTTTTTTTTTTTTTTTTTTTTTTTTTTACAGTTCCGAAGCAGCCCAAAAGCAATGGGAAAATATAGCAAAATGAGTATGCAAAACAAAGTGTACAAGACAAGTGCTATACCTCTTGAAGGGAAGAGTAATTCTAGGTAACAAACCAAGCCAAAACCTCCTTCTAGAGCTCAAACCAAGCCTAAGAACACCTCAGCTCAGAGATTAGGGGATTTGGTTAAGGGTGTATAGGCAAGAGTGTAGGAATTGTAGGTAAAAGTATAGGAAATTTGTAGAGAGAGAGAGAGAGAGGGGAAAATTTTGAGTCTAAAATTTTGTAACCTAAAAACATGAGAGAGGTGGTGCCCTATATATAGAAAACATGAAATTTATACAAGGAGATCCAGCCCTCCACGTGTGGACAGATGCAAGCATCTGTGCAAACAGCTGGCATAAAATATCTGCAGAAAACACTGGTGGCCTGATGGCTGGCAAGGCACATCAATGGCCGGCAGCCTCTAGGGATGGTCGGCAGGCCACTAGAGATTATAGGCTGTAAAGACTAAGGCATGGTCCAAAAATAGGACAAAATGGATGTAGGGTTTGAAAAGGCTCAAAGCTGTGGCATTCCGCTGAGGACATTGAACGCTCGGCAGGCAAATAGACTCGTCATCGGATGTACCTGCAAGAATATCCAAGTCTTGAAGGGCCGTCAAAAATGGGGTGTCTACAGTTGCTTGAGCGGGCTGCGTGTATATCAGTTTGTAAAACTCACTTTTTGAGTTACTTTTTGATATCTCTCTCTCTCTCTCTCTAAAACATTTCAAAATCCTAAATCTAGACCCTCTCTCTATAAAACTCATCTTCAACCTCCAAATACACTCAATCTATTGATCGCTACACCTTAGTCCCTTTGATAAAAAGGCGGAGCTCACGTAGAGCTTCCATTTGATCGGAGCAAAGTTGATTTTCGATTTTGTTGGGGTTTCTTCACTCTTCCATTTTCCTTCTAGCTTCGAGGTAGGGATTTCTCCACACTTTAGTATGATTTTTAACTTAGTTATTTGCTTTTCTAAACAAGATTGTGATTTGGGAATTTTTGGATAAACCTACGGTTTTGGTTAAACCTAAGGTTTTGGTTTTGAAGTCAAAAAAGGGTTTTTCAAAATGGTTTCTTGGAAATGATTGTGAGGTTGTAAAAGTGGTTGAGTTGTGATAAAATGGTAGATTTTTATCCTTGAAATTGATTTATAAAGAAAAGGGGATTTGGTCCTAAAATGCGAATATTTGATTTTGCAAAAGAGAAAATGGAAATGATGTTGGGTTTTGTGAATTGGAATGATGATTATGCTAGTGGAGTTGGATATGCATTATCATTCCCATCTTGGAATTTTGGAAAGTATATCTTTGTTGGAATTATCTATCTATTTAGAGATATCTATTTTGGGTTATCGGTGGAGGATAACTATGATTGTTGTAAAAATTGCATGAGAATTAAGAGAATTGAAACTAATTTATCATCCATTTGCATTGGGCATTGTTGCATATTTAACATATTGGAAATGTATATTGTTTTGAGAAAAAATGGGTGAATATCTTGGTGAATCTGGGTAGGGGTGTGGTTGTGGTATTATTGTTGGCGTCTGTGTCCTTGGTGAAAGTCCATAAATATGAGCGGTTAGGTGCTGAGGGTTTCGATTAGTACCGGTAAAAATGGCAATTGGTAGTGCTTGTATAGCCTACTTATCTAGAGATTCTTAGTGTTATATCCACTGCTCTGTTTTCTATTGTCAAGAAAATAATTTCTTGAATTGGGATATAAACCTGGCATTGCATGGTTTTGGAAAGAGATATAAAATGTTTTTGCACGAGCATTGCATATGCATTCACCTTATATCTTTTTAAGATTCATACATTGTGTTAGAATATCTCTATTAGGCTTTGGTTCACCCTATGTAGAAAATCATTTTCAGGTACTGATGATATGCCTCCGCTAAGGCAGTAGCCTGGGAGGACTTGGAGCCAAGAGCTTCTCTTTTTGTTATTGTTGTATTTATTTTGTACAAGCCTAGGGTATATTTGTGTTGAGTCTAAGCTCACTTTTGTTATAACCAAGCACCGTTTTGGAAAGTTATAGCCACTAGGGCATTTATATATTTGTTTAACTCTTATGTCATATCATTAACTTGTGACACATGCTATAGATTCAGGGTTAGGACTTATGAATGTATAATTGCGTGTGTTACCTTTTGTATAATGGAAATATATGAATGAAAGATAATTATTTTGGTACATGTTATTTGATTAATACTGTTGGATGAATTATGGTTATTATTTTCGGGCATGACAGCTTGAATTGTGGCTATTATTTTTAAGGCATGACAACTTGGTATCAGAGCTACCGGGTTTGAATACTTTGGGATCGTGGGATGTAGCTTTTACCATAATGGTTTATCTCACTGGTTGTGTTAGAAGTAAACCTAGTATTCTATGTGATAACATACTTATGTGACTAGATGGGTATGAGATTTAATTTCTAAGATATTGATTGGGTATATGAGTTTCTAGAAGTCTTGTTAGAAGAGCACTTGATCACTATTATTTCTAACTGGAACTTTGGCAATGTCGCAGGACGATCATTATCTAGAAAGGAAGTTCGTATATGTTTATGTGACTAAGTGCTTATGTTTAGTGAATTAATTGCTGTCCACCGCATTAGGACGCAAGTGAGTTAGTTTCGGCACATTTGTAAATGTGTTAATCTCTTGTGTTACATTTATTAGGATGTCAGGACGTAGACGTGGTGGTGGTAGGCGTGGCAGGCCTAGACGGCAGGAGGTGCCATTACCGGATGATATTCCGGCACAGGAGAAAGGGGTTGGTTAGGCCAATGTAACCAAACTAGTGGGTCAGCATGTCATAGGTGCTTTAGTCCGTGAGATGGCTAGAGCTTTGTAGGAATCCATGGACATTCTCAAAGTTGAGAATCAAGTCCAGACCTATGTTGTTGAGACAGGGCCGTCGTTTTTGAAGAGCGAGTTCTTAAGGTCTAATCTGGATGAGTTTTTAGGGGATTTGAAAGAGCTACTAAAGGCGGATGAGTGGCTAGAGCAGATGGTGAAGATGTATAAGACGCTTAGAATCGAGGACGATGGGCTGAGAGTGACCTTGGCATCCTTCCAACTGAAGGGAGATATGGGTTAGTGGTGGAAGTACGCGCATGAATGCATTGGGTTGACTTGGGAGGCCTTTGTCAATGCCTTCCAGGATAAGTTTTTGCCTTCCACTACTAGGGAGAAGTTGAGAGAGTAGTTTCTGAAGCTTAACTAGCTTAACACACAGGCGGCCGAGTTTGAGGCTGCCTTTACTAGTTTGTCAAGGTTTGCACTAGAACTTGTGGCGACGGAGGAATGCTGTTGTATTGACTTCAAGAAGAGATTGAGGACTGGGCTTATTTTCAAAGTGGCTGGGTCCATGATTAGGGATTACGGACGCCTTGTGGAGGCGGCGGCTCATCTTGAGACCGTGGTTCAGTTGGAGGAGGAGCGGATGAGGGGTTCCAAGCAGAGAGGTTAGGAGGTTTAGGGAGAGACTCGGGACAACAAGAGACAGAGGGGTTCCACCTCATAGCAGTCCCAAGGAGCACAGTCTAGATCTACTTTTCCTATACCAAGTTCTGGGCCAGGAAGATGTTGTCAGGATGGGATCACTTATTTCAAGTGTGGTCAGCTGGGTGACAAGTCTTTAGTTTGCCTATAGAGAAGAGGAGGGCAATAATCTGCATCGTCTGCAGCTCATCCTCCGAGCCAGAGTTAGGGGAGTTGACAGCCGCCTATCTGTTATCAGTGTGGACAATCAGGCTACGTGAAGAGATTTTGCCTTCAGTCGAGTGGCACATCTGGTGCATTTGGTTCGAGGCAGACATAAAGCCATTAACCTACACCGTCAACTCAGGCATTGAGGGCCAACCAACCAAGGAGCCTCTTCAACTCAATCAGTGTTTTAGACTTATGGTCTAAGGGGTGAGCAGGTAGAACAGAGACCTTTAGGGTGTGTGCACGCTGTTACCATGCCAGATTTGTTACCAGCACCTTTGGTAGTGAGAGGTAACTTCTTGTTGTGTAATTCTATTACTAATGTGTTGATGATACTGGTGCATCACATTCTTTCATTTCGTCTGCATTCGCATCAGCATTAGGGTCAGAAGTGGCTTAGTTAGCATCTCCATTTAGGGTAGAGTCACCTGTTGGTGGTGAGGTTGTATTGGACCAAGGGTGTCGGGATTGTGAGATAAAGGTTGCCGGTCACTGATTTCCTTTTGCTTTTGTGTTGATTGATATGTCGAGTTTTGATATTATTTTGGGAATGGATTGGTTGCCATCCTATCAGGCTATTATAGATTGTTACTGTTAGAGAGTTATGGTGTGCACCTCGAGTGATGACTGTTTTTATTTCCTGGGGGACCGAGTTGACAAAGTTTTTTTTGCTAGTGTATGATCCGTGTGGTTGGGGCGAGCTTAGTCTCCTTCTTGCTACATTCTTGGGTGTTGTGAGTAATATGTATTTTGAGTAGAGTTGCCGAGGGTAGTTTGTGAATACCCAGATGTCTTTCTGAGGATCTCATTAGTTTACCACCTCACCGTGAGATTCAGTTCTCTATTGATTTAGTGCCAAGCACGACACCGATTTCCATGGCATCGTATAGATTTGCACCCGTTGAGTTGAGTGAACTGAAGATTCAACTCCAAGAATTATTAAATAAGGGCTTTATCCGCTGTAGTACTTCACCTTGGGGAGCACCAACTCTCTTTGCAAAGAAGAAGGATGACACATTGTTTTGTATTGATTACCAAAAGTTGAATAGGGTAACTGTTAAGAACAAGTGCCACTACTCGTATAGATGACTTGTTTGACCAATTGAAAGGGTCTTGTTGTTTTTCTAAGATAAACTTGAGATTGGGCTAATCACCAGTTACGAGTGAAGGAGGAGGATATCTAGAGAATGGCATTCCGTACGTGGTATGGCCATTATGAGTTCCTAGTGATGCCTTTTGGGTTAACCAATGCACCGGCCTTGTTTATGGATTTGATGAACCGAATCTTCCATGAGTTCCTAGACCATTTTGTGGTCGTGTTTGTTGATGACATCTTGATTTACTCACCCTCTAAGGAGGAACGTGAGGAACACTTACGGATTGTGCTTGAGTTGCTTAGAACCCACAAATTGTATGCTAAGTTCGAAAAGTGTGAGTTCTGGCTAAATGAGGTGAAATTCTTAGGCCATGTGGTATTCGGAGAAAGGGTGACTATAGACTCTTCTAAAATAGAGGTAGTGTAGGATTGGGAACAAACTAAGAAGGCCTTTGAGATCCAGAGTTTATTGGGGTTAGTTGGGTATTACCGTCGTTTTTTGAAAGATTTCTCTAGGTTGGCCTCATCTTTGACTAGACTGACGAGGAAGGGAATCAAATTTGTGTGGAGTGAGACTTGTGAGAAGTCATTTCAAGAGCTTAAAGTTAACTTACCACTGCTCTAGTGTTGATTATTTTGGAGAGGGGTTTGGGCTACTCAGTGTATTGTGATGCTTCTTGGGAAGGTTTGGGTTGTGTCTTGATGCAAGAGGGGAAGGTAGTAGCATATGGCTCATGTCAGTTGAAAACACGTGCGAGAAACTATCCCACCCATGGCTTAGAACTAGCAGCAGTGATTTTTGCTTTAAAAATCTGGAGACATTATCTTTATGGTGAGAGATTCGAGGTCTTTTCCGATCATAAGAGTTTGAAGTATTTGTTTTCACAAAAATATTTGAATCTAAGGCAGAGAAGGTGGATGGAATTTATAGAGGATTACGACTTTGAGTTGCACTATCATCCGGGGAAGGCCAATGTAATGGCTGATGCCTTGAGTAGGAAATCCATTAGCATTGTAGCTAGTATTGCCATCTGGGAATGGGAGATGTTGGGCGCTATTAGCGAGTTTGACTTGCATGTTAGCGAGTCCGTTGAGTCGGTAGCTTTGTTTGCTATAGTTGCATAACCTATGCTTGTAAGCCGAGTATAGAATCACAATAGGGTGATCACGAGGTAGAAACCCTCTGGGAGAAGATATCTAGTGAGAAGGTAGAGAAGGGCTTAAAGATGTATTCTGACTCGAGTATTAGATATCTTGACCACCTTTTCATGCCGAAATCTTGTAGAGCGGAGGTCCTCCGAGAGTTTCACCATTCGCGCCTTGCGGTACTTCCGGGAGGCACAAAGATGTATCACGACCTTAGTCGCCAGTTTTGGTAGAGAGGACTAAAGAGAGATGTAGCCTTGTTGGTATCGAGGTGCCTTATTTGTCAACAAGTGACGGTCGAGCATTAGAGACCAGTAGGTTTATTGTAACCCTTGCCTATAGCTGAGTGGAAGTGGGAGCATGTCACGATGGATTTTGTTGTAGATTTTCCAAGGACTTAACGGGATAATGATGCTGTGTGGGTGATAGTAAATCGGTTAACTAAATCAGTACACTTTGTACCTATGCGCACGAGTGACTTGGTAGATTGCCTTGTCAACCTTTATATTAGGGACATAGTTCGACTTCACGGGGTCCCTGTGACTATCGTTTCGAATAGAGATCCTTGTTTCACAGCTCGACTGTGGTAGAGCCTATGGAATGCCATGGGCACTAGATTGACATTTAAAATCTCCTATCATCCTCAGACTGACGGGCAGTCAGAGCGTACCCTTCAGATCCTAGAGGATAAGCATTGGGGTTGTGTTCTTGACTTTAAGGAGTCTTGGAAGAGGCACTTACCTTTAGTGGAGTTTGGTTACAACAATAGCTTTCAGGCTAGTATTGGCATGACACCTTTTGAGGCCTTGTATGGCCGACTGTATAGATCTCCTGTGTATTAGGCTGAGGTGGGTGACACACCTATGTCAGGTCCTGAGTTAGTCTGGGAAACGACAAAGAAGGTTGCACTAATCCGTAAAAGGTTGGTTTCAGCTTAGAGTCGTCAGAAGAGTTATGCTGACTGTAGGAGGAGATTGTTATCATTTGAGGTAGGAGATCACGTCTTTTTGAAGATATCACTGTGATAGGGTTTAATGAGGTTTGGGAAGAGCGGGAAGTTGTCCCATAGATTTATTGGGCCTTTTGAGATCCTAGAGCGCATTGGGGAGGTAACTTATCGTTTGGCCTTGCCGCCACAACTTTCCGGGATTCATGACGTGTTTCACATCTGTATGCTTTGGAAGTATGAGCTGGATCTGTTATATGTGTTGGATTAGACCGAGTTAGAGGTAGATGATAATGCCTCATATGAGGAGAGACCGGTTAGAGTCTTAGATACACAAGACCAAGTCTTGCGAGACAAGACAATTCCTTTGGTAAAGTGTTGTGGTGACACCACGGGGTTAAGGAAGCGACCTGGGAACGTGAGGCGGAAGTCCATGAGAAGTATCCAGACCTTTTTGTAGATGTTTGAAACTTGTAATGAAAAACTTGTTATGTTGATTAAATGTAAAACATTGCATATGTTTTGGAAAAAGTGAATTGTATATTCAAATATTGAAAACTTTGTTTATCTTTGTGATGAGAATGAATGACCGGTGGATGGGTCATGGTTATGAGGATGGATGGATCATTGTTCAGTTTATTTAAATATAGTAGTTATTGTGTTGATTTTAAAATTTTGGAGACGAAATTCCTTAAGGGGGGAGGTTATAACGATTCTGGTTTAGACACGACCCGTTTATTGTTTTGGATCCGAGATTCCTTGTCTTATTTGGTTGTTCATATCCTTATTCATCTTATTTTTTATTGAGTTTGGTTGTTTGGATCTTTGTTGCGTTTAAAATAGATTGGGAGTTTGTTTTTCATAGGAGTCTTTGCCCAAATGTTGGTCAGTTTGCTCAAACAGTCATTTGGTCACTCGAGCAGTCTTTGTGAATTTTTATTACTTTCGTAGGCCTGCAAAAGTACTGGAAGGGTGTTTTTTTGCTCTAGCAGTGTTTCTTGCACTTATGCAGTCTTGGCTCTAGCGGTCTTTCTTGCACTTGAGCAGTTAGTCCTTGTCTGCAAAACTACTGAGAGTTCAATATTTGCACTCAAATGACGTTTCTGGCACTCGAGCGGTGTCATCGTTTGTGTCTGTGCACTCGAGCAGTAACTTTTTTCGGTCGAGCGGTACCACTTATTGTGTCTGGTCGCTCGAGCAGTGTTTTGGTTGCTCGAGCAGTCTACGCATATATCAATTTGTAAAACTCACTTTTTGAGTCACTTTTTGATATCTCTCTCTCTCTAAAATATTTCAAAACCCCAAATCTTGACCCTCTCTCTCTAAAACTCATCTTCAACCTCAAAGTACTCTCAATGTATTGATCTCTACAGCTTAGTAATCTTTTGATAAAAAGGTAGAGCTCACCTAGAGCTTCCATTTGATCGAAGCAAAGTTGATTTTCAACTTCGTCAAGGTTTTTTCACTCTCCTTCTTGCCTCTAGCTTCGAGGTAGGGATTTCTCTATACTTTAGTATGATTTTTAACTTAGTTATTTGTTTTTCTAAATAAGATTGTGATTTGGGAATTTTTAGGTAAACCTAGGGTTTTGGTTTTGAAGTCAAAAGAGGGGTTTTCAAGATGGTTTCTTGGAAATGATTGTGAGGTTATAAAAAGTGGTTGAGTTGTGATAAAATGGTGGATTTTTATCCTTGAAATTGATTTATAAAGAAAAGGGGATTTCTCCCTAAAATATGAATATTTGATTTTGCAAAGAGGAAATGGAAATAATGTTGGGTTTTGTGAAATTGGAATGATGATGATGATGATAGTAGAGTTAGATATGCATTATCACTACCATTTTGGAATTTTGGAAAGTATATCTTTGTTGGAATTATCTATCTGTTTAGAGATATTTGTTTTGGGCTGTCAGTGGAGGATAACTTTGATTGTTATAGAAATTGCATGAAAATTAGAAGAATTGAAACTAATTTCTCATCCATTTGCATTGAGCATTGTTGCGTATTTAACACATTGGAAATGTATATGATTCTAAGAAAAAGGAATGAATAACTTGGTGAATCTAGGTAGGGGATGTGGTTGTGGTATTATTGTTGGCCTATGTGTCCTTGGTGAAAGTCCGAAAACCTGTGCGGTTTGGTGCCGAGCCTTCTGGTTAGTAACGGTAAAAATGACAATTGGTAGTGCTTGTATAACCTACTTACTGACACGCACCTAGAGATTCTAAGTGTTGTATCCACTACCCTGTTTTCTATTGTAAAGGAAATGGTTTCATGAATTGGGATATAAACCTGGTATTGCATGGTTTTGGAAAGAGATATAAAATGTTTTTGCACGAGCATTACATATGCATTCATCTTATAGCTTTGTTAAGATTCATACACTGTGTTAGAATATCTTTACTGGGCTTTGGTTTACCCTATGTGGAAATCCATTTTTAGGTACTGATAATATACCTTCGCCAATGCAGTAGCTTGGGAGGACTTAGAGCTAAGAGCTTCTCTTTTCGTTATTGTTGTATTTTATACAAGCCTAAGGCTTTATTTGAATCAGTCTAAACTCACTTTTTTTGTAACTAAGCACCGTCTTGGAAAGTTGTAGTCACTAGGGCATTTATATATCTGTTTAACTCTTATTTCATATCATTAACTTACAACACATGCTATAGATTCAGGGTTAGGACTTATGAATGTATAATTGCATATGTTACCTTTTGTACAATGGAAACATATGAATGAAAGATTATTATTTTGGCACATGTCGTTAATTAATTAATACCGTGGGATGAATTATGGTTATTATTTTTGGGGCGTGACAACTTGAATTATGATTATTATTTTCGGGGCGTGACATATATCATCTATAAAAAAAAATTAATTTGATTGAACAATTATAACTTTTTCATTTTATTACATTTATTTTTGAAAAAGTGGACTACAAATGCGATAAAAATTAGTGATTTTCTATTTTGGTGTTTTGTTTTTTTACTTCTTTGTGAAATACGAAGCGAGGAAAAAAAAAAAAAAAGAATCATAAAATTGAAAGCCCATCTAATTGTCATTAAAACCTATCGATGATCTTGGGTTATTAAATATATCTCTAAAGGTTTTAGAAAAAAAAAATTGAGATTCAAAGTTATGAGCTTTCATTTCGCAACAGGCTTTTTCTCTAAATTAGTTACAAAAGGTAAAATAGGTTAAAAAATTAATAAAGTAAAATGTCACATTCAAGCTATAATCATTTTACTGTTTGTCTCAAAAAATTCAAAAAAGCCAACTCAAACGAATTTTTTAACCGGAGTTAAAATAACTAAAAAGCCAAAAAATAAACTATAAAAAGCTAATTGCCGAACGACAATCACTGGAAATTTATTCGAGTAGGACAAAATAAAAATAGCGTACAATATTAAAACAAATAAAACAAAATTGCTAGTTGTTTCACCATTCTGTCACTTGTTCAATTTTGATCATGGTTTTAATTAAGGGGGAATTCTATGCAAGTGAGAGAAGGGGAAAATAATTACCAACACAAGAAGGGATGCAAGTGAAGTGACACTTGCACCTCTATAACCTTTTATTTGCACCCCACCATAAACACACTTGCACCCTCATGTGTTAGTAATTTTTTTTTTCCTTCTCCCACACGCATGTAGTTCTCCCTTTAATTAATAGTATCAGTTTAGGTATTAGTATTGATAATATGGTCATATATCAATTGATATCTGAGAGTAATAGACAATATTGATCAATATATTAACAAATAACAATACCAGAAGATTAAAATCCCATAATGTAACGAGTGATACGGTATATAACCACCAATATTTAAAATCATAATTTTGATATGATTGTTGTATCCCTAATCAATTTTTGCCAATGAATGGTTATTGTGGGAGCTGAATAAATAGCAGAATTAGAAGCGTACGCTCTAGAAGATAGACATTTCTCGGCTCTAACCTGCACGATAGGAGGCCGAATACAATAAATAGGCCGAGTAACTATTGAACTATGGGGCCGAATACATAAGCGGATAGTGAGCGAAAAGTGGACCAGAAACGAGTATAAATAAAGGAACAACAGTCTAAGATAGGTATGTGAGAACTATTACACTTAACTTAAAATACAAGTAATTCAGAGTGTAGAGACTGACTTGCCTGTCGGAGTGCTAATTCCGGCACCCTCGACCGGAGTGTTAATTATTTTTCAGGTGACTAGATGATGATCATTAACGTCCCCCAGGATCAGAAGAGTATTTCCAAACCACTTCTCCACAATTGGCGCCGTCTGTGGGAATACTCAAACACATCCATGGCGGGCGTAACGGAAGACCCTCCGATAGTCACTGATGAAACCACGCAGAGAGACGACCTCACTCCAACAAACATGCTTGGACCGGAGACTATCCCCGCTAGACGCGCTTTGAACTTCGCCTCACCCTCGACTCCAGAGCATGAGGCAATGCAAGTGATCATGGAACAAGCAAAGCAAAATGAACAGAGGTTAGAGAACATGATCGCTGAAAACAAACGTCTCCGTCAAGATTTGGCCTTGGAAGTGGCGAAGTCGAAACAAGCTGTACGCTAAGATCCGAAACGACCTGTGAGGGCAGGTGGTCAACGACCTCGAGCCCGACAACAAGACACTGATAGCGACTCCGACTCATTATCCCCAGAGCCCAAGAAGAAGGGACGATCTGAAACTTCTAGTTCCTCTGAAGAGAGTCCACGTATAAGGCATAAGCGCAGAAGAAACAATTCAGATGAAGAAGACCAGCACGATCCCTTTGTACGACGGATCACCAGGGCGGTTCTGCCCAAAAAGTTCAAAGCTCCGTCGTTCACTCTCTATGATGGAAAATCAGACCCCACCGATCACATCCATCACTACAAGCAAGCCATGACATTGCATGCAGACGACGAGGCCCTTATGTGCCGAATATTTCCCAGCAGTTTGGGACCATTGGCTGTCAGGTGGTATTATAAACTAGAGCCGGCTTCGATCAAAAGCTTCCATCAGTTACAGAAATCCTTCAGGGCCAGATTCATCACCAACGAGGTCTAGCCGAAACAAGCCGACTCTCTCTGGGCAATGCAGATCCAGCCAGGAGAAACACTAAGAGCGTATTCGGTGCGCTATTGGGAGTGCTTTAATCTTGTTGATGATGCTTGCAATGACTCCATGGCCATCACCGCCTTCAAAATGGGTTTGCATCCTGACAGTGCTCTCTGCAGTTCTTTGACTAGAAGACCCCCCAAAACGGTCTGGTCGTTGATGAAAAAAGTTGAAGAATACTGCAAAGTCGAAGATGATGCTTTGCGGGTTAAAGCTGGAAACACGGCCAACAAGACAGCTCCTGAAATTGCTCAGCCAATAAATTCTGTACCACCTTAGAGCCCTGAACCACGGCATCGGGCCAAATGAGACAAGAGACGGGATTCCCGCCGATCAAGCGACCACTGCTCCCACCGAGAAAATGAACAACTGCAAGTTGACAACAGGCACACGAGGCGCGCCGACAAGAAATATACGGAGTTGACAGAGCCAACCAGTGCGGTTATGTCCAAAATCCAACACCTTTCGTTCTTCAAATGGCCGTCGAAAATGGTGGGACCTCCCGACACGAGAAGACGGGATAGACGGTGTAAGTATCACAAGGACAATGGCCATGATACTGAGAGTTGTTATGCATTGAAGGATCATCTGGAGGAATTGGTACATGATGGCTGGCTACAATAGTACGTCCGAAAAGGCAACCCAACTAAAGTAATAGCCTTAAGACAGGATTCACCTCCGCTCGGCGTGATCCACATGATATATAGCCTGCCAATGTCATCGGCAGTGCATACGATTCAGTCGGGTCCCGACTCTCAAAATCAACTCACTTCGGCTAAACGGCCCCATGATGCTGCAGGCATTACTTTTGATGATTCAGATTTGGCCGGAGTGACACTGCCCCACATTGATCCCTTGGTAATTGAGTTACGCGTAAACCGATTCACACTTGAGCGCGTACTCATTGATCTGGGGAGCACATCGGAGGTCATGTACTACAAGAAATTCACCAAACTCGGCTTCTCCGAATCGGATCTCTCTCTGGCTCCTTATCCACTATTCGGCTTCAACGCCAATCCAGAGTACTCGTTGGGGAAAATCACACTACCCGTTCGAGCGGGCTCCCGAACAGTGGATGTGGACTTCTTGGTCGTCAAGCTGCCGTAGCCGTACAATCTAATCATGGGGCGATCTTGGTTGCATGTTATGAAGGTCGTGCCAAACACCTATCATTAGCTGCTACACTTCCCGACAGAACGCGACATTGAGCAAATCTGTGGCTCTCAGAAATTGGCACAAGCATGTTATCTCCTTGCTCAAAAGACACCAAAGGAGTTGCAAGTGAACTCTATTGAGGTAACAGATCAGGAGAGCCTCGACGATGTTGGGCGGCTCCCAAATAAAAAGGCCACGGAAGACCTAGATCGAGTTGAAATCAACGGCAACCCAGACAGGTTCTTCATGGTCGGTGCCTCTTTCAATCAAGCCGACAGACAGCAGCTAATTTCCTTTCTGCTCGGCAACCTTGATGTATTTGCGTGGACTCCATATGAGATGCCGGGTGTAGATCCGTCTATTTCGCAACACCGTTTAAATGTTGACCCTAAATGCAAGCTGATCATTCAGAAAAGTTGGCGATCAGCTACAGAGCACACTGCTGTAGTTATTGAGAGGTTGACCGGTTGCTTGACGCTGGGGCAATCAGGGAAGTGACTTACCCTACATGGCTCTCTAATACTGTGGTTGTGAAGAAGAAAAATGGGACCTGGCGAGTCTGCGTTGATTTCATGGACCTAAACAAAGCCTGCCCCAAAGACTGTTTTCCTCTCCCCAGGATAGACCAACTGGTAGATGCTACAGCACGTCATCAGCGTATGAGCTTCCTCGATGCCTACATAGGCTACCATCAAATTGCCATGCAGCTGGAGGACCAAGACAAAACTGTATTCCTTACCCCAAGAGGAACCTATTGCTATAAGGTTATGCCTTTTGGGCTAAAGAATGCAAGGGCAACTTACCAGAGACTAGTCACGACCATGTTCAAGGAGCAACTCGGCCACACTATGGAAGTGTACATTGATGACATGGTGGTCAAATCTAAGGAAGAGCAGAATCATATAGCCAATCTGGAGGAGACATTCGGCATTCTACGCAAATATGGAATGAAGCTGAACGCTTCCAAATGTGCGTTTGGGATCGGCTCTGGCAAATTCTTGGGTTACATTGTCAACCATCGAGGAATCGAAGCCAATCCAAGGCAAATCACAGCAATCCTGGAACTCAGCTCCCCTCGATCGGTCAAGGAGGTTCAGAAGTTAATGGGGATGGCCGCCGCACTTAACAGGTTCATCAGTCGTTCCACAGACCGCTGTCGACAATTCTTCCATACACTACGGCAGGGCAAGGCTTTTGAATGGTTCGCTGAGTGCGAAGCCGCCTTCAACAGCCTCAAAACGTACCTTCGATCAGTTCCACTCTTGACAACACCTTCGGCAGGTGACCCGCTCATTTTGTATCTGGCAGTTTCCGACCGGGCCGTCAATGCCGTACTGATAAAGGAAGAGCTGGGGAAGTAGCGACCAGTATATTATGTGAGCAAGGCAATGGTCGACGCCGAAACATGCTACCTTCTGCTGGAAAAACTCATCCTCGCCCTAGTCATGGTGGCAAGAAAACTGATGCATTACTTCCAGGGGCATAGCATCGAGGTGTTAACAGATTACCCCCTCCGATCAGTACTATGCAGTGCGGAAGCATCAGGACGTGTTTCAAAGTGGGCTCTTGAACTCGACTAGTACGATATTCGGTTTCTTCCTAGAACCTCAATAAAGGGCCAGGTGCTTGCCGACTTTGTGGCCGAATTCTCTGGGGGTCTTGCTGACTTTAAGTCTGATGAAGTTTGACCTAAGCCGAACTGGAGAATCTATGTTGGGGACATTTGGCAGTTATACTGTGATGGATCATCCAATCAACGGGGCAGCGGTGCCGGAGTAGTAATCATGGCTCCCGACGGCGCAATAATTGAGCAGGCCGTCAAACTCGGCTTCGAAGCATCAAATAACGAGGCCGAATACGAAGCCCTTCTGGCTGGTTTGAGGAATGCACACCTTCTGGGTGCTTGGCGTTTGCTGGTATTTTGCGATTCAAAATTGGTGATCAATCAGCTAAAGGGGGAGTACGCAGCCAAAAATGACCGTATGGCGGCTTACATGAAATCGGCTAGCGCTTTGCTGGCCAAATTTGACCATCATGAATTGAATCAGATAACGCGTGACCAGAACACACATGCAGATGCCCTAGCTTGTCTAGCCTCCGCCATTAACTCAGAGATTAAACGGACCATCGAAGTAGGTTTCATCCCGGAGCCGAGTAGTGGCCCTTCGGAGGAAATCCATGTCAATATCATAGAGTTAGGACTGAGTTGGATGGACCCCATTGCTGCATTCCTGTCTTCTGAACAGCTCCCAGCGGACAAAAAAGAAGCGCACAAGCTGCGAAACAAAGCCCTGCGATACTACTTGGATCCGCAAGGAAGGCTTTATAAAAAATCCCTTTCTGGTCCATACCTAGAATGTGTACACCCGGACAAAGTCGAAGAGCTTCTGATTGAAATACATGAGAGCAGCTATGGTGCCAATTCTGGCGGGCGCTCTTTGGCCCATCGAGCTATAACACAGGGGTATTACTGGCCGACAATGAGATCTGATGCCGAATGCTATGTGAAGAAATGTGAACAGTGCCAGAAGTTCTCCGCGTTAACCCATCTGCCTACTGAAGAGTTAAGCTCCACTACCAGTCCCTGGCCGTTCGCCCAGTGGGGACTTGATATCGTAGGACCATTACCAAGGGCCCCAGGGAACAAGTGATACTTGATCGTTGCGACAGATTATTTCAAAAAATGGGTCGAAGCGGAGGCATTAACTCACATTCGAGATGCTGATCTTAAGCACTTTGTATGGAGAAATATCATAACACGATTCGGCATTCCAAGAGCTCTAATTTTAGACAACGGCACCCAGTTTGATTGTGGCGTTTACCGAGAGCTGTACAGCAAGTATGGTATCCGGCCTTACTTTTCTACGCCGGTTTACCCACAAAGAAATGGTCAAGCCGAAGCCTCTAACAAATCCATCTTGGACGGCATCAAGAAGAGGCTAGAGAAAGCTAAGGTCAAATGGGTCGAAGAATTGCCAAGTGTACTTTGGGCTCATTGAACTACGCCGAGGCGATCCATTAGAGAAACGCTGTTTGTTTTATGCTTTGGAACCCAGGCGATCATACCCCTGGAGATCGGCCACCCAACCCTGAAATCGCAAGTTTTTGATATGGACCGAAATGACATGATGCTGGCTTTGGATTTGATTCTGATCGAAGAACAAAGAGACCGTGCCCTTGCGTCCATGGCGCGGGTACCAGCAGCAGCTTGCCAAGTCATATAATCAACGTGTTCAGCTGCACCGCTACACACCAGGAGAGTTGGTCCTGAAGAAGGTACTTCCAGTTGCCAAGAAGCCGGCGGATGGAAAATTGGGTCCAAACTGGGACGGCCCTTATCAGGTTGATTCGATCGCAGGAGTAGGGGCATATCGGCTTAAAGACATGTCAGGAAGGAGTCTGCCATGGCCTTGGAATTCAACGCACTTGCGCAAATTCTATCATGAAACCAGACCTGTGGGGAATGATATTAGTCCTGAATGGCTCACCATGTATACACTCCACTTTTGTTATGCAAAGATTCTTGTTTACTCACTGTGTAATCTAGTTCAAAAGTGTTCCGATAAAAGCCTCCGGATTCGGAGCGCCCTTTGTGGATATCACGATTGGCCAATTAAAGTCTCCGAATTTGGAGCCCCATCGGCGCATGACGCCTTTGGGCCAATTAAAGCCTCCGTATTCGGAGCGCCCTTCGTGAATATCACGATTGGCCAATTAAAGTCTCCAGATTCGGAGCCCCATCGGTGCATGACGCCTTTGGGTCGATTAAAGCCTCTAGATTTGGAGCGCCCATCATGGATATCACGATTGGCCAATTAGTCTTCGGATTCGGAGCCCCATCGGCGCATGATGCCTTTGGGCCGATAAAGACTCCGGATTCGGAGCCCCATTGGTGCATGACGCCTTTAGGCCAATAAAGTCTTTGGATTCGGTGCCCTATTGGCGCATGACGCCTTTGGGCCGATAAAAGCCTCCGAATTTGAAGCGCCCTTCGTGGATACCACGATTGGCCAATTAAAGTCTCCGGATTCGGAGCCCTATTGGTGCATGACGCCTTTGTGCCGATTGAAGCCTCCGGATTCGGAGCGCCCTTCGTAGATATCACGATTGGTCAATTAGTCTCCGGATTCGGAGCCTCATCGGCACATGACGCCTTTGGGCCGATAAAGACTCTAGATTCGGAGCCCCATTAACGCATGACGCCTTTGGGCCGATAAAGTCTCTGGACTTGAAGCCCTATCGGCGCATGACGCCTTTGGGCCGATAAAGACTTCGGATTCGGAGCCCCATCGGCGCATTACGCGTTTGGGCCGATTAAATCCCCAAATTCGGAGCGCCCTTTGTGGATATCACGATTAAAAAATTAAAGCCTTCGGATTCGGAGCCCCATCAGCGCATGACACCTTTGGGCCGATAAAGACTCTGGATTCGGAGCCCCATCGGCGCATGACGCCTTTGAGCCGATAAAGACTCCGGATTCGGAGCCCCATCGGCGCATGACGGTTTTGGGCCGATTAAGCCTCCGGATTTGGAGCCCCATCGGCGCATGACGCTTTTGGGCCGATTAAAAGCCTCCGAATTCGAGGCGCCTTTCGTACAAGCCGTATAAACAAAGGCTGAAACACATATTCAAAATGGAATAGTTCAAGCCGTATAAACAAAGGCTGAAATATGCATATTCAAAAGACGGGAATATGCGTCTATTCAAAATGGAATAGTTCAGGGTGCACAAGCGTAGTCTAAAACGTGCGAACATTCAAAGTAAAATGTGTCCTTAGATAAATCGATTGGCATCAAGTGTACTAACATAAATAAAAAGTACGCTACAAATTGAAAATTAAGTGTTTTATTAAAATCAGCCAATAAATACATAATTTCTACATAAGCATTACAAGGTCTTCTTCTCTTCGGCGGCTCAATCATCATCACTCTTCTCAATTTCGAAGGCGGAGAAGGGGAAATCATTCTGTTGGTACAACGGCAATGCCGAATTCACACCTGTTGCCTGGAGAGCATCAGCTTCCTAAAGTGCCTTGATCCAGCCGTGCTTAAACCCACGATTTTCACATCGGCAAACTTCTTCGACGAGTTTCTCCTTGGCCTTCTGAATTCCAACCTTTCGGCCGTCATGGAAGCCTTTCTCATAGGCCACGGCCCTCGCAGTCTAGATCGCGAACATAGTAGCCATGTTCCGATCGGCAATAGCATCACTTATCAGCCTTTGAGTCACCATCTCTTCCACAACCAAGTTAGGATGGCTGGCTGATTAAGACTCGGCGGACTTTATTTTCCTCAGCTCACGCTCGGCCTTCTCCCCGCGAGCTTCTAACTTCCGAATGCGTTCATCTCTGTGCTCTATATCGCGCCGAGACGCATGCCGATTTCTAAAAGCACCTCCACATTTACTGGCCATCAAGCACGGAGGGGCAATTAGACACCTGTTACATTTCAAAAATATTTGCAGGCCATCGAGCATAGAGGGGCAATTGGACACTCAACACATTTATTTAACCGCATCCCCCACATTTACTGGCGCTTAGCATGGAAGGGCAATTGGGCACCTTAACCATATGCCAATGACATTCCCATATTCCCCGGCCTCCGAGCGCAGAATTTGGGCACCTCAACACACATAACACCTACTAAGATTACACACACCCAATTATACAACCTAATACTTAATCCATCACCCTGAGGATGCAATGTAATGCAAGAGTTCACAATATTGTAACTTAACTGAAGTCTAATTCAATTACACACAAAATCAACAAATGAATACGATATGAAATACATATATATATTTCCATATTTCCAAGTCATTCCCGCCATCAATTTTAATTATATACCAATTCACACATTAAACCTTTCAACATTTTTGGATTTCCACCCAAAACAACTTCCTTGAATTCTTCATTAACATCATTATAACACAAATTTCATTCCATGTACGGATGCTCAAGAAGATTAATTGAAATTTCAACATAAAGTACCAATTTAATTTAAACCCTCATTTAAAAACAAAATCCAAAATCTAGGGTTTCAGGAAAATTTGGGGGGTTTTCTCATTTCATCATAAAATCCAGCAATCATCAAATATTTCTCATCAATATCTCAAAACATTTTAAATTTGAGTGAAAACTCCATTTTTGAATATAAATATCTTTTAATCAATGATTTCAAACTTAATTCAACCCATACTTTCCACAATACAACACAATCAAACGAAATCATAAATAATTAGAGTAAGGGAACTCCCTACCTCAAAGATGAGAGCTACCTAGGAAGACCCAAGCAAAACCTTTACGAACTGCAATTCAATTGGTCAAAAGAAAGATCTTTACTCCTCCTTCACTAATCTTGTATGCTTTATGGAGGATCCTTGGTGTAATGAGGTGAAATCAAAGGTTTTGTGGCGAGGGTTTTTAGACATAAAGAGGCGTGAGAGAGAGAGAGAGAGAGAGAACAAAAAGTAGGTTTTATACTTGCTGATCCCTAACAGACCGCTCGAGTGACCACTTTTGTGCTTAAATGTCAGGGACATCACATTGCTCGAGTGATAAAACCTTCCCTCGACCACAGAACACATGCTCCCAAAACTTTAAACCAAACAAGGCAGACCGCTCGAGTGACCAAACTTGTGCTCGAGCAAAATTCAACATCTCCCAGAATGTTAGACCTGCAAAAGTATTGGATGACCTGCTAGACCGCTCTAGCGAACAATCCATCGCTTGAGTGAAGAGGAAGAAGAAAAAAACTTTTTTTCCCAGAGTGCTATAACCTCCCCACCTTAGGAAATTTAGTCCCCAAAATTAATGAAAAAACTAACACAAGGACAACTCAATCACTAATAGAAAGACAACCACAAACTCAAAACTAGACCTAGACTTAGGATAAGTTCCTGTATCCCGATCTAACATCTCGGGGCCCCAAAGAATACTGAACAACAACTCAAGGAAAAGACATAAATGTATTTTCAACCCACATAACTCATTAGAGTCTATCGGACAAGAACAATAACAATAATAACAACAACAACAACTCGTAGCCCAAGAATGTTCACCACGCCTCAACTACCAACAACACGCACAACATCATCGAGTGTTCAACACAAGAATACAGGAGAAAGCCGTCACAATAGAACCTTTGGTCAACTCTCACCAAAGAAGAGGACTTACAGCAAAATATGGTCAAAACAACACTTCGATGTAACAAGGCCCAACAACCCCAAAACACAGCTCAAACCAACCACACAAACCCATGACTAATAATTCAAACAAAGTTGCTACCCAACCCATTCATTCCAAGTAAAACAATTAACAATATAATTCCTTGTTAAAAGAAAATTTCCTCTTTTTCTCAATTCTTTGAAAGTCAATCCTTTGTATTTAAAACATTTCTGCTCAAACTCACACCATCCATAATCAGAAATACATTTTTTCGCTTTCCAAGCAAAACTCAAGAATATATATATACTATAATATATTTCTAAAAACAAAAGAGTTAATTAGAACACATAATCATCCGCAATTAAGTTACAAAAACCATTTGGTAAAATCCCTCATCACAATTTTGGTTAAATCCATAACATATCCGTTTTTTGAGGCCATAACACAAGAAAAAAAATTTCATTTCCACTTCCTCTTTCACATAATACCCAGTGAACCTCTATCGCCAGCCAACAACACCCATCACTTTTGTAGTGATACAACAACATATACACAACATTTCTATAATAATAATTAATAGGAATAACAACTGTGCTACCAACACAAGTAAAGCACAAGAAAATTCCTAATTTTGCAATTTCTTTCTGCTATAAACATGATTATAAATTTTTACCTTCATGAGGCATAATGCACACGCAAGGACAATGAGTCTACAACACGTTACTCCAACCTGAGGAGTTCTGTTAACCTAAGACAAGTTTTATGCTAGTTTCACAACCACATACATGAGACTCCACACTTGCAAAACCACACTAAGGCACCCACAACTTTACAACTCTCTTACTTAAGCCTAACTATTCTTAAGGTGACTACTTGTCAAATAGACTCAGATATCAACCCACCGATTAACCAACTCAACAAAATCCTACACGCGGCACTAAATGTCGATTTGTTACCCAACACTATTCACTTCCATAAGGAGTTTCACACACCATTCCACACATTCCTTGAATTCATACCAGATTCCCAGACCAAACCGTACCACTCATGTTTCCAAACAGACCACCACCCATGTGCTTATATGGCCAACACATCCTCTCATCACACCTGAGTCCGAATTGGACTTCTACAGGTTAAAGCATACCACTCACACCCTCAGATCACCACACATGAACACCCTAACTTCAAAGGGAATCGTCCTCTCACTAGGGATTTCACACAAGATCAATAAGAAACCAACCTTCACAACGAGTGTGATTTACACCACCGACTTTACACTACATACCTATATAGTAGTTCAAACTCCTCCTCCTACCACCACTACAACAAAACTGGGTTTTTACGACATCACATCAACGACATACAATCAATGCAAGTCGTAATTTTTCATTTTTACGAATTTCTTTTTTTGTATGTTGTAAATAATATCCTAACGACAACATGTCAATCGCCTATGCCGTGAATGCAAATAATGATAATTTTTTTATGGCTTGTAATGTTAGTCGTAAATAATGAAACTTTCTACAACATGCATAAGGCATGCTGTTAATACATTAAATATATATGACACATGTATATCTGCCGTTGAACATATTTCACTTTACATGACACACAATTTTTGTCATGAAAACTATGACTGAAAAAAAAGTAGCGCTAAAATTAAAAAAAATTCTGGCACCATACACCAAAAAAATATATTGAAAAAGAAACAAATATATCAGAATACAAGGCATTGGCTTCTAATCAATATGAACCCAGAAGGTTTCATCAAAAGGGAGAAGGGTTCAGAGGGAGCCTAGTCTCATCTCTCTGAATTGTCTCATCGAAGAAGGGTTACTTGGTACATTGCTTCCCCATCTCCTTCCTCTTATCTTTGTTGATTCTTATTAAAGTGATTACTCATTGTTTGTTTCATTTTGATTTTGATTTCTATTTTGATTTTGATCATCTCATCAATTTCGATTTCAACTCTCTATTGCAGATTCTCTTTCTTTTTATGGTAAACTACTGTTGTTTCTCTCTCTCTCTCTCTCTCTCTCTCTCTCTCTCTCTCTCTCCAAAGCTGGGGTTTCAAAACCACCACTGTCAAGAGGTGTTGATTGAGCGAAGGCAGATTTTTCTGTTTCTTGTGAAACTCTGTTCAACATTTTTTAATCACCGTTTGTTCTATTTCATGTATATGTCTAGTGATTTGGGGGAAAAAAAAGGTTTTGAGAAGTTAAGTTTTAAATTGAAAATTTAGGGTTTGGGGGGTTTTGATCGAAAAATTAAGATTTTATCGCCATTGCCAATTTTTCAGGTAATTTGATTTTTACTTCTAATGGTTCCTATTTTACTTTGACCGTTCTTTTTGTTCAAGATTTGTGCTAGGTTTTTGCTGGAAAGAAAATTCGTGTCAGGTGATTATCTTCCTTATCTCTCTGTGAAGGTTGCACATGTTTGTATGTATCTAAATATTAACATATATCCAAAATCGTGACTCCATACCAAGATGATTTGTGTTATGTATATGGTGATTGCTTGTCTTTATTTCTCCTTGTTGTCTTTGGCTTGTTATGTTTGTGTATCTATGTTTGCTTAGGTATCTCTATATATCTCTATTTTGTTTCTATTGTCCAGCAGAGAACAAAACTATATACATGTTATTTATGCATCCTAAGTGCTTGATAAAATGCTACTAAGAGTGGTTTGCTCTTACTATATTTTTATATTGTTTTCTTGTGAGTTTTTTTAAATATATATATACATATATAAAGTAAATGTCTATATTTGAAACTTATCATGTTATATATGAGAAATCACCAAGGAGATGAAAAGTTTGGTGAAATAAAAATGTTATATATAATAGCCCTTACAAAAAAAATTGTGGATTTTTTTTTTAAAGAACAAAATTTTGGTTATTTTAAAATAAAATAAAAATTAAAATATGAATTCTAGAATGTATGCTAAAATGACAATGACATTGGCTACAAGTAGATATCAGTACATTGTATTTGACGACAATGTTTCAAACAATTTGTGAAAGTTATGTGAGAGAGACAACGGGTAAGTGAATCATGATTTTTGGCCTATTGATTGAGTAGCACCACTATGTAGTTTGAGGTTGTGGTTCAGCTTCTATAGAGAAGAGTTCAATTGGGTTATATGCAGTTTTTCTTATGATTGTAATTGATTTTGGAGATTGTTGGTGTGGCGACCCCGATCTTCGTATTATTTTTTCATAATGCATGATTGTGTGTTTATTTGATGTTTATCTGTTTGTTGGTGATATTTTTGTTTAAATGTCAACGTAGAATGAGAAATTGAAAGCCCGAACGAGTTCAAAAATAGAAATTGAGTAATTCAATACACTAGCTGGAATTTTTAGAATCATATGGTGAGTTTGATTAAAATTTGATTCGGATCAAATTAATTAGAATAAATTAATTGTAATTGTTTAGAATTAAGTCCAAATGATTAGCCTTAATCAAGATTAAGCCTAATCACCCTATGTATATATATATATGTTAACCATGCTTAAGCTAGTTATTTTTGACATCAATTTGTGCTGAAATTTGAGAGCTAGAGAGAGAATTCAACACTTTAGAGAGAGATAATGAGAATTCAACATAAACTAAGGGAGATTGTAGAGATTAAGCTTAGCCAAGACTCAATTCAAGCTCTAGGTATGATCTATACCCCTAATTCATGAAGTTAATCCATGTAGGAAGATGAATTCATCAATCTGTAGGACCATTTGCATGTAAATAAAAGATATGAGCGTGAATCAACAAGAGTCAAGAGAATTTAAGTGAAGTGTGTACATGCATGCATAATTCTTCATCTTTTGGACATGATTTTGTCAAATTCACACATGCATGAGCCTTACTCGAGTTGTTTCTTAGAGTTCTTCATGTTTTTGCACTCAACATTTCATTTATACATGATTTAGAAAGACAAGAGTTGATTTTGTTACATGTATGTCAAGGACATGATATTTCGAGCTTTGTTTTGAAGAATTGAGATTTTTCATCAATTCATATTTTGTAATGATTTTCTAAGATTTTGGGACAAACCATACAAGTTTTGCAGTTGAAAGCATTGAATTTGAACTTCAAACACAAATCTGGAAATCCCAAATTTGCACAGTTCGCTCGAGCAAAGAAACCATGGCTCGAGCGAACTTTGAAGGCATCCAGTATTTTTGTAGACTTTGCTAGTTGGCTCAAGTGACCAAGTGTGCGCTCAAGTGAACTCACTTCGTTTAACGCTTGGCTCGAGCGAATATCAAGCGTAAAATTTGAGCATCCAATACTTTTGCAGTCAGGTTGCACTACTCGAGCGACCTAGTGTGCACTTGAGTGAAGGCCCTATTTTCAGCAATTTTTGACAAACTCTTCTAAGTTCATATTTGCATCCTCATGACCATTTAGGCATTCTTAAGCCTCATTTGAACATCCATAATCAAGGAATAAGCTAGAAACACATGTCAAGAAAATGAATTAAGATATGTTACTTGTTTCGAATGTGTGTTCAATGTGTATTTGTGCTATGTGCTTTGTCTAGGTGGTCAATCTCTATCGTCAGTACCAGCCCATTGTGAATAGTACTTTTGTAAAATATGTTGTTAAAGTGTTTGGGTTTATTGCAAGTTCATTATTTTCGTTACAATGAATGATTGTCTCTTTTGAAATGTAATTGTGGCATCCTTAGTGTAGCCCTCACCTGGGGGTACCAATATCATGGCCTATGACCCTCGCCAATATTGCGGCCTATGGCCCTCACCCGAGGGTAACAATACCGTGACCCATCGTTACAGAGATCTGTGATGTAGACTCAAGAGGTCCCCATGTTTCGACCTAAATGGTCCCATCTTGCACTAATGGATGTACCACATATGGACATGATTTATAAACATTGATATGACAAGTAATTGCTAATGATATGATTCGAACTCATGTGATATGATTTTGTACAATGTTAGACATCATTCACTTAACCTCTTTATGCTAGTATTGTTCACTGGGCTTTAGCTCACTCCCTTTCCCTATATATATGTAGGTGAGCAATTGAAGCGTCAATCATAAGGCAACCTCGGGGAGTCCACCCTTTTGTCAGCCATTTTGGAGTGCCTCCGTGATGGGGTGATGTAGACACCACATTTTTGACCGTCCTCAAGACTTGGACGTCACTATTTGAACACTTGATGATCATCCTTGTTTGTGTTCGTCTTGAGTTCCCGGAGGTCTCGGCCACGCGCCTTGCCTCAGGACCTCTCGGCTCGACTGTTCTGTGTCTGGTTTTGCACCAAACACTTCTGTTTTGCCTTGGAGGGGCAGGGAATGGCTTGTGGGCCATCCCCACACTCCACCGGCCCACCGGCTGTGTTTTGTTGCCATCGGCCAAATGTTTGGCCGGCTGGCACTATAGATGGTCGACCGGCCATCTTTTTTGGTCAAATTGCATTTTTGGCCGGCCGACCACTGTGCATCTGCTTTGCAGATATTTTTATGCTAGCTGGCATACACTTTCCTCCCCTCCATATATGGAGGGATCACCCTCTTGTTAGCTTGCCTTGGAAGTTTTACAAAAGGGATTCTCTATAAGAGGGAGGCTCTCCTCTCCTCCTCTGGGGTTGGAGAGAAAAATTCAGAGAGAGCTCTGATATTAGGGTTTGAGTTTGTATCTCTTCTATCTCTATATCTCTCTCTCTTGTACTCTTTGTGTGTGTTTAGTCTTATTATTGCACACAAACACATAGTATTACACCTTCTCTTGGTTGCTGAAGGGCCAGAGGGTTGTTCTTGGTGTTCTTGGGTGGTTTTGAACTCAAAGAAGCAGCTGGACCACCATTTGTGAAGAGGGTCTTCAAGGGTAACCACTTTCCCCTTTTATTCCCCATTTTTGCATAGCTTTTTTGACTATCTTGCAACTATTTTTAGACTTGGTGTATAAGATATAAAAGTTCTATTTTTGAGTCCTTTAAATAGTTGTCTAAGAGTGTTTTGTGGTTTGAGGTTGTTTGACCCCTCTTAAGCCTTGTTAGGCTCTATTTTTGTGCATTTTTGGTGAGCTTCAGGACCATTGTGTTTGGGCCTCCTCACCACTGAAATCTTGAGGGATTTCAGTGGTGAGGATGGTGCCTTGAGGTCCCAAGAAGGAGAGGGCCACCCCCTCTCCTTGTTGTCCTTGAAAAGAACCATTTTTGCCTCATGTGTGAGCATCTTGTTTAAGTGTGTGATGGCCATACCTTAGCTGTTTTTTGTGCTTATATTGCCATGTATTAGCACTGTTTTATGTTGGTTTAGGTACACCATGCTTGCTTAGCATACATGCCTTGTAATGCCATGTTTAGGTCTAAACATGCTTTAGGTTTTGATCCTTGTTTTAGCATGATTTTGGCCAAGCTTTGTGAAGCTTTTGTGTTTGTTTTAGCATGCTTAAGTTCTGTTTTTGGTTGTTTTGGTCGACCATAGCATGCTTAGTATAGTCTCTTTGCATTCTTGGTTTGTGAGCCTCAAGTGCATGGATCTTGAGCATGCATTACATGCATTATTTCAATGGTTGGGAACCATTTACCATGTTATTTCAGTCCTTACAACATGCCCATATGCTTGCATTTGATGCTCCTTCAATGTGTTGAAAGGTTGTTGCCTTATGCTCCATGAATATGCCTCTTTGTATTCTCGCATATTTAGACCACCTAGATGCCATCTAGGTACATCCTTAGCCTTGTTTAGGTCTGCATTGGACCTGTTTTAAGTCCCCTTGGCCTTGGGAGGCTTGGTTGACTTAGCCATGGTTTAAGTCTCCTTGGCTTACCTCAAGTACTTGGACCAATTGCATGCCATGTTTGTCTTGTTTAAATTGGTTTGGCACATATGATTTTCAAAGTTTACATTGCATGCTAATTGTCCATGTTTAGGCTCTTTTAAGTGTGCTTAAAGGTTGCTTGTTTGATGCTTAAGTGTTGGCCCATCAACATGTACATGTGTGTGTGTGTGTAGGCCCTCATTTCCATAGCATTGGCCACTGTTTTAGGCTTGTTCGAGGGCTGCCTAAATTAGTTTAAGTCCATCCCTTTGCATGTTGTTGCATGCTCACCTTGTGTGTTGTCGCATACTAGTGTGTTGTTGCATGATTGAATGAAGTCACATGCTTGCTTGCATGCTTGAACATCCACATTGTGTCATGCATACTTGTAGGTTGCATTGCTTTATGCCTTACATGCTTCTTTACTTAGGTTGTGTGCCTAACCTACATTACACATTGCATTGCCATGCTGCATAATAGCCTCCATACCTAGGATGCATTGCTTTGGCACGCATGCTTCACCTCTTGAGTTGAGTATGATAGAGGTTGAGCCCCCCCCCCCTTTGTTTGCTTATGTGCATTGCATTCCATATTGAAATGCATACTTGGTTTCTTGGGCCATCATGCATAAAAATGCGCGATTGGTGGTCCGAGAATTGAGAACCATATCCCTTTGAGTCATGAATATGATAAGGAGTGTGATTGGTGCATATATTGCTTGAAATGCATTGCCATGCTATGTTTTGCCCTCTGTTGTTGTCAAAAACAGATTCTGCAGGAAGATTTGGCCGGCCGGCCATCTGCAGTGCCGACTGGCCATCCATGAGTGGCCGATGGATTAATTTGTGGCCGGTGACCATTCTCCATGGCCGATGACCAATTCCCTCAGCCGGTGGTGTTCCACAGCATTCAGAGAAGCAACCTTGAGATTTGTGCAGTCTTCAGAGAAGGATAACAGTCAAAGCAGAGGCAACTTGTGCATGGCAGTGGCTTTCTGAGTGAAGCTGAACGTGCATTACATTGGGCCTTCTTCCCGAGGCTGTTTACTGCTTTCATTAGAATTAGTTAATTTGTTAATTAATTAATTGGTCTGTAATATTTAATTAGCTTGTAGGCTAATTAAATTGTATTATTCTTTCGGTCCCTCCGAGCGAGGGCAAATTTGTAATAAGTGTGGGTGCGTGTGTGCATGTCTTCCAACCCCCACTTCTTTCTCCTTTTTACGTACCTACTTTTGATGGTTAGTATTAGGACATGTTTACTTTAGCATACCTTATGCTATGCATGCGTGCATCATTCATTAGTATTGCATGCACCGGGCTCGACACATCATGCTAACTGCATAAAGTATTTCAAATCTAACTTGAATACATGCTATCTGTGCATTTTCACATGTCATCCTTAGATTAGCCGAGCCTATTCTAGATTGCATTCTGTGTGCGTTGCATTAGCCACTTAACATGGACTTGGATCATGCATTGATTGCTAACATGTTCTTGTCTTGACTTGGAGTACACTATAAGTATTTTATGCTTTAGCATCTCGCATGAGTGTGAATGTTAACATGACAGCATGCTTACCATGTGGCCAGCTGCTTATGTGATATAAACTGCCTGAATGCCTGTGGGTGAAGGTTGGATTGTTTGAGTTGGAACAACTCGTTAAAATCCGTGTTTTAGCCTACTTGCGAGTAGCAAATTTTTGACATTTTCCAAACAAACAGATATGCAATGCTTCGTTCCAAATTAGGCGATCTAGTCTATACTTTTGTGTTGTGCGCATCACATAGTAATTCTAGCTAATTAACTGGAATAAGAACACATAACGTTTTCAAAATCGGATATCATGGTTAGTAGAGGTCGATCTTCGGATCGGGCGACAGGGGGTGCTCATAGCTGACCTTCCCCAATCGCACCCAAGTTCCCGAGCCGAGGCAACTTTGGTGATGACGGACACGTGGCCTTTGGCACCGAGTCAGGGTTTCCTAAATTCCCCCATAAAAAAATATTTAGGTGGCGACTCTGTATCTGGCAAAGCAGTCCTTGTTTGGCACTTCTTTCAAAAATCTGTTTCTCAAAACGATTTGCCGGATTTGGACTCTTTGGTTCAGATTAAGAACTGTGACAAAACGAGTCCGAACTATGGTAGCATAAGGCCCTCCCTCGGGGCGCGTCCATAGGTGAACTTGGTCTCATGCAGAGCCAAGTGTGTCAACCTTGTGAATCATGGCACTTGTTCTGTTTATTTTGTTTATTTGTTTAGTTCTTTTGTTTTGGAACATGAATGGATGGACAATTTGTATAAGTGTCAAGATGCAATGGTGTACTTTTGTATCTACATTTATGAAGCAGTTAAGGTTAAATTTGTATGATTTTCATGTATGCACCGCTCGATGGACATGTTTATATTGTAATATTGCTTCGGCAGTGCCTTTTTATTATTATTATTATATATTAGATTTGTCTGTGACGCCAGGGGTAATCTGGGATTACTGGCCGGTCACGGCCTAAGGCCTCATTTGGGATGCTTCTGTTTTAGCCAAAAAGCCAAAAAGTTACCAAAAAAGCCAAAAAGTCACCCTAAAAACCTATATACACTAGCTGCACGTGAAGGCTGCTAGCTGTAGTGTAAAATGACCGTTTTGCCCATCTTTCATTTTGTTTATCTCGTTTTCACCCCTGCCTTTATGTCAAACATTGACGGGGATATAAGCAGACATACTCTCCCACAGGGTGTAGTAGCTACGGCTGTGCAGTTACATCAAACGGTGAAGATGAAGATGACCCTTCGTTCAAGGCTGGATCATAGTAGAAGCTCTGATCTGAAGAGAAAGAGGAACCAAGAGACGACGATAGTCCGCCAAGGCAAACGGAAAAGCAATCCCTCCTCCGACGATCCCCCCAACTGCAGGTATGCTCTCGCTTTCTGTCTCTCTCTCTTCAGCCTCTCTTGTTTCTATTTCGCTATGGCTTCCCAACCGTCGTATGCTCTGTTTGGTTTGTATGTATGTATGAACTCTCTCTCTCTCTCTCTCTCTCTCTCTCTCTCTCTCTCTTGCGCTCTCTCTGTCTCTGTGTGTGTGTCTGTCGCTGTGTCTGACCATTGTCGTTTTTCAATTTGTCTTTAACATTCGAATTGGGTAAATTTTTTCAGAAACTGGCCTATTATGTTGGGGGTTTTAGGGTTTATTTCATGTACTGGAAATAGACAATATTGCGGGTTGTCCGTTTGTGGGGGGGTGTGGATCTCATAACCATGACTTCTCTGCTCTGGTTTTTGTATATGTGAACAGTCTGCCCTCTCTCTCTCTCGTTCTCTGTTTGTCTTTGTCCCTGTGTGTGTGTGTATCAACCGTTGCCTATTTCATACGCATTATGTGTTCTAAAACCAAAAATTACAACGCTTTTTTCGGGGGGATTAACAACAAAGTCCCCTAAATACGATGAAGCATTATGATTAATTTTCCCCTAACAAGAAAGCCCCCTAAATAGAACGAAGTAGTTTGTATTAATAGAACAAGTTGGAAGTATTCTGTCTATCTCTGTGGTTATAATTGTGCAATACGTTGACATGAAATTTTCATTTATACTATTCCTATAAATTTGGTGAAATTAGCTACAAATGCCACCATTGTGATTTCTACGAACACATCACAATAAAGTTGGTGAATAATTGGTCATTTTCTTTTGTTTATGTGGCAGTCTAGTTGTCCCTGTTAATCTTTTGGGTAAGGTGGATTCAATCCCTATAACGAAAAAGGAGGGGGGAGAAAAAAGAAAATTTGTCACTAGAAAACAACGAATCATATGAATTTCCACAACAAATTCATCTTCCATATGTCTCAGTGTTTAAACAATGTACTTCAGCAAAAGATTTTTAATCTGTTCAAGGTAATATTGATTTTTATGTGTTTGAAATTTTCACAAATGTTTAATCTGTTTCAAAATTTTAAACTGTTTAAGATTTTTGTTTAAGGTCATCTGTTTAAGGTAAGGTAATGTATGCATTTGATGGAGCTATATTTTTAGGTAATCTGTTTAAGGTTTTTAATCTGTTTAAAATTTGTAATCTGTTTGCATGTGTTTAAGATTTTTAATCTGTTTAAGGTAAGGTCATGGAGCTGCATTTTAAATTCACAAAATAGTTTAAAGGTCTTCATTTTTCTACTTGACGCTTTCTTATTTTTCATTTTTATGCTTCACGCTTGCCTCATAGTGTTCATGGAAATGTGATACGATTGTTAGAAAGTGCTAAATAGATGGAACATAGACATGAATTCAGTAGTTGTATAACTGTGAAGTTGGTGAGCATGATTTCCATGATCAGGATGTTTGTGTAACATCTATTCAAGTACTTTTTGTAGATCTTTATGCATATACATATGCATGAATATAGTCTATTTCTTTCTAATCTAATACACATGTACATACATATATATGTAAATGTGCATATATTTTAACATGACATAACATTCTATTTCTTTCTAATCTAATACAAAAGTTTGTAGTTTCAAAAAAATCCTGGTATGAGTTTGACATTCCCTTGAGTTACTTTAGTCTTTAGTAATCGCCATGTTGGTTGATGCAAACCATTGTGCTGCTTGGTACATAGTTGCCTTAATATATTGACCTCAAAATCGTGTTGGCTTTGCTTAACTACTGTATTTCCTGACAAATATTAGTTGGCTTCTTGTGGTTATGCCTTAATTAACGTTGTCCTAAATACAATAAAACTGCTAATCCAAGGATGACTTTGACTTGTAATGCCATCAATATATGGTTAATGCTGTGATGGGATCTTACGTTATTATGTTGCCTTCATACCTAGCTAGTTTTTTGAGACTGCAAATTTTAATGTTGCCCACATAGATGCCTCAGCACAATGTTTCCTAAAGTGATAGATTAATTGCATCAGTATGTGTGCATGGCCATTCCAGCGTGATGAATGGTTGTCTTTCTGCATGGTAATTGATTGAGGATTTTTCATTTCTCCCATTTCAAAGAGGTTAATTGCATCAGTATGTGTGCATGGCTATCAAAGAGGTTTCTTCTGATGTGTGTCATGTGCTATTTTGGTATTATTGGTTTGCCATGATTCTGTTTTTTTTTTAACTTTAAGTTTCAAGCTCTTTGCTTGTTGTATGGTGAATCATGATTAATATTTTAATTTCTCGGTTTTAAATCTGTCATAACAAAGCACAAGTGTAAATCATGTTCAAATTATGAAAGGCAAGGAAAAGTCTGAGACACTTGAAAACTCAATCAACTTATGAAGTACTGACACTTCAAAATAGATGTGTTTGTGTCAATGTATGGGGCACCAACATGTTAGGGATACATCTCTGTGTTCGACACGTCACGTGGAATGAATTATTTGTTTTTTTTAACTAGACAGTTCACAGATACGTGTGTCCTATGTTTAAACATGCCTCAAATCATATTTGTGATATTTTTTATATGATTTAGAAAGATGCATTAAGATCAAACTAAAATATATAAAAACAAAGAGAGGAAACCGAGAAAGTAAAAATACACCTACATACATTAATGCCTTTTACATCAATGTCTCCTAAATTTATATTTATATACATAGCAATGGAAATTTAAAAAAAAAAAACAAAAAGATTTTTTTGGCTGTATTTCTGTCTTGTCTTGTCGGTATCTTAGTTTTTTACAAAATTCCCGTCTCTGCCTCTGCGTTTCTTAGCATTCAACCACTTGCACATAAATGACTAGGGAAGCAATCCTATTCAAAATGGAAGAATATATGTTCCCTTTTGTAAATATAATGTTGTGTTTTGTTTACATAATACACTTATCCCATACCGTAAGTGTCACACCCGTTTACCTGTTTTGTTGTGCTTGTCATGTCATCGAACACGTCATCACAGACTACATGGCATCGTTTATGTCCGCTACGACATCAACACAACCAAGCCCTATGTGTGCTTGTGGGTACGGGCATTGTGTGGTCAATATTTCTCGGTCCGCCAAAAATCCAGGACGTGCGTACTACCAATGCCCTCGTGGAGTGGTGAGTACAAGCACCTTCACCTTCTTTGGGATTATTACCTTGTCAAACCGTCACTAATAATTTCATAACTTTTTTTAACCTCAGCCATGTGTCAATTGGATTGGGTGGTGTGACGAACATGACCGACAAACGGCTGCTGAGAATGACAGAGACAATGTTCGTCGTTTTGAGGCGCGTTTGATTGACATTGAACAGAGTCTGCGTGTACTTAAAGTTGTCACATGTTTTTTGTCCATCATCGTCGCTATCTTGTTGTTCCGTATGTAATATATGTATCAGTGTTTAGATGGTTACCGTACTATGGTTTCTGTATGTGATATATGTATCCGCGTGTTGCTTGTTACCGTACTATGCTTTCCTTATGTAATATATTACTTATCCATGTTATTTTACTATTGCATATGTGTTGGACAAACATAATAACATATGGTTAACACAACTACAAGTAATGCACACAACAAACTAATAAGTAATGCAAATTATAATGTTCTATAGTCGCATGGCTTCAACTCGATCCAGCTCTCGTATCCCTTCCGGGAAAGGGAATGGCCCAAAACCTTATCACAAAGCCAATTGGGACTAGGAGAACACACGTATCTACTTGGAACTTGTTGTCAAGGAAATAGACGCAGATAACAGGCCGCACATGTCAATAAATCCGAATGGGTACCGGTCTTTGGCTAAGACTTTTGAGGCAGTGACTGGGTTGACACATAGCATGAAACAACTGAAAAATAGGTATAACCAACTAAAGGCGGAGTGGCGTGCATGGTCAAAGCTAATGGATAGCCGCAAAGGCCCCACTGGAATTGGGTTCGACCAAGAGACTGGCTTGATCAATGCGTTGGATGAATGGTGGGCTACAATGGAGAAGGTAACGACTTGAACTCATGTTTACATAATTTTGTGTTTCATAATGTCGTTGAAATTGAATCTGCTGCAATTCAAGTATTCATAGAGACATGTTGAATTCAAATACATTTGATTATACGTCTCAAGTAGGCATACCAAACAAGACTGTTTACA
Organism: Camellia granthamiana; assembly: GCA_036172215.1. Lineage (NCBI taxonomy): Eukaryota > Viridiplantae > Streptophyta > Magnoliopsida > Ericales > Theaceae > Camellia > Camellia granthamiana. Next base: position 103,053,739 of record CM069905.1, on the reverse strand, counting down.
TCTGAAGTGCTAAACTGCATAATTTCGGGAACCTCGTACCAGATATATGTACAGTTCAATGTTGATTGAGGGAATATAATGATGCTCACTTTGTGGTTACACTAGTTTTGGCATGACATGTCATGTGTTTTTTGTAAAACCTTTGTTTGATCTTCTTGAAAACTTTCCTCAGCATCTCAGTAATGTTGAAATGTATAATTGTCAAGAGTTGATTTCACTTTTTCCTTTGTGGTTGCCTACACCGTCTCAGATTTCTACCTTAATTTTTCTTTCATAATTGGATCTATCATGATGTGTTTTTCTGTTTCACTGCTTTCCCCATTTTCTGTCATTGATGTAATGAACTCCAGCAATGTGTAATGAATGACGACAAGATATGCTTCTATTTTTAAAAGCCTATACTGTAAGATCCTGGGAATTACATTTCACTTTGCTATCATATAATAATCTGTCCAAAAAAATAATAATCTGTTACAATAATCTGTCCAGTAAAATTTTCCTAGACAGATTATATGAACCCTTATCTGTCCACTAGAACCCTCTTATATCGCCTTGTTGGTTTTATTGGTTCTTCTTGGGGGGGAAGGGGGTTTAGGCCTTGTCTCATCTTGGTTTGTCTCATTTCTGGATTTGGTAAATGGGTTATCTGAGAATTCAGAATAGTATTGATGGTTTTGGCACTTTGAATTATGGGTTTTATTAATTTGTTAGTTTTTGGGAGTTGAAACAGCTGGGTTTTAAGTATTTGTCACTTTGTGGGATTGCGTATATGCAATTTGATCATTTCTGTGGATTAGATCTTCCATTAGGTATGCCCTATTATGAATATTATTTTTACATTGCTGTGTTGAACATTGTTCCTGGATAGATTATATCAAAAATATGTCTGGACAGATTATATTCCTGGACAGATTATATCAAAAATATGTCTGGACAGATTATCCCTGTCTGGACATAATCCCTGTTTGGACAGATTATAACAGATTGTATCAGATTTGATTTAATAAAATTATATTATCTGTTAGCAATGTGTAATCATAGAATTGCCCAGACAGTTGGATAGATCTATTATTGGGCAGGACTGCCCAGACAAATCTGTTATTCATAATGCCTGATTAATACTTGCTGAATGTTGGTAGTTTAAAATTTTTTTGGTTTATTCATAATACACAGATTCCCAGATTCATAAGTTATTCATTTTGGTAATGGTGTACTCCCATTGTATTGTATTACAGGTTGACAAAGAGTGTCGCAAGTTTAGAACAAAAAGGTTGGATCATGAGGAATTAATGCGTCGTGTTTTCACGGGGGCTGCGGCAACGGGAAAAAATGCTTAGATGCCTGGTGAGATACAGAACCAGCTGGAGGTGGAAGGGGAGTCCGATAGTGTAGACTTCTCTACGGACAGCAACGAATTGGGTGCCTCTGACACTGCTAACTTGATGAAATCTGCAAACATTACCGCATCCGGTAGTGGTAGCAAAAGGAGGCACTCATCTGTCACAACCGTGCAGAAGAAGCGAATCACCGGGGCAGAAGCATTGGTAACAAGCATGGATGATTTGGTGAATTCGGTGAAGACACAAAGTAAGGAACTCACTGTTAACCATGTTGTCGGTGGACAAAGTGTCACTATGGCCGAAGCTGTCAGACGTCTTTATGAAATTCAAGGACTTGAACAAACTAATCCACTGCTCCATTTCGGTATTTCCCTTATGGAGGTGCCTAATAATAGGGAGATGGTTATGAGTATTCCTTCCGATGAAGGCATTATCGGCTGGCTCCAGGTGAAGCAACAAGACAAAGAGAGGACGACAGCAGTTCCAACTCTTGCAAGCATATTGCGCAATCAAAGAATTCGTTTCTAACTATGCTTTGTGCTGCACTTCTTATGCATTATGTGTTGGACTTCTTTTCGCTTATTCGTTGGACTTCGCTTAGATTTGCTAAAGGGCTGCGTTTTAATGAAATGCTTTGTATTGGACTTCTTTTCGCTTATGTTCGTTTTGTATTTGCTAATGACATGATGTTTTCAACTATGCTTTGTAAGGAGAATTGGTAGGGAGATGGTTATGCTATTCCTTTTCTTTGCCTGGTTTTCTAATTATGGATGTGCATTGGTTGGGTATTGGCTATGGATTTTACAATTTTAAATTTCAATAAACCATGAATCTGATTACACTCTTCCAATTTGCAGCTTCATAGTTATGTAAACAGTGGTTGTAAATCAGCTGTACTGGACCATTTGAACAAAAGCGTTGCTACTTGTAGAGAGACATGTCCAGTTTACTGAAGCCTTCAACTTAAAAACTGGAAGTTAGACCCGTTGTAAGGTACTAAAGAAACAAAATAATTTATGTTATTATTTTTGTATATTTTAATTTAACATTGTGTTTTTGTATATCTCATTGCAATTTCTGTATTGCTTATTAGTCAGAAAAAGGAAAAAAAAAATTGCTTATTTATACATCAAGTAAATGTCTTCACGATTTCACCATTGCTAACAGAACTACTTTAATACAATAGAAGGTCTCAGAAGAATTTATGCAAATGAAATAAATTGATTATTTATGCATAATACTCCTGTTATTGACAGCCTTTACAGTTGACCAAACAAAAATTAATTTTTGCATGTTTAATTTTGGCAGAGTAGTAGTCTATCATGTTATGCTTCTGATTTTATTTGAAGTTATGTGATTTAGGCATGGAAAACGACGATGACACCGATGCATAGATGCAGGAAATGTGTGATGATGTCGCGGCGCTGGCAATCGAGTGGCAGACTGAAATGAATAATAATTATGTTGAAGCGTACAGAATTGCCTCCGACTACTACAGGGCGCACGTGCTTAAAGTTCCATGTCGGACGTCCATCTTGACGGGGAGGGCATGGATTTTGGAAATGTATAATGGACACAGTGGCAAATTTCGCTATGAACTGTGCATGCCCAAAGTCGTTTTTACTCGTTTATGTGCCACACTAGTGAACGACTTCGGGTTGCATGTACCTGAGCGGGACCACGGCTTGCACGTTGAGGAGAGTGTTGCAATCTTCATTCATGTTCTAAAAAACTTGCCTAACCGCGAGCTTCAAGAAAGATTCCAACACTCCGGTGAAACAATATCACGCCATTTTCATAATGTTTTGAAAGCAATGAAAAAGTTTACCGTCGCGCACTGTCGGCCACCCACAAATTTCCAAAGCAGGAGGGATCCCTACCTGCAGACCCAACCACAGTATTTGCCGTTTAAGGTGCGAAAAAAATGCAACAATTTGAGTTTTTTTTTCGCAAATTCTACGAAGATGTGACTTCAAAAAATTGCGCAGCTATACTGCATGTCATCATGGTACTAATATGTTGCCTACTTGTTCGAATTGTGTAGGATTGTTTAGGTGCCTTGGATGGGACACACGTGCCAACGTGCATAAAGGTGTCAGAAGCAGCCCTGTATTTTAGCCGAAAGGGTTGCCACACTCAAAATATTTTAGCAATGTGTGATTTCAATATGTGTTTCGTCTTTGTGTCATGTGGTTGGGAGGGTAGCATACATGACAGCCCGATTTTAAACATTGTCACCGAGGATCCGCAATATAATTTTCCAACTGCAGTGGATGGTACGTACGCACAATTTATTTGTTCAATGCCATAACTTGTTAAATTTGTTTGCCCACACGTGAAACAAATATGTATTAATATGTACACATTCACAGGTCGCTATTATCTAGTGGATAGTGGATACAGTAATAAGAAGGGATTTCTCGCACCATATAAGGGCAGCCACTATCACCAACCACACTTTCAACGTCACAAGCTGAGGAATCGTGATGAGTTGTTCAATCATGCCCACTCTTCATTGCGGAGTGTGATTGAGCGAACATTTGGCGCTTGGAAGTCGCGGTGGAGATTCTTGCACAACATGCCTCGGTTTGACTTTCGTAGAGTCCAGGTGCCGTTGGTGGCTGCATCTATGGCATTACACAATTTCATACGCAGAAACTACGAGGATGATGCGACCATTGCTGTTGTTAGAAATGTGGCGGAGTACACGTATGCCGATATTCCCAATCGCGCAGATTTGGCTGCCCTAGACGAAGCCGTCGTGGCTACGGACGAGGACGTTGAAATGGCGGAGGTGCGTCATCGGATAAGGGCTGAGTTATACCAAATTCGGTGCAATGGTAGGTAGTCGGACAGTGTTGTTTACCATGACTGCTTTTAAATGTTTTCCGTAGTATGTGTTTTGTGAAAACCGTCACTAATGTCTTGTTTTGTACTTTTGTATGCATAACGTACAAAACTGTTTAGATATTTGAAGATGTACGAATTTAAAAAAAAAAACTTTCGAAATCGTCGTACTTTGCATGCGTGTATGGTTAATGCAAAATCCCTATTTCACGGATTGTCATAACGAATTTCGTCACACATATTACATGCATTAACTGTAAAGTTTATAATTGTGCCCAATTACATCACGTAAAAAACATGGCACAAAATTGTCTTCAACCAACTAAAATAAAAATTAGTATTTCAGAAATAAAATAAAAAAATTAATGTATTTGAAACATCTCCAAATAAACTACTTTCAATATTGCAAATTGACAATAATTAAAATTTTATTTTCCAAGTTTCATCTATAACACCACAAACACTACCAACAAAAGTGTCAATGTTATTCATTACGAAATTTGTTTTCAAAAATGTTGTGGACATCAAAGAAATTACCATGTGTGTGGACCGGACACCTATGTCAAATTTTTTTTTAAAAAAATTTGAAAATTTACCAAGTTTACAAAATTGAGAATTTTTGAAAGTATGGGTGTGTGTGGTTTGGTTTTGGGAGATAAATTTATAAAAAAAAGAAAAAAAAAATTTGGGGAAAGCATTTACAAATTTTTTTTGTTTGCTTGGTTGTATATTTTGGAAATAGTTTCCCAGTGTGGGAATTTAAAAAGATTGTATATTAGTCTGTACTTGAGTGGATGTGTGTGAGAGACAAAAGTGATTCAGAAGGAAAGCGGAGAAAAAAAAAATGATTGATTTATGTGTAGGACATAGAAAATGATTTTGAATTTTTTTTTCAAAACCAGTAAACCAAATAATATTTGTAAATTATTTCCCCTACATTTCTTTTCCAATTTTGAACCAAACAAGGCCTACATGTTGCATATGTGTCGGTGTCAAAATCCTGAAATTTAAAAAAAAAAACAAAAACCCAAAAAAAAAGAACACAAAAAAAAAATTTAATTAAACAATACATCACAATAGAAACCCAGGAATCTGATTTTCCAATTACATATGTGGCCACGTGTGATACTTTGACATTGGTTGCACATGAGTCAAAAAGTGTACAGTAAATTGTCATATAAAAAAAAAAATTAAATATTGGTCAAAAGTTCCAACGGGCAGCTACAACGGACAGTAGCTGCATCTGTCTCCATTTCCCAGGCTTCGATTTCCGTGCAAGGGCAAAAATGTCAAGTTTCAAACTTCCATTTTTTTATATTATTTCTTTACACATTTTTTCGTAAAAAGCCAAAAAGTTCATCCCAAACAACTTAGTTTTTTTTAGCTCATATTTTAGCTAGATAGCCAAAAAGTTACTAAATTAGCCTGTTCCCAAACGAGGCCTAAATCTCTAGGAGCGGGTTAGGGCTGTGACAGTTGGGCTTTTAAACTTCAAATAGATGTGTATTAAATTAACAAAAATTAATAAATTTTGTTTTCTCTAATTTCCTTGTTATGATCGCATAGTGAGCAATATGTGAAGTGGAGCATATTAGTGTTGGGGAAAAGAGAACAGAGAAGCACGTTTGAGAAAAAGTTATTCTAATTTGTATTACTGTGATATTTGGGTTCTAAAATGGTTATGTACCTCCTTTAGGTGCTAGCAAAATAAGGCAAAGCTAAGGTTGTTGCCTTTGATGAACTTGACAAAGCCTCTAAAGAGAAAAATAGAGGGATTACAATTGCAACGATGGGGTTTTTTTTTTTTTTTTTCCCCCTTGTTTTTTACACCGTTATGCTAGGCCATATGATTTTGTGTAACATCCATATTTCTTCTTGAAACCAAGTAAGATTTTTGAAGCATCTATCCATATTGAATACAAGGAATGACTTGATATTACAGGCCCATGTGGAGTATGAGACTACTAAGCAGCATTATGCACATGTAGATTGCCCAGGAAATGCATATTATGTTAAAGTAAGCCTTAATTGACATGGATTTGCTCCAAAAGAAAAACTGTAAATGGTTTATCATCATTAGTGTAGACACCCATTTTTGACTGCCCTTAAGACTTGGGCGCCACTGATTGATCACTCGATGATGAAAGTTGTGTTGTGCAAATGTTCAATTTCTTCAGCAAGAAAAGCTTCTAAATCCCAACCTTACACCCCATTTTGGACCAAAACTATTTTGAGAAAAATTATTTTAGACCTTAAAACCCTCTCTTTCAAAATATTTTTGAAAATATTTTTACGATGTTCCGAGGCTCACATTTCGTTAAAAATTACACTTTTCGGTAAACCGAGTAAGGACAAAGTGGAAAAAAATGAAAGAGAGATGAACTCTTTGAAAAATCCATTTCAACATCTTATTTAAAGGTTTGGAGTTGAAGAAAATAAGAGTGGAGGGAAGAAAACTAATTGGGGAAGTGGTTGAGCTTGAAACCGTTAAGGGAAAACCGGGCAGCCTCGCTAAATTAGGCCTATCCTTTTGTACACTTGGACTTTAGTTGTGAGGCCACCACCATTGGAAATTGGACTTCCGGGGCTTCATTTTAGACCCAAGAATCTCTTAAAGCGAAGTCCGGATGAGGGAGATATGGCTGTTTGAAGTTAGGCATGAATCCGATTAAGCCAAAATTGAGCAACCTTCACTAAAATAGGCATATCTCTTTCCACACTTAGAATTTAGATTTGAGGCTGCACCATTGGAAACTAGACTTTCGGAGCTTCAATTTAGACTCAAGAATGACCTGAAAAGGAGTCCGGATGAAGGAGATATGCCCATTTGAAGTCGGGCCTGGAAGCAGATTTTTCTTATGGCTGGCAATCACCATTTGTGGATGGCCAGCCACCACTTCTAGCCTGTCGGCCACCACTTCTAGTATGCTGGCCACCTGCCGGCCACTGATGTCCATGCCAGCCACAAGTCGGCCATTGGTGACCAAAAATAGATTTTTTGTAGATATTTTCCTCCAGCTGTTTCCACACTGCTCCAGCTGTTTCTGAATAGATATTTTCGACCAAAGATCATGTTTTCTATATATACTTGACCTATCTCTCATATTTCAAGGTTAAAAAACATTTATGAGTGAAAATATTTTTGGAAAAATCCTCTCTTTTTACAATTCTCTCTCTCTTTTGCAACTTGCATAGCCTATGTCCAAACACACAAAACCAAACCTAGAAGACTTCTTGTTGAGATGATTTGAGCTTGAATTTGAGCTCTTGAAGCGCTTGAGAGTGTGAAATTGGTTGGTTGTGACTTAAGGGTTCATTCCTCTTCAAGAAGTATACCTTCTCTTGCTTTTGTACCATCTTTGCACTACTTCTTTTTTATCTTTTCTTGCTGATTTTGAAGTGCTTTTCAATTGTTTTTTATGGGCTGAAGCTTGTGGTTTAAGGCTATTAAAGGTAGAGGGGTTAATCACGCTTCTTTGAACCTTGTTCTCTAAGCCTTTCCACTTGTGTTTCCCATTCTTTCGTCAACTTTTTTTGAGCTTTTTATCACTGATTTTCAGAGATTTCTAGAGGCTAAAAAAGTGGTTTTGAAGCCCCAAAATGGAGGGGTTAGCCACCCCTCTTTTGGCTTGTTTATGAGTTTAAATTGTTCCATGTTTTAGCTTTCATTCCAGCACATTTTTGTACTATTTTTGGGCTGTATAAACCCTGTATTTTTGGGCTGAAACTTGTGGTTTAAGGCCAATAAGGTTTGAAAGGTGGTTCACCCTTCTTTACACCTTGCTTTCAAGGCCTTTACCCTTGCATTTCCCACCCTTTGACTACCTTTTTCCAAGATTTTAAACACTGATTTTCAGAGCTTTTTTAGTGGCCAAAATCATGTTTTGAAGTCTAAATTTGGAGGGGGTAGCCTCCTCTCCTTGTGTTTTGTTTACTAGCCTAGCATGCTCTATGTTTCAGCCTATTATTCTAGCTTTTGTTAGCTCAATTCCAACATGTTTTAGGACTGTTTTAGACTTGTTTTAGGACTGGTCTTAGCTGTTAGTTGCATTTGAGTCTTGTTTTGCATACTTGTAGTGTAATTGTCCTCATAAGCTTGGTGTTTTAGGTCTTAGATATCACTTATTTGAGTTGATAGCATTTCTTTTATGCTTTTATCACTTATTTCCAACACTAATAATCTCTGCAACCTCCCTCCTTTCTTAGCTTTTGTTTTGTTTTGAGAGTTGTTTCAAGCTTCTTGTTCTTTTAAGCATGAGATTGAGGTTGTCAAACTTAATGGTTTAATCCCTTTTAGGGGTTCATTGTCAACGGCATGACATCTCTTTCATGTCTTAAGTTAACTCTTGGTTTGGTACTTCACTCCATTAGAGGACTTAAATTCACCATCTGAACTTAATGAATTAAAGGATGGTCGGTAAAGTTGAAATGGAGTAATTAAAACTTGGGACTAAAAAGGTGCAAGATAATAATTTGGTTATGTTCAATTAGGCGTTAATTGAACACATGGAAGTTTGAACCATTTCATACTTGTTAGTGATGAAATGATTCAAGTCTCCACGGTCAACTTCTTCCCTTGATCATTCATGAAAGGGAGGAGGTTTGTGTCTCATTTTGCATTTATTGAACTTGAACATCTTGAATCACAAGCCATCATGCAATGAAATTGCTTGATTTGGTTTGTGGCTTAAGTTCACATTTCCTTGGATTTGCTCATGAAAAGAAAGGGTGAGTTGTGCAAATAACCCTTGCAAATACCCTATATATGCTCTGTTTGTCCTTTATTGCAGCAAGACGAACCAGTACATCAGTGGCCGGCAGGCCACTTTCCATGGTTTGCAGGCCACTTTCATGGCCGATAGGTGGCCGGCAGTCTTCACCAGTGGCCGGCTAGCCACCGATGCAAATCTCAGTAGAGTGTTGGTAAGCTGGAGCAAAATTATTCTGGAAGTGTTCAATTGTGCAACCAGAGGCTTTCGGGAGCCAAACAGTGGTCTTTTCGGGTAGAGATCGAGCATGCACATACACATCCTTCGTTTCCCGAGGCAGAGAAGCTAATTAGCTCAGTTTAGTTACTTAGTTTAATTATTAGTTGCAATCATTTTGTAATTAATTAATTACTTTATTAGCTAGTTAATTCAAGTGTTGTAATAATAATTAGCTAATTAGTTTAGCTATTTATTCGGTTTGTAATAATTAGCTTAATTAGCTTAGCTTAGTTAGCTAGTTAGCTTTATTCATTCGAACTCTCCTTCATGAGAGCGTAATGTAATAATGTGTATGTCTTCCAACCCCACATCTTTCTCCCTTTTATTTATCCTCTTTTGATGGTTAGTTTAGAAGTATCATGTTTCAATTGGCATACCTTATGTTTGCATCCATTCATCTTGTATTGCATGCACCAAGGCTCGGTTCATCATTCTAACTGCATTGTTGTTTAAATACATTCATTGAATACGTGCTTAGACTGCATACTATTTAAATTGAGTCATATGCCATATTAGTAGCTGAGCCTAGTAATTGCATATTGCATGTGTTGTATTAGACATCTTGTATAGTTAGGAATCATGCATATTTTTCTAACTCTTTTGTTTTATCTTAGTTTGGAGTACTAGGTGAGTTTTTAATGCTTTAGCATACTTGCATGAGTGTGAGTGATTGCCATGACTAGCATGCTTGCCATGAGGCAAAGTGCTTAAATGCTATAACTGCTTGAATGCCTGCGGATGAAGGCTTGTTACTTGAATTGGAATAATTCAATAAATGTACGTTTAAGCCCACTTTGTCAAATGGGAAATTCGCAAACTTTAAGCCCACTTTAGGTGGCAAAATCAAACTCTTTTCGAAAAGCAAACATGAAATTGAATTGTTTCAATTCTTGCAAGTTAGTCTATACTTGTGTGTGCACGAATCACATAGTAATGCTAGCCTACTAACCGAAACAAGAGCATATAATGTCGATAAAAATCATATCATGATTAGTAGAGGCCGATCTTTGATCAAGCGAGTGGGGGTGCTCAATTCATGACCTTCCCCTCTCGTATCTAAGTTCCCGAGCCGAGGTAACTTTGGTGATGACAGATACGTGACCTTTGGCACGAGTCATGGGTTTCCTAAATTTTCCCAAAATAAAATATTTAACTGGCGACCCTGGCAAAGTAGTCCAATTTTGGCATTTTGATCTCAAAATCGATTTTCCAAAAGATTTGTCGGATTTGGACTCTTTGGTGTTTATCAATTTGACATTGCACTTGTGAGATTAGATTTAGAACTGCGGGAGTCCGAACTGTATGGCTTTTTTCGAGTTTCCGAAAGGGGGCGCAAAAAAGCTGAGCTACAATTAGATATCATCATAATTACTAATATAATTGTAATTGGAGCTATTACTATTATTATTATTGCTTCTTTTGTTGTTATTGTTGCTGCATCACCATACCTAATCAATATGAATGAACACAATTTTCTTTGAGAATAAATAAAATAGGGGATGTTAGGGAATAATTAAATTAGTTATGAAAACTAATCTATACATTTGAGTTGTCGAGAGGACTGGCAAAGAACATCCCGCTTTGTTTGACTTGGCTTGACATCATATCTTATATATAAGCATGTGATTTTAATCGTGATGTGTTATTGATTAATATCTCTATCTTTGCCTATCTTCCTCATCTTATTAACAAAATATTTTGCAAGCCCAAAGTATTACCATACACGTGGTTTAGAAATCTGCATCTCACAGGAAATAAATTTATAAAAAAATGAAGCTTACGTGAAACTAAAATTATGTAACTAAATTTATGATAATGATTTTTATTTTGGGTTTGATTCTTTGATACTTTGCTTCCAGGGATGAAAGGTGGCAAAGAACATTTTATAGGTTCTCCTTTATCTCTTTTCTTTTTCCTTTTGTTGTTCTCTTCTTTTCTTAAGATGACTGTTATACACATGCTGAATTTTCATATTAATAGACAGAGGCAATGAGTCTCCCAAATTGAAATACATGTATAAATAATCATGATAATGATGATGATAACAAAGAACCTTACTAACAGTCCTTGCAAACAGTTTCATGGATAACAGTTCAATGGCACATTGAGCTTACTAGTAAATGAAGTTGGCCTACAATTTACAACTCCGTTTAAATGAAATAGTCTATTTTTGCTAAATTTACTCATAAATCCCAATTGGTTAGTTAAGGGAGTTGTTAGATCGAAACTTACTGCTAATGACGTATGTGTGTGTGTTTGTATACATGGTCCTCAATCAATTACCATCTAATAATTAAAAAGACGACATTTTCTCACTTTTTCTTTTTGGTGTTTAGTAGTTTTTCTAGCTCTTTCAATATAAGTAATTTAATCAATTGGAATAATAATAAACCTTTAAATCAAGTACATAAGCAAATTTTCTTCCCAACACTATATAAATTAATGTAGATGAGTTGGTTCCTTCTAAATAATAGTTTTTTTTTTTTCCTTCCCTTTTTTTTTTCTTTTCTTGAGGTATTTTTAGGACCCATGCTTAATGGGACTTTTTTTTTCTTCTTCTCCTTCAATTTGTATGTGCATGCTATTCAAAAATTGGTGTACATGATGCTGAATTAATTTGATTTTACGTTGCAACATTACTAGGGGTGAGGAAGGATGTGCTTGTTGTCATTAGCGTTTTTGAATAAGAGCATCACTCTACACTCTATGGATGCTACTTCAAATAAAGATCATGTTTACATTGAGTTTAGCTTTGATTGCTTTACATTCATGCATGCGTAATACCTCATGATCTATAGAATAAAGTTTTTTCAACTATTACACTTGCTAAATTTCATTTAATAAATGTGGTGTTTCCATTTGTCTTTCTTGTACTCATTCTCGCAGATTGTGAAACTTTCAAGTCAAGTTGCCAGGTTTTCCAAAGTGGGCGTTCAGCCGAGCCTCTTTCTTGTTCCTTAGGCTGCCCCTTGAGGGGTTGATATTTCAACATGGCCCGTAATAAGACAAAAGGCCCCTCAACAGTGGATTTGAATTTAAGGATAGTTTTTGGATGGTCTAGAATTTAAGGATTTTTTTTTCTTTTTTTTTTTGGGGGGGGGGGGGATCATTTTGAACGTTTTGGATAGTTTTGAACTTAAGGATAATTTTTGATGTCTAGAAACATAATTTTTGGATAGTTTGGAATGTATAGATAATTTTTGGATGTTCAAAATTTATGAATAGTTTTTTTTTTTTTTTGAATGTTTGAAACAATATTGTCGTGGTTAATTGATATTTTTATATATATATACAAAAAGTACTATATATATATATATGTTTGTGAAGCTTGTTTGTAATGTTTTTTTAGATTGTATAGAACAAATGAAATAAAACCTGCTGAATTTTTTTTTATAAAAAAAATACATATATTCTATGGCATGCAAAAAATGTTATGAAACTTGGGTTATTTACGGTAAGCAAAATAGGCCATTGAATTAAATATTCAACGACTAGCAATGAGCATCGTGGTTTGTTCCTTAAATTAACGGCATGCAAAAGTAGATGTAGAAAAGTCAAACACGATGCACAAGATCCGCCGTTAAAGGACTTTTAACGGCATATTGCGACATGCTACTGAAGTGAATGACTTTTCATGACTTGTTATTATATGGCATGCATTTCATGTCTTTAAAAGTGAGTTTTGTTGTAGTGCATCAAGGAATCAATAAACTTAACAACAACCTGACCAACCATGAGACCCGAGCACCTAAGACCGTAAACTTAATCCCTACACTCTTACTCAAGCAACACAATTCTCACATTGTTCTCAAGGAATTTCCCCCAACACTACACCAATATCTCTCTCTGACTCTATAACTCTATTTGGTTACACTACCCCCAACCATACACACTTAGAGCACTTGGAAGATTGTCCCTTGTCAGGCCTATCATATCATCATCTAGCTTACACGCCGCCATTTACTAGGGCAACTCCATAATGGTCGCCTTCTATTTAAATTCTTTTCATTTCCCAATCGGGTAGGGGCATGTTGACACAGTTCATTCGTCAAAGAGAAAAGTTACGGATCATGAAAAAACTTTCATGAAAATGATCATGAAAGATTTATGACTCTTGGATTACCTTGATTAGTGTGTAGTGCTTTATTTTAAGTGTAATCCAAGGGTCATAAATATTTCATGATCATTTTCATGAAAGTTTTTTCATGATACCTAACATTGCTCTTCGTCAAAAGTTCCCTTGTTTGTGAAATTCTATGTTCATTGCCGAGTTCATGAGTATAGGTCATTCGGCACCATTTCTCCTGTTTGTGAAATTCTATGCTCGTTGCAGAGTTCATGAATGTAAATTTTGGCGCTAATCGCCGATTTCGTGGACAATGAGTTGGTGATTTGCCTTTAATCTGAATACATTATTCAATAAGAGATATACACCATTTTACTATCATATTAATGACCGATTTGAATTCATGTTGCCAACTTTAAACATGGTTTTTTAAATAAACATAGAACATTTTTACAATTGCACAAGAATAAAATTAATTGCTCGATAGTAGTATTCACTGAGTTAATTTGGAAAAAAGAGTTGTTTTCATTAATAAACTGAATTGTTACAAGTCCTTTTATACATGAAAACGACCCTATCTAAAAATATATATATATACACATATAGCGAAAGAAAACATAAAATCAAGTCAGCATCATCTCTACTCGGGGTTAGAATCAAGAGCTTCGACGCCTTCATTTTCGAACGGGATTGGCATATCCAAAGTGACCTTGGCTGCTTCAAGAGCCTTTGTCCATCCGTGTTTGAACCCCCTGTTGTCAAACCTCAGTACTTTGTTGGCAAAATTGTTCACAGCCAACTCTTTCCCCTTCTTGAAAGCATTAGTTGCCGCTTGCTGTGCCTCCGTTAGTTGAGCTCTCACCTTTTGAAGCTCCTCATCGACTGCCTTATACACCGCTTCAGCAGTCGCTGCTTTTTCTTCAGCAGCAAGGCGAAGCTTCTCGGCATCCTAGCGCGCTCGGCTTCGGCTCTGGTTTGCTCAGTAACAGCTTTCTCAATTGCAACTGCAAGATTAACAACTGTTGTCTAAACCTTCTTCCCTTCAGACAAAACTTGCTCCTTGAGTTGGCAGACTAGGTTTACTGCTTGGCAATGCCAGCGACCAATGTCGGTAATCCTCTTGGCCGGTTGCAAAAAGTTTGCGTTAGAATCAAATTACAAATCTACAAACAATAACTGAAATTCGGAAAAGGACTTACCAAGATAGCCAATTGAGCTACCATAGTAATGGCCACAGTATCATCTTCAGTAAGCAGTATCTCTTTGTTTCCTGGAAGCATGATGGATTTCGCCAAGCTTAGGGCAATTTGGGGCTCCCTGAATGTCGAAGTGCTCTTTGGCACATTGGCATTCTTCAGCATTGGATGAATCATGAAAGGTTGCGTGATGTCTAACGTAGGCGCGCACCCTTTTCTTTGCCGGTTTTTCTGACTTGGCAGGGCGTTTTGAGCCCCTTTGCTCATGGTCGGCAGAAGCAGCTACAAAACTGGCTATTTTTGGAGTCAGTTTGTGATAACCCCAACATGCATATCATTATTGCATTTATATTATTATGTGAAATTTAATTTTTTTTAAAATTTGTGTTATGTACTTAATTTGTATGTATCTATCTGAATTATGGAATATCTGTTAAAATGTCTGTTTCGAATTTGATTTAGATTAAAAATAATTAGGAATAATCAATAGCTATAAGTAGCCTTAAGCATACTTAAGTAACTTATCTTTATATATGTGTTAAGAGAGAGTTTGAGTTTATCTTTTCTTCATATTTTGCTGAATTTAGAGAGTGTGAGGAAGAGAGCTAAGTCTAGAGAGAGAAGAAGAAGAATTGTAGAGAAATTGTAGGAGAGCTTTAGGATTATGCTAGAATTCATCAAATTCAAGCCTAAGGTAAGCAATTAACTCTTAATTCTTGAAGCTAAGCTACTTAAAAGTTGAATTCAAGAGGTTATTAAAATCAATTGCATGTAATTTAAGGATTTAACTAGATAATGGTTGATCATGAGCTTAATTGAGGAATTTGAACCGTATGAGTTAGAATTTCATCAGTTTTGAGCTTGTTTTTGAAACCCTTGCAAGCTTGTGAGTTTATACTACTTATTTCTAAAAAATTCTCATGACTTTTCACTCAATAGTTCATGTTTAATCATTTTGAAAAAAAAAAGAAAAAAAAAAGAGATGGAATTCTTTACATGCATGGTTAATTCTTGAGGTTTTTCAGTTTGGTTTTGTGAATTGAAGAGGTTTTGAGCTAATGACTTGTAATTGATCAAATATTCATGATTTACAAAGTGTTTTTATGTGTTTGAACAAGCCATGCAAGCCTTCGCACTTTTAACTTATGTTTTGAAACTCAAATTTTTAGTTTTAAAACCCAGAATTCGGCCTCATCGCTCGAGTGATGAAGTTACTACTCAAGCGCACATTGTGAGCATCTAGTTGTAGCTCGGCTTTTTTCGCGCCCTCTTTCGGAAGGCTTGAAAAGAAAGCCCTACAGTTCAGACTCCCGCGGTTTTGAATCTAATCTCACAAGTGCAATATAAAATTGATAGACACCAAAGAGTCCAAATTTGGCAAATCTTTTGGAAAATCGATTTTGGGATCAAAATGCCAAAAGTGGATTGCTTTTCCAGATACAAGGTCGCCACCTAAATATTTTATTTTGGAAAAATTTAGGAAACCCATGACTCGTGCCAAAGGCCACGTGTCCGTCATCACCGAAGTTGCCTTAGCCCGGAAACTTAGGTATGAGAGGGAAATGTTATTAATTGAGCACCCTCGCTGGCCCAATCAAAGATTGACCTCTAGTAATCATGATATGATTTTTATGTACATTATGTGCTCTTGTTCCAGTTATTAGGCTAGCTTTACTATGTGATGCGCACGAGCAAGTATAGACTAGTTTGCTCAATTTGGAACAATTCAATTTCATGTTTGTTTTGTGAAGAGGGTTTGAATTTGCCACCTCAAGTGGGTTTAAAGTTTGTGAATTTGCCACTCAACAAAGTGGGCTTAAAACTGTGAATTTGCCATAGACATAGTGGACTTAAAACATACATTTATTGAATCGTTTCAATTCAAACAAGAAGCTCAAGTAGTTTAGCAAGTAAGCATTTAGCCTCATGGCAATCATGCTAGTCATGGCAATCACTCGCACTCGTGCAAGTATGCTAAAGCACTAAAAACTGACCTAATACTCCAAGCTAAGATAAAATAAAAGAGTGAGAAAAATATGCATGATTCCTAACTATATAAGATGTTTAATGCAACACATGCAATAATATCATTAATAGGCTCGGCTACTAATATGGCATATGATTCAATTAAATGACATGTGATTAAACACGTATTCAATGAAGTAATTGAAATGACAATGCAGTTTGAATGATGCGCCGAGCCTTGGTGCATATAAGACAAGGTGAATGGATGCAAACATAAGGTATGCTAATTGAAATATGTCCATAATCTAACCATAAAAAATGATTAAATAAAAGGGAGAAAGACGTGGGCTTGGAAGATATACACATTATTACATTTCGTTCTCACGAAGGAGAGTCTGAATGAATAAAGCAAAACTAGCTAGCAACTAATTAGAACTAAGCTAATTAAGCTAAGCTAATGAAGCTAATTATTACAAACCAAATGAATAACTAGCTAAATTAATTAACTAATTATTAGAACACTTTTAATTTAACTAACTAGCAAGCTAATTAAATTATAACACAAATACAAATAAGCTAAGTACTTAAAGTAGTTAACTACTCTGCTTCAAGAAATGGAAGATGCACATGCTCGGATATCACCCGAAAAGACCTCCGTTTCGCTTTTGAAAGCCTCTATTTACAGAGTTGAACACTTCCAGAACCATTTTGCTCCACCTTACCAACATTTTGCTAAGGTTTATATCAGTGGCTACCTGGCTACGGGTAAAGACTACCGGCCACCTGTCGGCCATGGAAGTGACCTGCCATCCATTAATGGTGCTTTGCCGGCCATTTGCCGGCCACTGATGCACTGGTTCAACTTGCTGCAATAGAGAACAAACAGAGCAAAAAAAGGGTATTCCAATAGCTTGTTTGCACAACTCACTCCTCATTTTCATGAACAAATCCAAGGAGTTTTGAACTTAAGCCACAACCACCAACTCAAACAATTTCATTGCATGATTGCTTACGACTCAAGATGTGCAAGTTCAATAAATGCAAAATGAAACACAAACCTCCTCCCTTTCATGAAAAATCAAGGGAAGAAGTTGACCTTGGAGACTTAGATCATTTCATCACTAGCAAGTATGAAATGGTCCAAGTTCCATGTGTTCAATTAACATCCGATTGAACACATCGAAGTTATTATCTTCCTCATCTTTTAGTCCCAAATTTTAATTACTCTTTTTACTTTACCAACCATTCTTTAGTCTGATTAAGTCCAAATGTGAATTAAAGTCCTCTAATCGAAAGAAGGCTCAAGAAACAAGTTTCTTTGGGTATGAAAAGAAGTATCATACCGTTGGTAATGAACCCCCTAAGGGATTAAATCATTAAGTATGAAACCCCAATTTCACACTTAGGTAAACAAATGACTTGAAACCACTTTCAAAACAAAAGGACAAACCAAGAAAGGAGGCAGGTGCAGAGATGATTAGTGCTGAAATTAAAGTGTGAAAAACACTAAAAACATACAATCAACTCAAACAAGTGGTGTCCAAAGGCCTAAAACACCAAGCTTGTGAGGACTATTACACTATAACTATGCAATACAAGACTCAAATACAGCAACCAACCCAAAACAGAGTTAAAACAGCCTAAATTAGAGGTTAAAACATGCTGGAAGAAAGGTACCACAAGCTAGAAAATTAAGCTAAAGATCGCACCAACTAGGCTAGCAAACAAGACACAAGGAGGCGAGGCTAACCTCTCCAAATTTGGACTTCAAAACCTGATTTTTATCACTGAAAACACTCTGAAAATCAGTGTTTAAAGGCCCAAAAAAAGATGGTTTGAAAATGGGAAACAAAGGTCTAAAGGCTTTTTAAACAAGGACTAAAGAGGGATGAACCACCCCTAGCCTTAAATGGAAAAAAACACCAATTTCAGCCCATAAAAACAGGTTTTTTTACAGCTAAAAAATAGCCCAAAACAATGAAAAAAAGATAGGAATACAAGTATGTAAAGCAAGCCTACAAAGATAGTATTATACCTTTTGAAGAGAAGAGTGATTCCAAGCAACAATTCCTAGCAAATACCACCTTTTAGAGCTCAAACCAAGCCCAAGAACACCTCAGCTCAGAGATGAGAGGATTTGGGTAAGGGTGTATAGGAAAGACTATAGGAATTGTAGGCAAAAGTGTAGAAAATTTGTAGAGAGAGAAAAATTTTGAGTCTAAAATTTTCTAACCTTAAAACATGAGAGGGGTGGCCCTATATATAGAAAACATAAAATCTATACAAGGAGATCCATTCCTCAACTTGTGGACAGATGTAAACATCTGTGCAAACAGCTGGCACAACTAGCACAAAATATCTACAGAAAATGTTGGTGGCCGATGGTCGGCAAGGCATCATTAATGGTCGGCAAGGCACATCAATGGCCGGCAGAAAAGAAATGATGGCCTGTAGTCTCTAGGGATGGTCGGCAGGCTACCAGAGATTGTGGGATGGAAAGACCAAGGCATGGTCCAAAAATGAGACAAAATAGATGCAAGGTTTGAAAGGCTCAAAGTTGTGGCGTTCCGTTGAGGACTTCGAGCGCTTGGCGAGCAAACAAACTCATCATCAGATGTACCTGCAAGAACATCCAAGTCTTAAAGGGCCGTCAAAAATGGGGTGTCTACAGTTGCCCCTCTTTGATAGAGCTTGAAGTCATGAAATGACGTGAGTGAATGTCAAAGCCCAGAGACGACCCATTTTGAAAAGGCCGTAAGACTTAAATAATCAAAACAGAAATAAATGGTTACGCCTACAGGCTGCCTACGTGTCCCTTTTCAAGGAATCAAACCAGCGTAGTTCTGGGGCAAAATGCAAATGATATGCATGATACAAGAACATAACTTATGATCATGCAATGAGGCTGTATAATGAAACATTTTAAATGCAAATACTATGCAAAGAAAATGCCACATAATTGAAACAAGGCACAACAATTCTAATCATGAGAAGAAAACTACACGCCACACGCGAGAAACGCAAGCCAAACTACATTTTATGTAGAAAGGATGCAAGAAAATTAAAATTTAACTACGTGACGTGCAGGAAAGGCGAAGGGTGATGTAACCGTCGGGCACACCCGAGGTCTCAACCGAGATTCTAATGTGTTACACGCGGAAGGAGAGAAAGGATGGTGTGAACACCGGATGCACCTAAATGTTTTTAACCAACGCAAACAATCCTAACACATCTCACGCGAGAGGAGAAGAGGTGGTGTGAACACTGGGACGCACCCGAATGTTTTTAACCGAAGAGGTGGTGTGAACACCAGGACGCACCCAAATGTTTTTAATCGAAGGGGTTGGTGTGAACACCGGGACACACCCAAATGTTTTTAACCGAAGGTGTGAACACCGGGATGCACCCGAATGTTTTTAACTGAAGGGGTTGGTGTGAACACCGGGACACACCCGAATGTTTTTAACCAAAGGGAGTGGTTGTAGACACCCCATTTTTGACCGACCTTAAGTCTCAGATGTCATCGTTTACACACTCGATGATTGTGCATGTTCGTGCTCGTTTTGAGTGCCTGAAGTTCTCGGCTGAGTGCCTTGCCTTTGAGCCTCCAAACTCTCTGTGTTTTGGCCTTGTTTTTTGGGCCAAACCTTGGTTCCCCTTGCCTGGAGGGAGGAAAGGCTTTGTTGGCCACTTTTGGCCCTTGTCGGCCACTTTTTCCTCTTATCGGCCACCTAGTGTGGCCGGTCAGCTAGAGGAGGCGGCCGGTCGGCCACCTAGAGTGGCCGACGGTCATTTTTCTCCTTTTTCAGATATTTTGTGTGCCAGCTGTTGATCACTGAAGTCATCCTTCATACACGTGTATGGAGGGATGAATATAAGCTTTATGCTTGTTTTTCTATATAAGGGGAGGTCCCTCTCCCATTTTGGGGGTTCAGAATTTTGTGAGCAAAATTTTCTCTCTCTTTTTCTAGAATCCTCCCTCTCTTCTCTTTTAGTGCTTGAAAATGAGCTTTCTTTAGATTTTTGCATACAACCCCATGATCAAATATCCCTATCTTGGAGCTGAGGTTCCTTAAGGCTTGTTTGGAGCTCTTAAAGCTAGTTTTGGCCCAAAAAAGTGCCTGTTGTGCTATTGTGCTTCAAAGGTATAAGCTTACCCTATTTAAGCTTTGTTTTAATCCATTACTTGGCCACCTTTGCATGCTGTTTTTGGCCTAGTTTTCAACTACAAAAACCTCTTTTTTAAGGTTTAAAAATGGTGGTTTAAGGCCTTTTTGGAGTTAGGGGTGGTCCACCCTCTTTTGTAGCTTATGTGCTAAGAGTTGTGCTATCTTTTAAAGCCTTTTAAAGCAACTTTTTTTGGCCTTTAAACCACTAAAACTCAGAGGAATATCAGTGGCAAAAATTTGGTTTTGAGGTCCAAAATAGGAGGGGGTGGCCTCACCTCCTTGTATCTTGCTTGCATGTGTAGATGGCCTAAGATATAAGCATGCTTTTCTACCTTTTTGTAGCTTAGTTCAAACATGTTCTTGGCTTTATCTTGACTTGCTTTAACTCTGTTTTTGGCTAGTTGGGTCACTTGTTGCTTGCTCTTTGTACTTGTAGTGCAATCATGCTTACTTGCCTAGCATGCCTAATGATTTAGCCTATTATTTTGGCTTGTGTTAGCTTAACTCCAGCACATTTTTGCTACTGATTTAGCATGCTTTAACTCTATTTTGAGTGGTCTTGGTCCTTTGAGGCTTGCCTTGCATGGCTATAGTGTAGTTGGCTTCACTAGCTTTGAGTTTTGAGGCCTCCAACATGTTTTGCATGAGATGATTGCATGATATTGCATCCTTCAACATGTGGTTTAGTGCATAAACCTCTGCCACAATCTCACATAGTCCACTCTTTCATTACTTTTGAGGTTTGTGTATTGTGCCTTGTTTGTGGGCTAACATGTGTGCATGTTCTCCTAGTCTTTTGAGCTTCTATCTCAGCATGTTTAGACGATTATTTTGGCATGTTTAAGCTCTGTCTGGAGCTGGTTTGGCCATTTGAGTTTGATATGGCATGCCTCTAGTGTAGTGCTCTTCGCTAGTTTTATACTTTTGGCTCTTAACATGTTATGCATACGTTGATTGCATGATTTAGTGTCTTGAGCACGCCATTTCAGCACTATAAGTCTGCAACCTTCCTGATTTCTTCATTTTCCATTTGTTTTGTGGTTGGTCGACCTTATGGTTGTGTTTAAGCTTGAGATAGAGCTTGTTCTCAATGGCTTTAACTCTCTTTTGAGGGTTTCTACTAGTCAGAGGCATGAGCTCTCTCGTGTCTTAAACCATCCTTTGGTTGACCCCCCTCGCATTAGAGGACTTTCACATTGGACTTAATTGGTTAAAGAATTAATCGATAATGTAAAATGTATAAACAAAATCAATCAAGTAAAACATGAACAAGATAAGCATTTCTGTTGCATTGCATGTGTTTGGATCGGACGTTAATCCAAACACAAGAAATGCGAGACGTTTCATACTCAAAGTGATTAAACGTGTCACATTTCTTGGTCGCTATCACCCTTGATCATGCATGATAGGGTGGTGGCCATTTAAGTCTTAAGTGTGCATTCATGAAGCTTGTACGAGCTCGGTCCTTTGGCCATCATGCATTGAGATGCTTGATTGGTGGCTTGAGAGCCAAGCACCACACTCCTTTGAGCTTGAGAAATGATAAGGAGAGTGGCAGTACATACACTTCCTGTAAAATGCCTTGCTTTGCCTCTGTTGTTCTTTGTTACGGCAAAAATAGCATTTGGGAAAAGTAGGTGGCCGACAGGCCACCAGTTCATTTCTAAGCCAGAGGGTTCCTGTTTTGAAGCAAAGGCAGTCTAGAGATTGGCACAATTTTTAGAGATCACAGCAAGTGTAAACAGAGGCAACCGACGGCAAAGCGACGGATTTTCGGGAGAAGCCAACCGAGCATGCATATCTCCCTCGCCTGCAAGGCCATTTGATTGCTTTAATTAGCTTAGTATAGCTGATTATTCAATTTGTGTTGTAATATTTTAATTAGCGTGGCATAGCTTTTTGTTTCGATTTGGTTTGTAATAATTAATTAGCTTAGAATAGTTAATTAGTTGGCCTGTATTAATTAGCTTAGCTTAGTGTGGCTTAGCTTATTCATTTGGACCCTCCTTTGAGAGGGCGTAATGTTGTAATAAGTGTGCGTGTGTGTGTGCATGTCTTCCAACCCCACGTCTTTCTCCCTTTTACTTAATCGCTTTCGATGGTTAGTTTAGGGATCATGTTTTGATTAGCATACCTTATGCTTTGCATGTTTGCATCCATTCATTTGTCTTGCATGCACCAGGCTCGGCGCATCATTCAAACTGTATCGTATTTCAATACTTATTTGAATACGTGTATCAAATTGTCGCATTCATATGCCATCTTAGATAGCCGGGCCTATTTAGTTGCATACTGCATGTGTTGCATTAGGCATCTTAGCATAGTTAGGATCAGACATATTTTTAACTAGTTTTTGTTTTGGCTCAGAGTACAATGTAAGTGTTACGCTTTAGCATACTTGCATGAGTGCGAGTGTTTCCATGATAGCATGCTTGCCATGAGGCTACTTACTTAAGTGATTAACTGCTTGAATGCTTGTGGATGAAAGCTTTGTTGCTTGAATTGGGATAATTCGATGAATGTATGTTTTAAGCCCACTTGAGGGTGGCAAATCCGCGCTTTAGCCCACTTGTGAGTGGCACTTTCAAACCATTTTTGAAAGCAAACATGAGTCGATTCATTCCAAATCTCGTGACTTAGTTTATACTTATATGTGTGCGCCACATAGTAAAGTTAGCTTAATAACCGGATAAGAACACATAAGGTTTATAAAACAACATATCATGCTTAGTAGAGGCCGATCCTTTGATTGGGCGAGCGGGGGTGCTCATTTTAGGACCTTCCCCTCTCGTACGCAAGTTCCCGAGCCGAGGTAACTTTGGTGATGACGGACACATGGCCTTTGGCACGAGTTAGGGTTTCCTAAATTTCTCAAAAATAAAATATTTAGGTGGCGACTCTGTAATCTGGCAAAGTAGTCCAGTTTTGGCATTATTTGATTCAAAATCTGATTTTCCAAAACGAGTTACCGGATTGGACTCTTTGGTGTTTATCAGTCTCACATTGCACTTTGTAACATTAGATTCAGAACCATGACAGGAGTCCGAATTGTAGTAAGACCAATTCGCGTCTCTCTGAAAGGGGGGCACGCATAGAAAGTCGGGTCTATAGTTTTTGGCGACTCTGCGGGGGATTTAGAGAACTTGACTCGAGCTCATGATATGTTGTTTTGTCTACATTTATGTGTTTCTTTGCATTGCATTTGCATTGGTGCGCCTAAGTCACAGTGTTTAACATTTGCTATTCCTGAATGGTTTGTTGGAGGCTTACTTGGAAAAGCGTGCCATAAGGCTGACCGATTGCGGGCTCTGCCACGATGGGAACACAAACCTTGGATCTGGATCACCGCTGTACCGTTTGATCCTCCTTTCACTTCTCAGTATTAGGAGCAAGAGGTATATTAGGTGGTCTTGTTGAGGCACCCTTTTTGACCATTTGACCTAGCTGTATATTGGAAGCCCTAGAGACTATTCCAAACTAGGACAGGTTGCTCACCCGAATGCAGGATTGTTTGAAACCGCATGTGTGCATAGTGAAACCCTAGCTCTTGACGAAACTAGGATAGGGAAACCCTACCCCACCATAGGGGTGTTTTGGCTCTCACTTACTTGATATGTGCTGTTAGGGTGTGTCTCTAGGGAAATGTATGTATCAGTTGCAAGTCTGGGTATCAGTTTGAGGACATCAGTGTTTGAAGGTATCAGTATTGTGGCAGAAAATTTGGGGGCAGAAATCAATGTTTGAGTACAGAATGTCCAGCTTATGAGTTCAACTGTGTGTTGTCTTTATCTAAGCTGAGGTGCTGTGCGTTTTTCTAATTTTTGTTTCTTTTGCTGTATTTCTGTTTTGCAAGGTAGTATTTTCATTATTGCTTCCGACAACGCAGTTACCCCCCAAGCACTCTGGACCAGAGTAAGGAGGCTTTATCAATCTGGGGATCTTGTGAGAGGACAACCAGTGTTTGCTTCGCTACCTCCGGTTACAAGACGGAGGAGAGTTCGGCATAATTCACTAGTTCGTCAGTTACCTGTGCTCAGTAAAAACCAGTTTTCTACTGCCACTTCAGAGTGTACACAGAGTCAAACAAATCATTATCTCTCAGTCAGTATGGAGGAAATGATGCGTTAACTCTAAAAAACTATTGAGGCCATGCAGCGAGACGCTGCTCGCCAAATGGAGGTCACCGCTTGACAAACAGAGGCTGCAGCCCAGCAGGCTGATGTAATTGCCAGGCTTCAACAACAGCATCATCAATAACCACAACAAGCAGCGACATTTGCTTTGCACCCACCCCCACCTAAGGTTCCAATACCCGGGGATGCAGCAAATGTCCAGGAAAATACGAACATTCTAGCAGGGCCAACAGGGCCAGTCCCGCCTCAAACTTCAAAAGCACCGACCTACCCAACGGATGCGCCGTTCGAGTTTGAGGTCGATCCTACTGCTCTGAAAGTGAGCAAGCTTGAAAAGCTGTTCAAGTGAGCTTAGGGAGTCAACTCGATCCCAGATATAGAGGACGGCTACACAGATTCGACGGTGACATTGCCGGATAGATTTAAAATGCCTCACATAGACCGCTTCGAAGGCTCGGGTGATCCTATGGTCCACTTGAGGCTTTTTGCAGATATTCTACGGCCGATGGGCTTGACTAGAATGCAGAAGCTATCCCTTTTTGGTCGGAACCTGTCGGGTATTGCGGCCATCTGGTATGCCAAACTGGAGGATTCAGTGAAGAAGAATTGGGAAGAAATGGCTGAGGCCTTCATTACCCAATATTCGTACAATACTCAAATCGAGGTCACAACTCGTGATCTCAAGGCAACCAGGCAAGAGTCGAAAGAGGGCTTTTCTGACTTTGTCACTCGGCAGAGGGCCAAGGCCTCCATGATGACCACTAGGCCAGCTGAGAAAAACCACATAAGTATGGTCGTGCGGATTCTACAACCGAAGCTGCTGCAGAAGATGATTGTCTTACCCCTCCCCACCTTTGCAGATCTTCATGAGATTGGGGTACAAATAGAAGATGCTATGAAGCAGGGTCTGATTGACCAGGAGAAAGAACAACCCAAGAGGGCCTTTACCCGCAGTTCGAATACAGCTACGAGTAGCAATACAGCTGCGAGGACCTCTGACGTTGGAATGGTCACCACCACACCAAAAATGGCCACACCCTTTACCGGCTCATCTGGAGCCACCTCACAACCTGCAAAGTACCCACCCTGGGGCCAGAGGGTTTTCACCCTGCTTTACATTTCTCTGTCTGCGGCCTTGAGGGTCCTGATTAGAAAAGGGCATCTGAAGCCCCTGGAACCACGCCCATTGCCAAATCCCCTCTCTCCTACACACAACCCAGCCAAGTATTGTGCCTTCCATCAGTGGCATGGGCATGATACTGATTTGTGCTTTAGATTACGTCATGAGATTCAAGATCTCATCGACAATACAGTGATAGCGCCTCCTGAGAAGCCAAATGTCACTACAAACCCTCTCCCACCACATAACCAACCCCCTCATCCACCCAAGCAAGTAAACCTAATCCAAACAATGGCCATCCCGTACGACCTCAGCATATACATCACTCCGTCCCACCTACCTAAGCCGGTGTCGTTCATCCCAGAATGCACAGACTTATGCATGATGAGCACGTCAATATCCCAACCTGAACCCGTGGTGGTGGCTGTGATAGAAGAGGGAACGCCTGAGGGCTCTGCAAGCTTAATTGAGGAAGCATACAACCCTTGCTGCTTTATTGCGCTAGCTGATCAGGCCAAGCCGAAGGTAGAATTACCGGGGAAAACTGAGGTGAATGTAGTCCGGGAAGACAAGCCAAGTTAGGGGCTGGATGATTTAGCAGAGCTTGAAGAGGACATTGCTAATCTGCGATTCTTTGATGAGCAGGATCTGGGGGATGTGAGCATCAGCTGGTTTGACCTGAATGGATCAACAGACAATACAGGGTGGCTTAGTGATGAGCCAAACATTGATGAGGGATCTCAACAGAAACAGGGACAGTTAGAAACGGGAACGTCTGCAATGGCCGGAACGGTCGATGACAAAGGGGAATTGCCGGAGAGCACCGGTACGAAGAATTTTGCTCGGGAATTGGGCAGTTTATGTATAGCGGACACAGAACAAGAGGACACGCTGAGGCGATACAAACAAGAGAGGATCGAGACTAATTAGAGGGCTAGAAAAGCCAAGGCCCCTGTCGGGATAGAATGTGCTGTGAGCACGGAAACAATTACAGCGGAGCCGAACAGTTGTTTGTCGGTTGCCGAGGGGATGTGGCGGGAATGTGCTGTGAGCCGGACAATTGTTTGTCATCTGGCCCATACTGATGAAGACTGGGGACAGAATATCCTGGATGATATGTAGTACACTGAAGAAGTCAACCACATGACCCGGAGTGGGCGGTAGTTTAAACCCCCACACCTGGACTAGCCAGAGGCATCCGAGAAAGACAAGGAGACAGAAAAGAAGAAAGACAAACTTTTAGAGGAGGAAGCTGTACTGAAGCAGCTAAAAAAGATTCAAGCAGACATCTCCATCTGGGGACTGCTCATGGCCTCGCGGGTGCATAGACAAGCTGTCTTATCAGCAATAGACAAGGCTAAGCTTTCTATTGATACAACCCCCGAACAGTTAGTGGGACAGGTGTTCTCGAGTGGCGCTTCACTGACTTTGACCTTCACAGACAAAGAATTACTGCCTGAGGGCTCCGAGCACAACAAACTGTTATACATTTTTGTGGAGTGTAAGGATAAGTGGATACCAGTTGTCTTAGTTGATACGAGATCCGCCATAAATGTGTGTCCATCACGTACGACCTATGCTATCGGGTTGAAGCCCACAGATTTCGTACCAACAGCCCATGTAATTCGGGCTTATGACAATACCAGCCGCGAAGTGATGAGGACAGTGCGAATCAGAACTCAGGTTGATCCGGCCCAACAGGACATTGAGTTTCATGTTCTGGATGTTCCAGCCACCTTCAACTTACTCCTTGGACGGCCGTGGCTGCATCAAATGAAGGCTGTCTCTTCCACCCTACACCAGATGTTGAAATACCCCCATGAGAAAGGAGGTAACAATTGTTTTTGGGAACTTTTCCATACATCCGCCGCTAGAGGTTACTACGCCGATCTTGGAAATTGCACACGGCGAGGAGGATGTCTTCCTGTCTGGGTTCACCTCGGCTGAGGCTCGGGTAGTGCAAGAGATTCTAGCAGTTGATGAGGGACTGTATGTCAGTGTGCAATCCGTTTACCTCATGAACAAGCTTCAACATGTGCCCGGGATGGAACTGGGAAAGAGTGGCCAAAAAGGCATCGCTGAATTGGCCGAAGTGCCACACAATCCCTATACCTTTAGTCTAGGTGATACGCCTACCAAAAAGGATTGGGTGAGAAAGGGAAAGGAGATGGCCGGAAGAACCAAGGCTAAACAAGCGAGGAAGCACTATGAGTTAGTGCATAGACCTATCCAAGGAACCCTAAACGGACGTTTTGTCCAAGAGGGGAAAGATTTCCCGTTTTGCGGCTTTCCGGAGCCATGGCTGAATTCAAAGAGGCGGCGCTTGCCGGGTTTTGAGATCTATTTTTACTTACAGTTGCTCGGGGATGAAGTTGCCGAAGAGCAGACTGACCCACCCGCTATGGCTGAACAGTGCAATGAGGATGAGTCCAATGCCACAAATTTTGAGATAGGAGCAGCACTGGCTTGTCTCCTCTCGGATCCTCAGATCATACCGGAGTGCTCGGGGAATGACTTCTCTGTTTCCGTGATTGGGGATCAACCGACTGTGTGCCCTTCTTCTGGCATTTTGGATGCATAAATCGCACCCTCCCTCGTCTGGCAATACGAGGAAGGCTTTTTGTTTAGCAATTCTGGGTCAGGTAGTGAACCAGAATCTGATTCCACAGAGTCTGTGGAGTCAGAATCAGATTCTAGTTCTTCTGAGTCGGAGTCCGGTATTCTTAGGGGTGATAACCCGGATGCCGTTATGTTATCCAAGTCGTCTTTTTCATTTTCTTTTGAGTCGATTGTAATTGAAGAATCTGACGATCTGGAAATTGCTAATGAGAATGGTACTGCTGTGGCTTTTGAGTACTTTTCTGTGCCTTTAGTTTATTGCATTAATCAAGACTTTCAAAACTTTGATGAAAACAACGAGGAAGAAATTCCTCCGGTTTTGAAACATTTGATTGATCGAGAGCATGAGAGGTTTGTAAAACCTTTGGTTGATGAAATGACCTCAATTAATGTTGGTACTGAGAAGGATCCATGTCTGATCCAGATCGGGTCCACGTTGTCTTCGGAGGAATGCGAGCGCTTAGTCGCTTTATTAAAAGATTTCAAAGATGTTTTCACGTGGTCCTACGAAGACATGCCTGGAATTGATCCTCAAATTGTACAGCACCGGATCCCTCTTGACCCTGAGGTCCGACCCGTCAAGCAGAAGCTTAGGAGAATTCGCTCGGACTGGGCTCTGAAAATCAAAGAAGAGGTCATCAAACAGACTGATGCAGGGTTCCTGTTAGTATCTGAATATCCTACTTGGCTGGCCAACATAGTTCTAGTGCCAAAGAAAGACGGCAGAATTCAGGTATGTGTGGACTTCAGAGATCTGAACAAAGCCAGTCTGAAGGACGACTTTCCTCTGTCGTATATCGACGAATTTGTGGACTTCACCGCGGGGCATGCACTGCACTCATTTATGGATGGGTTTTTCGAGTATAACTAGATCATGATGGCACCCGAAGATAGGGAGAAAACTGCTTTCACAACCCCATGGGGAACTTACTATTATAGGGTGATGCCGTTCGGTTTGAAAAATGCTGGGGTTACTTATCAACGGGCAGCGACCATAATCTTGCATGATATGATCCACAAAGAGGTTGACGTGTACGTGGATGACATGATTGTCAAGTCCAAGGAAAGAGAGGGCCACTACACCACCTTGAAGAAATTTTTTCAACGGATCAGAGAGTATCGATTGCGACTGAATCCTTAGAAGTGTACTTTTGGTGTCACAGCAGGGAAAATGCTGGGGTTTTTGATTACACAAAGGGGCATTGAGGTCGATCCTCCCAAGATCAAGTCCATCTTAGAAATGCCACCACCAAGGACTGAAAAGGAGGTGCGAGGCTTTCTGGGAAAAGTGCAATTCATAAGACGGTTTATTGCAAAATTGACCTTGACTTGTGAACCATTATTTGGTCTCCTGAAGAAAGGAAAGAAATTCCAATAGGATGACCGATGCTAGGTTGCTTTTGAGCAGATCAAGCAGTATCTTCAGAACCCACCCGTGTTGTCACCGCCAGAGCCGGGGAAACTGTTGATTTTGTATCTGTCAATAATCGACACGGCAATGGGCTGCATGCTTGCATAAGAATCTGAGGATAAGGTGGAGAAGGCCATCTATTACTTGAGCAAGAAGATGCTGGAATATGAGACCCGGTACATGCCGCTGGAAAAGGCTTGTCTGGCCTTGGTATGGGCTACTAGGAAGTTGAGGCACTACTTGTTAGCTCACTCCGTAATTCTGGTTTTGAGATTAGATCCCATCAAATATCTCTTTGAGAAACCAGCGCTTATGGGTAGGCTAGCCCATTGGTTGCTTCTTCTCTCCGAATTTGATTTGAAGTATATGACTCGCAAGTCTATGAAAGGGAGAGCGGTAGTGGAGTTCCTAGCCGATCACCCAATGGAGGGAGATGAAGCAGTAGAGTATCTGTTCCCAGATGAGGCTATTCTACAGGTTGAAGAAGAGGTTTCGACTATGTACTTTGACGGAGCGTCTAACCAGTACGGGTGTGGGATAGGGGTGTTGCTGATAGCACCCGACAATTCCTATATACCCTTAGCTTTCAAACTCCGGTTCAAGGTGTCGAACAATGAAGCAGAGTACGAGGCATGTATCGCTGGCTTGGAAGCCGCCTTGGAACTAGGGGCAAAACGGTTGGACGTCATTGGGGACTCGACCTGGTTGGGTCTCAAGCGAAAGGAGACTGGAAGGTTAAAGAAGAAAGGATGAAAACCTATCACCAAACCCTGGACGTTCTAATTCCCAGGTTTGAGAAGCTAACCTTCACCCATCTGTTAAGAGAGAGCAACAGGTTCACTGACACCTTATCAACTCTATCTTCCATGAGAGACATCCCTTTGGGAGTTCGGATATGTCCAATCATCATTGAACAGAGGTATGTGCTAGCCTACGAGTTAATTGCCACCATAGATGGAGTACAAGATTATAACCCCTGGTGTCATGACATCTGGAACTTCTTTGAAAAAGGAGGCTTATCCGCCAGGGGCAAATGCCAAAGATAAGTGGGCAATCCGACGAATGGTTGCTCAGTTTATTATCTGCAGGGGTAAATTGTACAACGGGGTCATCTGGGAATGCATAAACTGTGTGTTGATGCTGAAGAGTCGAAGCGCCTGATGGAGGCCATCTACGGAGGAGAGTGCGGAATGCACATAAGCGGAGTGATGCTAGCTTGGAAGATTCTCAGACAGGGTTACTACTGGTCAACCATGGAGGAGGATTGTATTGGTTTTGTTCGACGATGCCATAAATGCCAAATCCATGCAAACCGCATGAACATCCCGCCGTCGAAGCTATACAACATGACTTCACCATAGCCATTTTCAGTCTAGGGGATTGATGTTATTGGGGCAGTTACTCCGAAGGGGTTGAACGGGCATGAGTATATCCTGGTGGCGATAGACTACTTTACAAAATGGGTCGAGGTCTAATCCTATGCAGTGCTGAAGGCGTTGTATGTAGCCAAGTTCATCAGGAATAACATTATCTGTCGGTATGGGGTCCCGAATAAGATCATCTCGGATAATGGTTCCCACTTCAAGAAGGAAGTGATCGACTTGTTGGAGAAATACAACATGGCTTTTCATAAGTCATCCACATATCGGCCGCAAACCAACGGAGCAGTTAAGGCCGCCAACAAGAACATCAAACACATTCTATAGAAGATGGTGGAAACCTACAGGGAGTGGCTAGATAAGCTGCCATTTGCTCTCTGGGGCTACAGAACATCAATTCGGACTTCTACTGGGGCAAACCCATATTTCTTGGTTTATGGGATGGAGGCTGTTCTGCCGATCGAAGTTGAGGTTCCGTCGCTGCGAGTGATGGCTGAGTACCAAATATCGGAAGCAGATTGGCAGCAAAGCAGGTTCGAAGAACTTATGTTGTTCGACGAAAGAAGGCTGAAAGCACTATACCACGTTCAAGCTTATCAGCGTAGAATTGCCAGGGCTTTCAACAAGAAGGTTAAGTCCAGAAATCTGAAAGAAGGGGATTTCATGCTCAAAGATAACCGAGCTCCCATCCATGACCCTAGGGGCAAGTTCAGACCTAATTGGACTAGTCCTTACATCATCAAATCTATCTGGTCAGGTGGAGCTGTCATTCTTATGGATTTAGATGGCCTTGAGTTCTCCCAACCTATCAACATGGACAAGTTAAAGAAACACTATCCTTGAGTGGCTCGCTAGGCCGAAAACTCGAAAGGGCGACCTAGGCAAAAGTTAGAGCACAAAAAATTTGAAATAAAAAAAAAAACTGAGCTTGCAAGGTTGAAAACCCAGAAAGGGCGGCCTTGGCAAAAGTTAGAGCGCAAAAGGAGAGTGTTAACACCAGAGTGAACCCAAACCGAACTACGTAAGGCTTGATTCCCATCTTTGGGATACGTAGGCAACTTCATTCTGAAGTCCAGCCACAAACACTTCCAATCAACTGTGTCCATGTGATTGTCTTGGTCATCTTTGTCTTTTTTGCATCCAAGAGTTCGGTTGTGAGCTACAATGTAGTGCTATTCAGACGAGGGGCAACTTTCCATTTGTTGGATTTGGGGTTGTACATCTCAGCGATAGATCTCGGGTGTGTCCAGTTGTGATCCATATCGAAAATGGTTTTGAAAAGTTTTAATAAAAGTTGATTTTGTTCAAATTAATCTTTTTACAACTTAGACCATTTTTGGACCAAAATGGAAAATTTTCAGTACCCACAACCATTAATTTCATTGATTTCAATATAGAGTTCTCCAACTCTTGATACAAATTGAAGTTGCTTTTTTATTACATTCAAAAAGAAAACTTGAAAGTACAGATTAAGGAAATAAACTTGGGGCATAGTCAGGTGTTCCTGCGTCCCCTCCTAGAGCTTGCGGAAGCTTCAGATGCCAAAGTAGGCCCAGTTTGTGCCTCATCTTCAAGCCAAGCTATACATTCGCCAGAAAGGGCATAACTGAAATTGGGAACTGGGCCCAGAAGTTCTCTCGTCCTCTATGCAGTGGAATACTGAGCTAGCCGTGGGCCTTGGATTGGAAATGAAGCTGGGTACTCTATCTCCTCTTCCGGACAAGACTGGTCGTGGCTGAACTGATGCTTGAACCGAAATGGAAAGTAGAAGACACAGTGTGTCAAGCCAACCAAATGAATGCCAGGCTGCCGAGACATGCTGTAGCTCATCTCAGGTAGATCAAACCAGGGGCAACGCTAAGCAATGTCAAGGGCGGACCTGGTGCACATCCATTCCACCCCTCATTTGGGAAATCAACTAGTCGAGGATGAAAAAAATAGCCGCGCGCTGAATATGAAGGACAGGCATCCACTACTTTCAACTTATCCATTAGCCATACCTGGGGAGGAATGAAAAATAAGAGAACTTAAAGAATAGGGAGGTGTACGTAGAGAGAAAAGTAAGAAAAGGGTTTTGAGAGAAAAATAGAGCATGAGGGCCGAGTGATGTGAAAAACACATTTGAGAAGGGTGGAAAACATTACTTGCAGCAGTAGTGGACTTCCTGTAAACTTGGTTGTCTCTCGACGATGGAAAGCGTCCAAGCCCATCAAAGTTTCAGCTAGTGTTAAGCCAATGCAGCTTTTGCCCTCTTTCAAGCCTTGAGCAACTTCTATCAAGCGAATGCTAGACCCTCCAAAGCTAGGGGCAAGCAGAAAATGGGCCAACATACACAAGCAGAGGGCATGTTGCCGAAAACTTTGCCAAAAGTGGTCACCGTGGTTGCCGGCGTCGGAAAACCGATGAATCAAGCTTGGAATGTCCAATTCCCCATTGTGAACCAAAGACCGAGCATCGTGTAAAGTGAGCCCACACATTCTTCCTAAAGCTTGGATGTGGCCAAAGCGAGACTGGGGCAAGATCTCCTCGTCGCGCCGGGATTCCATTAAAGCTTGGAATTCTTCGATCGTAGGGCATATCTCTTGTCCCCCAAAGCTAAAAACGTGTGTAATCGGATTCCAACACCTAGTCGTGACATGGAGGAATGGAAGGCACAGCGAAGTGTGGCTCCATGGGAACAGTGCATTTATTCCGAAACCTCTGAAATTCAGCTTTCCCGAGCCATCCAAAGTCGCAATCCAATTGGAGAGTTTTTCGGTGAAGAACGGTTCCATTTGGAGCAAAAATGGAGCAGAAATGAAGAAACCACGAAGCTGGAGCTTTTGTAGACGATAAGGCATTGAGTGGAATACAGGTGGCAGCAATCTGGAGGCTCCCACCATAACTGGCCGACCGACCAGTTATAGTAGCCAACCGGCCACCTTTTCTGGCCGGCCGGCCACCTAAGTGGCCGACAACCACCACCAAGTGGCCGACAATGGCTATAAGTGGCCAACAGCCTCTTTTTGTCCTAGTAGAGTGTTTTTGGTCTTCCTGTGTGATGAGGATGCTGAAAACCTATGTTCTGTTCTACCCTGGATGCTTCCGGCTTTTTTGTTTTGTAGTTTTCTTGAGCTGTTTCATTTCAATTTGTTTACCGAGTTGTTGTTTTGCTTATTGAGTTGTTGCAATTTGCTTATCGAGTTGTAATTACATTGATTGGCCTGTCAAGGCCTTTTGCTGTTTATCGAGTTGTTTTGTTCTTTCAGTTGTTAGTTGGTTCACTACCTGACAATGCAATTTGAATGCGCAATTTTCAAAAATCGATCTCATTTTCATGTTGTGCGATGTTATGCGATGCTTAGAATATAAAATGCAACACTTTTTGAACAAAAAGCTACTTTCATTCAATCATGGTTTCTTTTACAAAAGGTACAAGTTTTAAAGAAAATAAAACTGCCTAAGGCTGTACAATGTGCTAACGCTACTAGCAAAAAGAAAATAAAGCAAAAACATCTAAATCGGTGCCACCCATCTCAATATCAAGAGGCTCTCTTCGTCCTCTTCCTCGGTTGGGTGGGCTCAGAGCTGTCGTCGTCAGCACCACTGTCCGAATCTGAGCTGGAGCCGGAAGCAGAGCTGCCTCTACTCCCATCCTCAGAGCCCTCCTTAGCGTTGTCTCCACCCTCAGAACCTGAGCCAGTGCCGTCGCCTCTGCCTTCAGATGACTCTGACTGAGGACTCGGTGGCTCCTCGTCCTCACTGGACTCGTCATCGTCATCGTCATCGTCATCGCACGTGATAGGCTCCCGACGCCTCCCTCGGCTGTGTGCCAGAATTTCTCTCTCTACTGCTGGAGAAGGCTCTGAGGGTCCTGACTGTAAGGGTGTGACCTGAAAAGACAGCTTGAATATATTAGCATGAGTATCAGATGCAAGTATAGTGTGCAGAGTGAGTACATATAGAAATCAAATACAGTATGTGAATGCAGTGTGTCAGATATGATCTATACATGTAGTGTAGCAATGCAATATGGGGAAATGTTCAGTTGAGATGCCAGTTTCAGTATATCAGCAGAAATATGATAACCGAAATGCAAGAAAGTTTAAAAAGTACCTCAATGCCATGGGAGCTAAGCATAGTCTCTCTCCTCAAAATCATGCCCTCGAAGGAGGCCAACACCCCAAGTAACCCCTCGACATACTCTATGGAGGGCTGCAAATGCAAGTTGAAATGATCAGTGAATGAATGAATATCTGAGCGATAAATGAAAGTTATAATGCATACTGGTGGTGAGTCAGGTGTCCTGACATAGCGGTGATCAAGCAATGGGGGCTCAAGATGAATTTGATAAGGCACTCCGGAGTACCGGCAACTAGTCAGCTCAGTCGGAAGATCCGGCCATCCAACGCACTGCCTGGTAGGAGGCATCCCTCTAGCCCCACTCATTGGTGCCCGAACCCTACTCGTCAAAGGAGCATCTACTGCCCGAGCCCTGCTCGACAAAGCAATATCCTTTGGTTGACCCCCCTCACATTAGAGGACTTTTACATTAGACTTAATCGGTTAAAGAATTAATCGGTAATGTAAAATGTGTAAACAAAATCAATCAAGTAAAACATGAACAAGATAAGCATTTCTGTTGCATTGCATGTGTTTGGATCGGACGTTAATCCAAACACAAGAAATGCGGGACGTTTCATACCCAAAGTGATGAAACGTGTCACATTTCTTCGTCACCATCACCCTTGATCATGTATGATAGGGTGGTGGCCATTTAAGTCTTAAGTGTGCATTCATGAAGCTTGTACGAGCTCGGTCCTTTGGCCATCATGCATTGAGATGCTTGATTGGTGGCTTGAGAGCCAAGCACCACACTCCTTTGAGCTTGAGAAATGATAAGGAGAGTGGCAGTACATACGCTTCCTGCAAAATGCCTTGCTTTGCCTCTGTTGCAGCAAAAACAACATTTGGGAAAAGCAGGTGGCCGACAGGCCACCAATTCATTTCTATGCCAAAGGGTTCCTATTTTGAAGCAATGGCAGTCGGGAGATTGGCACAATTTTCAGAGATCACAGCAAGTGTAATCAGAGGCAACCGATGGCAAAGCGACGGATTTTCGGGAGAAGCTAACTGAGCATGCATATCTCCCTCGCCTACGAGGCCGTTTGATTGCTTTAATTAGCTTAGTATAGCTGATTATTCAATTTGTGTTGTAATATTTTAATTAGCGTGGCATAGCTATTTGTTTCGATTTGGTTTGTAATAATTAATTAGCTTAGAATAGTTAATTAGTTGGCCTGTATTAATTAGCTTAGCTTAGTGTAGCTTAGCTTATTCATTCGGACCCTCCTTCGAGAGGGCGCAATGTTGTAATAAGTGTGCGTGTGTGTATGCATGTCTTCCAACCCCACGTCTTTCTCCCTTTTACTTAACCGCTTTCGATGGTTAGTTTAGGGATCATGTTTTGATTAGCATACCTTATGCTTTGCATGTTTGCATCTATTCATTTGTCTTGCATGCACCGGGCTTAGCGCATCATTCAAATTGCATTGTATTTCAATACTTATTTAAATACGTGTATCAAATTGTTGCATTCATATGCCATCTTAGATAGCCAGACCTATTTAGTTGCATATTGCATGTGTTGCATTAGGCATCTTAGCATAGTTAGGATCATGAATATTTCTAACTAGTTTTTGTTTTGGCTCAGAGTACATTGTAAGTGTTATGCTTTAGCATACTTGCATGAGTGTGAGTGTTGCCATGATAGCATGCTTGCCATGAGGCTACTTGCTTAAGTGATTAACTGCTTGAATGCCTGTGGATGAAGGCTTTGTTGCTTGAATTGGAACAATTCAATGAATGTATGTTTTAAGCCCACTTTGCAAAGTGGTAAATCATGTTTGAAGCCCACTTGAGGGTGGCAAATCTGCGCTTTAGCCCACTTACGAGTGGCACTTTCAAACCATTTTCGAAAACAAACATGAGTCGATTTGTTAGTCTTGCAACTTAGTCTATACTTGTATGTGTGCGCCACATAGTAAAGTTAGCTAATAATCGTATAAGAACACATGCGTTTACAAAACAACATATCATGCTTAGTAGAGGCCGATCATTTGATCGGGCGAGCGGGGATCTCATTTCAGAACCTTCCCCTCTCGTACCCAAGTTCCTGAGCCGAGACAACTTTGGTGATGACGGACACGTGGCCTTTAGCACAAGTCAGGATTTCCTAAATTTCTCAAAAATAAAATATTTAGGTGGCGACTTTGTAATCTGGCAAAGTAGTACAGTTTTGGCATTATTTGATTCAAAATTTGATTTTCCAAAATGATTTGCCAAATTGGACTCTTTGGTGTTTATAAGTCTCACATTGCACTTTGTGAGATTAGATTCAGAACCGTGACAGGAGTCCGAACTGTAGTAAGACCAATTCGCGCCTCTCCAAAAGGGGGGCGCGCGAAGAAAGTCAGGTCTACAGTGGTGGGAACACCGGGACGCACCCGAATGTTTTTAACCGAAAGGGGTTAGTGTGAACACTGGGACGCACTTGAATGTTTTTAACGAAAGGGGTTGGTGTGAACACCAGGACGCACCTGGATGTTTTTAACCGAAGGGGTTGGTGTGAACACCAAGACGCACCCGAATGTTCTTAACCAAAGGGGGTTCTAACGCATCTCAAGCTAGAAGAGGATGGGTATGAAGACGCGATTCGAAGGGAACAAATGCTTTTACCCGGAATTCCTCTAAATGAACCGTATATCGTGCATGTGTAGGAAAGAGACTTAACAAGTAGGATAAAGTACGAATGCATGTTCTATGCAAGACAAACAATCAAGATACAATGTTAATGGCATATTCTATGCGAAACAAATAATCAAGAAGCATATTCTATGCATGATTGATAACGGGAGCATATTCAATGCGTAAAAGCAGATGCAGATTCCATGCATGATTCCAGAGCGAATGCACATTCTATGCATGATTCAAGAGCGAACGCAATACGCGTATGCAATTCCTGTGAGATGCACATCTTATAACAACATATGTAAAATGCATATTCTATCCCACCAAGTGAAGTGCATGTTCCATGCAACAACGAATAAGAAATGCAAGTTCTCTGCAAGATACCAAAGCATGATTTGGCAAAAACAAACTCAATAGCAACTTTCGATTCACCTCTTAGAAAAGTTACAATATGTTTAAAGGATACACCTCGTTCATGTTGACAAGTGATGAATATCGCACACCGAAAACACAGTTTTGAGCTTCCATAGAGACAATCTAAACCAAACAGTGAACAATCCCTTCAATTCTTGAAAACCAAGGACACAAAACATCATTAGGACCCCAAGAGAAGCCGCTGGCCACCTGCCAGCCACAAGGGGAGGTCGCCGGCCAGGTGTCAGCCACTAGTGAGCCTTGGTGGCCATCAATGAGCCTTGCCGGCCATCGATGGCAGTGTGGGGGCAAATGGGACTTTTCGGCTCAGGTCTTTAAATATGAGCCACTAGGGCTCATTTCCTTTCTTCCACTTGTCCGAAATCTCCCTCTCTCTCTCTCTAGACACTCCTTCTCTCTAGATTTTCACTTTCTACACGTTTTCCAATGCTCCACACAAATTTGATTCGCTAAACCCTCTTTGTTTCCTTTACTTTGAACCGATTGACATTTGATTTCGGTGCTTCTTTCCTCATTTCCACCATTCTAGGCTTATTCCCCTCGAGTTTCTCTCGAGTTCTATGCATTTTCCCGGCTTTGACTTTTTCCTCCATTTTCTCTCTCCTAGGGTTGACTTTTTTCAAGTTTACCCTTTTTCTTCACTTTTTCACCTATTTCACACCCATTTCGCACCTATTTTCAGATGGCGGATGAGATTCCTCATGATGGGGCTCCTCCCAAGATTCCCCCAGTAGTTCCACTTGTTCCCGAGGCAGAGCCAGAGCTGTTACCGTTGAGGGTACGGCCTTTCGATCTGGAGAGATATCATCCTCAGACACACATATTGCCCACTTCTGGAGGCATCAGACATTTTACCGAGTTTGCTCGCAGCA
Source organism: Camellia granthamiana (assembly GCA_036172215.1). Taxonomy (NCBI): domain Eukaryota; kingdom Viridiplantae; phylum Streptophyta; class Magnoliopsida; order Ericales; family Theaceae; genus Camellia; species Camellia granthamiana. Next base: position 103,014,470 of record CM069905.1, on the reverse strand, counting down.
CACTGGAGAACCTCCTGCTGAGGTAGCCAGATTCTCACTTGTCGACGATTAAGGTATGAACTCAGTTTTTATGCATTTCTGCCTTTAGTTGCTTGTATTTCCTGCACTGTCTTTATCGGATTGACCTGATTGCATTTCATACACTGCCTTGTATCTGACTGCATTTCATGTATTACCTTATATCTGTTACATTTGTTCTCTGCCACAGGGCGAGTCTCATGCTTTCAGAGGCTTACGGTGCTACTATCGCTCAAGACTGGTATGACGAGCTCCCAGCTAGAGTTCGCGACATCATTGATGAGGCGAGCTTTAGCCTCTTCTACTCTGGCTTGACTCGGGTTAGACGTAGGGGGTGATCTGATCCTTTTTGATACAGATATAAAGGAGTAAGAGGCAGCTTAGTTCGAGCGACTGGGGGCATACCCATCCATATACCGGACGAGAATGGTCAGATTCACTTAGTTCGCTAAGCGATTCAAAGAGATCGAGCCCGAGACAATAGAGGAGATCGAGCAGTATGCCAAGGGCTTCCTGATGTTCGTCTTTAATACCACCTTATTTCCGTACAGGTGGAACACCGTAGGCTTGTATCTGCTAAGTGCCCTGGTGTCCCTTCCTGGGGTTCGTTTTTACGACTGGAATGGAACCGGCCATACCATGCTATACAGATACATGAGCTCTACCTCCCATCTGCGGGGAGGACTTGATTGGAGGTTACTAGTGAGACTGGAAGGTACATATCTCAACTTCCTTTGAGTACTTTACAGTTTCTTTACAGTTTCTGCTTTACATCTCTTTCAACACATGCTTTCTGCTTCGCATTTTTGTATCTACTCAAACACTGTATGCTTTCTGCTTTGCATTTCTGCATCTGCTCAAACATTGTTCAAGCACTGTGCTTTCTATTTTGCACTTTCTACATTTGCTCAAACACTGTTCATACACTGTGCTTTCTATTTTGCACTTTCTGCATCTGCTTGATACTGTGCTGATCACATACCACTGTATTTTCCCTGCAGCTATGGGTATACGCATACTTTTCAACTCTTGCGCCGGAGCTTGTAGAGGAGCTTTCATTGACAGTCCCCCTATTTGCGGATATATGACGGTTGGTTCCACCGTAGGACCCGTGAGCCTTTCACATTCTTTAGGCAGTACTTCGACACGGTAGCGGCCCATGAGGTAATCCGAAACACAGTCATTTTTTCTTTGAAACTGTTCATTTAGCAACTGACAACAGCTAATAATCTGTACAACTTCTGTTTGCAGATCATGTAGCAGCCGTGGGCCTTGATGCCAGTGAGGCTTCGGGACCAGTTCGCCGGCGCCTGGGCCACCTCCAGCCACCGCATTCTACTTGAGGGCCTAGTCTGCCAGGCTTGGTTCTTGGGCGAGCGCTTCGTGCGCCAGATTGTGGGCATACCCGACCCGATCGTCCCAATGGCTCCACTAGAATCCATGTGGTCTATAGAGAGCCTATCTGTTGAAAAGGTCATCCAGTTTATGGTGGGCCTGAATGCTGACTTCTTCCAAGCGGAGGGCGACTATGTAGCTTTCATCCAGACACACTTGATACCACCTCTGACCGGTGTTCGTGGAGCTGAGGAGGCGAGAGCTC